>JAWWMP010000001.1:30512001-30671664 GCA_035047865.1 Dendrocincla tyrannina | reverse complement strand
GGGGCCGGGGCCGGGCGGCTCGGCCCCGGGGCGGTGTGGGGGGGCGGCTCGGCCCCGGGGGCGGTGTGGGGGGCGGCTCGGCCCCGGGGGCGGTGTGGGGGGCGGCGTGGGCGCCGGTGCCCGCGGGGGTTGTGTCTTTAACGCGGCTGGCGGGGCGCCGGGCGGGCGGAGGCGTGGTGAGCCGGGAAGGAGCCCGTTTCCTGCTTCCCTGCTTCCCCGCGCCCAGCCGAGCGGCCGCGCCGGCGGGGGGAGGCGCTCGCCGCCCCCCATCCATCCCTCAGTCCCTCCCTGCCTCCCTCCACCCACCCACCCATCCCTCCGCTCACCACCCACCCACACACCCACCTCCCTCCCTCCATGGGCCGGCGCGGCCGGCGCTGAGCGCCGGGAGGCAGCGATGAGCGGCGGGGAGGTGGTGTGCTCGGGATGGCTCCGAAAGTCCCCGCCCGAGAAGAAGTTACGGAGATACGTAAGTGTCAGCGCACCCCGCCGCGGCCCCGGGAAAGCCGGTTCGCATCGCCCGCGCCCCATTACCCTGTGTGCCCGCCGCCAGCCCCGCTGCACCTGCCGCGCCTCTGCCGGCGCCGCCGAGCCTCGGCAGGGCGGCCGTGCCCCTTGCCCGGGCACAGGGGCGCGGCTGGTCCTGCCTCCCCCCGCCCGGGCAGGGAGCCGGGGAGCATCTCCCTGCCCGCCGGCATCCCGCTGCCCCGGCGCGGTGGGATGGGGGGCGACGGCCGCGGCTGGGGCTGGAACCCCGTGCTGGGGAGGGCACAGCATCCCGTGCTGGGGCTGGTACCCCGTGCTGGGGAGGGCATCCCGTGCTGGGAAGGGCACCCCGTGCTGAGGAGGGCACCCCGTGCTGGGGCTGGAACCCCGTGCTGGGGCTGGAACCCCGTGCTGGGGCTGGTACCCCGTGCTGGGGAGGGCATCCCGTGCTGGGGCTGGTACCCCGTGCTGGGGCTGGGGCTGGTACCCCGTGCTGGGGCTGGTACCCCGTGCTGGGGAGGGCATCCCGTGCTGGGGAGGGCACCCCGTGCTGGGGCTGGAACCCCGTGCTGGGGCTGGAACCCCGTGCTGGGAAGGGCATCCCGTGCTGGGGCCGCGCTGGGTGCGCCCCGCGGTGGCCGCGCTCACCCGGGACTTGCGACGGTCACACCCCCCTGCCTTTGAAGTCGTGCGTTTTGGGGGAGGCTGGGAATACCTTGGTCCCAAGGAGTAAAGGTGCTAACGCATCTTGGATCGCCCCCAGCATCCCCCGCAATAGTCGCGCTCCCCCATCCCGCGCACGGTTCCTATTAATCATTGAACGTCCGAACCCTTTGAAGATAGCACCAGTAGCGCTTGGGTAGCCTTTGTGTCGTTAGCGGCTGAGATCAAACACTTCAAAGAAGTTGTAAAAAGAGGGTCCAAATGCCAGCTCTGTCACATTCCCCACTCATTGAAAGAAATAACTGTTCTTTGCGCCCTCCGCCTGACGGTCCCGCCGTGCGCCACGAGCATTAGAGCTCAGGAACGCGCTGCCATCCTATGACTCGGCACATCGCTCCCCGGGATGAGGCTGGGGTCCCACTCCCTGACGCCAGTGACCAGCCTCTGCCAGGCTTCAGCTGACTGGAACACAGCCTCTGGGAGAGAGCTGGATGTGCTCCCTTCCTAGGGGAATGCCAGCCAGATCCTCCTTTGGTCCTGTTGCTTTTGCCTGCATGCATTTCGGGAATGGCAGGCGGAACAAGTGCAGCTGGTGTCTCCTCAGTGTCTGTTACTGATTAATGGAAGCATCACTGCCTACCCTTGAGAGGGAGATGGATGTCTGTAGTTCTGTATTGCAGGCTAGAACTGGACAGAGAGGTGTCTGATTTGTGA
Source organism: Dendrocincla tyrannina (assembly GCA_035047865.1). NCBI lineage: Eukaryota > Metazoa > Chordata > Aves > Passeriformes > Dendrocolaptidae > Dendrocincla > Dendrocincla tyrannina. The sequence goes on along the minus strand of JAWWMP010000001.1, from coordinate 30,669,801 downwards.
TCCAGTGCTATTAGCCATGTCCAAAATGGGTTCGGCCCCATAGATATCAGTGGTGCACATCCCTTTGCATTAGAGTTGCTCTTGGAAATCCTTTCCTTGTGTGCCTCATCCCTTTCGAGACGGTATCAGGTTGGCACAGGGCTGCGGGATGAAATTGCCAGGGAATCCAGTTCTTTTACTCCTTGTTCCCCTAAATGTATTCAGACAAAGGTAAACCTGGATGTTTACATGGGAAATATCAACCACCTAATGTATATAGGCAGGCTTTGTGGTAGATGGACAGAATGACATTGTGCATGCTGAACTGTGGAGGATGCTTTTAGCTTAATGGAGCAAAGCACCTTCCTCCCGCAGAAATCAACTAATTGCTGATCCTGAGTCACCAGTGGCCTTAACTCATCAAACATCATTAGCTCCCCAGCATCTGCCCCATGAAAGGGCGCTCACATTGCTGTCTGAATATTCAGCTTGTGCTCTGGCATTCCAGCAAGAGCTGAATAAATCTGCTAAATGCTCTGCATGGAGGGTGTGACACGCCGGCGGTTGCTGCTAATTATCGATGGGCATAAGAGTGCTTTTCATCCAGATACATCCCGAAGTGCTTTGCAAGCCACCTATGTTTTCAGAACATCCTCATTCCCCCAAGAGGAAACGCGGCCCTGCTGAGATGTGCCCGGCCATCCCACGCAGCCTCTGCAGGCAGGAAGCAATGCTTGGCAGATGTCACTCGAGGGGATCTCTGTGCCGGAGCAGTCCCAGCGCTGTGGTCAGTGGGACTTCCCTTCCAGTCACACCAGTTGTGCCAGCTTCCTGCATCAGTGGCTGGATTTGAAAATGTTGGGCTTAGCTTGGACTTTGTCTCATTTGGTGGTGCCCCATCCCTCTAATTTTTAATTCATTATTATTTATATTATTATATTTATATGGCTGCTGTTTGCGTTCAGGGTGTTGGGATGTTGATCGAGTTCTCTTCGACAGTGCTTCAGAGCAGCTTGCTGTTATAGAGCCTGAGGGTGATGACTTTACCCCTGTAACACCTGCCTTCATCTCCAACAAACCCACATGGTTGGACTTCGGTTTTCATGCACAAAAGGCAAGTTTTCAGCCACTGCAGTGTTACACCGGCTTTTGTACGGCCTCAAAGGGAAGGCGCTGAATCGCTAGCTTTGCCACTTTCCTTATACCTTCAGTTTATATTCTGCTTTGAGACCTCAAAGGAGAAATCTCAGGCTGCAGGATGCTGCTAATCGGGTTTGAAGTTCCTGCTCTGGCTGTATTGACACAGGGTAGATGATAGATTTATTTTTTCTTTGACAAATGCATTTCAAATGTACGTGTCTGCACATGGGTGTGTTGCTAACGCTGTCCTTGAAGTGCTGTGCTTTTATAAGCCTGGTTTTGTTTTGCTTTTATTTTTCGAGGAGATGTTTAGCAAGATAGGAAAGTACTAAATTTTCTCTCTAACTTCCATCCAGAGTGGTCGGGGAAGGGGACTCTTCTCCACACCTGATCCATGCATTTACAGCAATACCTTCTCTGTTTCATTTCAGAGGATTGTGTTTATGTGAGATTGTGGGATATTTTGTGTAGAACCTCTTTGTACAATACTCTGAGAAATATCGGTGTTGTGAGTTTCTCTTCTGTTGGGGGACATTCAAATGATCAAACAATGACTGCTTAAAGGTTGACATGAAATGTGTCTTTTTTCTGCCTCATAACTGCAGACAGGGGGTTCATGTAGACCCTAGGGAGTTTGGCTGTAAATGCTACTGTAGTAGTGATAGTAAAAGCTAAGCAAACAACTGCAGGTCAAAAGTAACAAAGGTACCAGAATACCTCCTTCCACCTCAGTTCTGCTTGGGACACCAAGCTCTGTCATCCACTTACTTGATTCCTTTTTTTCAGACAAACACTTTTGTACCTTCATGGAATGGTTTAGGTTGGAAAGGGCATTTAAAACTCATCTAGCCCAACACTCCTGCAATGAGCAGTGACATCTTCAACTAGACCTGGTTGCTCAGAGTCCCATCTATCCTGACCTCAGATGTTTCCAGGGATGGGGCCTCCACCACCTCTCTGGGCAACCTGTGCCAGTGTTCCACCACTCTCATCATAAAAAAATCTCTTCCTTGTATCAAGTCTGAATCTACCTTCTTTCAGTTTTAAAACCCTTCTCCCATGTACTGTTGCTACAGACCCCGTTAAAATGTCTGTCCCTGCATTTTGCCCTTCTGACTTTCATGCATGGAAGAGTCTCCTTGTAAGCAGCCGCAAAGCACAGAACTGTCTTTTAATTCTCCTCCTGGCTCCTCCTTAAAACATCTATGAAAAAATAAAAAAACCCTCAATTCCTGAACAAAACCCTTGGCTTTAGTTGTGTGAATGATGAGCCGAGCCCAGTGCATGTTGTGCCGGTCCCTTACTGACTGACTCACTGTCACCTGGTCCTCTCCCGCTGGACGTGCCTGTCTGTTGTCTCCTGTGTTAGACGTGGTTTAGAGTGGTGTTTTGTGTCTGTCCACTGCCCAGCACGATGGGGATCGGGGGTGGATTGTCTGGCAGAGAAGCAGTGTGAAATATAACTGCTGTTGTAGAGCAGCTCAGCTCCCTATCGTTAGATCAGCGCGCTCTGCCTGCTCATTTATGTTCCGTGAAGTCAGAGTATTTTCTGTCTGGCTGAGATGTATGTCTGCAGTTCTGACTAAAACAAAAGCTTCTCATCATGTACTGGTTTTACAGTGCTTTAGTGCTTTTGGTTGCATTTGTTTTTTCCCCTGACTGGTTTAACCAGGGGGAGTTTGGCTTTGTGCATCAGTGGTTGTTTTTACATCAAGTAGAAGCGGTTTAATCAAGGTCATTGAAAGAGCCGCTCCTCTCCAATGGGGTGAGCAAGAAGAGGTTAAGGGGGTATAATGGGCTGATTTACTGATCACAGGCTTATTCCTAGGGGTAACTCCCTCGTGGAGGGCTTCTTTTGGTTCTTCATATCCCACCTGAAATGCATAACAAGGATGTCTTCCTGGAGTGAGAGTGTGGGATGTGGACTGAACTAGGACCCCTGGGGCAGAGATGTCATAGGCTGCTCAAATGGTGGAAGTACCAGGTGGAGTGTGGCACGGTGCTAGCTGGGACCAAATTTTATAGAAGGGAGAAGAAAGAACATCCCTTCATTCTGCAGCAAAATACAAAAGATAGGCATTGTACGAAATTATCTCCTTTTTTCCCCCTCTTCTCTCTAAGGAGTTTTAATGGGTTATTCTCATGTTCAGCTGTGCCATGCCTAGTTTGGGATGCTCCCCTCTACCAAAAATAGGAAATGGTTGCAGAGACTCCAGATAAAAGCACCAAAAAATAAGCAGAAATCTAGAAAACATAGGAAGACTGAAGGAAGTTAGGTTGTTTAGGGACGAGAGGGCTGAGAGGAGAAGCAGAAGTCACTGAGTATGTCAAAGGTATCTGTGAAATGGAATGGAGTAAACTGTTCTACATGGCTGGTAGTAGGAAGCCAAGAAGTGCTGACCTTGAACTGCAGCAAGGGAAAGAAGCGTTAGGAAAAACTTCCTAACCTCTGATTGCCAGAGGAGTGGAGCAGTGGAACAAATGGTTTGGGATGGGTTTAGAGTCTCTGTCATGGCAGTTTTGAACTGCAGGTTGGCCAAACTCCACTTCAGAGAGCTGATCCTGTTTTGAGGCAGTGGAACAAATTTAACAAATTCTCCAAAAGTTCCTTCCAGTGCTGATTTAGGTGAATTTATGGATTTTGAGCCTGGACACAGGGAGGGATAGCAGAGAAGCTTAAGGGCAGAAATTATGTCACCTGAATCTACTGATGGGACTCAGGGAAGTCCTTTGACAAGTTCTTTTTATAAAGTTTTGACAGCACTGAACTCCATGACTTCACACTTACTCCAGCTGTCAAGCTGCCTTGCTGCACCCTGCTCCTCCCATGTAATCTCCTGGCTTGATTCAAAAAGACCATCAGATGTTTTAGCTGTTGTCATCAGCCCCATGATTCAGAGAAGGGATGAATACTTGCTCCACCAGAGAAGGTTTTACAGGTCAGGGGTTGCATTTTGCTTGCAAGGGCAGTGCCTGCCAGCACTCCTGCCACACCAGCTCTCTTGTGCAATGCTGCACAAAGGTCCAGCTCTGTAACTTGTTTCTCTGCTGCATCATTGCTGATGACTCAAAACACACGATCTCTTCCCCACAACCTTCTCTTGGGGTCATTTTGCTTGAGTGTGGGTCTGCGTTCCTTTGGCCACTTATATTTTCTGGAAACAGTCAGATGGTCATGTATTGTCATTGTGATACTCGTGATCTAATAGCATGCAAAGACTTGAAGGATGGTTATGGGGATGATGAAGTCAAACTCTTCTTGGTTGTAGCAGGTGACAAAATAAAGGGCAACAACCACAACCCAGCTTTGGAGATTCAGGTTGAGTCTTATGGAAGCCCCTTCCATAAGAGGGTCATCATATAGAGGAACAGGTTTCCACAAGAGACTGCAGTCTTTGGAGGTTTTCAAGACTTGGGTTGAAAAAATTCCAGCTGGCCTGATCTAGTCATGCCTCAAATGCAAGGCTGGCATAAAGACCTTCAGAGGTGCCTCCAACCCACTGTTTCTTACACCTCTGTGGCAAAGCACAGCATCTCAGAAGCGACAGAGCTGCTTTAGCCCGGCTCCCCATGAAGGTGGATAGTCTATGTTTTGTTTGCTGCCAACACAAGCAGCCTGGGAGAAGTGCTGAGCTAGGACAGCTCTTTGACTTCTGTAACTCAAACTGGTTTGGTCAGGGGCAACCTGAAGTTGTCTTCCTGAAGCATTGCATTGATCAAGGTGGGCATGCCCATAGAGGTAAGGATTATGTGTGTTGTGTGGGGAGTGAAACCAGTGTGTTTTCCTGGTACTTTGGCTTTGCTAAGACAGCTGGAGTGAATCTTCAGCTATCTGTCATGACTTCAGAGCTGGCCAATGGTCCTGGCAGTCCCCGGTGAATGTAAAAGATCGATGGTGGCAAAGCACAGGTTGAGCTTAAGACAAACAATACTTAGGGAAAGTGTGCGAGGAAGCTGGCTTCATTTCTCTTAAAAGCAGAAGTGATATTGAAACCACTTTTTTTTCTCTTTTTCTTTTAGCAAGTATCAGATGCAAGACATGATGTAATAGTGTTTACCAGACCAAGGCACATAAATTATAGTAGTGACTCAAAGGCAGAGGAAATATTATTTATTTGGATTACAGTAGCAGCTGAGGTGACTGGGACTGGTGCTCAGTGTTCTGGGTGTTTGGGGAGACCACATCTGCCCTGAAGGGTCTGGTCAGATGGGGAAACAGAGGCATGCAGCAAGTCAGCAGTTTGGCTGCACTTGTGTTCAGGGTCATTCCCACAGCTGGGAACTCAACTTGGGGTTTGTGGTTTCTACCTGATCCAGGGGTTTCCAAGCTGCTTGCAGGCTGCTGGGGGTGTGTGAGGCTATAGTAAGGGATTGCAACTGGTCCAGAGAAGTACATTATACTTCTAGCAGGGATTTAGATGATGAGGCTGCCAAGGTCACCTGGGGGCTTTCTGAGATGAATTGGTCCCTGAGATTTGGAAATTACTGCTTTTATTATGAATGGCCTTTCCTTTCAGTACTCTTTTAAGTCTTTAAAGTCTCACTTCCCTATTGTAATACTTAGGTGTATCTTACATCACCTGACAGTCGTGACGAAACATATCTATCACTGTTTCAGGAGGTGGGAGAAAGAAGGAAGAGAGATTTGATTTACTTCAGTGTGCACAGAGAGCAGCTGTAGAGCTGGAAGATGTTTTTTCTGCCGTTCTGCGCAGCCTCTCCGCCTATCAACCTTTCTCCTTGAAATAGACCCATCCTGCCAAGGATTTGGGCAAAAAGAGGTTAAGCCCAGGATCAACAATATACAAGTGCTTATTATCCCACCCCATCCTTAGGCTGGGTAATTTTATGGAATTTTAATTGCGGCACACCTAGGCATGTTGTTTGGTTGAGAAGTGTTGTGTTAATACAGACTGTTGTGATTTCTTCATCCAGAACTGTGAGCAGGAAGGCTAGCCCTGCCACTGGAGCTGTAGAGAGCCTGGCCCAGGCCACCAACTGGGGCACCAGGCTCTAGAGAGGCTCTCAAAGTTGCTGAGTATCCAGAAAATCTCCTGGAACATCCTGAATCTCTTCTGTGGGTTGCTGAACAGCACCCACAGAAGCATTCCTCATGCAGATGAATAAGCTAAGGGTAGATCCACTCTCTAAATTGTCAGTTGGTATCTCCATAGTCTAGCAATGGCTGTAATTCTGTTTAAATAATAAAAAAAGGTTGAGAAACGAAATATCTTCATTCTTGTCTGTACATCAGGTGGTCTCTGTGCCTTATCTCTGGTCCTTCCCCAGTATGCAGTGATGCCAGCTCGAAAAGAGCTGAGCAGAGGAAGGTTGAGTTGGGGTTTTATTTGCCTTTTCCAGTCTCTTACCCCAACTGAGAAGACATCGGGGTTAGAAGTGGCTTGTTTACACTCTTGCACACAACTGCGTGCAAGATCCCACCATGACTAGATGCTTTCATGCAAAAGCTTTCAGAGTTGCTTGTCTGGAATTGCTCGTCCCTCTTGCAGAGAGACAGGTGGGTTTACGCCTCCTTTGGCTTTTTCAGTCAGAATCTGGAGAATTTGGATCAGCACCTGAATACTTTGCTGCCAAGTGAAACAAGCGTTGTGGTTGTCATGTGACTATCATGGGTTAAACCAGCAGCAAATTGTCAGTGAATGTGGGACACCGAATAGATGGAGCTAGTGTGGAGCACGGCTGGTGGCTGGTCACTAATGGGGTTCTGCCGGACTCGATCTTGGGGCCACTGCTCTTCAACATCTTCATAATTGACTTGGACACAGAACTCAAAGGGAAACTAAGTTTGTTGATGACACTAAATTGTGAGGAGTTGTTGACTCCAAAGTCAGAGAGACCCTGCAGAGAGACCTGGACAAATTAGAGGGCTGGGCAAGCACCAGACATAGAAAGTTTAACAAGGGAAAGTGCCAGATTCTGCACTGGGGATGGGACAACCCTGGATGCATGTACAGACTGGGGAACGAGGTGCTGGAAAGCAGTAATGGAAAAGGGCCCTGGGGATCCTGGTCCATAGCAAGTTGAATATGAGTCAGCAGTGCCCTGGCAGCCAAGAGGGCCAACCCTGTCCTTGGGGGCATCAGGCAAAGAATCGCCAGCCGGTCAAGGGAGCGGATTGTCCCGCTCTGCTCTGCACTGGGGCGGCCTCACCTTGAATATTGTGAGCAGTTTTGGGCACCACAAGATAAGAAAGATATTAAGCCATTAGAGAGTGTCCAGAGGAGGGCAGTGAAGATGGTGAAGGGCCTTGAGGGGAAGCCGTATGAAGAGCAGCTGAGGGCACTTGGTCTGTTCAGCCTGGAGAAGAGGAGACTGAGGGGAGACCTTATAGAAATCTGCAACTCCTATGGAAGAGGAGGGGCAGGCACTGATCTGTTCTCTGTGGTGTCCAGTGACAGGACCCAAGGAAATGGCCTGGAGCTGTGTCAGGGAAGGTTTAAATTAGATATTAGGTAAAGATTCTTCACCCAGAGGGTGGTTGGGCACTGGGACAGGCTCCCAGGGCAGTGGTCACAGCACCAAGCCTGGCAGAGTTCAAGAAGTGTTTAGTCAATGCTCTCAGGCACATGGTGTAATTCTGGGGGCTGTCCTGAGCAGAGCCACAAGTTGGACTTTGATGATCCTTGTGGATCCCTTCCAACTCAAGCTATCCTATAATTCTGTGATCGCTTTTCTTTGTTCTTTGTGATTAGTGATAGAAAAAGCAAATACTCGGCATGTGAAATCACAGAGAACAGACCTGAGACCCTGAGAAGAGATCCAGACCATGTACATGCTGCCAAACACACTTTCACCTAAGGTGTGCCTGCTGTGACCTTGCGTTGCAATGTACAGAGAGGAATTCCTCAAGGTCAGCATGCAAGCCTGCACAGTGCCATCATACATATGTCATTGATCATACCTAGCCACACAGCGACTTAAATACATGCTGTGTTTAAACAGAAAATGAAAAAAAAATAGTACATAAGTAAAAATCAGCTTTGGTCAAAAATATCAATGTCTTTTGCCAGCAGGCTGTACCTTTAAAAGATGGGAGGAAAATCTGAGTGCAGGGAGCATATGTTTCTTGCTGTGTAAAATAGCCAATGGTGCCTGTTTCTCCAATGAATCTGGACTAAGTCCAGCATCCTGGGGGGGTGATTTCATCTCTGGATTTGTCTTTTCGTATTTGGTTCCATTTTCTTCTGAGCTCTTGCGCAGTTTTCCTGGAGAAGGTTACAATCTGGGAAATCTTGCATCAGTCTGGTTGTCTGCATTACACTAATACCTCGAAATGAACTTCTTCATCCAAATGTGAATATTCTCACCCCAAAATGATGTGTGTTCAGCATAGGAAGTTCACTCTTGGGCCAGGAATGGGACATTTTTATTTATAGTTTAAATCTGGCTTCAAGGCAGGACCAGTTGAGAACAGCTCTTAGACATTTCTGAATTAAGTGTTCAGATTGCTTCTTTTCCATTGCTTCAAAAGCTTTTCTGTCTCTGCCTACTCCAGACTCTTTTTCACATGGCTTCTGAATTTTTAAATCCTGTATGTTTGGTCTCTCTATTGGCAGAAATAATAACCTATTGTCAGAAATGAAAATCTATTGGCAGAAATATCTTCTGGTTGTTGGTTTTTTAATTATTGTTTATTATTTCTTTTGCTTTCTAATACCTTCTGGACACATGCAAACTGTTTCTGTCATGTCTTCCAGATGGAAGATGCCATCCTAATAACAACTTGGTACTTGTTATGCATCTAATTCCATTTAAACCTGCTATTTTCCAATGGTGTTTGTTTTGGAAGGCATTTAGGCGTCTCTGGAGTTCCAGCTTCTGCATGCATATGGTAAGATGGAAATAGCATTTTGACTCAAAGATCTGTGGTCTTCTGCATTTCATAGATTTTCAGGGATTAAGTTTTGCTGATGATCCCAGCTGCTGCCTTGCCCATTCAGGTTCCTTGCTGACCTTCAGAACATCCCCATGGACTTTGGTGTGACTGCCAAAAGTTGTAAGTTGACTTGCTAAACCAACTCCCTCCCCACTTAACAATACCCAAATAAGGTTATGCCTTGTTTCCAAAACTGACTAGTAAATATTCCTTTCTCTCCTCTCTTCTGGTGACACTGAGGTGTCTTGTAAATTTTCAGTTTCAAAGAGCCATGTTTTGTATACACTGTAGGTCTGGTACTCTGTGCTGCTGTTGAAGTGGGTGATGCTTACATTTATCTGCACTTTTTCATCTCATGGTAATGTCAGTAACGATGCTAAATGGGGTTATTAGTCATTGCTTCTAATCTGTTTATCAGATGTTCATGCACATGCTTATTTAAGGATCTTTTGACTTTTTTTTGTTTATTTGTAGGGGGAATATGTAGTTTTACTGCTCCCTGGACGCTCTTGCCCCAGAAGAGTGCCCACAGAAAGGGGGAGGTTGGCTATGTAATTCAGCTCAGGGTTTTGGTCTGCCTTAGTTACCCCTCCATTGAAAAGTCCCCCTTATCACCCCTGTAGAAGCCACCTCAGCAGCTCCAGATCTCCTTCCTTCTCATGCTGCTTTCACACAGGTGCTGTGTTTGAGAGCCATCCAGCACAGGAAGGGGCAAACACAATAAGTCATAGAATCACAGAATGGTTTGGGTTGGAAGGGACCTTGAAGATCATCTAGTTTCAACCCCACATGCATCCAACCTGGCCTTGAACACTTCCAGGGGTGGGGCATCCACAGCTTCTCTGGGCAGCCTGTGCCAGTGCCTCAGCACACTCACAGTAAAGCATTTCTTTTCAACATCTGATCTAAATATCTCCTCTTTTAGTTTAAAACCATTCCCCCTTATATTATCACTATCTACCTTTGTGATAAGTTGCTCTCCCTTGTTTTCATAAGCTCGCTTTAAGTACTGGAAGGCTGCAATGAGGTCTTCCCAATGCCTTTTCTCCTCCATGCCCCTTCCATAAATGCCCCTCCGTAAATGCCCCTTCTGGCTTATTGACAGCATAAAACAGCTGCTCTGCTTCCGTTCCATCAACACTGCACACAGCATCTTTGATTCTGGGTCACCGTGTTGTTCCCAAATAGCTCCCTTCAGATAGGAAGCTCCCGGGAAAACCTTGTTTGCTTTGACCCAAGAAGAATCAATGACTTGAGGTTTGTGTTCTCCCCCACTCTTGCCTTCCCTGCCTGCCTCGCCCAGTGTATGCCACACGTAATGTCAGACCAGAGTTTCCAGCAGGGCTGTGGGGAATAGAAGGGCTCATTGTTTTGGGGGTCAGGGCACAGGGCTGGGGTGGCAGGAGAGAGGGGAGCAGAGTTGGCGGCTGAGCCCCGCTGCTACCTCCAGCGTGGCCTTATGTTATCCATAGTGGCAGCCTTGCTCACAGTGAGCACTCTGTGATCGTGGCTTCTTAAAGCCTTTGAGGGAGGGGAGTGAATAATATAAATGAAAGGGGTAAAAAGAAGAAATGCAGAACATACAGGATATAGGGAATGACAGGGAGTGTATGGACTCCTGGCTGTGCTGAGCAGAAAGAGATGCTGTGAAATGATGTAGGCTGGTCCCTGCTCAAGGATTGAAATTGGGGATTGAGGTTTGAACTGAGCCTTGACTGTGTGGGTCCCTCTCTGAGCCCTCTGTGTGCATGAAGTGAGGCAGGACAGGGAGCAGGGAGTTTTCCTGCCAGCAATCAGGACTTTATCCTGCAGCAATGTGTGTGTGGGTGGACCCCTGACACCAGCGTCTTTGGAGAAGGGTGACGAGAGTGATTAGGAGCCTGGGAAAGCTTTACACAACAGGCCTCTGAAGCAGTGAAGGACGGCCACCTTCCAAGGAAAGTGAATGAGAAAATGCCCTCATACAAGTCCACAGGGCTGCTGTCCACACAGAGTGGGGGGCAGCATTTTAGGCTTCTTATGTGAGCACCCCAGGGTCCTTCTTGCAGGAGGTGGCTCAAAGTGTTTGGCACATCACCTGAGAGAGGGATGTCCCATCCCATAAGCTGAACCCACACTTGAAGAGGCAGGGTTTGCACACAGGAGAGTTAATCAGATGTGTCTGATCCCTTAGCATCAAATGCAGATGGGGAGCCGCTCACAGATGTTAAAGCTTTTAAGATCTTTTTGTTTCTTTATCCTTCAGCAAGTTCTGCCTCTGCCCTTAATGTGTGATGGGGGAGAAACATACCTCCTCCTACCAGCTCTGAATTTGCACCTTTTAAATGCAAATTCAAAAAAGATCAGATGTCTGATCTTTTAAAGTAGATCAGACATGAATAATGAGAATATCTGCAATTTTAGAAATTGATACCATGAAGAAAACACTGAAAACGAACAAAACTGGTATTTTGAGGTTTAAACCAGTCAAGAGTTGAGGACAGGTCTTTCCAAGGGATAGGACTTCCTCTGCTTTCCTTTTCACAGAGTTTCCACCTGTAACAAGGTGTGCTTTGGTCCAAGACTAGCCAGACCCAGCACAATATCCATAGAGTTGCTCCCAGGGTCCGTTTCAGCTGCTGCCTTACGCTCCCTTCAGAGTCAACCTGAGGGAGGGCCTGAAAGGATCAGACCGTTGTCTCAAACACTTGCAAAACATGTTGGCTGAGGCTTCGACTGGGAATCAATCAATACACTCTTTTTAGCATCAAATCAGTACAGCCAGCTGGCACGCAGATGGGCTGATGTATCATGTGCTGTCACGGGGAGGTGTATCGAGGAGTGAGGTTTCAAGACAGAGTCATGTAAACAAGAAGGTTGTCCTCAGGTTTTTGGGGTTTTGATTTTTTTTTGTTAATACTGAAGATGGTTCACATGCAGCAGAAGGCAGGGAGTCTTACAGGTCGGTGTTCATGGATGTTGCTTCATAAAATATGCTCAGTAGTGTTAGATGTTCACAGTACAGTTAACAATTAGTATTTGTCTTGGGGCAGATGGAAACAAACTCATGCGTTGGTCCAGGCTGGAGCTGCAGAAGGGATGTAAAGCAAATCCTGTCCTATGCAATGTGTAGGATGTTTATGAGGCTTTTTGTATGAGTTTTCAGTTAACTAGGGTGTTTAATGAGAATGTTCTGTTGGTGATTTTTCTTTGTTCATCCTGCTTCTTGGAAGGGTTTGCCATGACCAATTCAGTGCTGTTACGTGTTGTCATTAAGGCTCGTTGGGGTGAAGAAGCATGGACCTGCTGCTCTGACACTCTCAGTGTTTCAGATAGAATTGAGTTGTTGAATACCACTTGGGGATGAGAAGCTTCAAGATTTGCATTTGTAATTAAGAATAGCTTCTAAAGCCTGTTCTTTGCATTTCTTTGTACCTGAAGCCTCCCACTAACCAACAGTAGCTGGTATTGTGCAGGAAGGTGAGAAGCCAGAACGCTGTGTTTGGGGTTTACACGTTCCCCTCTGCTGCGTACACTGCTGCTGAGTCTGCTGTAATTTAGGTGAGGTTTAGCCTTGCTTTTTCAGTGTGGAAGGACCTGGTCAAAACCTTTGATTTCTTTCCTTCAAAGCATGGGAGACTTTTGACTTATTATATATATTTTAAACAAACACAAAACGCAACAAAATACCACTTTGCTGAAAAAACAGACAGCAAAGCATGATCAGAAATGCAGCTGTGGTGCTCTCCAGGTTGTATCTCAGACATCCATTCCTGAATGTTATATCTGCTTCTTCCATTTTCCCACCTTTATCCTTTTTGCCCCCAAAGCCCAGTGGTGTGGGCTGGGCTTGGGTTCATTTTCTTCCCCCAAGCTTTGGTCCTTGCACTTTCAGTAATACTCATCCACTTACCCTGAGTATTCCAGGGTCTTGGCATTATAGCACTGAGGTGAGTTGTCAACGCAAATTATTTTGACTTTGCACATTTCAAAAGAGCAAAGACTTGATGCAAGGGGTTGGACACTCAGTGAGTTTCCAACCTTTCCACCTTTAGGCTGCCAAGTCTCTTACTGCACTCTTGGATCTTCACTGGCCCTTCTGTATAAAAAGGAAATTACGGTGGACAGGGATTAAGTGAATCTTTCAGGGTCTGCAACAAGTTTGTCACAGAGCTGGGAACCAGACACCGACATCCTTCAGTCTCATCTTCATCTTCCCATTTCTAAGCTACATCGCAGAAGTCTTGTGTTGAGAAAATCCAGGTTTTCTGAGCCATGTTCACCTTGCACGTGCCTTGCCTTGAAGTTTGTCGGATGAGGTTAGGAATGAATTCAGCCTGTTTAAAAACTCAGTCCAGTTGCCAGACAGGAAAACCTGATGAATGGAAAGTCATCCAGACGTGGGAAAAGAGGGGGAAAAGGTGAGCAGTTGTTGTGGGCAGGGCAGGGCGTTTGCGACAAAATCAGGAGTAAACATGTGACAGGGCGTATGTGTGTGCTGGTGGGTGAACTTAGTTGGGTAATAAGAGTAAATCTTGGTCTGCTTTTGAGAGGCTGGGACTAAAACGTGGTATAACAGTGATGTGTATAATTTTGTATGGTGAGACAGTAATTTACTGTGCTGTTTTGGCCATTAGCACAACAGCTAGAGGCTGTTAAGATAATTTAGTGGAGGTTTGTGGTTATAAATACATTTCCATCATGACTAAGGATTCTAATAGAAATTAAATTCAGCCAAGGGGGTTTTAGTATTTTATTTTTTTTATTGCATACTCCCTGGTGTTTCTGTTTTGACTTACTAATCTTAAGGAATAAGTTGAGGGATGGCTATTAAACATTTTCTAATGTATAAAATAGGAGCCGTAAAAGCAAAATAACCCCAACACTGGATGTTGCAATTAATTTACCATCATCCAGTTGTTCAGCAGGGGTGCTGTGGGGTGTCCTACGCTTGGCTGCTGATTCTACAGATACGTTGGGCAATGTGCAAAGCTATTGTAATGCAATCCTTTGTCACATACCTGTTTTTCTCTCGGAGTGTTTTGGGTAAAAGGGAAAATAATCTTCTCCGTCCATCTTCGCTTACACAAGTTGTGCAGAATTAAGAACTGATTTTTGAAATTTAAACACAACTGCATCCAAACGTCAAGGTGCCCACATATCCATTCAGGACCTTACCCACGGATTTCCAGCCCTGTCCCACACCCATACAAAGCCCTCCCTTCCACCACTGAGAACAGGCAGTATGAGTGATGCGATCTGCTGTGGGAATGCCTCAGCTCTCCTACTCTGCCGTCTTAATCCAAATAATAACAGCAAAAAGTCTGAAGGCTTAGTTTGGAATTGGATAGCTCTCCAAAAATAGGCTCTCCCTGAAGATATCTCCTACTTCCTGCTGGGCTGGTAAAGCTGTGCTGACAGCCTATACACTTGGATATTTAGGCATCTTCTGGAGCCTAAAGCATGAAAGAATGCAAAATAATGGAGGAAATCGGTCAAACTTGTTAAATTTCAGAATAGCATTTGGTTTGTTCTCCAGAAAGTGTTCTCCCCCTTGCTCCTCCTGCGTAGAAAGGCACTTGAGCCAAACCCCAATGTTTACAAATATTCTTGAGATCTTCCAGGTGTTGGAGCTCAAAAGCTTTTGAGATCTTCCAGGCTACACCCTCTTTCTCTAAATAATAGATCTTGGCTTGAATGCTTCTAGAAAGTGTGGACCCCAAACAGAGCTGTGTTGGCTCCACCTCTGTCTTTGTGTGCTCTGAAGTGGGGGAGGGTGTTGCAATGGAAAAATCCTCTAAAACAACAAACTTCTGTTATTTTGTTGTGTTGGAAGGTCTCTTACAGTCTCAGGGAATAGCTGGTACCATCTGATGTATCTTAGGAGTTTGTCATTGGGAGGTTTGTCTTCGGGATGATGGGCTGAGCATGGAGGTGCCAGGCTGAGAGTTTTCCTCTCTACAGCCCTCTGCAGTCTGCATGTTTTGGTACCCTCATCTTTCCATTTTATCCTAGTCTTCCTTTCTCCTTTTCATGTAATTCATAATGTTTAGGGGGTTGGCAGCAAGAACCCACCTTTCCCAGCATGTGACTTGTATTTTGCTCAGTAAGAACCTGGGTTTATGCCACTGAGTAGAGCAACCTCTGTTAGTCCATCTTAAGAGGAGTAGAAATGAGCGCAGATAGGCTGACATGGCCCCCCCTATGTGGCAGAGCATCTCAGAAGCCCCCGTGAACCTCTCCCTTGATACAGCCATGCTGTGAGGAGCAAATCCCATTCCAAGCAGGACTTCATAAAACCATGATTAAAATACAAAAAAAGAGCAGTATTACTAACTTGTCTCAACTTGTGGTGAGCCTGGGCTTAGGAAGATGGAAAAATCTGTACTTCCAAAGTTTTTGTTTAGGAATTTTAGTGTAAAACTCTTTCCCCCTTCCTCCTGCTTATAAGGTTTCCACAGGGATTACTGGGACGATGCGGGCAGCTGGTATTTCACCCTGCTGTCTCTCCAGACACACCAGCACCAGCTCTAAAACCCATGTCAGGAACAGAAGTTTAGAAACACAGTCTCAACCTTTCCCGGCTTGTTTTTCCCATCTGTTTTTAACAGCATGTTCTTGCCACTTGGACCTTTCTGGGCTCGATCTTGTGATCCCTGATGTAGTATGACATTTCCAGCTTATTAGGAATGCTTTTGTTTATTTGCTGGGTGGGTTTTTTTCTTTCTTTCTTTCTTTTTTTTCCTTTTCCCTAGGTTGTGTGGAGGCTTTCTGCCTTGGCTGCCAATACAAACGTCCCCTCCGTGCTGGGAGGTGCCACCCACACCCGTCCTCTCTGAAATCAGGACAGTTATCTCAGCAGTTTCAAGTACTTTGACTGGTTTGGGGGCAGTTATTAAACAAAAAGGAAGGCCAGTTATATTTTTCTGTCCTTTTCTACTGTTTTATAATAAAAAGCCAGGTCCTAGAGCACTGAGGCGAATGAGTTTTTAAAAATCAGTCACAGTTTTTAAACTTTCTTAAGGAGGGAAGTCAGGGCTGTAGTTCACCGGTGGCATGTTCCGTTTACCCAGCCTGTCTCTGCTTTTCTTAGCAGATTGAGTTTATTGCCTGTTGCATGCAAGTGTAAGTTTGCTTCTGAGCTGAAAATGGCTCAGCCAGCCTTCATGATGCTCTGTCTTTCCATTTTGCATAGAATTCACCACACTTCCCTCCAGTGCTGGACAAATATCATCAACAGATGAGTATCACTGCCAAGGACTGGGACTGTGGTCCGGCTCTGTCCGTAGCATGCTGCTCTTCGTAACCTGCATGTCCTTCTCTACAACCTCCTTTGTTCTTGAAATAAATCAAGTGATCACTTTCAGAGACCTGTTTTCAGTTCCTAGTTGACATAAATCCCACTGCAAAACTTCAAAAATGCATAATTGCTTTTTTAAAATACTTTCAGCTATACTGTACCACCCCACGAAGCATGTGGTAGTATGAGAAGCTGCAATCTGTGTGGTATTCCATGGGGTTCTGAATTTAAAAAGCATTTTTTAAATGGGCAGGAAAGTCCTGTGAGCACCCATGGAATGGATGGGTCTCATGGATGGGGCTCATGTACCTTGTTGGAGCTGCCAGATGCATCACAAGGAGCAGGTGTTCCAAGTCCTTTTCTTGGCCTAGGGGTCACAGAGACATGGAGGACAGATTGCCATCTCCATCAGGCTTGTATTTATAGGCTGCACTGGGTCTCAGCTGCCAGGAAGGTAAATCTAGCAAGTGCCACATAGCTGCAACAAGCTGGGAGCGGAGATGAGACTGATTTGGTTTGGGTCAGTTCAGCCTGCCCTTCAGCAATGCTTCAGGTCCAAATCTTTAATTGGTATGACCTGTGAATGATCCTTTGATCAAGGGGGAGTGCTGCTGGACTTCTCTCTTACACCTGTGGCCCTGTACAAACACAACCTACAGCCACAGTCTTGTGTGGGAAATCTTGTTCTTTGCCATGAGGATCAGAATTTGGGCCTTTAACCACATGGATTTGCAACCAAAAATTATTGTCGTAGCCAAAACTACCCAAAAAAGCTCAGACAGTCCTGGGGAGCTCAAAACTGCTGTGTCTGCTTTTTCATTCTTTAAAGACTGGCCTTCCCAGGAAAGCAGAGATGCCTCCAGAGACCTCACAGCTCTGGTTGCTTCCAGACAAGCAGCAGGGGCATGTTTCTGTCCGGTGAGTCTGGTTTCTGCATCAGCATTCCCACTGACCAGCCTTTGTGTTGTTCTGTCTTTTCATTCTGCATAGAAATTACTGCACTTACTTTCAGTGCTGGAATATCATCAACAGATGAGTATCGATGTCAGAGCAATACTTCATAGTATCGTAGAATCACAGAATTTGAATTGGAAGGAACCTTAGAGATTCTCTGGTTCCAGCACCCTGCCTTGGGGAGATAAACCTTCCACTGCACCAGGTTGCTCAGGGCGCCATCCAACCTGGCCTAGAACACTTGTTCCAAGGCAAAATGAGCTTCTTAATATCTTCCCCCAGATGAACTGGAGACCATGCCCACTCTTGAGGATTGTTTGGGACATGCCTTGGGCAGCATCTGCCCAAGGATCCTCCCGTAGACCGCACCTCCTCCCATGAAGATTAAGATTTTCTGGTACTTAGCATCAAACAAAATTGAGGTGAATCTCATCTTCTGTTCCATTAATGAGGTTTGTTTAATGGCAGACACCATAAATATAAAAGGAAACAGCTGTAAGAAGGACTGATTGCCAAGTGCAGATGCTTTGGAGCAGGGTCAGGGGGACAGTCTGCATGTGGCAGCCAGTCCTCAACTGTGTGCCTCCTCCAGCTTCAGGAATAAGGGATACAGAGGGTGAAACGCCAGGCAGTGCCGGTCTGCTTGGATGGATTCATCATACTTGTTGCAGCACGCTGAATTAGCCTTCATGGGTTTATTTTTGGCAGTGGGGAAGGCCTTGTGTGCTGGAAATAAAATCAGTCAATATGTGCTTGGGGTCCTCATCTGGCTTGAAACGACTCCGTGATGGATGTGTGGCAGAGCCTTTGACTGTCACCCTCTGAAGGCACTTGGGGAGGGAGCTGTGGGGGAACGAGGATGGGGGTGGATGCTGCTGAGCCTGAGTGGAATTTGGCCTCTGGGGGCCTTTGCCCTGGGGATGCAGAGGTTTCATGCCCACTCAGGACCCTCTTTCATCCTGCAGCAGGATATCGAAAACAATAGGGTTTTCTCATCCTTGTGGCCAATTTGTGAGCCAGCTTCTAGGAGTGGCCCTGTTTCGCTGGGGGAAGTGGCTGCTATTTTTTTCTTCACTTGTTAGACTTGCTGTGGGTTTCCCTGTTGGAGGGTTCTGAACAAGGTTTTCAATATTCATAGACTTAAGTACATCATGAAAAAGGGGCCATTATCTCCTCCAGTTTGATCTCAGTTCGTTAACTCCACGCTGCTGCTTTCCTTTGCCATCTTTTATTGTCCTTGTCCTTCCTAAGTGGTGTTTGTTTTTTATCGCTCTGTGTATCCTTTCAGCAATAATGCCAGCATATTTATTAGTATTAATTGGCACATGTGCAACAAATGTCATGCAAGGATCACAGAATCCGTTGCCTTGGAGAAATCAGTGTTTTTATCCCACATGGGGAATCAGAGGCACCAAAGAAACCAGATGGGTATCAGCTGCAGGCATGTCCTGACAGAGCTGCCCATGATTTCTTCCTAAAAGGCAGTTTGGACCTTGCAATCGTTGGCACATGCTTGCTTTGAACTACTTCAGCTGTGCCCTGGAAACCAGGTGCTACCCAGGTCTTTATGCCAACAAACCTGCCACTTTTCCTGCCACCTTCAATCCTGTAACACTTCCCATTTTGCTACCCAAAACCCCCCAGCCTGCTGTGAGCTGGAGCAGAGCTGCAAAGCGAAGGGAAAAATAATAGTAATAATAGTAATAATAGGAGAGACCTGTTCTGGAGATGATAATAATAATAATTTTCTCAAGGTGTCATTTCAAAGCTGCCTATCTGGGTTTAAAAGCAAGGCAGGCAGAAGGACCAAAGCTGGGGCTCTATGCAGAGTTGGAGGCTAAAAGCAAAGCTAAGAGGACAAAAAAGAAGGATGAAGTCCCACTTTAATTGTATTTTTACCCCACTGAGCTGCCTCTCAGTCTTGACAGGGGACAATAGGCACTTGTTCCCAGTAAAAGTCTGCCGGTGGACAGCCTGTGCTGAGGAGGGGACTGGGAAGGGGCTCCCAGGGGTTTGACCATGGCCATGAGCCCCCGGGGCTCTGCTCAGCCTGGCCGCCTGCCCACGTCCCGCTGCGCCGGGGGAGTTTGTTTTTCCAGCGCTCCTACTCAGAAACATTTGGCAAAAGGAAAAATTGTGGAGGAGGTTTAGCTCAAGTGAGCACAAAAACATGTGTCGTTGTAGTATATTGCTTGCTGAGTGGTGGTTTGGGGCTTTTTTTTCCTTTCTTTTTTTTTGAATATAACTGAGAGCTTGGGAATCACGTGAGGAGGGTGGGGGTGATGCCTTTCAGATGGACACAGGGCTGTGTAAATACAAGGAAAGGAAATCTTTTCTGCCTGCTACAAGTTCTCATCCTACTTTGGATGAATGAGTGTGGCAAAGTCTTAAGAAGCCTTTCAAATCCTTATCTAAAACCCCTATCTTAAGCTACCATTTCCCCCAGAATGACCATCCATCCTCTTCCAGTGACCCCCTCAGAAGTCCCTGCATAAGGAAATAGGCTACAGTGTCATGCTGAGTCCTCTTTTTCTTGCTCCATGACCTGGTCACAGTGGGGGAAAAAGGCATATGGTGCAGGAAAAGTTGGCTTCTGGGCTTTAAAACTGGGGAGCAAAGAGGTGCCCCCCTCCCCTTATCCACAGTTTATTCTTGCACACAGGCTTCTCTCTCCTGCCCTCCAAAAGCAAAGCATTGCTTCATCCAGAGTTGAGATGCTGAGCAAACAAATCGCGGGTCAAAGTCTCCCACTCCTTCCCCTGCCACATTCCCATCTGCACATTTTTGTGCGCCATCCCTGCTGCCTTTTCCCATGCCCTTTGAGGGGAGCAGGGTGGGTACTGGCTCTCAGCACAGTGAATGCAGCCCTGCAGATGTGAGCTGCCTTTGGCTGGCAGAAGGGAAGGGAAGTTGTTTGGGGTACAGTTTGGAAGTCTGGGCAGATGGTTTCCACTCTTCGCTCTGAAGTTAGAGTGGCAGAATTGTTCTTGAAGGGAAAACAGTGATGCAGCACCTTTTGGTGAAGTTGGCTGCAGGTACTGAAGTCTGAATCAAATCTGTGCTAAACCCTTTCTTGGGTTTGGGCAGGGGCAACTGGGTGAGAAATAAGTACCCTCTCACCCCATGGGGATGTGGACAAGGAGTAATGCACATGGATTTGTCTGCCCTAGGATGGTGCGTCCCAAGGAGGAGCTGTGAAACTTGGCTGGTAGCAAGGTGGGGGATGTAAAAATACATTAGATAAAACCCCTGAGGATGCTGAGACAGCTGCTAGAAAGGAGCACTGTTAGGCAAAGAAGGAACCACAGGATTTTAGCAATTTTGGAGAAAAACAGAGTATTATGAGTGCACTGGTGTGGGGCAGAGGGTTAGCAGAGTGGAAGGCGGTGGCCTCTTGACTTTGTTTCCCTGATATTGTGGAGACCATTCACTGATCAAACCATGTTGTGAAGTTAAACTCGTAGCATTCAGGAGTCTGGAGGGCTCCTGTTTATGTCTCTAGGAGGTATGGTGGACCTGAGTGAAGTGAGCCTGAGGGTAGTGCTCTGGAAGGCGAAGAGGTAGTGATGCAGAACCACTGTTGCATCTGCTAGTCGCTGACATCTGTACCACCTTGGCCAAAAAATCCGTGACCCAGATAAAGAGGGAGACCAGAGTTTGCAAACTGGTGTATTCCATTGCATCTCAAGCACCTGCTGTGGCCAGCTGAATTCTCCTTGGGCTCTTTCTCCAGACAGTTATTTTGTTTTCTGGCGCGGAGCTGATACAAAGACACTAAATGAGAATTTAATAGCGAACTGACTCATCTTGACTTGATCACGCTACAGGCGTGCAGCTCGCATCTCCGTCTGGAAGGCTCTGTACACAAGACTGTTGTGATACCCACTCATGAGAGAGGAGAGATGGGGTCTTTATGTGCACAAGCTATGGCCAGGATGGGATATCCCATGAGCTGGGTTCTAGCTGCTCCGGCTGATTGTCCAGGGAACTTTGCAGTTTCTCTTGTTCCTGCTGTGTGGACTGACCCTGGGGTAAAAGATGATGGTTCCACATAAATCCATGGTCCACAGGAATTCAGGAGGGAGGCAGTGGGGGTACTGGGGAGAGGACCAGCTTACCTCTTTCTCATTCAGGTTGGTAAGCTTTGGTTTTGTCCATTAGGGAATAATTTTGCTTCAGAGTGTGCTTCTCCCTGCATCTTTGTTCTGCAGGATTGAAGAGGTTGCTTGCACAGCATATCATATTTAATCTGAAACTGTACTGGATCCTGAACACAGTCATGATATTCCATAAAATAGTACAGGACCGACATACGAAAGGATCTGGTTGGGTGCCCTGACCTCATTGTGACAGACTCTGCACCTACATGCAGTGTCATTGTGGTTCCTGCAATGAAGAGTTTTGGATTTGTCCCCTTCAGATGATAGACCTCTGTGCTGCTCGGCTGGGCTCAAGGATACACGGGCAAGGGTGCCAAGTCTTTTGAAAACTAATTATTTGTTTTCCTAGTGTGATTATCATTTTATTTTCACCCTCTCCTTCATTTTCGAAGGTGCTGTAAGTACCATCTGCGAAGGACTTTCCATAAAAGCATCAATAGATGTCTAACATGGTCCTTGGTGGGGGTTTGTTTAAGTGTTGTTGGGTAAACTCCATCTCTTAGAGTACAAAGCCCGTCTGGGGTAAAAGGGACTAATTTGTACATTAGCATGAAGATCTAACAGGATGTGGTCCAGTCCAGTCTCAGTGGCTGCAAGATGTCGTCTTGGAGTATAAAGGGTTTAGACTCATTTTTCAAATGGATCCCTTAAAGACGGGTGAAAAATCCAGCAGAAGATGGGCATGCGACTCCCTTATGCTCATCTAGAAAATCATGCAGGAACAAGAGTTTCTCTCTGGCAGCTCCCTGCCAATGAGGTCCTTATCAACTACTCATCCCTTGGCTCAGCCTCACCTCCTGTCCTGGGCATCCAGAGACAGCATATCCCAGAGGAGTGCTGGGATTTTCTATCTTACAAAGTCTGGAAGCTGGCATGTTTTATGTCAAGTGCTAATGGTGTAAAATCTTGAATAGAGCTGTCAACACGAACTGCCGGACTATCTCAGCAGAGGAGGAGAAGGGGACTTTGACTTCTCATATCCCTGCCTTTCCACTTCTGAGTTTTCCTGCATGGCGCAGTCAAACCAGTCCTTTCCCCGAGAGCCCACGTCGTCGAAATCTGACGATTTGGCTTCTTCCTGCAGTTCTTGTTGCTTCATCAGGTCCATAGTGTTGACTCATCAGTCTTTCTTCATGTGATTGTCTTGAAATAGCTTCTCCCAAGCAGATGGCATGAGGACTGGACAGCGTCTTCGGCACAACTCTTTGAGAAGCTGCTATAGTGTCTGCTTCATCTGGGGTGATTCTGCTCTCTAAAAGGTTCCTAAATTCTCCTAAAACCATTTAGGGGAAAATCCTCTCCAGCAGTGTTTTTACCCAAAACAGGACAGCTCTTGTGACTGACTTGGAGTCACAGCTGACAGCCTTGTGTGCTGTATGTCATCTGGGTCTCAAAAGCAGTTTTGAAATCTTGGATGAAAGGTTGCTTCTCCCGAAACATCCTTCCTTCCTTCTGTTGGACACAGTGCCAGCAGAAACCTTGACACTGAACACAAGCTCATGCACCACCTCTTGTGACATTGTCAAAAGCTTTCTAATTTAGACTTCTCTTGCTTTTTAGAGTTCCTTTTTTGGAACAAACCCAAGGTTTTCCTGAAGGGGCCCAGGGCAGTTGTCTAGAGGAACAAGGAGTAGTGATTGCTGCTGATGCTGGTCTTTGGGATGACCCTGCAGCCCATTATTTGCAGCCTTCTCAGCACTCCATTCCCTCTCTGAACACTTCCACACACCCTGAGTGCCAGCTAACATCACTGTCTAAGAATGAGAAGTAATTTAGTTCCTAAGCAACCTCTCGCCTGGCCTTTTGCTAAAGAGTGACTTAGCAATTTCCAAAGGAAAAAAGAGACTGTGGATGGGGATGTGTCAAGGCAGGTTCTTCTAATGTGCTTAACCCTCCAAATGCTGGTTTAATGCGAATCCACTGAGTGTTGTCTAACTGGGTCACTGCCGGTGGGATTAGGGTGGTGTGGGAAGCCAAGTTCAACCTTTCTGGGGTGAGCTTGATTAAGGAATAAAATCTGCAGCTGTTAGGAGTGTTCCTAGGATTATGAGGACTGGCTTTTTCTTAATTTCTTCTCACTGATTTCCTTTTCCTCCTGACCTGAAGATATTTTGCTATTTGCCATCAGTTTCTTTCATTGCCCCTCCCACTGCTTCAAAACCCCAGTAAAGTCAACAAATACCATTTTATGGGGTGTTTCTGCTGTGGTGATTATGGGTTTTATTTCAAGTCCAGCAATGCCTGAAAAATGAATGAACAGGTCACGTGGCTGTTCTGGCCATCTCTGTCTATCTGAGGTATATTTCTGTCACCTCCATCACAGTTGTACCTCAATAAATCAAGATCTTTACTGTGTTTACTTTTTTCACATGCCCGTAAGGCAAAGTTTCAAGTAAATCATGATTTTCCCAAGTTATTATTATGGAAAAGCTAGAGGCAAAGCATCAGGCTCCATTGGCACCTTCAGGGTACCCAGCTTTCACAGAGGACACGCTGACTCCTGACCTCCTGTTTCCATTTGGTTCCTTCCAGACCTGACAGATCAAGGGTCTGACCTGCTCCACTGAGCTTGGAAGTTGGAGAGTGGGAGGGTGTTGTGCTTTTAGATGCAACTGTAGGGAAGGGACAAGCAACTTAAAAGGAAGATGTAGGAAATGAGTTGGGGGGATCATCCTCTAGGGCCCAGAATCAGTGAGCCTGTGAGGAACCTTTGGCAATCACCTCATTAGACCCCCTTTCCCAAAGCAGGGGCTCCAAGTGCAGATTACTGAGGATTTTGAGTATCTCCAAGGGTAGAGACTCCACAACCTCTTTGGTGCAAACACTGCACCAGTGTTTGACTATCCTCACAGTTTAAAAAAAAAAAAAAAAGATTTATCCTTATATTTAAATGGTATTTCCTGTGTTTTTAATTTGTGCCCATTGCACAGGGCTTCTTTGTGGAACTCAGCAAGATGCAGGGGTTTGTCATTCACGATTTGCCCCTGTGGCTGCCCCTGTAATGAGTGTGCTGAGGGCAGCACATCTCTCCTGATCCACTCACATCCCTGTCCGTGCCAGGAAAATGGGTCTCCTCTCTCCATGCTACTGTACATAAATCCACATCTCCCCTCTGTGCAGTGCAACGTGCAACTCAGTCGATATACAGTGAGGAGCAGTTTATATTATTTTTCTTTATTTCCCCCTGCTTGCATCACTTTTGCAGACCTCAGAGAAATACAAATAAGAGTGACAACTCAGTACACTTGTGAAGCCAACAGCCAAGAGGGGCTTTGCCTGAGGAGTGGTTCTGCCAGCTAAAGTAACTCTTTCTAACACAGCTGATTGGAGCTGAAGAAGGCAGGAGCGTGTCCTTACACTGAACAAGAAGCTCACCAGCTCTTGAGGATGAGGTTGAAGCCAGGAAGAGCCAGTGGCAGATTTGGGAGTAGGACCCAAGCATGACCCAATGGTTGTGGATGACCCCCTTTGTTGCAGCAGCTTGTCTATATATACTAGGAAAGAAACACTATTAGTTTTTATTCCCCTTTATTTAAAAAAAAAATAAAATAGTCTGGCAGAGAGTCAGCATGCAAGGAATGGGCAGGCACACTGCCTCGTTTGTTGCAATGGCCAACCAATTAAATTAAGGTTTAAAAAAACCTAAAAATGAGAGAGGGAGAGAAAGAATAAGTGTTTTCTATGGGCAGAGTTCATTCGCAAGTCACTCATTTCTCTTTCTCTTTAGGGAGTGATACGAGACAATTAGCTAATTGGTTTGGGGAGGTGACCTGTCAGTGACTCAAGAAGGAAATGTCTCCTGTGCAATTTGACATAAAGAATATATTTTCAGCCCGTTGTGACAGCTGCAAGCACCCCCATTAAAATCAGGATGTAATGGCTGTAATAACGGCAAGCTTGGAATCCATCATAGCATGGGGAGAGCAATGAAAAACCTGATAACACGCACTAAATTGCAGCCAGAGCTGATATGTGATGTTGTCAGGTTTGAAATATTTCTAAATTATCTTATCATTAGCACTATGTAAGGACCCAAAGCTTTTCTGAGGTTGAAATCTGTCCCCAATTACCTTTGTAATCCCTTTAGTTCAGCAACTCGTCTACCTTCAGAGTGAGGTACCTGCTTGTCTTCACGATGGAGCCAATGATTGTGTGTGAAGCTGGGTGGACTTGAAGTCCGGGATTTTAGCCCAGGCCTTTGGAAAGAGGGGCCAGTTGCTCAGTGTGCTAAGAGGTGGTGCATTTTCCACATTTTTCTCTATGGTCTTAGGACCTGTTCCCAAAGAAGTGGCTTCTTGTGTTGAGTGACATTTGAAGTAGGACCTAGGCTGAGATCTTTGAAATATCCCCATCAACCTGCTGCCCTGAATTTTGTGTGTTCTTGCAAAAGCAGTAGACTGGGGGGAAGCAATGAGAAAGAGAAGGTTTAGCCAAGAAGGCAATGTTGCCCTCAGACCTGTGCCTGCGCAGCCCCTCCACCGCTGATCTCACCGATGCAGCAACACCCAAAATACTGAAGCAAGCATGTTACAAAGAGACAGCAGTCATGAGATAATCAGACAAAGCAGGAAGTGTCGTTCAGCCCAAGTGATGTAATTTTATCAGAAACAAAACTTCATTCATGTGAATGTTTCAAAGAAAAAAAAAATAAGAAAAAAAAATGCAAGTAGGGCAACTTCAGCTTTTAGCTGCCAATGGTTGGAAGGAGGAGCAGCTCCCAAACTGGTGTTAGGAGGTACCTGGTTGTCTTTAGGAGGTAGCTGGTCTTTTCTGAATATCAGATGCCTGAAAATTATCATCATCATCAAGGTTTTGAAAATTTTGGCTAGTGAAGCAAGACTCCATCCCTTCCCACAGTCCTACTCCTCACTGTTATTTCTGTGTGCTGTGCTCTGTGTTCACATGAGACTGGTACAGTATTTGTGCTGATGTTGGTGGGCCTGAGTTTCCCTGCTGACAGCGACAAGGGTCAGCCCTGGGGATGGATTCGGCAGGAACTGGAGGTACAGTGGATAAGCACATCACATCTTGGAGGCTTCTGATCACCTGGCACAACTGAAGACATCCTCCCCATCCCTGCCCTGCAAATCCCTATAGGAAAATATGCCTCTGGGTCCCCTGCATGAATGGGCAGGACTTGGTGGGGGATCCAGAAACACTTTCTCAGTCCAACACCTGTTTGGCTTGATGAGTTTAGGCAAACAGTGTTTACGTGATGAATTGGGAGGGGTGGTATTTTTCATCTTGGTGGTGTGTCTGTGTTGATGTCACACGGTTTTGCTGCAGCACAAACAGGAGATGGCTGCTATTTTAATCATTGCTACCCAAGAGTTTTTCGTAAAGGTCATAAAATTAAAATAAACCTTGATGAACTGACCCATCATTAGTGGTAAAACCAGCTATGCACCACTCAGGCATGTCCCACAGTAGGGCAACAGGACGTAGGCATGATTTACTCAAAAGAAAAAGAAAAGAGACATTTTTCAAATCCATTTTTATTTGTGTTGCAGAAAATTTCTAAAACATCTTGTTTACTTCCCTTTTCCTGAAGTATCGAACCTTGTTAAAGTGTATGGACAGCTTGTGTTTCCCCATCCTACCTCTCTGACTCCCTGATTTTCATCCCTAAAGATGAAAGAGTGGCAGAGCTGCACCATGCTGGATCCCATAGGGACTGGATTCGTGTTCAGAGGGAAATAGGGGCAAATGAAATAATTATGATCACATCCAGCAATTAAAAGGGGGTTTTTTTATCAGCATCCAAAAGAGCTTATTGCTCAGCCACCACTTTATCTCTTCATGCAAGCAGTGTTGGAGGCTGTGATTTGAATACCTAAAGGGTGAAGCTCTGATTTAGCTAATGACCTGATCAGCATTTGGGGTTGAAGTTCTCAAATCCCTAAATTGCAGTGGCATGGAAAAAACTGCTTCCTGAGCACTGAATTTCTTTGGGGTTGGTTTTCTCTATTCCAAATACTGTGCTCCAGGAACTCTTCATATTGTTGTGCAAGAAGAGGAATCAAAGATCTCATTAAAGAATTCTCAAAATGTCTTTGTGCAGCTGAGGGACATTTCAGGCTGATTTTCTTAAAAGTTTTATCTGCAGACCTTGAAACCAGGTACCTTGCCCAGGGCCTGGAAGAGAGGCCTGTCGTGAGGAGCTGCACATCAGGATTTACGCATTAATGTGGATGAAGAGTTGATACCTCAATTGTATTAACAGTCTGAGGTGAGAGTTCTTTGAAACATCGTTTTTGGGGTTAGAAAAATTTAAAATTATTAAAAAAAAAATTTACAGGGAAGCTCTGCTTTTCCTTACTCAGGAGGAAAATTCAGTGGAAGGGAGGAATAAAAACTCTTTTCTGGACAGACCTGGGCACTGTTCTCCCTGGACTCAGGGCGTCCCAGGTGTGGAGAGCTCCCCACAGGATCCCTCCTGACTTTATTGGTCACTGTGGTCAGTAGGGGACCCTCTACCTGATTTTGGCATGGGTAGGATGGAGTGTTTTTACATTTGCCTTTGGCTGTTTCCCTGGGACTGGCTCTAGTCTGCTCTGAGGGCACTAACATTCGTCCAGGCTGTTTGCTGGGAGGTGTTTATTGAAATCTCCACATCAGGAGGTTTCTATACATACTTCACTGTGGGCTTAGTGCAAACATCCTGCCGGGAAGAGGAAACATTTCCTCTGCCCCAGGATAACCTCCCTTCCTATAGAAAGAGAATTGATGTTTCCGGATGGAGCATATGAATGTGGAAGAGGAGCCTGCACGTGCTCCTGCTGTGCCCCAAGGGCCAGCTCTACCATTGGCCAAAGTCAGTGGGATAGCTTCACATGTTGAATGGCATTTGGAGTAGGACTTGTATGAGGATGCTCCCAAGGGGTCATTTTGCAGGTGCCAGAGGTAGTTCAGGGCATTGAATTCCTCCCATGCAGCAGCAGTGAATGCAGTGGAGGTCCATGCTGGCATGCAGGGATTGGAGCTGGACATAGAGTGAAAGCTGCTGATGCCCTAAAAGCAAATACCAGAAAAGAGGGAAAACAGAAAGAAAGAAGTGAGGCAGAGAGGAAGACTCCAGGAAATGAGGTGATTTTTTTGGTTGTTTTGTGCTCTTTTTTTTAATAAAACATCCAAGAAAAGATTTCCTGCTGCATGAAATTGACAACACAGGAGGGGAAGCTCTTCCTAAATATAACTAAGAGCTGTCTGGTGTCGCTAGACAGCTCCTCCTCAGGGACCCTTGGGTTTGATAGGGGAATGGATCAGTCGGTTCCCAAGGGCATGTCCACTGCAGCCCACTCCTTCTCATTCAACGGCAATGCATTGAAACAAAGCAGAACTGACTCTTCCTCTTCTCTCATTTCCCTTAGCTTTTTTTCCCCCTGTGCCAAAAATATCTGAAGTCTATCATGAGAGGCAATGGGGATGGAGGAAGGGAGGCATTTGCAAAAGGGAAGGGCTAGGAGAAATCCTGGGTCACTTTCATGTGCCAGGCAAGAGGTTAGAAATACAGAGGATGAGATGGGATGTCTGCGGGTGCTGCGTATCTGAGGGCAGAATGTGACTCCGCAGGTGCCACTGCTGTCAGTCTGGGGTAGCAGTGGGGCAGTGCCTTGGGGAATGAAACCAGTAAGTGAAATAGTGTCATAACTGGGATTTTGATAGTGTTCATACATAGCATGGGCAAGTGGGAGTATGTGGCAGTGCCTGGCTACCTGCTTGTCTTACTGCTGCTGCTGTCCATCAATAGAAAGGCAAGAGAGGTGAGATCTGGGTGCAGGAGTCGAGTCAAGTTTTTCTTGCCATCTCTCCTTGCCATGTCCAGTGCTCATCCAAAAGAACTCTTCTTACCTTCTTACAACCAGCCTCTTCATGTCTTCAGCTGGCAGAGAGAAAAAACACACAAAAGGCAAAATAACAGCAGGCAAAGAGCTAAGGATGATACCCATGTTTGTCTGCTCAAGTAAGCATTTCTTGCAAAGCAAAAAAAGTAGCAATGATGATAAAAAAATTTGCTGTTAAGATTCAAAAATATTCATAACAAAAGAGAAAAACAAGAAGAGAAGAAAATAACTTGATAGTCCTTCCTGCTGGGATTGCATGGCACCAGCACCGGAGAGGTCACCACATGTTAATAAAGCACTGACGGCTTTCTAGGGGCACAGCTCCATGGCTGCAGTTCAGCCCCATCTATGAAGACCCCAGGCTGAGTTTCCAAAATGTCACTTTTTGTGACAACTTTTGTTGCCATCTCCTGGTTTGGTACAGAAGCGGCCTTTGAGTTGCTCTGGCTCAACCAGAGAGGCTCCCAGAGGAAGCCAGTGCATTTATGGAGGAGGAGATTATCCGCTTTTTAATGATGTTAAAATATAGACAAAAAAGCTTTGGGAGCATTGTTATCTGATATGTTTCTCTGCGTCAGCCACAGCTGCAGTCAGGGGGTTTTTAAGCTTTGTGTGCTGTACGTGTTTTGTGCTGCCTGGATTAGGGGAATGCTTTTCCCAGAATCAAACAATTTCAGTGTTTTAGGGATTTCTACACATTTCCGTGGAACATGTGATACCAGCCACACCTGGGGACAAGATACAGGCTGGAGGACCTTTGGCTATGACTCAGGCTAGCAGATCCCAGGTGGTACTTGGGGAGACATGCTGAGCATTGGGTGTTCAGCATCCCCAAGCCAAAACCTCCCAGATCTAAGCAGGTTTTCAGATCTTCCTCTGGACAACCAAGGGGATTTACGCAGTTGGCACATGGGAGATTGCTGCTTTCTTGTATTCAGCACTTATGAGTGAGTCAAGTTGCAGGGAAGCTGTGGCACCTGGAGGAACGCTGGGGGCTGCAGCTTTCAATGGCCATAATGGTTCTTCCAACCTCTCCTGGATGGAGCTGTAAATCCAAGAGGGCTTAAAAACAACAGAGGTTGTCTGGATGTTAACCTGAGTGTCCAAGATGAGGATCCAGCCCTAAACCTGTATTTCTGCTGCCGTGGTGGCTTGGGCCAGGCTGAAGCAGGTTTGGCTGTTGAAATCACACCTTACTCCATGTAAAACCTGCATCTTTTTCCTGCTGCTTCGACCCTTCCATGAGGGCGTTGCTATCCTGTTGCACCTGCTCTTCCCCATCCGAGGACCCAGAGCTCCCTGAGAGCAGTCACATACTTCCATCCTCACTTTAAACTTCTTTAGTTAGATGGTTCCTTTCTTGAAAAATGCAAAAAAATTACATAAAATATTTGAACATGAGAGACCAGGACATGCAGTAAATGGTTCCCGGATCTGACCTGAGCTAAGCCCAGAAGAGTCGTATTCTGAAAAAAGCCGTCAGTTCTTGCTCCAGTGTGGCATCCTGGACAAGCTTTTCATCCAACCTTGATCAGCAAATTCATGAGCATTTTATTCGTCCTGTGAGGCTGTACATAGGAAATACAGATTCGTCCTCGGGTGTGGTTCTTACAGCTCTTCTTGTATAACCTTGGACGGTTCCCGGATGCTCTGCATCGTGCCACATGATGAAGTAATGATTGTAATCATTGGTGTTTTCATGTTCTTGCCCAAATAAACCTCAGCACTCCCTGGAGGAGCTTCCCAGCTGTAGTAGGAACCTGCTTGTGGAGCACACAGGGGTTCTGAGATATGTGGAGTGGGAGCAGATGGCTTTGTACAACCACAGTGATGCTGTCAGAGGTGATAGAGTGTGAACAGGGCAATTTTT
Organism: Dendrocincla tyrannina; assembly: GCA_035047865.1. Taxonomy (NCBI): domain Eukaryota; kingdom Metazoa; phylum Chordata; class Aves; order Passeriformes; family Dendrocolaptidae; genus Dendrocincla; species Dendrocincla tyrannina. The sequence goes on along the minus strand of JAWWMP010000001.1, from coordinate 30,638,678 downwards.
GCAAGTGGGTTTGAAATGGGGTTTGTTGAAAACACTGGGCATATGTCTTGCTTTGTCATCCCTAATGGGATTAGTGTCCCATCCTAGAACCATTCTGCGTTTCTGTGAGCCTACAGATGAGAAAATCTCTTCCAGCATTACGTAAGAATTGCTCCTAAAGCCATGAATGTGGGTTCCTGGAGGCACTTGCAGCCACTGGGCCAAGCGCAAAGCCATCTTATGCCCCACAGCACCCCAAAACACAACAAGTTTTACAGGTGATGCAAGCTGAGGTTCTCCCAGCAAGAGATGGGGTTCAGGGTTTGGTTCCAGAATGGCAGCACTGGACTTTCCCCCGGCTTCTTGGAAATGCACTGAGACTCCAAAGGGGTAGTTAAATCATGGGAGCAATTCACCATAGGCCTCTGCCACGCATCTCTGATTGCTGATGGTAAATACGAGAATATCAATATTGCAGAGCGACCGCAGGTTTGGAAGTCAGTGACACAGCAAGCGTGAAGCATTTTAATGCTGTGGAAGAGAAGAGGAAGGGATGCCAGAAGCCAAAGATGTGACGTTTGCAGATCACAACATGCTAACAAGCAACATGTCAGAGCCTCATTAGCTCCTGAGTCAAATGCACAGTGTTCAGAGGGTTTCAAAGCTGTGCCACCATGGAGGGGGGTGGCATCTCTGCAGAGACTCAAGGAGCACAAGTGCCCCAGGCTGCACAACAGCATGCTGGTGCTCTTCCCAGAGCACTGTTTGAGTAACAAAAAGCTGGGGTAAAGGCTTTTAATCTCACCTGGAACATGCACTTTCACACCTTGATGAACTTAAAGGAAGGAGCAATGGCTCCTCACCTGCCACGAGTGGATGTGCTCGGCTGCCTTCAGCCCCTTGCCACAAGCTGAGTCTTGTACCTGCTCTTTCCCCACAGCATTACCCATTCTTCACATCCAGCACTGTGCAGACAGCCCTGGCCTGGGCTAAGTCAAGATTCTCTTGCACTAAGAGAGCAAGAGGTCAGGACTGCATGAGTCATGAAGAAATACATCCCTTTGAAAGATTCTCCCTCTCGTAATAAATCTGTGATTTCCAGGTGCTTTTTTTTTCCCAGTGTGGCTTTCCCTTGTCTTTCTGTAGCTGAGTAGAACTGCTGAAATGGGGAATTGTCCCAGGTTGGATGCAGCTTCACACAGCTGGCTGGTTGACATCCCTCAGCCCACCAGAAACAGGCACAGGAGTGTGCTAGGCAGACGCCAGCAAGTGTGAGTTGCTTCTCCTGACAGAAGGCAATATAGGATGAGTCATTAAGATATCCCTGGTTTCTGAGCATGAGCAGGCACCATAGGCCTCTGACTGGTCAGCGTGAGCCCAGCCCTGCTGAAACTGAGTTTGGGCTGATTCACCTTTCACCTCTTGGCATCTCCAGCATGATAATGAATTCAGATGTGTTAAACGAAACAGGTATGGATTTGCTAAGACGCTGAATTCAGGTGTTTTCCAGGGAAAGCACTGCCTCTGGACAAAGGCTGGGTTTGCAGGCTTGCTGCTCGGAAGGATGGAAACATTGGGTTTTTACCATCACCTCCAGGTGTCCCTTGAGAAGCCCAATATCCCACCCTAAGATCCCCTCTGAGACAGGACATGAAGATAAGTGAAACCTGTTTAGCTCCTACAGGCAGGATTTAACCACCTTAAATTATTCTAAGTGGATGAGGACGCATCCTATGATCTCCAAGCCAAGCAGGTCACCTTTAATTTCCTTTTCCTTCCATCAGTAATTCTGGTGGATGGGTGTTTGATTTATTAAGCGCTGAATAATAGGGCTTTCATGTGTATTGCTGTCAGAGAGATAAATAGGGCCCTTTGAAGGCAGGTTTCACAGAGGTGGCCATGACTTTTTTAATATATATATATACATAAAGCAATGCAGACTACCTCTTCCTTGGACATCCGTGATCTTTCAGACTGTACATGGCTCTCCCCCCCTCTGCCTTGGGCCTGTAACGTGCTCAGAGTGCCGATCCCCGATGTGCCCTGCTGGGAGGATGATTAATGCCTGCAAAGTGCTTTGAGAACATCAGATTAGTAGGACAGAGCCTCATTATTATATTAGCAATCACCGGTTCCTTGGCCTTTTTCACTCTCAGCGCACTTAGTGCCGCATCTAAAAGCCAAATGCTGTTTACAAGCAAACCTCGGAGCGTTTGGATACTTTGGGGAGAGCTTTTTGTGTTGTTCACAGGTTTATTTTTAATGATGCACCTGTGGTCCAGACTCCTCTGAGGTCCCCACAAACCACTGCCCTGCTTTTCATGCAAACACTGTGCAGATTAAAAATAAAGACCATCGGGTACTTACTGTTATAACTATAGAAACCAAATATTTGGTTCAACTATAAAAGGCAGGAGTGTTTATGACTACGAGGCAAAAAGGCATTTCCAGCCAAAGTGGAATGTATTTTAGTTCTGCAGACTATTTATAGGTAGGCAGCCACTCTAAATTTGAATCTTCCCTTCCGTAAGCAATTTTTTTTTGCCTACTGGGACATATTCTCGTCTGGGGTTTAGCAACGTCACTACAGGGAGTCAAAACAGTTCGGAGTCACCCTATGAGACATAATGACTTGTTTTAGGGGGTTTCTCTGAGAGTTCTGTGAAGCTGAAGGAGAAGTCAGCTTGAAAGACGAATAAATATTTCCTTTGTCTGTAAATTAAATATTTTGATTTGAAGCTATTGCTTTAACCCTTACAATTTGAAAGTGTTACTTTGAACTGAAAAATCCAAACATAGTTATGAAACACTAAAATTAATTGTTTCAGGAGCTTGGAGGGGAAATTTGAAGAATGTTTTCTTCAAGTAAACAATTTTGCAGAATTGGTATGGAATAGCCAATTTCTTGCCATGTCTGTCCAAAGGTTTCAGCTAAAAATCAGCCCTCATCCCTGTGTTTTAGATTTTAAGCTGGTGATGATGGAAGAGAAAAACAGGGTATAGGTGGGGAAATGTGCTTGTTGAGCAACCTGAAGACCTGCTGGAAGCAGGTGTTAGGTACCACTTGCCCTTGCACTGGTGAGCTTTAAATTGCACTAACATCTGGAAACTTTCTCCTTGTTGACACCTGTGGAGATGTAACCCAATGTAAGGGTTGTGTGTGCTTCTCTGAATCCCATGGTGGCAAAACAGAGACTGTGGAGACCTACAGAGCTGGGAGCTCGAGTAAATTGTACATGGAGGGACTTAAGCCCCAGTTAGCAATCATGGTGGGTTACTGCCTTCACTTCATTCCTGCTCATCCTGCTCCCTCAGTGATTTCCCTCTTGTCCTTGGTGTTTACACCCTTCAAATATTTACAGACAGTTGAGTTGCCAAGCCCCTGCTAAGCTGCCGTTAAGCCAAGCTAAACACATTAGCTCAGAAAGTCAGTCTCTCTGACTCCATAATAATAGTTTGCTTTGTTCTTCTCTGAATTTCCTCCAGTTTATTGATATTTTCTTGGGATTGTGGCACCTGAACATGATGGTGATACAGGAGGTGCTGTGTTTGCAGAAAACCGAATGATAGAAAATCCAGGTGCCTGTAGTGCATGAAACTAGAAGTGATGCTTTGTTTCTTGGGGTCTAGGTGCTTCCTGGCCTTGTTTGACTAAGAGCAGACTGGAGGTGGCCCCATGGCCCCTTGGCTGAAGCGAGGGATCAGCTAATTGAGTCCAGCTGTTAGCCCAGCTCCACCCTGTTCACCACTAATACAGGACCACTCTCTGTGGAGGGCAGAGGGTGCCTGTCTGATGGTCCTTCTTTGGGCTTCTCTCCTATCTTCTCCCGAGTGAAGCTGTCTGAAACTGCGCCTTGACAGACTCTCCTCTGAAGACCTGCAGCACCAAGGGGATCTCCAGAACTTCTCTCCCCGTTCACCTGTGTGTGGAGAGTGCTTTTTCCAGTAGAAAGTCTTACTAAATCTTACCTCTAGACCTAATCATACAGCTTTTGAAGCCCAACCTTGTCCTGCAGTCACCTCTCCAATCTTCATTTTTCCATGTTCCTGGTTTTACTGCAGTCTCTCACTTGATCTTGCTGGCTGAAGCAAGGAGACATCCTTGGCTTGGTATCTGACTTTCTTCTGTATCCCTGGATGCTAAGAGCAATCACCAGGAGCGCCTGGGCTACACATGGAGCCCACCCTTGCTATGAAGGAGAGCTGGTCTCCAGTGTTTGCTCAGGCTGGAGAACCCAATAGGGTTCTCATTGCTCATCCTTGCCAGTGGGAGAGTGAGAAGCCCACGTGTAGACAGGTCAGGGAACCACAATGGGCTATGCTCCTATTTACTCAGCTGCAGAAACCACTTGAGCTTGCAAAGGGCATCCCTAGAGGCAACACAAACCATGTGCTGCTGCTGCTGCTGCTGCATGGTGGGGCTGTACTGGGCTGGACTGGGAGAATGCATGGTGGGTTTAAGAAGTACACCAAAAAAGCAAAGCCCAGGCTCCCCTGCACATCAGGTGGTAATGTAATAAGGAGTGCCTTCCCTTACACATTTACAGAGCATAGGGTTATAATACATATCCTTGGAAACACCCGGCCAAGGAATCTGAGGTATTTTAACCCAGTATAGACCCCCCCATCTTTCCCAAACCCAACAGCCTATGCAAGTTTGGACAGGAAAGCCATGTACCCCATGCATTCTCCAGCACGGCCAGGGAGGTCCCATAGTTTAGTAATGTTGATTTATAAAGACAAATGCGTCCAAAAGAGTTTGCAAATGAGGTCCTGTGCAGGAATATGGTGGCTCTTTTATCACCTGTAGGTGCTGTCCCTGATATGCCTGTGCCCACATCTTGGTCTCCTTCTTGCTGTGGTGAGCCCGGGAAAACTGCATTGAAATATGGAGGGTTATACTGGTGGGAGAGATACGAGTAGGATCAGATAAGCAGGAAAATTTGAATGAAGAAATGCTGGATGGAGGTGCGGCACCCCAAAGTGGAGGGGAAAACATCTTTCACCTTAGTGTGCACTCACCTGAACCATCAGACCACCAAGCTTAGCCTGCCCACCAAAGAATTTGAAGGCAAGGGCTCCCCTTGAGAGCTGGATCTGTTTTTCCCAGGCTACCTGTGCAGGCCAGTCCTTACAGCCTCCGAGCAAATCACTCAGAGAAACTCTCAACTCCCCTTGGAAAGCATCTCTGGTAGTCCCTAATCCCAGGTCGTTTGTGGGGCACCTCTGAAGGTTAAAATCAGCTCAGTGCATCGGGTCCTTCATGAAGGTTGGCCATAAAGAACATTTCCTTCTGGCCAACCTGGTCCAGACACTGTGTTCCTGTTCTAGGATGGATCCCAGATGTGAGTTAGTACAAACACATCTCAAATCCCAGCTGCCAAGTCCTCCACCCCCATCCCAGTCCCTCTTCTAGAGGGATGATTAACACATCCTGCAATAAAACTCATCAGTTGCTGCTCTTTCCACCCCTCTCTGCTGCAGGTTCAGGTTCCCACGCGCTGTTTTCTACCTCTTGGTTTGCAGAACTGGTGCAGGCAGAAAAATTACTCCCTGCCTATCATATAACTCCACTTTCCACCCCCTAAGTATTTTTGCAGATAGCAGTTCAGTCATTTTTTGTAACATCCTTCTGAGATTGGGTCTTTATTTGATGCTTGGAAAACAGCGGCACAACAGGGTAAAACCCCTTTCTCCAAGGGTTTTTGACAGATTAATGGCAGCTGCAGCATCATATCTCACAAACTTCTACCTCCCAGTCTGCTGCAGTTTGTTCTCTTCAGTCCCGTTGTCTGTCTTTTGGCTCATATAACACCCAGGATGAGCTTTATGAAACTAAAAATAAGCAGGGATTAATGTGTTTCATGTCTATCTCCAATGTCTCCCTCCAGGTCTTCTCCTAAGGGGTGAAATTCAGGACACTTTTTAGGTGTCCTCATAAACGTTTCTTTGCTTACTCCTTTAGTATCAAAGTTATTTGGCTGCCAATTTGCTTCACATAAAGAGCATCACATGAGAACAAGCCACAAAAAAGCATTTGAGTTTTAAAACACTCGCTAACAGGAACCTGGTGTGATAGTCAGGGACACGAGCAGGGCACAGAATGCAACTCCCAACCCCCTGATGTTTGAAGGCACCTTGTGGTGTCTTTTTGTGATCGTTGCCCTGTCCAGGTACTTTCTCAGTGATGAAGCAAATGGAGCTTTTGTGTCCACTCTAATAACCTGAGAGTCCTGTACAGCCTGAGCACTTTGCAGGCTGCCTTTCTGGGAGGAGAGTAGCTTTATCTTTATGACACTAATGGAAAAGCAAGACCTAATGACAGGTAATCCTGCTTGTTTCACTTACAGGACTACTTTTGGTGCTGAGTGGTGTTTGTACTGTCAGTTTGGCTTATCCAGTTTTGCCCAGCAGAGCCCTGCTCCTCCACATCCCATATGTGTTAGTTTTGAATCAGGGATTTCTGTGGAGCAGATCTAGTGATCTCCTTGCTGGAGAAACACAGGAGTAGGGAAGGGGGGAAGTCTGAGCATCAGTCTGGACATCTTTGACTGGAGGATGTCCATGATGCAATTTTGCTGCCTCATGAGCAGTGTGAATTCTATCACGTGTGGATGGGTTTGTCCCCTGCATCATGTTTTGGCGTTTGTGTTGTTAGAGAAGGCAACATGGGGAGAAATCAAGGATGCTTCCCCAAACCCACAGGTTCAGGGAGGGATGAGCACTGCATGGGAAGGAGGACTGGGAAGTCTTGTTTCTCTGGCTGTGTCCATGTGGTGTACGGGCTGAATGTTTCCTTTGTGGTTTGGTCTGTAAAGGCTTGTGCCTGGCCCTTTGCTCTCGTGCCAGGGAGTCCCAGCACTTCCATCCTGGAGCCGTCTCACTGAGACAAAGGACATCAGTCTGCGCACAACTTCCCCAGCTCTCTCCCTTTACCATTCTGACTGTTTTGTGTTGGAGTGGAGCATGTTTAAGTGGGTCAACAAAGAGGTCATTTTTCCCAGTGCAAAGTACCCTAATAAATTAACCAGTGAGAATTTTAATAATACATGAAAGGAGAGACATTTGCTGCTTTTGGAAAGGCTTTTCAGCTATTGATGGGGTCAACAGCTGGGTCAGTGGCCATTGGGATTCCACTGGAGGGAGCAGTGATGGACATCATCCTCCAGCAATGACCATACCCATGGTGTTGGGCCAAGACAGAGCTACCCCTGTTTCAACCCCCTGATATAAATGTTGCTAGTGCTTTTTCAATGCACGTTAACAGGCAGATGGAGGAGCTGGTATGGAGTGGTGGTTATGTGGAATTAGTGCCCACCCTCTTGTCCGCTCCTCTGAAGCCTGAGGCACATGGGCGTCAAGCTGGGCTCCCAGCTGGATTTCCAAAACAATGAGGCTTGTGTGATCAGTCAGGGAGAACAGTAGACTACCTCAGGTGTGTCTGTCTGCAGCCACTTTTAATGGAATAATTTGAATTTAAGGAGAAAAAGCTAATCTACAGAAGTCACACGAAACAGTCCTGTTGATCCTGTTGATCTTACTATTGTAAAGTCTTTTTCAGCACCTCAGATGATTTATTTCCCTTTGGCTTCCTTGTATTTTAAAGAAGTGTTTAAACAAGGCAATCTGTTACCATGATCCCAGGTTATTTTTCTGCCCTGTTCAGCCAAATTTGTAGGCATTCTTCAGGTCACAGTCACAATATTTGATATCCTCACTGTCCGATTGATCAGACAGGAAATAGGAATGACCAGAAACCCTGTAGCATCCCAAATATACTATTTCAAGGGCTTCTATAGGCTCTAATTGTTATAAGGCAATGCCGATGTAAATACCCATTAGGAGAAGGCTGTCTCTGAGTGGGCCATCTTCTCGTCCGTTTGATCTCCTCATTGGTGTTGACTAAACCATACTGCTGTTGATCGAGTGACCTGTTAGGCGCTTGAGCTCCCAAAGCCAAATAGACTATTTGAGCTCTGGAATATCTTTGCCAGGCTTGGTTTGCCGTCAGAAAGCAAAGGCTGGGACAGACTCGTGGTTAATAAAGTGCCTCAGCACTATGTCCACTGCTGTTCCTGAAGGCCATGACGGACTCTGCCAGTGCACAGTCATATGCTATTGCAACATCCATTAGACCCTAGTCATCTGCCTTTGAGGTGCCATTTGGGAAAGATCCTTCTTCCTGTAAGGAAGCCAAAGGCTTTCCTTGCTCTCATCCAGATTCTGTGTGGATGGTCTCTGGAGACTGCATCTCCTAAAGCCTTCTGTCGCAACCAAATCTCTCAGTGGCCATTTCCCCTTGATTTTTGGTAGGGTTTCCTTCACTTAAGAATCATAGAGACATTTGAAAGTCTGGTATTTGAGGAAAAGGTGAGCAGAGCAGTATGCAGAGTTCCTGCAGGGAAGCTGATAGAGATCCAGAAAGCAGCAGTCTTCTTGCCTTTCCAGCAAAGCATGGTAAAAGAAGACAGCCAATTATGGGGTGAAAGAGATTAGGTTAATCCTGAATAAGGAAGTTATTTCCAATCTAGAAGGTAGAAGAAATGTTCAGAAGACACCCCTAAGCAGCAATAGGTCGATGCCCAGCATCAGTCCTGGGCCAAATGATGTAGCCCCCTTTTGTTAATGGCAGCTATAGGGTAGTAAGGGCTGTCCATGCAGCCAGAATGTGACAAGTGAACTAAAACTTGACAGGTCCCGTAAAGTTGTCACCCACAAATGTGCTGCCTCTTTGTGCAGTTTTTCTGGGAACAATACTAGGTCTCAGCATTTTCCTGAGTGGAGCAAATCCAGTGGCTCCTGCAGGGAGAAGCTGCCAGTGGCACAAAGGGTAATGAAACGGTAAATGTTGAAGACAAATTCATCAGACAGGGCAGTCTGGATCACTTGGCAAGCAGAGCACATTTGAAAAAAAAATATGTTAGAAGACAGCCCAATGCAAAATTGAACATCAAAGGAGAAGAAATTAAGATTCTTCCTACGGAAAGGGGCAGTGAATCACCAAATGCAGGGGTTTCTGTGCTTGGTAGAAACTGCACGAGCAGCTCCTGATGCAAGTTGAGGCTGCGTCAGAAGCAGCTGTAGTGACCTTTGATGTCTAAATGAATGGGTATGAGGTGCATTTATTTTTCCTTAAGTACAACAGCAAAATGTGTTAGAGTAGCTAGCTACTAATTTTGATGCCAAAGAGGAGGAAAGAAAACATGAAAGTATTGTAGAAATGGTGTTTAGCATAGGAATGCTTGCACTGGAAGCTGGTTAGTTTTTTGGAAGAGCTGAGAGGTTGGAATACCAGGTGATTAGGATATTTTCTCTCCATGAACATGCTAACGCTGCTCCAACCTAGCGGAAAAGGGTGTCACAGGAGCCCTTTGGAAGAAGCCAAAGCCACAAAGTGACAGATTGGAAGCAAACATCTCCTTTGTTTTTTCTTTCTGGAGGTGGTGGCTAAATATGAAGACAAATGAGTGATTTGTGGGGTCCATATGGGCATAAAACTGCATTTAATTAAGAGCCTGTGATATAGAAGAAATCGGTTTACAATCATAAGATAATTCAGGTTGGAAGGGACTTCAGGAGTCTTGGACTGCCTGAATCTGTGATTCACACAGGTGTAGGGGGAACTTGGAGAAAGGCACAGGGTTGTGGGACTGGAAGTGTTATGAGGACTCAACACAGACCCCAGCCAACTGCTGTCGCTGACAGATGTTTTAGCTATTGAGGGAATCTGGAGACATGTACCTCACTGTGGCAGGCTGGAAACCAGAAATCTGCGTATCTTAGCTGGCCACCCTCAATCAGCTGTGCAACAAGTAACATCTGGACCCTTGTGTGGCGCAGATTTGGGTTGTCCCCCTGTGTGTCCTGAGTTATGCTCTGCTGGCCCACAGCCCCAGAGCCAACCTGCCTGAGCAGGATGCCTGTCAGGAGAGCAGTGGTCAGGGCTGTGAGCTCCGCAGGGCTGATGCAGAGCCTTGGGCAGTGTCTGGATGTTCATGTGCCTTCTGAGTCTCCTGGAAACCACTAAATCCCCCAGCAGGTTTCAGAGGGGCCTGACATAAGGATGAGATAATTAGGTCTCTACGAGTTTCATCTAAAAGGGTGAGCTGGAAGAGGAGAGAAATCCTCTTTTAACTAAGGAAAGGCTTTCACATGAGCTTACACATATGAAGCATCAGGGAATCCACTCGTTAGGGTGCCCTTTTAAGCTGCTGGAATGAACCCCAGGTCGTAAAATCAACTAAGCCATGAGAAACCAGCTCACAGGTGAGTGTCATTGGCGCTGCTCTCCACAGAGCTGCCTTTTTCATTGCAGCTTTTGGCTCCATTTCACACTTTTGCCCATATTTAATATGTTTGGCCTCAGCCTTCTGTCCCTCTGTCTTGCCAAAATAGAAACTCCCACATTTCCTGGAGCAAAGGCAGGACACCATGTTGAGCTGTGGTGGTTGGGCTCTGCCATGAGGGTCAGTGTGGACAGTGCTGCCTCCCTTGCCATTTCCAAGCATGGCACATTTGAACATCCATAAAGGATCAATCCCATTTAGTGTTGAATGTTGCACAGTGGTCAGTAAGCGAGCAGCTAGGCAAGACTCTCTCCTCCTCCTCATGTTTTCCCTATTGTGAAAAGTTTTCATTGCAAACCTCCACCGTCAGTCAGTGACCTTGGGGGGATTTTGTTTCCATGACCTTGTTCAGTCTCCAAGTGGGGACAGCTAAACTTGAATCTTCCTTCAACAAGGTCATTTATGTGTTGCCCAAGGAAAGTTCCCTCCTGTGTGCTCCGAGCTTGGCTCCTGTTACCTGTATCTGTCAGGTATCTGTCAGATACAGATACCTGTATCTGTCATGCTTGTATTAGGCAAGAGTGAGTAGGTCATCTCCACTACCTTCTCCCTTCCTCAGCATCTCTCCTGTCATGACTCTTTTCCAGACTGAGGAATCCTGTCTCATGTACTAGTTCCTTGTAGAGAAGCCATTACAGACCTTTGATCTTCCTTGTTGCTGTCTTTGTGCCAGTAACTGTGATGCTGGTCCTGCCACCCAGCCAGCTACCAAGAGGAGGTGCAAAGGGTTGTCTAGCGGACTGTGAGTTCGACGTGAGCCAAATCAGGCCCACTTCTCTGCTTGCAGAGGTTAGTTGAGCTGAAGATGGTTACAGATGATGAGACAGCTCATTAAAGTGGCTGAAAACTAACAAGCCTCAGAGCTTTTCTAAAATTAGAAATTATCCCTGGAAAGGCAAGCCTATCCCAAATGCCCTGCTACAAGTCAGAGTCCTTTAGATGACAGGAGAAACATCCTTGCACTTTACTATCAGCTTCAGCCCCACGATATCTCCAGCTCATCATATCAAACGGGATGCTGATTTTTTCTGTGCATAGAGCCTCTTATGCTCAGATTGGTTCAGTATCACCTCCTAAGGCACTTTTTCTGCAGCCCTTAAGCGAAGGACATGACATGTCAAGGGAGGAGAAAAGCATTCTGACATTCCTCTCATTCCTCATATCCAATTTTATGTCCATCTCTATTTCCATCTGCCTTCACCTGAGAGATGGAGGGCAGAGTAGTCTAGTTACAGGATTCACTGTTAAAGCTGACTTGGGTGCCTGTCTCCAAATTATTATCCCTAAGCCTCAAATTGGCTTTTTCAGGTTCTTTTCTTTGTTCAAAAGCACTGCTTCAAATCAGCTTTGCTTTGAAACACAGGCAGTGTTCAGGGTTTGGAAAGGGTTCATTGGCAGGGAAGACAGCAGCCCCTTCCCCATCTCCCTCTGGATCCCATGGCTGCTCATGGATGTGGGACACAAGAAACCCCGAAGTGCAGTGCCCTGTCTGGAAAACCTCTCTCACCCAAGCCCAAGCCTGGTGAAAGTAAATCTTGTCCTTTCTTGAGCATCTTCCTGGATGTCACAGAGAGCTGGAGATAGGTGACACAGTGTGGGAGAGCAGCCACAACTTCCAGGAGAAGGCAGAGGGGAGATGGGCCATGGTGTATTTTTCCCAGTGAAGCCCATCACAGGGCACTCATGGGCACAAAGCATCCCAGCAATGAGTTTTGTGTGGGCAGAGACTGGTGTACCTTTGCCAAGGAAGTCTGTGGAACTGTGGCTTCTGCCAGCACAGTGTGGGTGTTTTGGGGGCAGATCTCTGTTCACAGAATCATAGAATGGTTTGGATTGGAAGGGACTGTAAAGATCATCTAGTTCCATCCCCTCTGCCACAGGCAGGGACACCTTTCACTAGACCTAGTTGCTCAAAGCCCTGTCCAACCTGGCCTTGAACACTTCCAGGGATGGGGCATCCAAGTGTCTCTGGGCAATGAGAGGAGCAATTTGAGGTAGCCCAAAACTAGTGGCTAGGGAAGGGAAATTGCTGACAGTGCTGTGGAATTTATTTTGCTCTTGCAGAGGCCAGAAAGCTAGAAAAACTCAGTTATCAAAATGCTGTGCTCCAAGTCATTTATTCATGCTGTGTTCCCATGTCCAGCCCTGCTTGTGTAATGGCCAGGAAAGCTCTTATCAGAGACTGATACCAGAGTCTCAGGAGAGAAAAAAAATCTCTTTGCTTCCAGAAACCCAAAGTTGAAAAAGAAAAATAAACTCTGCCTCTGCTGTTGGCATGCTTGTATTGCATGGGCTGTCTTACTCCGGTGGGTTGGTCGGCTCTTGGTCACCTCCGTAGGTTGCCAGTGGTGGCAGCTGGGTTTTGCAGTCAGACTTGAAGAGCATCAGTCTCCATGTGCATCATGTAAAATGCATATAACTGTAATATGGTAATATATATGATAAATAAAATATCACATCATAGGCTGCTGGGGTACCCTGTTTGGTTGTTGCAGCCCCATGTCCTGACAGCCTTCAAAGAGGCCACAAGGTACAAGTCAGCCCCCACGGTGCTGTGCTGGCAACAGAGATGGTGGAGGACAGGGACTGTGCAGCTCTGTGCTCAGTTCATCCCTTGTGTGGCAGACCCACATGTTTGTGCTCCGTGAGGCAATACGGCAGTGCTGTCGTCACCCTGTCTTGCTCCAGTGTTGAGTCAGGATGCAGCCAGGGCAGATACAGAGGGTGGGAGTTGCCCTTCAGACCAGCATTGCTGAAAACAAAGCACCTCAAGGCCAAGGATGAAAATTCCTTTAGTGGCACTCCTCTTCGGGATCAGACCCAGGCCAAACAGTCACCTAGAGACTTGCTACAATCCCATCAAGACCCCAGGGCCATCGCCTGCAGCGTTGCTTTTATAGGATATGATCCCTTTTCTTGTGCTGTTTTCCTCGGGCTGGCTGACAGGGGCTTAGGGCAGAGGTAATGGTGAGTCATCACACCCTTTTGCTGGGTGTCCTGCAGATCCCTGGGGTGACACTAGCTCTGTCTGTCCCCACACAGGTACACCCACCCACCTGCCTGTACCTTCTTTGGGTGCTGCTCCAGTACCCCACAAAGGATGTACCACAGCAGGGCAGTGGGAAGGATTTCAGCTGGGAACAGCAGAGTGGAATACAGAACAGAACTGAATAGCAGGAAATAATTCCAGATAACAAAATCCATGCACAGCAGCAGGGATGCACTGGGGGCTCTGTACATGGGCCATTCCCAGCAAGCCGTGAGGCAAGAGCCGGGCTCCAGACCACTTCTTTGGACCCCTTGCTTTCCCAGCACCTTCTCACTGGCAAAGGTGCCATGCAGCTTTCAGCAGAAGGAATTACGCAGTTGCTTTATTCAATGAGAGTTAAAAAATGCCAATGCTGCCCTTTCTATGCTAAGTGCTGCAGATGGGTGTGCAATTGGGACTCAGGGTCTCAGCGATCTCATCAGATCTCCATATGACAAGTTCAACACTTCTCATTGGAAGCTGGACCTAATTATGAAAAAGTAATTTATATTTGGATATAACTGAGGTCAGAAGGGACCTTAGAGGTAGCTGAACCAACCTTCTGCTCAAGGTGGAGCCAGCTTGAAGTTAGGGCCAACTATGGAGGTAAATCACTCCTGGTCTTGTCCAGGCAGGTTCTGAATATCTCCAAGGATGGACATCACCCCATCTGGAGGTTTTCTTTGTCCTACTGCTCATTGTGAAGCCTTTTCCTTACATCTGGTGAGACTTTCCCATTGCCTCTCATGCTACCCCCATGCTTTTGGTAGAGTTTGGCACCATCCTTTCTACATCCTCCAGACAGAACTCCTGGCTCTCCCCAGGATTTCTCTTGTGTCCTTCTTTCTCAGACAGTCACAGCTTGTCTGGTGGTGTAAGTACAACCTCACTATTTGGTATTTTGTTTTTCCATCCTATCCTTAATCAGGCCCTCCAGCCTCCCATCAAAAATGCTGGCAGTGCCCTCGCATCCCAGAGAGAAACCTTTATTTTCCTAAGACTGATCATGTAGCACATGAAATCTTTCCAAACAGAGAACTCCTGTAAAATAAATAGAAAGGGAAATGTTTTCCACATTTTGTCACTGCTGGGTTGCCCATCATGTTCACAGAGGATGGAGGTGGGGAACAGGTCCTCCAGTTCACGCTAGTGTACCTTTAGGTCCAAAGCCCTCCCAAACCCTTCCTTCCCTGGTAACAAACATCTCTGATGGCAGGAGCTGGTTTTGAAGCTTATGGGTTTGTAAATGGTCTTGCAAATAGGTTCCAGTCTGTGTTTGTACCTCACCTCCTTAAAATTCCATGTCACCCAGCCGTGAGTGATGCTCAGTGCAGAACACCTCATGCTGGCCATGCTGCCTCTGGGTGGATTTCACACCTAGCAATTCAGCATGTGCTCTGAAGCTTAATTACACCTCCAGCAGCAGGGGGGAAAAAATCCTGGGAGGGGAGGTCAGTTTGACAGCCTGAGATACGCACTGGGTTGAGGGGGTTTTTTGCATCACCTTCCCTCAATCCCTCAGCAAGGAAGAGCCTCTTTGTACCCCAGCAAGGTTTCCTGCACCCCGCAGGGTCTCACTGCTGTGGTGCAGCGTTATTAACGCTGCCAATCAAGCCTCCCCCAAAGGGGTGCTGCTGACAAACTCACTGTGAACGCGGCCACGGCAGAAGTGTGATTAGCAGGGAACAGCCTCCATCCCTTTGAAGGTGCGAGGAGTGGGGTTGGGACCTCTCGGTGTTCCCAGCATCATGGGGGAAGGTGCTGTGAGCAGGCAGTGGGCATTGGGGAACCATATGGGGGATCTGAAAGGGCAGGATGGGGGCTCAGGGAGCTGCTGTTTGCTCTTGTTTGTGGGGACACTGGGGCTGTATCACGGCGATCAGCCAGCAGAACTGTTACCTGAGCAGACACAGAAGGCTTCCTTGCTGCTTACAAATCTACTTCCAGGCTGCATTTCCTTTGAGTTAGTGCTAACACAGGGAGGGAAGAGGTGTTCTTGCATGAATAATAAAACCAGCATCCGTCTGTCCATCAGACGAGATAAAAAGCCCCCAGGGCCACGGAGAAAGACAACATTATTATACAGGTCACCAGTAGGTTATTCTACAGTCCTGCTGTATGAGACTTCTCTCACTGATGCGGGTAGCACCAGCCACAGCAGGGGATCATGTTCCTTCTACAGGACTACAGGGACGGGTTGGCCAGGGCCGGATCAGCTCCGATGCTGGGTAACACGGTCCAACAGCTACAGTCAGTGCAATTGTTGTGCATGGCAGAAACAGTACCACCACTGAATGACCTAAGCCACCCAAAACATGCTCTCAGCATACCCCCGATATTTCTATACCCCTTTCCCAGGGGTGGCAGCCTGGAGGGAACATCAAGGGGTCACAGTGGCTGGGAAGAACAGTGAGACTTTTCCAGGCGTTGTCCTCCTTCTCACATGCTCCTGAAGCGTGAACTCCTCTCTACTACTCCAGATGTGCCAGGAGCCAGAGGGTGAACGTGCTTGATGGGGTGCAAGGCCACTCTGCACTACAGAGTGAAAACTGGGGGCATATGTGGCTGGGACAAACTTGTGGTTTTCTGTGGACATGGTGGCATCCCTGCCAGCAGCTGGTGGCCACAGAGGCAAAGACTGGAGCCATCCTGCACCCAGAGCTCTGGGCAAACCTGGGACACCTGCACCTGCTCGCCCTGCTGTAGGGTTTCCTGCTTGAATCGCTCTGACTCTGGCTTCAGCCCGGTGTGAGAAATTTGCCTGATGTCATGGCTAGGTCGCTCATACTGCCTGCCAGCTTGGATTAGAACCTGTGATTTGTGTCAGATCAGATTTTGGAAGGTTTATTTCACACTGGTGGCATACAGCGCTGGTGGGCATGAAGTTGATGTCAAGGGGAGAGAGATTTTCTGGGATTTTCTGTCTCTCCCCTCCCCTCCCCTCCCTTCCCCTCCTCTCCTTCTCCCTACATACACTATAAGGATGTGTTGGTAAAATTATTAATATTTCAGATTTGAGAGATCTGGCTCACAAGTTTATCCTAATTGAAAGAACATCTCTTTAAGCTAACAGAGTCTCTGTTTCCAACTCCTCACTTCAGAGCTAAAATAATACTGGGTAGACCACTCCTATAGGCCCCTGCAAGAGTTATCTCTCCATATTGTCACTATTTGATCCCTTCTTAGGATTGTGGCATTTGGCAAGCTCTCCAGGGGTGGATGCCTGGCTTTACTCCCGTTGAAATTACAATTTTCCTCACCTCTTTTCTTGTTTTCTGAAACAACATGTAGGCTGGATCTCTGCAATCACTTTGCAGAGAACAGGGGAGCAGAAGGGAAGATGCTGTCTGAATGTCCTCTCACTTAATAAAGCCCCTGTCTGGCCTGTCCTTAATTGCATTTAGGTTATTAGGCACTTGGAAACCCCAGATTCTCTGACAAGGGTCAGTCTGATCCCCCTGCCCTGACACCACCATCTCTGTCACAGCATTGTGTGCTCCGGACAGCCACAGAGGACATGAGGGACTTCACTCATGGAGTGGTGGGAAAATGTCAAGATGCCCCATGGTGATATCTCAGTTGCTCAAGAGCAGCCACCTCCTCACCCAGCAGAAAGGACAGGAAGGGTCCCAGCCACTGCCTGAGCCTCCCAGGGCATCCCTGCTAAGTGCACTCAGCCAGTGAACCGAGCAGCACCACTTCATCTCTGCCAACCCAACTCTCCATAGAACAATCAGCTCTAGGTAGCATTCAGCTGGAAAGGGGTCAGTTTGTAAACTTTAACTTGCCACAGCACTGTTGAGGTGGAAAGCAATCAAGCAGCAGTTACAGTTCTCAGCACCCTGTGGAGTCACATTGCTGTGGGAGTATGATGGATGGGCACGGGCTTTTTTTTTTAACAAACTAGTCTTTAAAAGGAATACTTGCCAAGTGTCAAAATATTGCTCAGTTATATTAAGGGCCTTTGGCAGCTGTAATTTAACTGTGAAGGAACCTTGCGGAGGCAAAGGACCGCACAGCTGGAAACTTGTGCTGCAAAAGTGCCGTTTTATGGCTGTTAAGCTGTTGGCCTCTCTGCATTGTAAAGCTGCTAAACAAACACAGCCCTTGGCTCACACCATGTGTTGGTGAGGCACACTGTTTTGGCAGGAGTGGACTGATGGCAACAGGAGCTTCAGACGACCTGTGAAGAAGGAGAAATATGGAAAGAAGGAAAACTCAGATGGAGGAGGAAATACATATCGGCCATCACAGCCCCATGCTGGGAGAAGATAGTCTTGGAAAGAGTGTGTAGGTTCATGTGGAGTTGCATCTTCCTCTGGTTTGGCATTGGCTGAGATTGCCGTTCATATGTGGATCACATGCATCTTACTAGTGTCGTAGATGGTCCAATCCTCCAATGACACTCCAGCTCCTGAAGCTTCCCAAGAAATTTTGTGCCGGTTAGACCTGTTTTTTCACAACCAGCCTATGTTAGAACTTATTCAATACCACCAGACTCTGTGTGTTACACTGTTTTCTCTGACAAATGTTGACTGTGTGGGACTCTTCATTGCTATTAGATAGACCAAAGAGGACTGGGGAACTTGCAGCTCTCACACTGGTGTTAAAAAAGGAAGCTGTGGTAGCATCGCTTGCCTTGCTTGCAGCATTTCCTCCTATTTTTTCCCTGTAAACTTTGGAGTCTAGTTTCTGTACTGTGTGGGGTTTTTAGTGCAGTGTCTCAGCCATGAAGGGGTGCTGCAAGACTGGAAAGCAGCAAGCTAAGCAGCAAGAGCTGATGTTGTATATGTCCTTTCGTTCAGGTGATGGTTCATGTGGTTGCACAACTCCATTTTCTTTCACTGATGTATGCCCATGTCTTAGTCCTGCCAAGGGGCTGCAAAGGAATGACTCAGTGTTAACAGGAAGAAGCTAATGGGACATTTTCCACCTAGAACTTGAAAAAAAAACGTTCATGAGTTTGTTTTCCAAGGATTTGGGTGATCCATTTTGAGGAGACAGACTAGCAAATTATTGCTGCTGCCTGTTGAAATTGTTTTTTCCCTCCCTGATGGACACAACTCCACTGTGTGTCTATTTTTTCATCTAAAAGCAACCATTTTGATGAGAAGTGGGTGAGCATTTCCTAGATTAAACCAAAATCTGCCAGCCTTGCACGTCCTCCTGCTAAGCAATTTGCTGCTTCGCTGCCTTTGGAAGATTGCACTGAAGTTGCTTGCCTGGCACCAGGACCGAGTCTGAGAATTAGTGCAAAACTAATTTGGTTACAAATCTCAAAGACACCAACAGAAGCTATTTTTAAGCTTTTGAAAAGTATGGCATGAATCAGACTGTTCAGGGAAAATGTCACAGGCATTTCTTACCCTTTTTTCAGCCACAAAATTCTCCAAAACTATGGGATTCTGGTGCAGTTGGCTGGCTGAGATCTAGCACATGCCCATTGCCAATATGCAAAGCCTCACTAGGCTGGGGTCAGCACCCAGGGAGCATCATGGGGAACCCAGCACACCACTCACCCTGCTGCCTGTCTTGGATTACTAAAGATGTTTGTGGCTTCTGGTTCTTCTTCTTAGTGACATCGTGTGCTTCTTCATGACCCAACTGCTTATATGAATTCCAAAACTGGTTATATATATATAAAAATATAAAAGGTAAAACTCATTAAAAACCAAAAAAAGGTCCACAGCCAGGGCAGGTTGGGATGGTGGGGATCACATTGCCCTCCCTTGGCATCCTTTGGTACAAACCGAGGTCTTTGTCAGGTAATGCAGGAGCACTGGGAATAATCCACATCACCCCGCTCATCTGCATGCACCTCTCAAACCTTCACTGCCTGCAAAGACATCCTGAACAAACTGTTTTAAAGACTGTGCTTAGATATTGTCCTTCCCTTCCATAGGCCATGGGAGCTGAGGCCTCTGCACGGCAGCAGATCTCTGCAGGGGATGGTATCTCGAGGTGGTCCCTCACCCCGTGCATCCCTCACGTTGGTGCCATGGTCCTCATGCAGAGTACACCCCAAAAAACCCCACTGTCCATCCCACAGGATGGGGAAAACCTGCTCAGTTTTCCGTGTAATTTAAGCTTTAGCATTTAGCACATTATTGTTGTGGCTGTTCCCCCTCCTGTGTCCTCCGAGCTGGCTTTGGCATGGGGAGAGCAGTAGGGCCGCAGCTCTAAGGGCCAGGGCTGATGGCTGACATTTATTTTGCTGGCTTGCTTCAAACTCCGTAAACCCCTGAGTCCATTCCATGGGTGGTTTGGCCAGGGGTTGCCGTCAGCACTGCTCGGAAGAATCAATGATAACCTTTTCCTTTGCTAAGGAGTTACCTACGTGCCAGAGAGCCGAGGATGCTGAAAAACAAATGAAGCTTGGATTCTCCATGGGTCTCACTGGCATTATTCCTGGTATTTAAAAGAACAAACCAGTTCCCCATTGGTTTTATTAGTCTTTCTATCCTGGCATTTAAACAGAGATGGGATTGGCATGGTTGGTATCTGCAGACATATGCTGTGATGCCCTCAGGGGTTTCTCTGAAGGTCAGGACACCCATGGTGCTGTGTCCAAAGCACTCGGACTCCTCCGAGCTGCTGAAAAGCATGAGATGAGATGACCAATAATGCCTCTCTGCAGATTATCTCACATCAAGGAGACAAGTGTGTTTGGTTGCTGGGAGCATGGCTGGGCTGTAGTGTAGGAGCAGAGTTGCTGTCAGGCTCTAGACTAGCCCTTCTTGGGGTCATCTTATGCTGCAATACTATTTCAGTATTTAATTCTCCTGGATATCCAGTGGGATTTTAGTATTGAACTCAAGAATTGAGCTGAGTCTATGCACCTCTTGCGGGAATGCCCCTGAGCAGCATCCCATGGTGAAGTGTCATGTCCCTCTGTCTCACCCTGTGCCTAGCAGTGGTTTTTCACTCTCACAATTCCAGCAGTGGGGTTCATGCTGCCTCTTTTCTTGGTTTCAGGCATGGAAGAAGCGCTGGTTCGTCCTGCGCAGCGGTCGGATGAGTGGCGACCCCGACGTCCTGGAATACTACAAAAATGACCACTCCAAGAAACCTTTGCGTGTGATCAACCTCAATTTCTGTGAGCAAGTGGACGCGGGCCTGACCTTCAACAAGAAGGAACTGCAAGACAGCTACATCTTCGACATCAAGACAAGTGACAGGACCTTCTACCTGGTGGCTGAGACTGAGGACGACATGAACAAATGGGTTCGCAGCATCTGTCAGATCTGTGGCTTCAACCAGTCCGAGGAGAACACAGGTACCATGAGAGCTGTGTCTGTGGCCAAGAGCATCTTCTGTCCTGTCCTCCCAGTGCTGCCCAGCTCTGCTTTCAGATCTGACCTGTGGGAGGGGGAGGCAGCCTGCCACAAGGCTGGGAGGGCTGGAGTGGGAAATGGATGGACATCTGGGAAACTTCCATGAAACTTTCCTACCTTTGACATGCTGAAGCAGAGCTGAGTTTGCACCTGTGAGCTGCCTCAGTAAATCTTACTCCCCATAACTGTAGACCTTTCAGTCTCTTACAAGAAGTTGGTAGGGTTTGGGGACTTCTTTAGCTGCAGCCTTTGTCCCGACGCATCACTGAAATGCCTTTGACAGTGGTGGGAACCAGCAGTGAAAATCCCCCTCGTTCAGAGGGTTCAGTCCCTTGGTGAAGCCGGAGAGAAGCTTTACAGGAACCATTTTCCTCCCCATTGCAGTTCTCCTCACTGCTGAGAGGCTCTCATGTGAAGGACAAACATGTACTCCTCACCTGCATCCCCCTCACTTCCTGGGACCCTCTCGGAAAGCACTGGGAGGGGGAAAGAAAACCCCAGATAGTTTGTGCAGTGGTGAGACCTGTTCTACTAGTTGTGCTCCACCATCCAAACTGGGTTGCACTTTGGCAAGCCTCTACATTAAGCAATGGTGAACTTCCTCTGCTTTCCCAGTACTAGGAGGGTATTTATAAGTCCCAAGTGAGGTGGGGTGGGGGGGGTGAACCTGGGGTGCAGCGCTGCAGTCACCTGACAGTCCCATTATACCTGCTAGCACCTCTGGGCATCTTTGCTTCATCTCATCCATGGTCCAATCTCATCCAAGGGGCTCCAGTCCTGTGCTCTGCCTGCATGAAACTCCGTATAATAATGTCCAGCTTGAATCTGTTTTGGTCCCTCATGGAGCAGCTGCCATCCGCGGGAGCTGAAACCCTGCCAAGAGCTTGTCAGGCAGGACAGCAAACAAAGCATCACAGCAGCACGGATGCGATCTTCACTGGCTGACGCATGAAACAGGATGTCACCTTGGCAATGGGTGTACAAGTGGTAGAAGGGACCCTTGATAATGTTGCCAGTCCGGTCTTTTAGGGAAAGGTCAGGCTAAATAAATTACATACCGTTCCAATATCAGCAGTGCAGCCCTTGAGGTTCAGCAGAATTGTTCAGGCCCCTTTTTTAAGAGCTGTTTGGTTGCAGGATTTTCCATTTTGCATGTGTTCTGCTGGGGGAACTGTTTTACTTCCCATATAGTAAAATGAGCTTTCAGCCCAGTGGCAGTAGGATCGATATGGGACTTCAGTGAAATATAAATCTGGGCAGCAAAAGGAAAAACAATCTCCTGCTTGCAAGTACATCTGTCCCAAAGGGCACAAAGGGATCATCAGGCTGCAGAGATCTGAGCTCTATTCCCTGCAGGATCATGGAGTGACATCAGCAAAAGAGGAACAAAAATCCCTATTTGTAACAAAATCACAGCTCGTTAATGCTGTAGGGAAAGTACCTACTTGAAACAGTACCCAGCTGCCAAAGCACGATTTTCTGAGTAAACCAAGAAAAAGCCTACAGCAGCGAATGCAGCAGATGTGTCCAGATGCTGCAGCAAAGAGGAATCATGAATTATTCAGGGCTAGGGCTTCGCTTTGGTCCTTGCCGAAGCAGTGACCCCATGCTCACCTTTCCTTCACCGTCCCTGCTATGTAATGAAAAATAAATCATCAATTTTCGAAAGTAGGTAGTGCTCATGTGAAGGACTCCTGGTGTGAGACTGAGTGGAGAAGTTGAGGGATCGTGGAGCATGATGGATGTTGGTAGTCTTGTCCATCTCTGCATATATAAGCCTGTTACCCATCCTTCATGATGGGTCAGCTGGAGGGAGAAAGAAAACAGCCATAGAAATGTTTGTAACTGCTGTGCTCCCTCTTCATCACCTCCTTGAAGTCATTGGTTGATGAAGTGGAGAGGATCAGGAATTTGCATGAGATTAAGACAGTTCCTGGGTAGAAATAGAGCTTGGGACACTTGGCATTTCATTTTTGGACCTTCATCTCCTCATCTTCAAGCCTGTCTGTGCCTGTGGCAGTCTCTGCCGTGGACAATGATTGAGTCGGTAATTGGATGAACCAAAAAGGGAAGGAAGAGGTAGCCATCGTGAGCAGGAATAGCTCCATGCTAATTGTAGCAATTAATTAACTAAACAGCCCTCTCCCAGCAGACAGGCAGTGTGGCAGAGCAAGATCAGAAACTGCCAGGGAAGTCACTGTGCACATTTTTCTGGTTGTACTTGTTCCCGAGTGTGTGACTGCTTTATACTGGCCCAGAAGCCTTGCTGGGTCTGGCCGCACAGACAGGCTGTTCCCAGCTGGGTTGTATTCACATCCCAGCTGGGGAAACGCTCCATCACTGGCAAACGCATTTACTGCAGCTGCCATCACATGCTGAATTACCTCCTCCTTGAAGGGGCATCCCACATCAGCTGATGAGCCGCAGCCTCCGATCACTAGTTTGATTTTAACCTAGTGGTGATGGGGGGCAAACTCATTAGCTTTTGGGGCAGTTTGAGTAAAAGCCTGGTTTACCAGCTCCCCGTGATTGCAGGGAAAAGGCAAATTTTCTGTTGTTTTTTAGCATGAATTTGGTAAGCAAATGGGCAACCTGAAGCTCTCTGCACCAGTGTGGGACCATGCTTGGGTGCTGCCCACACTCCCAAAAGACAAAGTGATTGAAAGGCCAAACAGATTTACGCCTTTTGATGCTTCTTTCTGTTTGCAGCTTGATGGGAGAGTGTAAATTTTCTGTAGCTTGGTTTTCACATTAGTTCTTCATGTCCTGTCTAGACTGGAGGACTCTCAGGATTATGAAATAGGCTGGACTTTAGGGCGGTTTAGTGTCATGCCCTGGTTCACTGCTGGTTTTGCTGATCCCTGGCTGCGTCATGCATCTGGTTTGGCGGAAGGAAGCTCGTTTCAGCCTCAGGGGCCTAAATATCAGTGAAGTGGTGGGTCCTGCCAGCTGTCCCAAGGAGCAGCCGCTCAGCAGAGCTGCCCCAGTGGCTTTGTTCCCTGCCCCAGCTTGAAAGTAATTGCAGATTACATCTGCCTGGTGAAGGGAAATTGAATTGATTCTGAAGTGTTTACCCAGACTGTGGCAAAGCTCTTTGTTTCTGTTAACACCTCTTTACTTTGAGAGCTAATTACTATTTTTGAACAAGCGGAGCCTCACAGGATCCTGGCTTCTCTGCATGTCTGAGGAAGCCAATTGGTGCTCAAGGAAAGCAGATTTTCTCCTGTCTCAGTGCTGCTTTTGCACTGCAATTTGCACTGCTGCCACTTTGACTGATTCAAATACGATGAGGGGAGACTTGCTGGGGACCCTGAGCCACAGGCTGCATGAGAAAGGCAGGCGCGTGGGTATTTCAAACCATCTGCATTTTCCCTGCCCTAGTGGGCAGGCAGCCAGGACTCAGCTGTGAACTGGATTTTCTCATATGCTTTGTTTGTTGAAGTTAAAAAAAATACCATATCCCACTAAACATATCTCGTGCACCATTAACCCTTTCTGGAGCTGATGCTTCAGCCAAAACTCCTCCTTTTCTCATCCCCAGTATAACAGAGACGCAGCTATGGCAGCCTGCAATTTAATTTTTTGTGAACTAGCAAGTGTCCCTGCAGTGAGCATGTCCTTGCAGGAGTCCTGTGCATGGATTTGTTATTTTGGAGGAGTCAATAACTTTATTAACTTTATGCCAATTTACTGTGGCACCCCCAGCACCTCCCTGGAGCTCCTCTTCGACCTCCTCTATGAAGAAAGGGCTCTTTCAGGGGCTTGGATTCATGGGTGCTGAGCAAACACCCACAGGAGTTTAAAAGCTTATTCATGTACATTAATGCCCCTTTGCTAGAGGCTTACCCACACATGGAACTAGGGAAGGGAATATTTGTGAATAAGTAGCTGTTCTTGATCTGAGCTGAAAGCTCCTGTCACTTGGAGAGGATGAGGAAGGCATGGGAAAAGGATGGCACTGGGCTCCTGCCCTGATGAATTGTGTCTGGCAGCAATGGCCTCTCCCACCCAGTGCAGGCATGTTGTCTTTTTTTTTCTTTTTTTATTTGGGTCTTAATTTCTTTTATTTATTTCTCTGCTTTCTGCCAGGGAGCTGCTCCAGGGCTGTCCTGGGCTCTGGCTCACTCCTTACTCCATCTCCAAAGCTCAGCACTGGTATTTTGCATCATGACTGGGATCAATCCCCAGCAATCTCAAGGCTTTTACTGTCTCACTGAACACAAGTCAGGGTTGAGCATTAAAGTTTAATGGAGATCTGAGTGTCTCTCCTTCCTCCTTCAACTCAGACATGCTCATTCTAGCAGAGTTTAATGGATCGACCTCTGGGTACCAGTCAGTTTCTGCTCACATTGTGGACATCTACACCTCACATGCATGGTCTCCACGGTGGGTCTCTTTATTTTGGTGCTACCCCAGACCCTCCACCAGTTGCCCCCTTCCAGCCCATGAGAGCAAATTTATTGTTTTAGTACCCATTTGACTTGCTTTGGCTGGGGTTCTTGTATGAGTCACTGGCTGGTTATTCCCCAACCTGCTTCCTGCAAGTCTGTGTTATGAGCCTCTTTGACTGCTCATGCTCCCTCCTCACTTCTCTCCCAAAAACGAGGGTATCCCAGCATCAGACCAGTGATGCCTCCAGCCCCATCGTTTCTTGCAGCCAGGATTGCCTGAGTGTTTCCCCAGCAAAGGAAGCTCAGGGTGGACTGGAGAAGAAAAGATCACAAAGATGTCCTTGAAGACTTGTTGGGAGAGCAGGAGCTGCTCAGAACTGAAGCTACAGGCAGCAAGACTAGAGTGAAAACAAGCTTGAACATCGTACACTACCCACCTCTCCCAAAGACCAGAGAATGACCAGTGTTCCCCATCCTTACATGCAAGAAGAGAGCACCAGGGAGCCCATGCAAGGTGACAGCTCCTGCATTCCTGCCACCCCTGCCTCTCCCATGGCTAGGCAGAACTGAAGCATAGGGGAAACACTACTGACTGCCACAAGACCAGGTACTTCCTTGCTATTGTGCCCAGCACACGCCTCCTTCCTTCCCTGCTTGTGCTCTGGAGGAGTTACAAGCCCAGCACTGTGCCAGGGAGTGTGCAGAGGCTGATGAATGTGGGATGGGAAATGGGACAGGGAGGGCTGTGTGGGGGTGTCCTTGTGTCCATGACAGCACCCGGGCCCTGATGCCCTTTGTTTCAGTATCTTCAGGCAGCACTGCCACCTAAGGGCAACTGAGCAGGCAGCCCCTTGTGGAGCCTTGTGCCCTCAGGTTGGGCCAGGATTTCACGCAGTCACAGAATGGTTTGGATTGAAGGCATCCTTAAGGATCATCGAGTTCCACGCACCCACCATGGGCGGGGACACCTTGCACTGGACCGCGTTGCTCAAAGCTCCATCCAACCTGACCTTGAACGCTCTCAGGGATGGGACAGCCACAGCTTCTCTGGCCAGCCTGTGACAGTGCCTCACCACCCTCACAGGAAAGAATTCCTTCCTAATATCTAATTTAAACCTGCCCTCTGTCAGTTTAAAGCTGTTCCTCCGTGTCCCACTTCACTCTACAGCATCTGTTGACAGAAGTTGATTGGTCTTGACTCCTTTAAGCTCTGATATAGGTTATACTTGGCTATCAGCTCACTTGGAGGCCAGTCTGTCCCCTGGCAGAGAATACAACACTTCACAACAGGCAGTGAGGATTACAGTTGAGTTGAGCTTGACCCCTGGCATGGGGGGAGCGTATCTGGTCAGATTCTTTCCATGTGTCCCAGCTTTCCATGTCTTGTTCACCTACACAAAGCGGTAATGTCTCCTGCCCCATTTGGGACTTGCAAGCAGCCTGTGTTGGGACAGAAATGTGGAGTCCTTGAGCTCTTTGCTGTGACCTAATGTCCCACCATACATACAGATGTAGCCTTTTCTTCAGTGTTCCCATCAATGCTTTCTGCACTCAGTGTCACACAGCTCCCCCTTTTAAAACACCGCATGTCGCATCTAGACCCAGTGGTTGCACACCTCAAGGGCATTTGGATCAACCCCCCTCGCATCCTTTTCTACCATGTTCCGAGTGTTCCACAAGAGGGAAACAGCTGTGGCTGCAGATTCGGTCTGGGAGAACAAATGCAGATATCACATCTCAGCCCCAGACTTGACCAATCCCTTCTGGAATGGAGGGGGAAGGCCTGGCAACCCCAACTCATTTTGCACTTCAAAATGGTTGAACTTCAGGTGTGTGCAGACACCTTCTTGCCTGAGTCCCAGTTCATCCCTTAGCCATCCTGCCGCTTTAAATTTGCTCCACACTTCCCTGACCCTGGTTTTCCTGCTCCACAAACAGCAAGTTATTTTAAGATCTGACACTGTTCAGCTTTTATTTCAGTGTAAACAATACCGGAGATGGAGTGGTATTGGCACAAAGGAGCAGCTTGAGAGCAGTTAAGTGCCTTCTGCCTTTTCCCCCCTTTTTCTTTCCCTCTTTCCCTCTGGAGATGAGCTAGTTCAGGTACTGATGAGTCTGCTGAAGAGCAGAGCACCACTAATGGCCTGGAATTTGCCTCCTAGAAGACAGAAATAGGGAGAAATCCTTGCTGATCTCTACCATCTGATCAGGGTCTCCTTGCTGTGATTCCCATGACAGTTTGGAGAGGGAACTGATGTCACTGAGATGTGTGGATAATTATAGTGTGTCCACTTCTGGGCAGAAGATGGAAAAATATGTCTAAAATGAAACAAATAATTTGCACCCTGAAAGAGCCCATTTCTTTCCCTTTGCTCTCCAGGAAACTAGGACTGATGAACTTACATGTCCACTCTCTAGACTCCTAAAACTCTGCTGAGATGAATCCCACCTATCTCAGAGTTGCTGTGAAGGCCTTTGAGATATCTGCATCTTCAAATGGTGTCATTTGCCATCATTTAATTTACACCAGATGAGGATCAACCCCTACTATTCTTCCCTACCTTACTCTTTGTGCTGTACTCCACTCTTCATCATGCTGTGTTAACCAGAAACATTGCAGGACCAGAGTCAACACTGCACTGCTCTGATGTATTAAGAACTCACTGTTCTTAATACCAAGAGCAGGTTTCCTGCCCATATAGGTGCTAATAAAAGGACTAAGGCAAGGATGCAGAGCAAGGGAAAAACTCCTAAGGTATCTACACGATTAGAAAGCCAAGCTTCTGGCTTCAGGGCATCTGATGTAATCAAATCTCAGAGGTTTGCAGTGCTTGGATCAAGATTTTCTTCACAGTTTGGGTTTTGGAAATTTAGGAATTTTTAGCATTTACTTATTTAGATGTTTTTATTGTGACTGTGAAGATTTTGAAGAGGTGGGACTGAAAAAAATCCAGAAGATATGTCAGCACTGTGTTTGCAAACTCATAACTCTGCCATCCCAGAGAATTCATTGGGAGATAAGTGTTACTTGAGCCTCCTTCGACCATACCCAGCATTGATGGGAACTGGCAGAGGATGCAGCTGTTTGTGGGAGCACCAGGTTTATAGCAAAAAATGCTCTTATCTTGCTGCAAATAATAAAACCATCAAGCAGCAAAAAGGAAAATTTATGCTCAGCTTTCAAAAAGGACCAAGAGCCAAATACTCGAGTTCATTTTGACTGTTTCCCAGCTGGCACCCAGCACAAGGGTATCCAACTGGCCTCTTCTGAAGATAAATACAGAGCTGGAGGACTGGGGCCTTTGGGGAAAATCTTGCCCTTTCCTGGCCGAAGTCCCACTGGGTTAGCTGAGCTGGGGCTGGGATTTGAGCTGGGAGAGTGAGAAGAAATGTGAAGTTCAAGAGGTTTGAGGTTTTTTTAGAGCTAAAAGCATCACCCAGCCTTTCCAGCACAGGTTTCCTAGCAGAGATTGACAAGCTGCGTTCACATGTCTCAGCCCTGGGCAGAGCTGTCTCCTGGCCAGGTACCCAGAATCAGAAACGCATTTAAAATAATTCTTTGTTTTATAATTGGCTTTTATCACTATGAGCCCAGTGCGTGTCAGGTCAGCTCTATTAGTTTAATGGGCGCGGAGGAATTTTTAGGGTGACTTACTGACCGTGGAAAAATGAGCATGGCAGATGGTATCAGCATCACATCAAAAAGCAAAACCATGCAAAGCCCTCGGAAACAAAAACAGCTGATGGGCTTGGAGGGAAGCGACTGGCGAAGTGGGACAGTCTGAGCAGAACGGAGGGACGGAGGGAGGGAGGGACGGAGGGAGGGAGGGAGGCATTTTTGGGTGTCAGCCAACTGGAAGGAAACTCACAGTCAGAGTCGCCTGCATTTTTATTTCCCAGAGAGGTCTTGGTACTGTTGTAGCCCAACAGTGCCCCAGTCCTGCCGCTTTGGGATTCATGGAGCTGCCATCAATCTGTGTCTGCAGAGCTGCTTGGGCATTGGGGCAGCATGTGTACCTGTGGGTGATGGCCAACACAGAGGAATCAGGTTGGGAAATGCAATGGACAGAGGTCTCCAAAATGTGTGTGTGAGCAACTTGAAGGACAAGAGAAAAAATCACCACAACCTTTGCAATTGAAAATTTTCTGGCAGTTTTTCACAGCATGACTCTTTTTTTTCCCACCAAGTTAACATATTCCCCCATTTCTTCCCTCCGTATATTTCATATTGTTCTCTCTAAAGCTTTGATGGGGACCATGGTCTTATATGCCTTGCACTCTGCTTTGTAAAACCTGATAAAAGCCAGGAGAGATTTAGACTTTCAATGCCTGTTTGTTTGCTGGCTTGTGTTGCTTTATATTTCCAATTAAAACCAAGCCTTTAAAGCCTCCAAGTGAAGGCACATGGAGCAGGAAGGAGACATGAAGCTGTCGATTGCCGTGAACTTTCCATGGCACCACCCAGGGTTTGTTTCCAGACTGATTTTTCCTTATGAAAGCAGCAGCATTTATTACTGATTTTATCTGTAAAGATAACACTTCTTCCCTAAATGGTTTCTATGCTTCAGTTATAATTACTGCCTGCTCCTCAAACATACTTTTGAGTTATTTCTTGTGGTACAATATCAGACCTGTAGTGTTGACAGTCACTTGGGACTGTGGGGCTACACCTGCCAGGGATGCCCCATGAGTGCCCTTTCCATGTCCCATCTCCCTCCAGGAAGGCTGAGAACATCTCTTGAGGTCCATCCCAGTGAATATGGAGCCAAGAACCCTCTCTTCTGCTATGCAAGGTGCTCCACAAGCACTGAGTATAATGGCAGCCTCTGCTTGAAGGATTCACTATTGAGGCACAGCATAGACATGTTGGTGCATCTTGTCTGTAGCCATTTGCTGCCGGAGGCATCTCAGCGATGGTACCTGTTCCCTCCAGGATGGGAATGGTCTTTAAAGGGACACTTGGCCACACTCCTGAAAAACCTGTCTAAAAATGAGACTGGCCATGAAAATGAGATGTTATTTATCTCTCCTGTTCCCCGCTTTGCTCAGTCTGCTGCTTTCCTGTGTGATTCAGACCTAGAAGGGGATTGCAGTTTCCACTAGGCATCCAAAGAGCAGCTTTGCTGTTGGTCCATGCTTACAATCACTTTAAGCCACAGAGGATGAAGCAAATACTTAGAGCTGTGAAGAAAAAAAGACCAACCCCCACAAAAAAACGCCAACAAAAGAACCAATTTGAGTCTCCATCCCTGGAGATACTCAAAACCTTACTGGACACAGCCCTGACCCGCTGTAGCTGCCCCTGCTGTGAGCAGGGGATTGGACTAGACCATCTCCAGAGGTCCTTTCCAACCCAAATATTCTGTGAGTCTATAATTTTTGAGATTTTACATGCAGGGAAATACCAGGCTTCAGAGTGTGGTGACAGCTGAGATACCTCAGCAATCCCAGCAGATAAAACTGGAGTTACTCCCTAATATCACCAGGAAGGTGGGAGAGCAGAACACAAAATGAGACATTGCCTCATCTGAGTCTACATCGCAGCGTATTGTCTGATACCCTTTGGCTCTGGGTAAGTCCAGGCTCGTGTTTTCTTACCCTTTTTTCCTCTGTCTGATGTCCCTCATAGTCCTCCAGCTGCTCTGTGGTGGATGGTGAAGCTCTGGCACATCTCAGCCCTTATTGGGGATGTAGCTTCCTTTCATACTTACTGGGTTGTTGTCACATGGCAAGGAATGTGTCTGACTCGTTTGCACCTTTGATTGATTGCCACCCTTTATATCTGTTTATTAGGATGGAAAATAACATTTCACCTCAAAAATTTCATCATGTGTTCTTTCAGCTCCACATGACCTAATCCCATCCTGGCCAACACAGCGGCTCTTTGCCAAGTTTTGGTATGATTACCTTCCATCATTTCACTGCCAAATACATAAACTGCCCCTGTTCTTGTATGCTGTTGCTTTTGAAACTAAGCTGGAGTGGAGTGACTCATTGCATTTGCTATTATTTTTTTTTTAATTGACAATGAATCCTCTTTTTGAAGTGTTGGGCAGGTGTCTGGGCACTCACAAATATTTCCTCACCTGTGAAGGTGTAGTGAGTGGCTGTTACACTGCCTGTAGCACCATCCTCACCTTTATCTCATGGCTGATCACCTGCCCTGCCAAGCAGCACCTTGTTTGACATTGCTGTCTGTGTAAACCATTCCCTAAAGCTTGTGTGTACTTTGTTCAGACTAAACCTTGACATAAAGCCTTTATGATGGGAATTATTTTTGCTGGCTTGCCATAACAGTTCATATTGCTCTCCAGTGAGTCATGATGAAGTCGTTCAAATACCCACTTGAAATCCATAAATTCTGTGATGAACCTTTGCTGCTGCTTGATGGTTGCTTTGGTGACTAGTGTTAGGGTCAAAACTTGGTCAACACATGGTCTTTCAGGTGAAAATAAAAAGGGAGCTTATGAAAAAGAGAGAGACTTTTTACAGGGTCAGATAGTGACAGGACAAGGGGCAAGAGTTTTAAACTAAAAGAAGAGATATTTAGATTAGATGTTAGGAGGAAGTTCTTTACTGTGAGAATGGTGAGACACTGGCACAGGTTGCTTAGAGAAGTCTGTGGCAGCCTCATCTCTGGAGGTGTTCTGGAGGTGGTCAGGTTGGATGGGGCTTTGAGCAACTTGAGTGTAAGGTGTCACTGTCCATGGTGGATGGGTGGAAGTGTGTGATCTTTAAGCTCCCTTCCAACCCAAGCCATTCTATGATCTTGTGAAAATGCTGCCTTACTTTCTTGAGATTTGTCTGTAAAAAATTCCTGAGAGAGCAGAAGACTTTGTTTTTTCCAGTACAGCACTGTGGTGTCTCTTAAGTCTAGCATTGTTATGCTTTTTAAGTATCTCAATTCCAGTTTCTTGACTCCCATGGCTTTTCCTCATCCCTATGACTCTTAAGAAAAAGGCTGGATTTGTGATTTTCACTTGAAGCTTGTTCATGCTTTTACGTCTTTGTTACGGGTTTTAAATACCATTATATCTCTTCTTTGACATCAACGTAACTTCTTTCAAGTATCTGAGATCCTGCTGGCTGTTCTGTGATGTTCCAGAAACTCCCTTCCATCATTTCTGCTATCTTTAAGAAGTCAGAGCACAGCCTTGCAAATGCTTTGACTTTCTTTGGCATGATGCTGGAAGGACCACCCTGTCCTTTGCATGCCTCTAATGTTTTTATGGAGATCAATCCATGTTGTCCTAGTCCTGGATAAGCAATGCTTCTTGCACTAAAACATCTGCTGACATATGCCAGTAATGAGAACACGTGCTACTGTCTGGTGTCTCCTGGTGCTGCTTGAAGGGAAGACCAACCCTGTGTTCACAGAGCTGTATGAAACAGAGTGGTTTGTTCTACAGATAAAGTGGCTTAAAGAATTAATACTGCCATGACTGCAAGAATGCTCTCATTTGTATTAGATAAGTTAAAATATTTGCTTTAATAAGGTTTATAAATGATGAAGTGACACATAAATGAGTTTTCCCTGTGGGTGCGTTGCTGCATCAGTGATCCCTGTGAAGTTCTCAGCTGTCTCTGGAGCAGTTGGTGCTGGAAAGCTGGAGGAGACTGGCTTCTGGTCTGGTCTGGTCTGGTCCCAGTAATCCCTGCATTCCTGTGGTTGTAGCCAAAATCCATTATATCCTGGCTTATTCCTCCCAGCATCTGTGTAGAGAAACAAATCTAATGTACTCTGTATTTGTCACCAAACCACTTTTCATCCCATAGATGAAGGATGAAGATGATAATGATGAAACAGGCACCAAGTATTGGATCCCAAAACTAACTCCATTTCAGAGGTGTTGAAAATTCAGTATCTTCGTTTTCACTCTCTGCAATTCATTTTCCCACACTTTCAGAGTCAATTTGGATTCACACTTTTTCATTCTGAATTTGAATGAATTTCAGAAAAAAAACAAGAATTGCACTTTCACATCTAAAAAGCACATGATTACAATCTTTGGCTGAAGAGGGGCACTCCACCCTGAACAAATGATCTGCACTGATGAGAATGAATTGAAGTACCTTGACCTTCTCCCCTTTTACTTAAAATTCACTTTTATCCTCTAAAGGTTTCTTGTAATTTCTGGCTTCGAGAAATCCCTTGGCAAGCTTCTGTTTTGATTAAATGGCATTTTCCATCTGGAGGATGTCAGAACATTTTCAGCTGGCCCTAAGCCAAGCATGAAGCATGGGAGATGCACCAGGCAAGAAGATGCGGATTTTGGTCTGGGTGCTGGTACCATCTGTGGCATGTGCAAGGATGGGCGCAGCTGCAGGAGTGGTATTGTAATCTGGTGCTTCTGGGTTGTAAGGATGGGCTCACTGCACTTTGTGAGCTGGTTTGAGCAGGGAAGAGGAAGATGAAGAAGTGCTGAATAAGCTCATAGGATGGTTCCCAACCTGTGAGCAAGCATTAGGGCAAAGATGGTTTCCTCTGGTCTTCAGATGCCAGAGGGTGTTTTGTTCCTGAGTCAGGGGATGAATGCCAAAATCCAGAAGTATTACCCTGAAGGAGATTGTAATAGATCTGCCTTACTCGTATCTCTTGAGGACCAAGCTCTACATTACGCTCCATTGCTCCACTAAACCCAGCTCTGCTGCTGCTGTGTGTTAAAAATAACTACAAAACCAGCCTATGCTTTAGTGCACAAGGTTCAAATAGCAACATCCATGCTGGGAGTTTGCTCTGCTTCTCAGTACAGAAATATCCAGCAGGGAGAGACTTGCTTGTGCATGACCAGATGTGACAGGGAGATGGAGGGTGTCCAGGTGGAAGCGCTCACGCACAGAGAAAAGAAAAGCAAGAGCATAAGATGGAGCTGAACTGGTGGTGACCAAAGTCTATGAGGATGTTGAACCCAGCAGGATTCAGGACTCCATCCCACTCTGCATTTCCTTTAACCACCCTCAGCACTTTCTTGGGATGGTCCCAGAGGGGTACAAGCTGTGATGGATGGGGAATGCGGGGGCAGGGACAGGACTGGAGTGACCCTAACCCAAAAGCGCGTGTGGGAGAAGCTGCTAGCCCCGTGTTTCTGAATGCAAATACCACCCTAAAGTATTGCACTGCTTTCAACCCACGCCAGTTCTTCTTGCCTTTGGCACAAGCTGCACTCCAGTCCTTGCCAAACCAGTACAGATGTTTTAACACCCACCGGAGCCCAGATAATTACAAACAGAATTGAAAGACTGGTCGGAGTTGTTTTCTTTTCATTGCCTGAACTCTCAGCCATTCTCAAGCGAGACGCCTCCCACTTTCTGACATTGCTTTCAAAGACATTTTTGTGGGACACATCGCTAATGCTAGTTTTATTATGAGGGGAATGCCAAGAAGCCCCAACCAAGATGGGGATCACACCATGCCTGCTGACGTAAGGTGACCGCAGAGTGAAACAAGTGCAGGGAAGATTTTCATGGGAAATTAGAGCTAGTTTCTAACCAGTAGCTTTCGAACCTTGGCATTGCAAAGCTCAGCTCATTTTCAAATACTTTCGGGGAGTGTTTTCAGTGGAACAGAACCATGTGATCAGCTGGTGGCGACAAGTGAGAGGATGCTGCAGGTCCTTCTTGCCCTAGATCCTCATGGGAGACTATGCCCATCATGGAGTGCTTGTGAGCAGAGCAGCAGAGATGTAGGGAGGAGCAGCATTTCCTGTGTAAACAGAGGGAAGCCAGTAGCAAACACTTTCTTCCTGGTCTGTGCATGTACCACTATAAGATACAGCAGTGCGGCCCGTGATCAGGAGCTGTGTTGCCTCAGGCTAGTTGCAAACAGCCAGGTTTGAACTTAACAGATGAGAACTGATTGAGCATGGGTGAAACCAGTTGTCTTGTGCATTTCCCCTGAGGCTGCTTAAAAACCGTCTGTGGGGAAGAGGACTAAGAAAACCTCCTCAGGCTTCACTCTCCATGAACCACATCTTCTCATCTCTTTTCCATCAGGAATCTTTGAGGACCTCCTGGATATGCAGGCTCATTCTGTCCTGAGTTGTTATCACAGGTGTTAACTGGTTGTGTGGGAGCTGGTGGCTCAAGCTCTCTTCATGGCTCTCCTCTCAATCCCTGCTGCAAAATTCCTCGTCCCCCACACCCAGCCATGAAAATTTCCATCCAGCATATTCCAGTTCATTTCTGGTTGCTGTGGAGACAAATTTAAATGAAACTCTAGTATTTTGAAAAAGAATACGAATCTAAGTCATTTGCGATGCAAGGTCCCATGCTAATAGCATTAGCATATTATTTGATTATGGCGATGTGTCGGGAATAAATTCCAAGTCCTTTTGCCATCCTTGCATCTTAAAAGAAGAGGAAGAGAAAAACCTCTGGGCTTTAGCTGATAATGAAGACCTTTACTGCATGCGAACTCCTGATTTCTGAATGCGTAAAGCTTTGGGGGTCACAGGCGTTTTTAACCTCGTGGCAATGAGAATAGCTTGCTGGAAGGACCCGTTCTTTCTCTGCTTCCACTGAGCACTGCTAATAGACTGTCTAATGGGCAGGACTTGGGTTTTTAATGATGAGCAGAGAGATACAGGATGGCTTTTGAGCTGTTGGCATTTTCAGAGGAGCACTGGTGTGGCAGAGCCCAGCAAGAGAGCAGCTGTGCAAGGTGCAATCCTCCCATCGCTTGTAGATGGTTTTGCTTCTTGCATTTTGCCCTCTAACACCTTAAGCATGTCATTGCCTTCAGTATTTCTTCAGGTGATTCCAGTATATGGACAGGGTATGCCCATACCCCTGAATGGGGGGAAAAAAGTCCACACGGAAAACTCTTGCAGAGAGTCTTCTTTTGAAATAAAAGGCTTCAGAGATGGAAAAGGAAGAGCTGAAATTCCAACAGGGAAAAAAAAAAAAAGGCAAACTATTTCATTTTTTCAGTCACCTTCAATTCCTAAGGGCATGTTTTCTGGGATTGAACTGCCCCTTGCTTGCACTGACCCCTGGGCTGCTTTGTCGCCAGTTCAGGGACACAGAATTGCAGCCAAGAGGGTTAATGACTTCTTTTGCTTCCTCTTTGGACTTTTGCAGTCCATGTAGCTGATACTGCCCTGTCTGAGCATGATGGGCCCACCTGAAGCCATGTGAGAAATTTGTAGCTCTACTGCAACCCTGTGTCCTCATCTTCGCCCCTAAACCCTGTGCAGCACCCAACTCCCTTTTCTTTTAACTCATCAGCTAAAATACCACCTGTGGAGCAAAAAATAACATTAATCCTGCACAGAGGAGAGAAAAACGGGGCCAAACTCCTGCAGTTAGGTCCCATGCATGAGTGCAAATGCATCCATGAAGAAGTGAACTCTGAGAGGAGAAATTTGGGAATCCTCTTTCTTTCCCCATTGCTACCTTGCTGAGCGATGCTGAGGCAGACTGGTAACAACTCTGCTGTTTTATTGACTCCCCGACAAACTGGGAGTTAAAATGTTTCTTCCCCCAAGGTAAGGTAAGATCGAAATAAATTACTTCTGGAAAGAGCCGGGAATGGCAGTTCTTCTATAATACAAAGTACAAATATTT
This sequence comes from Dendrocincla tyrannina, assembly GCA_035047865.1. Taxonomy (NCBI): domain Eukaryota; kingdom Metazoa; phylum Chordata; class Aves; order Passeriformes; family Dendrocolaptidae; genus Dendrocincla; species Dendrocincla tyrannina. The sequence goes on along the minus strand of JAWWMP010000001.1, from coordinate 30,602,035 downwards.
GGGCCTCTTGTGCGCTCCCTTGAATAGAAATGGTACTAAATCATGCATAAGTAAAATGGGTTCACATTTTCTCCTAGCGAAAGTTTTCCTCTGGTCTCCTGGAACATTAAAGACCTGTGCTTCTGTTGTCATAAAAAGGGCTATAAAATTTAAAGCAAGCCATTAAGAAACCCTGGCTAGGATTAGACTGGGGTTCATTCTTTCTCCTTCTGCATCCCTGCGAAGTGAGGCGTACATTTGTATTTGCTCAGACAAGGGAAGGTGCACACATACTGCACATAGAGAATGATAAGAGGATGAGGAGAAATTTGTTCAGGACCTAAAAACTTGTTTTTCCTGGGCTAGGGGAAGTCTATGGTGCACCAGCTTCTGGGCTTTCACCCTGCTTTTTGATGGCATGTTGGACCGCGGCACTTGGGCGAGACTGTTTTGGCTTGATGTCCAAGGGAAAACCAGGTTAGGAGATGCCAAAATCATTAGTCATTATCATCATCATAGGTAATAATAACCAATTATAATAACCAATAATAATATCCAGTGTGATCCTCCAAAACAGAATGCCAGAGCTTCTTACAACATGAGATAGAAGAAAGCTGGTTTGATCCTGGGCCATCGTGAGTCTGCCCAAGTTTTTCCTCTGGGAAAAAAGGTTTTTTTTATTTTTTTAAATCTATCTATATATTAAAAAACACCATATATATCATATAGTGTATGATGTGTCATCTCTTTTTATAGCTCTTAGCTTTCAACAGCAGCCCTGTCCTGCAGCACTGGGCTCCACAGACTGCTTGTGCCTCCAGACAGATTTGCTAAGGATGCCCCTGGCGTCTACCAAAATTGTATATGCCACCCACAGACAGAAAGCAGCTAATTCTGCGCATCCCCGTTGCCTTGTTTTTGCCCTTTGCCACATTATATGTAACCTGATAAAGGCAAGAATACCTGTCTTGAGACAACTTTGTGTTTTATACAGTTACACCACATCATCTTTGCCCTTTCCCTCTGTTTCAGCCTTTTTTTCCCCCATTTAATCTCTCAACAAATTGGTTTTGTAGTATCAGAAATGATGATTCATGAAGCAAAGGGTTGGAGATAATGTTAGTTCTGTGCAGCAAATGAAGCCCAACACAGCCCATGCTGCCACCCTGGGATTGTCCTTCATCCCCAGCTGTAGGTCATTGTCCCACTCCAGGACTCCTAGATAAGGGTGTCCAAGGTGGGATGCTCAAGGCCACACAGAAGCCAGGTTTGCAAACATCCACATTCATCTGCTTTTATCTCCAGCACTGAAGCCCTTATAGCAAAAATAAACAGGTGCACACCAGGCATCCCTATCTGGCCAAATGTTAGGCTTCCAAATATTGACACGAGTGTTGAGCTCCACAGTCGAGTGACAGATTTGCTTTTCAAAGGGTAAGCACAATGTCCGGGGCATGTTAGTATGAGACAAAGGCTTCACTGCCACCAAGGGGTATTTCCCAGGGCAGAGATGGGATTTTGGGCACAGCCTCATCTCAGAGAAGCAAGCCTGTGTTCTCCAGGGAGAAGCATTGCATTGTTTCTTTTGCAGTCTCTCTCCCTTCTGCCCCTTTGTCCTTAAAAGAATTGATTACTGTTAAAATAACTGAGATATATGATGCTTTGAGGTCAGGACTTGGTTCTTTTTCTCTCTTCTCACTCACTCTCCTTCACTGTGATTTTTCTCCCCGTTCCCATGCTTCTTCAAGGGAGATGCTCCTACTTTGCCTCTGTTTTTCAGTTGTTTCATACAAATGCAAGCAGAGTGCTGACACTGATGGAGAAAGATGATGCTATTTATTGTCATCTTTGTCTCACTGTCTCTGCCATAGCTCTTTCTAGGGTAATTCTCTTTAGTCTGTGTCAGATGCTTAAATAATTGGGGGATTGCACTGTTCTCCGTAGAGAAAACCTAAAGGAACTAGCAGAGGCTAAGTATTGTTTAGATGGCTAAAACTGTGTAAGAGAAAACACACTGTTAGCCGTCTGTGCAGCGGGTCCTTGCCTGTAAAGCCTTATGTCACTTATGTAGTACCTACCCTTCAGCTCCTCTGCAGGGGAGAATGCAGCTGTGCCCTGTCATCTCTTTTGGGGAGCTCCACTCCCCATGCTTGGCACCAAAGTTCAGGCTGTGATAAATATTAGGGTGCCTGTGTCCTTCCACACAGCTCCCCACCCTGATGGAAACTTGAGAGGAGAAATTATCCAAATGAGATGCTGTGTCCCACTAACCTGCTGGAGAAAAACTTTAGTGACCTGCCAAGGCATCCTCAGACTGACAATAGCTTTTCTAAATGCCATCCAACTTGGAGGCGATAGAGAAAGCTCAGTAAATAAACCTTCCTCGGGTGCCATGCTCATCCTTATGGCATCTCAAGGCCTCTTGGCAGTGCTGTGGCACATTGACTCATCCATTGGACATGTGGTTTGTTCTCTCCCTTCCAGGAGAAGCATGTGTAGCGCTTGTTTTGGTAAGGTTGTTTGTCTTGTTTTAATTCTTTCTTTGTATTTGTGCTTGAGGAGTGAGCTGGCAGCAAAAACAGACGTGCAGGCAGATTCCCACAGGGAAGGTTTCCCCTTTTTTTGTTAATAAATGGTAAAGCTGCTTCAAAGGGTGGGGAAGACAATGGTGCAGAAGCACAGTCTACTCTGCACCATCGTAAGGATTATTTCTAGTAGATTCCTACTATTTCTTCAAAAAGAAACTCATTGCCCACAAGTTTTAACCAAGGTATTCCATAGCCTTAATTGCCAGGGCAGATCTGAGGTGCCTTTATCTGTGGCACCCTTGGACCATGCCTTGCCAGCTTGGTGTTGGCAGTATGGGGAATGTTGTGCCACTCAGAGGTGCCAAGCAAGCCTGGCACCTTTTTTGTGAACACTGATGGGAACTACACCCAGAAATCAACACATTCCCAAGGGAATCATTTCAAGATACAGGGAACTGTAGTCCCAGCCTCTGCCTACAGGCAGGGAAAGCTGACATTGTGACTAATGAAAAAGGACATTCTGAGCAACAATTTCCGAAGGAGGCTGAGTTATTATTTCACTCAGATAAGCCCAGGAACATTGTGTGAAGCTGTGTGCACACACCAATAGCTGAGTGCTCTGAGCAAGGGAATTCAGAGCTGTCAACAAGGAGGGAAATACCACTTTGGGGGATTGAAAACATTCATAAAAAGTTCCTGGCTCCCAGCCTAGTCCATCCCATTCCTGGCTGCGCTTGCAGTTGTGGAATTTTGCTTTGGGGGTGAATTTCCAAGGGTTTTTTCCCACTTTGCTGCGATACACAGACAAAAAGGTACATCTTAACCTTGACTAGTGAGTGCTGAAGCCCACCTGGCATCATGGAGTTTTGCAGGGCAGTGCTGGCTTGTCCCCACCGAGCCTCTGGCTCCCTTTCTTGCAGGAACCAGTGCAACAGCTGTAGCCTGAGGCCAGCAAGACGTATGCATGGAAATCATGCTGCTGACATTGAATTTTAACTTGAGGGCGTCCAACACCATCTCTTCCAGACCGTGAGAGTCCAATTCCCCAAACTCAGAGAACTGGCCAGGAAATGTGGGGTTAAGATGACACTTCCCACATGGCCCCACTACATAACTTTAACTCTGGTCCTCTGGGAATGGCAGTAGGAACTGCACAGGATCTTATCCCTCCTTGGCCATACTTGATACATTCCCTCAGCATAAACTCAGGATATTAACCTAAAGCCAAGGGATTAGAAGGCTGTGTCTGTGCAGTTAAATGAGGGAGGGTCATGGGTTTATCCATGGTCCCAAGGTGGATGGCCATGAGTGATGGAGAAGCATCATTCTTTCTGGCTCACGGACAGATAGAGTTGTGTACCACTGGTCATGATGCAGGTGGGACAGATGCCTGGAGGCATCCAGATGGGACCCTGTGGGGATTATTCACCATGTGCCCTGCATGGATATGGGGAAGGAGTGTTGATCCTCTTCTCCTGGGAGCTGGACATGGCAGCGTGGCAAGTTGAAATGGCTTTGGGATCTCTGGCTCATATTTACCCTGTATTCCTTACCCTCATGGAGACCTTTCTGCGTTTCAAGCTGATGTGATGTCCTGGCTGTCCCTTAGCATGTACTAGTTTTCAAATACTATTTTTCTGTCTCCATTTCTTTCTTGCCTCTTTTTCTGCCACCAGCAGGACCCATTGTTCAGCACATGACCTGGGCACATGAGGTGTCATTTATTCTAGTGCAAAAAAACGCCACAACATAAAAAATCCAGGGCAGTCTTGGCAGTCTCCTTCCACAGGATTTATCTTCCCGGCCCTTGCAATACCCTCCCAGCCCCACAAAGCAATCCATCTCTCACCTACTATTACGGAGTTCATCTCACAGACCTAATGGAGTACGCGAGTCCTGAATTGGCTCCTGCTAATGCTCTCAGTGGCCAGGTCGCTGTGGGAAGCAAGCTGGGAATTCATTTTGAAAATCAATGCAGATGCCAATAGAGCGGCTTTCCCCAGGGAAGTGACATGCTTTTACCAGGCATTGCCTCCTGGCCCCCTTCATTCCCCATCTTCATTTATGCAGTTGGAGTAACCGTGGAGTAATTCATCCTGATTTCAATGAATGCATCATCTGTGCTGCTCTCTCTGGTTTCCCCAAATATGCCTGATTTTTGGGAAAAGACCAGGGTCTCATGGAAGTGCAAGATTCACAGGGCTCCCCAAAGTGTTATGGTTTGAAGTTGCTGTGCCTTGGGGTGATGCTGGGGATTGTCTCCTCTGTGCAGCCCCATCTTTCCCTTAGGCTGTGTTAGCACAAAGAAATCAGTGTAATTTCTAACTCCTGGATGTATTTTGCCCTGCCATCACTTTTTGATGCAATGGCAAGTGCAGAGCCTGCAGGGATAGTGTGAGAGGACAACTCAGGGCTGTTGGAGGGACCCCAATCCAGTGGAGTTCACCTATTGTCCCCAGAGGTGACCTTCATGCTGAGATGGGGACACAACACTAATCTGTCATCCTTGCACCATCCTCAAGGAGTCTTGGCCGAAGCACACTGTCACGGGCAATTCCTGGCTGTGATTTGGAAGGTAGAAAGATGGGGGCATTCCTGAGAGGCACTTTAGGTGCAGCCCCCCTGCTTTTGATGACATTGTGGGTTTGACCTCTCTCATTCTGGTTGACCTCAAAGCACTTGGTTTGGAACTTTGATTTGGGATTTTCGTAGCTCTCAAGACTCCTTTTCCAATGGGGATCATTCTGCACAGCTATGGGATAAATATTTAATGAGAATAAGGGTCAAGGCCCTGTTTTGTCCAAGGACACTGAGATGGCCATTTACTCCCATGAAGAGCACCAAGGGATCTTTAATGCTCATTCAAAGAAGACAGGAATCAGAGTTTTAAGCTGTCATCCCCCACCATTAATGTCAATGTTAAATATTGATCTTTTCTGTGTTTAGCACAAACCAAACAGCAGAGTCAAGTCAAGCTCTTTGGCTTTTATTAATGTACTTTTTCTGCATAGGGTGAAGTTTGCAGTAACACCAGGGAAAAACTGTAGCAGCCGTGAGCAGGCAGCAGACAGATTGATTTTGTATCTTGACATAATTCAGAACCTGGTGAAAAATCACCCTGTGTGGAGCATCTCCTTGTCCGAGCCATGACAGCCGTTTTGCAGAGAACTCATTTCTCTGCAGCATAAGAGAATCAGGCCCAAGACTTCTGGTATGATCTGGAATTTGAGGGAAGGAATGGAAAAAAGGAATGTAAAATCCCTGTCATCCTTGTGTTGGAGCGTTGGTGTCTGAAGTCAGATTCAAAGAGCAGGTGGTCATCATGCTGGGGAAAACTAGGAGCAATCCTGAAATCAGTGGTGGCCAGGAAATGGGTGGATTTCCCCTTTTTGTTAGGGGTTGGGGTTTTTTCTTTGTTTTGCCTCAGCACCAAATAAATGTAAATCACAGCTATTATAAAGTGTGTCTTCAGTGAACCACAGTGAGTGGTTTTCACATGCCAGGAGTGCATGCATGGCCTTCTGTGTGGTCTTCTGCAGCCAGAGATGGATCAGCTTTCCCAAAATATTCTGCAGCTTGTGGGTTTTCTGGTGTTTTGGGGTTTTTGGAGGGTTTTTTGTAATGGGAATTTACGGTTTGGCTGTAAAAATTCTTCCGTGGTTCAAACTCATGAAGCACGCTTACCAGAGGACTGGAGTAGCTGGGTGATTGCTGAAATGAATTTAATATTTGAAAGTCTGTTTCTCCTTCAGCAGGGGGAGCGGGCACTGGGAGTCATGCATTGGGTCTGCATCCAATTTTATTAGCATAAAACAGCAGGACCGCTCTTGAGGCCACCAAATCAATAGAGAATTGGGAAATATGAGAATATTTTTCATCTCTGCTGTCATTATGTCTGTTCACATTCCCACTCCATACCTCAGTTTACCCAGCTCTAGTGATGGCCTTACACAGAGGGATGGGGTTGTCTTAATTCACATCTCGCTGTGGTGTGAAGGCTCCTCTCTTTTTTTTTTTTTAAATCATGTTTTAACAACCCACTGATGTCCCTGTGAAATAGGCTGACATCCTGCAGACGTCCCCGCAAGCCACTAAGCATGTGATAAAATACGATAAAATGATGAAATCTGATTCTATGATAAAATAGGATAAATATTTATTTCTATAACTATAGTTCCATGTGCTCCAAGTAGAAGAGCTGAGAGCATCACTTGGAGTCATAAGCAAACCCCACTGATCTCCATAAATGCCAGAGCATTTAAGTAAGGAAAATTCTGGAAACACAGGTTGTGGGATAACTACCTCTGCCAGTCACGTGTGTGTTTTTTTCCCTGCACAGACACCTTAAGGAGCATCGCCTCCATGAACCACGCACCACGGTCCTCCCCCGCAGAGCTCAGCAGTGCCAGCCACCACCTGCTGCGAGAGCGCAAGTCCTCAGCACCATCCCACTCCAGCCAGCCCACCCTCTTCACCTTTGACTCACCTGCCAGCCACCTCCAGAGCACCCTGTCTGCCAGTGCCCCCCAGGACTACCTTTTCCTCCACCAGTGTATGAGCAGAAAGTCAGAAAACACAAGGTATTGTAGGCCACCTGGGAGCAAACCTTAGGGACAGCTGAGGGAGGGCTGAGTGTGAGTGAGAGACCTACCTCCGTCCTTGGAGGTCTGCAGCACCCAGCTGCAGAAAGCCCTGAGTGATGGTCTCATCTCATCGTGGTTGGGAGGAGGGGGTCAGAGTGGCAACCTCACATGCTCCCAGCTTTCCTGGCTTTCTGGATTGTGTTAAAAACTGTCTGGATGGCCAGCCCCAGAGGTTGGTGATCAGTGGCATGAAGTCTAGGTGGAGGCCAGTCACTAGAAATGTACCCAAGGGGTCAATACTGAGTCCAGTTCAAAGGGCCATGAAGTTGCTGAAAGGACTGGAGCATCTGTCCTAAGAGGAAAGTCTGAAAGAGCTAGAACTGTTCAGCTGGTAGAAGAGAAGGCCCAGGGGAGTCTCCCCTGCAGGGAGGGTGGAATGAGGATAGAGCCAAGCTCTGTTAGTGATTCCCAGTGCCAGGACCAGAGGCCATGGGCAAACTTAAACACAGGAGTGCTCCTCTGGACATTGGGAAACACTTTGTCATTGTGAGTGTGACCAAACGCCAGCACAGGTTGCCCAGATATGTTTAGGAGTCTCCATTCTTGGAGATCCCCAAAAGCTGTCTGGGCACGATCCTGGACAACCAGCTCTAGGTTACCCTGCTTTAGCAGGGGGTTGGGCCAGATGACTTCTGCAGGTCCCTTCCAACCTCAACCACTTTGTGATCCTGCGGGCAGGGCCCTAATTCCTGCCTTTCACCAGAAAAACAACAAACAAAGGGATGGGCAGGGCTGGCACTACTCCGCCGTTCACCCCTTCCAGAGCTCCCTGGCTTCATGGCAACTGGTGGTGCACGGCGTGGTATTTCTGAGCGAGCGACAGCTCTCCGCCTCCAGACCCAGCCGGTTGCCTTAAATAGCGAGGAGTTTTTTTGACGTGAAGAGTTTTGGCTCGCAGGAGCAGCGAGGAGGGAGGGAAGGGAGAGACAGTCGGAACCCAGCTGGTGTGGAATGAGAGCAGAGCCGGAGCTGCAAGCCTCCACTGGGCTTTCCTGCTGCAGCTGACTCTCCCTGCTCGAAAAACAACAACAGAAATAGGCTCAGAAAAATTAACTTCAGATGGAGTTAATGGGGCAGTGTTTAAAAAAAACGGCCCTCTGACGCTCCAGCTGTGAGGATACCTAAAAGCCACCCTCTGAGAACCCAAATAAGGCTGGGACCCAGAGGAGAAGGGAGCAAGCACCAATGCTTTGGTGAGCAGAAACAAACTGGCCAGTGGCAGCTTCTGCAACTCAGCCAGAAATAATCATCCGATCAATGCCCAGTGCACGGGGCCAGGCTGCAGGACTGCTGGGAATCCCTCCCCTTTCAGCTCTGGAGCCCTTACTTTACTCATCCATAAAATGAGGGTAATAGTAGCTAATTGGCAGGCAGTGCTGAATAATTAGCCCATCATGTTTGAAGTCCCCGACTGAAAGGACCCTGCCAGAACCAAGACCTCTTCTGGGTAGAGTGAGCTCCAAAGGTGGCAGGGATTCATTTGTCTTATCACAACATCAGTTGTTTTTTCCCCAAATAAGCCCTATTTCTGAGCGCCATCTCGTGCTGGCTCCATGAAACAGAGTCTCAGTTGTCCCTGCAGAGCATTCCCTGGAGCAGGGGTTGCAACCAGCATCTCCCAGCTTTTCCCATGGGTCTGGCATTTTCCCAATGATTGCTACAACTGGAAACTCCCCCATAACCATTTCAGTCTTTCTCTTGTGATTGGTACAGGGCACGACTCTCTTCCATGGGGGAATGTTTATGTGGGCCTGGCTGAGCCCTTTCTGTCTGGGAGCACATGGCCCCCTAAAGGCCTGACCCATGCATGGTTATAGCTCTGAAGGCAAAAAGACCCGATGCCAGGCTACCTTTCACACAGTCTTGGTGTATATGCATTAGGTCTTCATGTAAGTCAGTAAGGTGAACAAAAAGGAGGAACAGAGTTCACTGCATCCCAGGAGCAACTCTCCCTCCATCTCAGCCCCTTTGTCCCCTTCCTCTGCAGGAGCGCCAGCTTCTCCCAAGCCACAAGGTCTGCCTTCTTCATGCGGAGTGATACAGCGGTCCAGAAGCTCTCACAGGGCAATGGCCACTGCGTGAATGGGGTTGGTGGGCAGCTCCATGGCTTTTACAGCCTGCCGAAACCCAGCCGGCACAACTCGGAGTTCAGGGACAGTGCGTACGATCTCCCACGCGCCTTTGGTTCCTACACACACCCCAAGTCAAGCCTCACCAGCTCCGAAACGGATAATGAGGAGGTCTACACCTACAAGACTCCCAACAACACCCTATGCAAGGAGTTTGGGGAGCTCTCCACGGACTCCTACGACATCCCTGCCACCCCACTCTCCATCTACCAGATCCCCAGGACATTTACACTGGACAAGAACCACAATGCTCTGGCTGTGGCTGCCAACGACTCTCCCGCTGCACCGCCCCCACGGCCCCCAAAACCTGGGCAGTCGGAGCCACGGTGGGGCAGCCCACCCCAGCGGTTCCAGCCCGGTGAAAATTTAGGTCTGGCCCCCATGGCAGCCACCATTCCCCGGAGAAACACGCTGCCAGCAGTGGAGAACAGCAGACTGCACCGAGGTGAATTCAGCGGTGGGGAGCTGGGAGTGGCTTTGTCCTGTCCAGCAGCCTTGGGCAGATCAGTCCCACTGGGTTGTGGTAGGGCTGGGGTGCTGTTGACATCAGCCAGTGGGTTGAACTCTCCTCAGTCAGGATCTGGCTCTGGGTTTTGTATTCAGCAGGCATGGAGAAGCATCCACAGAATTCTGCCCACCAGAGTTGCTCAGCTGGCTCTTGGCTGTGTTGTACTTTGAACCAAAACCCCAAACCTCCTTGCTCATGGAGCCCTTCACCAAATTTTTGTGATTTCAGCCATTTTTAGTTTGCCTTCACTTCAGTTCCTAACCAGGTTTATCAGAACATACTTCATGCTGGAGCTGCCTTGGTTTTGCTCACCCCAGTGGGTGAGCAAAACCTTGCATTTGCACAACTTGCACATCACCTTGATTTTGTACATCTCCAAGGCCCAAAGTTCACAGTACAGTAGAGATGACATTCCCATTGGCCATGGGAGGGTGGGCCATGGATGACCATGCCCTTTCCAAACCTTGTACCTAGAATGATATAATTGCACAGTAACTTAGAAAAAAGTGATTGGAGAGAAAACCCACTGTTAGTTTTATGCATAGCTCTCTGAAATGCCTCTTCCATCTCCTCCTACCTAAATGCCAACATTTAGGCTGAATTTAAACCCATGCTCAGCAGTAGACAGACTGGTCTAAGAGCTTCGCACTCATCCTCACCACATCCTCTCCTTACCAGAGGCTGCCAGCCCTTACATCTGCTGAGCAAGCTCTAACAGAGCTCTCCCTTAAGCCAGTTTTGTCACCACGTTCTACCCTATCCGATATCATTAGCCCTGGGATTGTGCAGTACTTTGACAGAACCGGGTTAGGTCTGGACAGCACATGCAGTTGTGCTGATGCATCAGAGAGATGCTGTTTCGGAAGGAGCCTGGCAGAGAGTGTGTGACAGACTGAAGACCATGCCTTCTCATCAGCATCTCAGTCAACAAGAACAGATACTGCCCTCACAGTGCCTTGTTTTCAGGGACCCCTTTTTGTTAGCAGTTGTGGTGGGACACATTGTGCATTTGTGGTTGTGTTGCAGCTTCTTCTTGTGAGACGTACGAGTACCCCCAGCACGGGGGTGGCAGTGCTGTGCCGTCAGTCGAGTCGATGAACGATGGGTACAACTCCTACCTGGTGAGTTGGCCTTGGTGTTGGCTACCACACCATAGGCACCTCTTGCCCCTAACAGATTCAGAAACAAGTTAGTTTCTGGTTGGACCTCACAGTGCAGTGCTGCAGAGCTAAGAAAAGAAGGGTTTTATTAATGATTTGAGTTAAAACCATGGTGGCCTGCAGGGAACAGATGGAATGGCAACCACCTAACCCAGCACCACATGCTGAGCTTTGCTTCCACACAGGGTGTCCACCTGGAGCTTTGGCCAAAAAAATGAGTGCCCAGTAGTCTGACTTCTTCCTGAAAGCCTTGGATGCTTCTGAGTTGAATTTTGACACGTTGCCAGAACAGCCTCTTTTGTGCACTTTCTAAGATTTCGTGAGCTGGAAATCACATTAAAGCAGCCTTTCATATTGCACTTTAGACATGGCCAGAGCCCAGGCAAGAAAGGCTTTTCAGGTTAAGCATGTTTCTGCAGCTCACTCTGATCATGAGAAGATGCTTAAGTCTGGGCAATTAAGACAGCTCTAAAAACTTAGGATGTTGCAATGTCTTGAAAACAGGGGAGGTAGACTCTCTCAGTGCAAACTGATGGCCAAGGAGGAGGCAGACCATCCCTTCCCTCTGTCCTTAGATCTTAGTGCAGTTATTCACTCAAATGTGTTTTCATTTATGATGAGATGGAGGGTTTATAGTGGGATGGGGTTTAGCAGAGTCTGATACTCACAGCACATCCTTCCACTTGTCCCCCAGCAAGCCAAGGCAGCAGTGGCCCGCTCCCACAGTACTGACTCCGAGGACAACTACGTCCCCATGAACCCTGGTTCCTCGCCCCTAATCCATGCCGAGAAAGCCAACGACAATGCCCAAAACCTCTACATCCCCATGAGCCCTGGGCCGCATCACTTTGACTTGGTGGGGCTGACCTCGGCCACCCTTCCTGTGCATAAAGGAGGAGCTATGGTGCAGTGCCACAGACGGCTGAGTGAAATCCAGCCCCCACCAGTCAACCGCAACCTCAAACCCGACCGGAAAGGTAAGGATGGCTGTGGGAAAAATCTTTCCAGGAACTCTTTTTATTCTTCTGATACTTCAGACTATGTCTGTCGTCTTGTGCATGGTCCTAGGTGGGGTATGCTTTGCTACTGCTAGCACAGCCAGACCTTCAGGTCTCCGCCTTCCTCTTTCAGGGGTTCTGCAGTACAAATGCAGCTTTCATGGTGCTTGAACAGCCCATCTCAAACCCTTCCAGGCCTTTACAGGAGATGCATGTCACAGGCAAGATTGCACTCCCCTTTGCCTGCATGCCTCCCTGTACTCCACCCCAAAATCTCAGTGTTATATTCAGATGACTCAAATTTTTCCTACTGTTTCCTACTGACTGGTTCTAGGCACTTCTTCCTTTAGGGCTTTGCCAGTATCTTCCAAATCCCTCCCCAGTCTCTTGCTGAGAGGTCGCCAAGGAGATCCTGAGGAGAAAGGCTGCCATTATTAGCGTGTCAGCATCTAACCCCATTAACACTCTGGTCTAGGGCTGGGGCTGGAGCACAGCACCTTCTCTTCCACCTGATGAACTATCCGTGTTGAGAAGAGCTTTCACGTTACCCTAAAAATGCCCTTTCCCATTCCCTGTGGGAAAACCCTCCAGACGGAGGCAGCTTAGAGCTGTCAGAACCTGGTCTTGTCCCACCTAACAGGTTATCACAGCTCCCTGATGAATGGGTTTGGGCATTTTTAGCAGATCTTCATTCCCTAGGAGGCACATTCCCCTGTGGGACCACCCATCCACTTTGGGGCTGCGGTTCAGAGGGAGAAATTCACTGTTTTCTCTCAATCTGGCATAAATGAACTCAGGGATTTTGGTTGAGGGTATTTGTCATTAGCAAGAGGGCTGGGGAGCTGATTAACAGAATGGAAAGTAATCAACCATTTGTTAGGGACTCTTTCATGCCAGTCATGGATTGTGAATTCTAGGAACATGCTGCCTCTGAATAAAGGCTTTTCCCCTCCCCAGCAAAGCCATCACCACTGGACCTGAGGAACAACACTGTCATCGATGAGCTTCCCTTCAAATCGCCAGTCACAAAATCCTGGTCCAGGCCAACGTGAGTAATGATTGGGGAATGAATTCTTGCTCTGGTCCAACAGCAGGTCTCTGGTCTTGCTCTCACTGGCGTCGACATGTAGCCACATTATCCTCTGCCACAGGTTAAACATTCCCCACACCACAGCTGGTGGCAGAAAGATAAAATCATTTAGGTTGGGACTTCACATGAAAGCCCAGCATGTGGCTGAGCAGCTAATTAAGATCCCTTGAAGACATTTCCTGTTTCTGGGATCTGACAACTCCTGGAGAGCTATGACTCTGACACGGGACCTGTGGTCCACCACAACTCATGGCCCAGCTGAGCCAGACCAACTCAACCACACTAGGGGCGTGGGGCATGATTTCACATACAGCTATCTCCCCCAAAACCCCACTGTAGTCTCAAAACAGGGTGACACTCTCAGGGTCTGACCAAGACATGTTTTGATTGCCTTGAAAGCAAAGCCTAGCCTGAAGGAAGTCTGCAAAATTAAACCAAAGCTCTTCAGAGCTATGTCTGCCAGCCAAAAATAACAGGATTCACACAATTCCAGCTCTACTGCTAATTCATGATCTGATATTGTCCAGTGAAAGGCAGAAGCAAAGCTCAGCTGCTATGACTTCTCTAATAAATTGGATTGTGTGGAGACTGACTGCAGGGCATGAGCACTGCGTGCTGCAACCACTGCACTGGGAAGCAGCGAGCAGGGTTTGATTGACAAGACGTCCAACCCTGGAGAAGCTAATGGATTTTTCCCTTATCAGCTAATCATATGACCCTACTTTACTGAAAGGCAACGAATAGCTTTTTAAGAGACGCGCTTTAATGCCAGACACTGATTTCATTATTTTGTTCGGTATAATTGGATTTGGCCAATTGAAGGCAAGACAGTTCCGCAGAGGATTTGTTTTCCAGCAAAAAATTTGGATGGGGCCCTGTACAGTAAACAAATCCTGTAGCTGTGAGGAGGCTGGAGGTGAGAGGCTTCACCAAGGCTGGCCCTGCATCCTCCACAACTAAATGTTTCCTGTGAGATAAAAGAGTTCATGGAACCAGATTTGTGTAGATGATCGCAGGACAGCTATGGGTATGTAGCAAGCAAGGTGTTAACTAAAAAATTCTAGAAAGAAAAGAAGTGAGAAGACCAAACCCAGTGATTTCTCACCCATGAAAAAGACAGGTTGGAGAACCTTAATGCCACCAGCTCTTCTTCGTGCCCAGTCCCCAGACTGCAGCATGGTAATGTTTGTAGACATCAGGTGCTGCCCTCTCCCATCCCGCCTTGGCAACGGGCAAGCAGCACCTGGCACCATGGATAACACACCACCCCTTGTCCTTGCAGCCAGACGTTCAACGCGGGCTCTCTGCAGTACTGTCGCCCTGTCTCCTCCCAGAGCATCACCAGCACTGACTCGGGAGACAGTGAGGAGAACTATGTGGCAATGGTAAGGGGCCCCACAGCTAAGGAGGACGGTGCTGGCAGGACAAACATGTTCCTCAACTCTGCAAATGCATTCCGAGCTCATGACATGGAAGTGCTCAGATAGCCCTGTGTCCATCCTTACATACATCCCTGCATGCACAAAACAGTGTGTTTTGTTCTGAAAATGATGTCCCATTGAGATTTTAAATGTATATGAGAACAGAAACATATATCATGCACTTTGCCAGGAATTAAGGGGGGATAAAAATGCGTATGGACTCTCAGGGTGTGTTTTCCTAATTGAAGTTGATTTTTTTCAATTTTTTTTTCCCCCTTGTATCTAGTGACATCATGTTTGTGCAGAGGGCAGGGGCTATCAGAGCAGCAGCAGGGAGCAGCACCGCTTACAGGGAGGGGATTTTGTCTCCCTTCGTGAAGCTGCTGACTTAAGCATATTTTTGAGGCTGTGTAACTAATGGGATAGAGGAAATCTGTGCTCTGTGTAGCATGGTTGTGATTAGTGAGGATCCCAGAGCTGGCCTGGCCTCACTGAGGTGTGGTTCTTGGGACATGCTAAAGCCCACGTCTGTTTTCAGGCATGTGAATAAAATGAGCACAAAGGCAGCAGAACTGCTCCAGTACATGAAATCAAGGACATGAGATTGAAATACTTGTTAGCACAATATACAACGCGTGTAGTCCCCCAGCACTTCTGCACACCCTGGTCCCAGAGGCAGGTGGCCAAATATCCAGGCTCTTTTTAGAACGTGCTACCAAGGTGTTTTGTTGCCGAATTTGTGTTAATTCCCTTTTTTCTTTATTTCCCATTTTAATGCTCATTATCTCTCCTGTCTCTTTCCTGCATTAGCAAAACCCCATTTCTGCTTCTCCTGTTCCTAGTGGTACCAACAGCCCAGCGCCTAAAAAGAGTTCGGGGAGTGTGGATTACCTGGCCCTGGACTTCCAGCCAAGCTCACCAGGGCCACACAGGAAGGTATGGGGGATTTTATAAACTTCTGATTAAAAGTGATGCATTTTTAAGGGGTTCTATGCACATGGGTAGTAGCATGGTCGAAAGCCCTGGACCGTGGTCTCAAGGCTCTCTCATGATCAGAGGGCTGGATCACCTCTGCTGTGGAGACAGACTTAGAGAGGTGGGATTGTTCAGCCTAGAGGAGACAAGGCTCCAGGGAGACCTTGTAGCACCTTCCAGTACCTAAAGGGGCTGCAGGAGAGCTGGAGAAAGACTTCTTGGCAAGGGCATGGACTAACAGGGTGAGGGGGAGTGGCTCCAAACTGACAGAGGGTAGATTTCGATTAGATATTAGGAAGAAATTTTTTACTGTGAAGGTGCTGAGGCACTGGCACAGGTTGCCCTGAGAAGCTGTGGATGTCCCATCCCTGGAAGTGTTCAAGGCCACGCTGAATGAGCCTTTGAGCAACCTGGTCTGGTGGAAGATGCCCCTGTCCATGACATGGTTGAAACTATATGATCTTTAAAGTCCCTTCCAACCCAAACCATTCTGCAACCCTCTGCTATATTTACTCTAGGTCAGACTCAGTCTCTCTTGCATGTCTGCAGCCTTGCTGAAAGTGTCACCAGACGCATGGATGTGCAGGGGTTCAGGGATGCTGATGAGACCAGAAATTCATCTGGAGATTGTATATGCACAGTCTGTCAGGAGGTGTCCTAAGAAGTACCAGAGGGGGTTTTTTTAATCCTTCAAAACATTAGGTAGTCCCAAACTAGACTCGGGTTTTCCACCAGAAAATATCTGAAATACTTTCAGGAGCTTTTTCAGAAAATGCTGGGAACCTGTCTCCTGCCAGTCAGGTGCTTTTAAAAGGTGTCATTTGGGCAGAAAAAGTACAAACTGCTTTCAAAAATTGAAGCTGACCTTTAAAAGTTAAATTATGTTGAGCTGATCAAGCCATTGCCTGGTGAGAAGAAGCTGTGGGGTGAAGATGGGTCAGGAAGTGGGATAGTTCTGCAAAGTGTCATATGGAAATGTGAAAAGGGAAGCTCCTAAAGACATGGATGTTGGTGGCTTTTTCTCCAGGTTCATACACAGGGAAAACAAACACCATGTTAAAGCAAATCATAGGAAAACAGGGCAGTGGAATATCTCAAGACATCCACATATCCAAAGGAGGCTCTCTTTCCTGAGGTGATAGATGAGACTTCAAAGTCTCATATGATGGAGATTTCACAACCTCCCCAGCAAGGCCATATACCAAGATGAAGAGGACACCCAGCGGTGACAGAGTAGGCTGGGGAGGGAGCAAGGGCAGGTCCTGCTGGATGCCATCCTGAGCAAACTTGAAGAGGGAAAGAGAGACTGACGCAAGCAAAGCAGCACCTGAGTGAGGGGACAGTGAAGGGCCGGATTGTGTAAACCTTTGTGGCAACCACTTGTGAGTTGGTCTCACTTTCTCAAACACCTCTTTGTTTCCTAGGCAAAGCATACCACTGGTTAAGTCTTTTTATTAATTTACAGCTGTCCCTGTTCTTTCTGCCCAGCAACATTTCTGCAAGTATCACCCATTTAATTTTAGCTCATCCTGGAAAGTTATAGACCATTAAAAACATTATCTGACTCCAGCTGCAAGCAGTTGGAGGTCCTCTGAAATGGTTGTAGAGGCAGAAAAAGCTCCAGGACTCCAGAAACTATGGTAAAAAGTATCTCTTTGTTCCTCAACACATCTTCTGCATGGACCTGCAAGCATATCTGTTGTTTTGGGGCTGAAAATGAGCTAGTGCCATAGGTGGGTAGAATTAGCAATGCTACAAGAGATGGAGTTGGGATTTTCATGTGTATCTGTAAGAGTTCTTCAGTTCTTTACAAGGAAATGAGCAAGATGCAAGGCTGAATTTGCAGTATCAGCAGTTAGAGAACAACATTACAACCAAATATCCATGTCCCAGAGTTTATGGGAAGGCAGAGACCAAGGTGCTCTTCCTGTCCTCGCATTGCACCACAGTCTCATGCCAGCAAGAGGCAGAGCAGACTGAAATCTTTTGTCCAAGACTCTTGGAGAGTTTACGGGGAGGGTGGTGAGCTATGGAGTCTGCAAGAAAGCAGGAATGGTGCTGGTGGACTTGTGGCACCCACAGTGCTGTTGCAGGAAGGAGCGAGGGGGAAGAGCAGGATGCTGATGATTGACCAGACAGTGCTGTGTTTTTCCTCCCCACAGCCCTCCACCTCGTCGGTCGCCTCAGATGAGAAGGTTGATTACGTGCAAGTGGACAAGGAGAAGACACAGGCGCTGCAGAGCACCATGCAGGAGTGGACTGATGTGCGGCAGTCCTCAGAGCCTGCCAAGAACACAAAGCAGTAGTGCCTGCAGCACGCACCAAAACAGGCCAACGTCCTGTGGGTTTTACACAACTCCACTGGGGCTGGATTTCTAAGACTTGTCTGTGGAGGGAAGGGGGTCTCATTTTTTTTTATTTCTCTTAAGACAAAACGAAACTTAATTTCAGGGGAAGACTTGGCGGATACTGTTTGCCAGTGATAAAGACCAACTCTCTTCGGTGGCTAGGTTTGTGCTTTAGCTGCTGGATACACTATCCAGGAACTTCGACTTAGCAATATCAGGTTTCACCCTACACATCCTCTGCTTACAGCTATTAAAGCCACCTTGTATGTGCTAACACTGCATCATCTCTCCCCGTCTTCTTGCATACCATCCCCCAAACCATGCCATGCAGGTTTGCAGCATCTCCCATAGGACATCATTCCTCAGCTCTGATTCTCCACTCCTTATGGTTGTCCTCTTCTCTGCCTCCTCCCAGTTCCTAAACTAAGCAAGGACCATTCCTTTTGAAATCACTTTTGTCATCCAATCTCTTGTAAATAATATGCTCAAAACCTCTGAGGGCTGATCTTCTCCTGGTCAGACAGCCCCTGTGGTTTTGTTTGGGGTTGTTAACCTTCAGGAGCTTGTAGAGCATCCACACTATCCCATTTAACTGACTTCGAAGCTCAGGACTTGCCCCATCATGCACACACATATATGCTGGCTCATGTTCACACAAGTTTGTTGGAGTGTCTTCTGTTGATATTCTCCTGCATCTGTCAAAGTCAACAGGCTGAAGAAATGGGCTTTGGAAGGCAGAATTTAAGCCCTGATCCACTGCCTATCTGAAATCAATTCCTGTGAATCTGATCCTAAGAACCAAAATCTGCCCTTTGTGGTGTAAAATGAAGCCCACAGAGTGAGAGCCCTACATCCCTGGGCATTGTGGGAAGCTCTCTGGTAGAGTATGAGGAGTGCAGGGAGGCTCTGGAGACCCTGTGTATCTGGACTGGTGTAAGGATAAGTGACAAGAAGGGAGTGGAAGGCTGCTGCAAGGACTGGGACAAGGCAGATGCAGAGGTTGGTCTTGAGTGAGGAAGTCTGGTGGAATGTTTCTCGGAAGAAAGAAGAAGAGTATTTGAAATGTTGGTTGATGGTGAGGTTATAGGCTTGGGAAAGGGTGGTCAGGAGAGTCTGAGCAAGGTGTTTTAGTATTAGCTTTAACATAATGTTATGGTTGGTTTGTGCAGGGTGCAAAAGGCTGGACTGTTTTCTCCTCATCTTCAGTGATGTTTCTTCAACATAGAAATGGGGTTTGCTGACATTAAAAACCCTACTTTCTAATTATGGGTGGGAATCTGCTGTTGCTCCTTGCCAGTATCCTTAACACATCCAGGCTTTGGGATCACTCCCCAGGCAGCTGCTGGTCACAGAGACAGAAGGATGAGACAGTTTAATGCAGAGATAATAATTCATGTTCTCATGAAAACAGGAAGAACTGATGATTACCACAGAGCAGCCTGATTGCCAGGCAGCAAGCGCTGACACGAATAAACAGGTTGACCGCAAACCGAGAGCCTAATGAAGGAGACATTAGAAAGATTAGGTAATAATATTTATTAAATAGCTGGAGCTATTCTTTCTGCAAGCTGAACCTCTCCCAGTGCCGTGAGCTCTATGTTCCACCAACACCACCAAGTTGTATTGATCATTAATGCTTAAGCATGAACATATTTGTTTAATCTTGGCCTGAGTTTGGAAAGGGCCAGATGTGACCCACACGGGGATGAGATACCAGTCCCGTAAGGGTATGCTGGTAAAACAACTTGAACTTTCAAAGCTGTTTTTTATATATTCTTCTTGCATGCCATGAAAGGGAAGGATATTAATGGAAAAGCTCTGACAACCCATCTTAAGACACTGAGGTGTTGGGCTTTTACAGAAATAATGAAGCAAATATTCTGATGCTTATGGTAAAAATAATCATCACTAGAAGGAAAAAAAAACCACAAAGGGGAAGATTTAGCACAGTCTGATGCTTTCTGAAGATCAAGGAGTGTGTTACAGCCTGCAAGGGCCATTGCCTCCTGTTGGGGGCTTGCACGCTTGCCTGGCGAGATGACGAAATAAAGACTAGAGTACAGTGCTCTGCATTTCTATTGTGCCTTTCATCACTGCATCTTGGTACCATGGAAGTGAGCAGTTGACGTGGAGGCAGCAGCAGCACTAGTCATTTTGGATGGTGCAGTGGCTTGAGACCCTGATGGGTTTGATTGAAACACAGTGAGTTTGGATGCAGTTTGCTGAGTGGATGCCCTGTGCTTCTGCACTGGGACTGGGTGCGTCCAGTGCCCACTCCCACATTTAATCCAAAGTTTTAATTAAGATTGAAAAAGCCTTTTGTGATACTGGAGAAACTAGACCTTTTTCTCCATGTTTCACAAATGTATTTCTTCACGGGGCAAGGATTGACATGGGATAGCTCTTTCCCCAAGCTCAGATCCCCTGTTTTCATGATTTGCTCTCATGAGCATCCCCAGTAACTGGCCCATTGCATTTGGCAGACCAAGGACCAAAACAGCCCAAAAGTAGCTATTTTACAACTGCTGGTTGCTTGTCCCTCTCTGCTTTGCAGCAAAGTCTGTGTTTTCACAGATTACCCCATTTTTTTTCCCTGCTAAGCACCAAGCAAACAGCACCTCCAGACTAAGTAGCATCCCACAGACTCTATGCTGTATAGACATGACTGTATCAACCTCTCCTGAAGGCTGTTAAGTAATCAATGGCTTCAGTGGAAATAGTCATCCATGACGATTGCTGAGCTGATTACAGCAGTCCCTGATGATTAATGTTTGTCTAGTATTTAGTCTTAAACCATATTGAAAAGCAGCTGCTTTAATTACACGGACTGCCAAGTCCTTTGTCCTGAAGGCATTGAGTTTATCACATCCACTCTATACTTGGATGCTCAAGTATGACTGACTCTTTTGTTAGAAATAAGTATTTTAGGAAGCTGAGAACACTGCAAATTACTCATTTTAATTGCAATTAAAATGGCTTGAGCCTTCACGTCAGAGCCTGCTGTACAGCTCTATGATACCATTTAGAAAATGGATGTGCTTGCATGTGTGTGGCAGGTCAAGCACCATGACCTCGATATTTAGGTTTATGAAGCACCAGGGCTATGGCTCAAAGCTTTCCCCAAGCTTTAAAATGACTAACCTGTTGGTTTTAAAGGCAAAAGTGTCCAAAAGTGTGTATCTCTTGCTGTGAGTGTGCAACTGCTGCTCACAGTTCCTCTGTCTGGTGAGATGTGTGAGCTGCCTTGGAGCTGATTTGCTCTCAGCTAGCATTTGAGTGTTTAGTGGGAAATGCATATCCAGGTTTAAATGGATGCCAGGCTTAGGCTTAGTCTCAAGCTGGAAAAAGAAAATGCATGTGAGCACAGACTGTGCCAAGGCAAAGCTAAGATGCTGGCAGATAAGACAAATCACAGAGCCAGAACCAAAAGGTAGCTAAGGCTTGGGCTGATGGGGGCTAACTAGGATGGATTTGGACCCTGGGCCACCAGCCGCTGACAAGGTGATATGTGGGAGAAAATAAGCTCGGAAGGAGGGAAGGCAGGGGCTTGAGTTTGGTCCTCACCATGTGCTCCTTTGGCATGAGTCTCGAGTCAGATATATAGAGATTTGCAGGTTGTGGAGCAGGCTTTTGCTCAGTAAAAGCCATGCGCTGGAGAGAGAGCTCCCACCACTCTTGGGACTTACCCAGGGCATTTCACTCTCCTTGGGTCATCCTGTCTGACAACATGATGCCTCAGTGCGCTGGCTTTCAGAGATCCCTGGTCTATTTACCCAGCTCTGAGATGGACAGGAGAAGCCCTGCAAGAAGTATGGTGGGGACCAGTATGTGCTCGGACACACCTTGCTGTGGGGCTTTCATGAGCTGTTCATGGGGCAGCAGTGCCATGGCTTCACAGGGTTGTCCTGCGAGGTACCATCTTGCACCTGGGAAAGGGCTGGCTGGCCCAGACTAAGTCATGCAGGACAGGGACACACAGTCCAAGCAACAGGAAGACAGCTTGAATCTGTAAATTTGTTAGGCTAGAGACTGACCCAGAGCCTTCAGCAGCCCCATGCCAGCTCCTAGACCCTGGCATCCCATTCCTTTGAATATACCAGGAAGAGTTGGCTTGCTTTGGCTACCCATTGATCCTGGCTCCCTGAGAGGGATAGAGCTATGCCCAGGTCTTATGTGGTGTGGACTTTGGTAGGAAGATGTTAAAATAGTTCCAGATCCTGTCTGATCTTTCTGGCCTAGGAGGGGAGAGAATGGTTTTCTCAAGTCATGCTTGCACTGCATTGATGTTTTCCCACCTGGTGATGTAAAAGTCCCATTCCATGTAAAATTGACACTCACCCACACTATGTGTCCCATTGAAGGGATGCTGTCTGGATGAGATGGGTGCAGTGGGGCTGTGATTATGGAGAAGCCCCACTCTCCACTCAAGACTCGTAACAGGAATGGGGAAGAGCAAAGCCTAACCCTGGCACCAGCCAGAGAACATGCATGAACATCAAAGAGCTGTCAAGAAAACTAGAGGGACCAGTCCAGCATCAACTCACAAGGGCAAATAAAGCAGTTTAGGGCTCCTGATGAGTCTGTGTGCCTCTCTTTGGCCAACCTGCCCATGTGTGTGCAATGATCTTGCAGATGTTAACGAGGTTCTTGCAGGTAGATGTGCATCTTTTGGTCCTGATTTCTCCTTGGCCTGATGCAGTTCATCCCTCTTATCAGCTTGTCCTTGGTGTCTCATCACTGTAGTCACAATTTTATCTCCTTGTTCACAACTCCTAGTGTTGTACTGTTGAACAGGTTGTTAGTTCAGTAGTTGATATGTAGCAAGGTGTCACCAAACAGCTGTCCCCCCTCCAACCTATGGCCAGCTGGTCCTGGCACGTGGTGTCCAACTTTTAACATCAGCCAGTAACATTTGGAACAGAAGCTGGGCCACCTGGCTCCATCTCTTGAGCTAAAAGAGCTTCTCAACAGACTTGCTTCCAATCAGGAAGGCTCTTAATTTCTGATGCAGGCCATTGCTAACATACAACAGGTTTGTGTGTAGGCCAGTGGGTTGACTATTTAGAAGAGGTTTGCCCCAAGACCAGGACATAAGAAACCATCATTTTTATTGTCATTCTTTGAGTGACATCACACTTTACAGGTTCATCTGAACTCTGTATTTTAGTTTTTCTCCGGCTTGAAAAATGAAGGTTTTTAATACTTCTTTCCCCACCTCACAGATGTGTCTTGAGGTGTAATTAATTGACAACCAGTAATGCAAAGAGCTGTTTTGAGTCTTCTAGCAATGGCTGGGCAGCATGTGGTGCTACCCTGTTGTCATGCCCAGCATCACACACAACACTGCACATCCCGCTTTGCAAAACTCATAAGAAACGCCTTCATCCTTAATTACCAAGGTGTAGAAAGCTTGGCAGGCTTTTCTCCTGAGCAAGGGGCATGGGGGAAAAGCCATTTGCACAGTTTCAGCGTTCTGCTGCCACACTGACCCTGAAAATACCACGGTTTTTTTGAGAGCCCTTTGGACATGGTGGTTGAAGTACGTCACAGAGAGGGGAAGGGAGCAGGACCCTGGGCTCCACAGGGAGACTGTCGATGAATCCCGTAGGGTTAGGACCAAACCTTTAGAGTAGTTATATCCCACTCAACCCAGCCCTTGGCAAAGTCAGCAGTGACTTTGGGCACCATTGTGTGGAAAGAGACGCAGCCAAATTAGGGTAGTTCTCCATTTGTCTGTTAACCTGCTGCGAGGAGGGGTCGGAGCCCCGGCTGTGAAGCTGTTGCATCAGCAGCCGATTCGCAGGGATGTTTTGTGTGTTTCAAAGCCTATGACTGTTCTTAAAGAGGGGTATTTTTAATTTTTTGATTTCCATTTGTAGAAGAAGGACAAGAGTAATCTGTGGCAAACTGTACAGTATGTGTCTTCTTGTGGTGTCACTGTTTGAATGGTTATTAAGTTTTCAAATCACTGTGGACAGCTAATCACTTAAGTTATTAATTTATTCTTTGGGGTTTGTTGTTTGGTTTTTTTTAAAGTAATTTGAAACAATTATTTATCCTGTAAATCAGTCTTGAGTGAAGCCTAGATAATACTTTTTTGCTGTTAATAAACATGGTACATGGCTGACGTGAAGGTGATCTCATTTTTAAGTACTGTATATGCAAAGGGAAAGCAACGGGAAAATAAAAGAATGGTAATAAAAAGACATCTCTCACTGGTGATTCCCAGGATGGATTCCGAGTGGGGAGAGAAGGGGGGAATTCATGAGCAAATCCAAGTTCAATTATGTAGCACCTTTCAAGTTTTCAGAACATCTTCCCAGCATGTCACCAAGTGTCTCCTACAGCTTCAGCTTGTCCTGTCTGGGTAATAAGGGCCTTTAGGATGCAGCTAGGATTTTTTCTGATACCAGAACCCAAACCATGTATTTTTCAGGTGCTAAATTCAATTTCATAC
The DNA here is from genome assembly GCA_035047865.1 of Dendrocincla tyrannina. Classification (NCBI taxonomy): domain Eukaryota; kingdom Metazoa; phylum Chordata; class Aves; order Passeriformes; family Dendrocolaptidae; genus Dendrocincla; species Dendrocincla tyrannina. The sequence continues at coordinate 30,577,799 of JAWWMP010000001.1, read as the reverse complement.
TATACATCTGCTTTAGTGTGTGCAGGATGAGCACAAGTGCTGCCTTCCTCTCCTCCCATCAGCAGCTTGGCACCTGGGAGCCTCAGCTCAGGACACCAAATCACCCATAGAACCTAAGCACAAGGACAATTTTTTTCCTCAGAATTAAAAGTTCAACCCTCCCCTTCAAGGCACTTACATGTACTTTCTTTAAAAAAAACACAACCGTGGAAAAACACATCCATAAGCACAGCCCCTGTAACACCCTTCATAGACAAGAGTAGCATCACCTCACATCTGCAGCACATCTGGGATCCCAAACCAAGAGCAAAAGAGTCCCCTATGGGTTATCCTCAACCAGAGGCATGTGTGAAAGATACTAGTATATCACATACACTATAGCATATACTTTATCAATATACCATATGCAAATATCACTGGCACTACTAACACTAGTAGTATAGTGTATACTACAATTGATATAATTGTAGTATACACTATAATTGTGTACTACAGTGTTACACTGTAATTGATTGATTACAGATAGTAATATACCATATTCATGCTATACTGGACTTCTGTAAGGCCTTTAATATGGTCCCCTGTAACATTCTGACCTCTGAATTGGAGAGAGATGGGTTTGATGGATGGCCAGACTGTTGGATGGGTAAGGGATTGGCTGGACGGCTGCATCAGAAGAGTTAGTCAATGACTCAGTGTCCAAATGGAAATCAGCAATGAGTGGTGTCCCCTACGGATCCATACTGGGACCAATACTATTAAATATGTTCATCAATGACATAGTGGGATTGGCTGAGTCCAGAAGGGAAGTCCAATGCATATAATTACAGGCAATCTCATTACACCACTCCAGGATGCCATCCATACAGAGCACTGCATGCTGTTTGCCTCTGCTCATCTTAGAATATCTTGGGGGGAGGTAAAAAGAGACATATTCAAGGAAGAGTATAGCTTTGATACAGTTTCTCTATTTTCCATGTTAGTTTGATTATCTGCCTTCATTATTTAGATTAGGTTCTCATCAAGGCAAAGACAGTCTCCTACAAAAGCACCTTATAGCATACTGCCCAGAAAAAGGCTCTAGGTGACACTCCAGCACAAAGAAAGAGGGGATAGCACAACAGCAAGTGGAAAACCTTGGGCAACATCTTTGAATGGGAGGTAAATAGAAGTCTATTAATAAAACCAGGAAACACTGTACATTTTGTGAAACTTCAGCTTTGGGTCCATATTTATTTCCTCTTAGCACCGCCTTGAGTCTAGCGGACTTAAAGGCAACGAACACTCCACTGCTCATCTGCAAGACCCTACTATTAGGATTGTAATCTTCTGTTGGAGGGCACCCAGCTCTGCAGGATTGTCCACATCCTTGAAGTTGGATGCCCTTCCTTGCATCAGCTTGCCCATCCCTTTTTTGACCCATCAGCCCAATAGCTGTGAGAACTGCAATAAGACACTGAGTCTCTATGTTGAATTAATTTCCTTTATTCATATATAGGAAAGGCAATAAAAGAATACAATAGTATACACCAGAGATTTGATCCCAAGTGTCCTCTCTAGCAGACTTTCTGCTCACATTATCCATAGCAATGTCTGTGCTTTGCCTTTTTCTCCACAGCAACACAATATTCCCACCCCAATACCCCATGATCAGGATTAGGCCCTGCACTTAGGACCTAAGGCACAAGTCTCTGCCACTTGAGCTAGAGAAATCTCTACTACAGGTGTGAGGGAGGAGCAGGCTGGGGACAGCAGCTGAGGAGGGAGATGGGAGGGAGCTGTGGTCCTGCTGATGCACGGCCTGGGGCTTGAGTTGGCCACCTGCCACCAAAATCAGCCCCTGTCCCATTACTGATTTATAGAATACATTGGTTTACATAGTATGTATTTATATTGGGTTGATGTAATATATCTGGTTGGGCTACTCTCCTTGCAAGTCAGCATTCTTTAAAAAAAATAAAGCTAGTGAGTTTAGGGGGGCTCTGTCATTTGCTGCTCAGTTCAGGGTATCCCAAAGGAACACCCAAATTTTAAAGGGCAGATAGAGCCCAGAAAGCCATCAAATGGCAGCAGCAAAAGAGGCTACTTGAATTCTAAAGACATATACGGAAAAAGAGCTGTGTGTCTGGGCCTGCCATGCACACTAACAGCATCCAGAGGTCACCAGTAACACAATGGGTCTTCACTGGAGCCCAGAAACCCCGGCTGGGTCAGGTCAGTCTCCCTTGGCTGGAGTGGTGTGTGTCCATTGGTTTCTTCTGGGTGCCTTGCAATGTGGCAGGCACAAAACTCCTCTGGTCAACCTGCCACTGTGACCAAGCAGGCTTGCAAGCTCACTGCCTCACAGATCAGTGTTGCTACACTGGATGCTTGCCATTTTTCAGACTTTTCAGCCTTTCTCTACTTTCAGAGGTATGTCAAGGTCGGTTCTCAAAACCACATGAAAAAGAAAGAAATCAACTGAGCAGAGGTCCCCCCCAAACCAACTTGGCGCCATGGGAAGGTCTGTGGATGGGATGTGCATGGGACATCTCCATGCCTGGGGCCCCGCTGGGTCTATCTTCCTCCCCATGCCTGTCCCCATCCCCTCCCCAGGCTGGAGGCATGGCTCACAGCAGGCAAGATATGGCTGTGCTGAAGCAAAAGGGCACTTCTCCGAGCTGTCGGCAGCTGCTCATCACATTAGCTTAGGTACATTAAGGCATGAAGACCAAGTGCATAGGAAGCAGCGAGACCCTTCAGGTGCCTCCAAATCAGCCCCTGAGTCCTTTTCTATTGAAATGTTTCCTAACATCCTCTGAGATGCTTATCAGGATGAGGAAGAGGAGCCTCTGGCTTCAGGTTGGCCCCATGGACATTGTTGATCTGGTTTAATTCATTGGCTAGAAGACAAGTCCATGAAAGGAGCCGGATCCACCCCCGCCCGCTGCTGGGCTGCAGCCTCCCGAAGAGCTGTCATCATCCTTGTCCCTGTCCAAGTCTCTCCACCACAGCGGGGATTTTGGCAAGGCAGAAATGTAGGCAGCTCTGTTCCTTGCTTCTTTTTCCTGTTCCTGGGAGAAGGAAGGGGGAAAAAAAACACAAGGATATCAGCAGCTGAAGGACCCAGGTGAGGAGATGCTCCCACCATCCCTGAGGAGCCAGCAGCCTGTTTACTTCACCTGGGAGCCTCCTCCAAATTCAACTGGGGTGTGAAGGCCATGGGCTCATCTCTGGAGTTCAGTGAGAAGGATGCAGCAAAACATTGCATCTCTCCAGTAATGAAAACCCAGCCCTTCCACATCACCTCTGAGAGAGGAGGGACCCCTCAAATTCCCCCACATGTTGCTCCTGTCATATGGGACACTAATGTTTGGAAAGCATTGAACTGCACCAGTTGAATGAAATCTGTTCTAGTTTTTATTCCCACCTCACTCATTTGCCCAGGGAAGCTGTGGACGTCCCATCACTGGAAGTGCTCAAGGTCAGGCTCGATGGGACTTTGAACAACCTGGTCTAGTGGAAAGCATCCCTGCCCATGGCAAGGGGCTGGAACAAGATGGTCTGTAATTCCCTTCTAACCCAAACAATTCTGTGATTCTGTGATATGAAGAGAAGAAGGAAAAAAACCCCTAGTTTGCAATGGCTCAGGTGAATGCCAGAGGTGGTGGGAAGGAACAGAGGGTTACCAGGGAGCAAAGGTGGGAAGGAGAGGAAAGGGTAGAATGTAAAGAACAATTTTTTTACAATCAGGATGATGAGGCACCAGCACAGATTTCCCAGAGAGGTGGTAGATAATCCATCCCTGGAAACATTCAAGGACAGGCTGGATGGGGCTCTGAACAACCCGATCTAGCTGAAGATGTCTCTACTCATCCTGCAGGGAGTTGGACTAGATGGCCTTTAAAAGTCCCTTCCAACCCAAACTATTCCATTAATCTATCTTTCTCAGACACTTAGAACAAAATTTCAGGCTGAGCTCCCAGGGCCACACAGGAGCAAGTCAACAAGGTGTCTTGTACCAATCTCCATGCCCAGTTCCATCACAAAACTCTAACCTGTTTATATCTGGGTGCTAAAAAGGGAAAGGGATTTGGCTTCAAGGAGTGGGTGGGTATCTGCAGGATTTTAACGGCAGGACATGATCCCACTGCTGCCCAGCTGGGTGGGAGTGTGGCCCATGAGCCGGACAGCTGCAGGATCGCACCCTGCTACGCACAGCAGCAGGAGTTACCTGCAAGTAGAGGATGTTATCTTTGGAAATGGCTTCCATCAAGTCCTTATGGAGGGAGGGTTCGCCATGCAGGCGGCCAGCCTCAGCCAGGGCCTCGTGCAGCAGGCAGCTCTGCCTGCCCGGCCGCTGCCTGTAGAAGAGGACATAGGCAGTGTCCTTGGGGAAGAAAGAGGTGACGTTGCTGACTGATTCGAAGGAGGAGAAGGAAACTCTGGTGTCATTGAAGAGGTACCACTGGATTTCAAAGTCCAACTGCTTGTCAGAGGCTGGTTTTGGTGTCCCATCCTGGGGCTGCCCCTGGGGGACAGTGTCAGTGCACTCCCTGGAGTAGCAATAGTAGTGGCCGCTCTCAGAGGAGATGCCTGAATGCACCACCACACTGCAGAGATCATACACTACAGACATGAAGCCACTTTCTGGGGCAGCACTATCCGTCCCACACCGGCAAACCTCCTCAGTTTCCTCTGGAGCAACAAGGATGGGTAGCTTGAGAACCACAGGGATGGAGACATTGTCCAAGATCTTCTTCCTCTTCATAGTCCGTGGGTCGAAGGAGAACCGCAGCAGTGTGAGGATGAGGTAGTGTGGACCCTCCGTCAGCTCTGCCACCTTCTCGGCATCCTGCAAGGATGCGCATTTCTCACAGTGGTATTTATTCTCTGCTGTCAGTCTCTCTGGTGATAGAAAATAGTTGATTAAATCTGGGACGGATCTGGAGTCCTTCGGAGCACATGCCTGCTCCCCAAAAGCCAAGAGAGGGTCTTTGACTTTATCCACACCAACGTCATTGCCACCTAAGGGGTTTGCTGCTTCTCCTGGCTCCTGAAAACCCAATGTTTCCACCAGCATCGGCAGAGCTGCAGGGTCCGCAGCCATGGGGGCCTTCCTCTTGATCCAGGGAGACCCTGTAAATTGGCCTGCATTTTCAGGAGGCTCAATAAACTGCGGGCCGATTTCTTCCACTGGTAGAATAGATGTGCTCCCACGCATGTTCCTGTCTGGTGGAGGAAAGGCCAAGGACAGGTCAGTGAAGGCTTCTTCTCGGGAAGAGACGTTCAGGCACTTCAAGCAACGGATCTTTGTCATCATTTTACCCCCAAACATCTTCTCAATCAACGTCTTGTTTAAGTAATGATGTTCCACCGCCTGAGACATCAAGCTGGATTCCTTGAGTTTCTGGTAAATCCTTTTCCCGGTTTTTTCTTCTTCGTGCAGTCTTTGGCAGGGGAGAAAAAGGCTGTGTTATGCATCAATACAGCACTAACAGATAGTTTCTAAAGCAGAGTTCCCATTCTTCCCTCCAAGTAGTTAATCCCAGTTATCCTGCCTGAACCCCAGGGTCTGATGCTGCAGGAGGAAGGTAGAAGGAGTTGGGCAGGATTGGGGAACCTGAAGTCTCTGTCCGACATTGACCCCCTCATTCCAGAGGGAACACTGGGACACCAGAGAGTTGATATTTCTAGGTAAGAGAAAGGCAAAAATCAACATTTTACAGAGGAGGCTGAGTGGTTTGTCAGACAAATCTCCAAATTTTGTACAATTTTATATTGGGTATCAAGAAAAATTTCTTCACTGGAAGGATAGTCATGTATTGGAACAAACTGCCCAAGGAAATTGTGAAACCACCATTCCTGCGTCCAACATTTGAAGTGTTCTAAAGATGGAGTATTTAGGGACAGGGTTTAGTGGTGGGCTTGGCAGTGTCAGGTTAATGGTTGGACTCAATGATCATAGAGGTCTTTGCCAACCTTAATGATTGTATGAATTCCCTTTGCCTTCAGAGAAAAAGCAGAAATTTTCAAGCTGAACTAAGTTCTGACCTACCCCTAAGACTCTTCAATCACAGTTTTATCAAGGAGCCTTAGACTAGTCTCACCATCCCTCACCGCAAACCTCCACTCTGCCAACTCCTCCAAGTCTTGGCCTCTTGCCTAATTTGCCTGTGGGTCAGCATTAAACATTATGTGTGGTCTAGGGACGACGTTGTCACCAGGCTCTGAAATCACGGTGCTTGTCACATACCGGTCCAGCAAGTACTTGAGATACTCCGAGCAGTCCTGCTGAGCTCCAGGGGTGAACCAGGGTGGCCAGGAGGCAGAGAGGAAGCTCTCAGGTGAGATGGCAGGTCGCTGGCAGCAACACAGAAGAAATGCACTTAATCCTAGGGATTTTGTTCTCAGTTCTTAAAGGTGGATGGAGAGGGGGGAGGAATGTCTTTCTGGCTGCTTCACTGGGAGCACACTGTTTCGTGCTTGATAAGGTCACTTTTTTCTCCCTACAAAGGCTAATCCCAGTGCACAGGAAGACTTTCCTCGTTTGCTACAAGCCAGGACAGTAAGGATGAATTTCACACATTATTTTATATATGCTTCTATAAAATATCCATGTATCTATCCTTCAATTTTAAAATGGTTTATTGGCCTGATCCAGATAATTCTACTTAATTCAGCCTGAATTTTAATTTATTGCTCCATTTAATTTGATCAGGATCTCTCTCACCAAATCCTTTCATAAAAAAAGAAAAATACAAAGCAAAAAATCCACTAAATTTCCCAACACTCTGATCACTGCAGGCAGGTAATCTGTGTTACCAGATAATATAGATAATATAATTGCTGCCATTAGGAAGCAGCTGTCTAATTAACATGGAAAAAGACCCATCTTTGTCAAAAAAGTGACTGTAAGAACTGCCCAAAGAAGAAAAATAACTAAAAGGAAATTAGCAGGAAACTATTAACCATCAACTATACAACAAGCAAATATGCTTCTGTACTTGCTCATCTTCTATGACCAAATATTAAATTTAACAGGATGTCTACATTTTTGCCCCAAGTCATCTGGAGTGACATAACACCACAATGCTACAAGCCAGCTCTGTCAGTCAAAGCTTGGAAAATGGAAAAGCCCAGATGCCTTGTTACCTAACAAAGGAAAATTCACTGGATCTTCAAAATTTTGTCCTTCTAGGGACAGAAAGACACATTTTCAGGAGAAGAGTTAGATATAACTTAGCTGTATCTCCAGGAGTCACTTCTATTAGATTTCATGCTTGTCATAGAAAGATTTATAATCAGTTAACGGGTGTTATTTTTATTTTACTTTCCCTCACATACAGAGGATTCAAAGCATTGGAGTCTAAGGGGGATTTTATTATTATTCTTTTAACAAAACAACTTTTAAGGCAATTTTCATTGCTTGCTTGTGCTTTGCTGTGGAGAAATGGGACAAGTGAGCTGCTCCAGTCTTTTTCCTTGCTGCACAGCAAGAAACAAAGCCTCTGCTTTACACCAACAGGCTTTTCAATCGGCCACAGATTTAAACTATTACCAAATGGACTTCATTGTCAACACTATTATGTAATAACTATTAGTTATTACATCAGCCCAACCCAAGAAGACCACAGGCTGAAGATAGGCAGCCTGGTATGAACACAGTTCACTTTCCTGGGTGATAGAAGCTTCCCTTCTCCATCCCCAAAATTAGCCCCCTCATATAAACAAAATTCGTCCTGCTATAAAAACCCACCAAGATCCACAGCTCCTTATCAGCACGCTGGAGCTGGCAGGAAGCAACTTGGAGACGAGCCTTTCCGCAGCCGACAGTCCAAACAAATAACTAGAACATGAAATAATTACCTGACTGTGCTCCAAAAATGCAAAGAGCCACTGGAGCTTTGTCATCAGGGGCTGGGAGTTGCCCTCAGTTAAATTCAACACCGAATGCCGAAAGCTGCGAAAGAAAAGCAGAGATGCAATCTGTAAGATGGAAAATCAGTGTGGGACACGCAAGGCTGCTGTGACAAGCAAGCCCTGGAGCAGTCTTGAATGGGAGAAAGGGAGGAAAAGCTCACTCTGAAGCCATGAAGAGAGACTGTATGATGCTGTTCATGTAGCAGGTGTTTCCCAAGTTAATTAACCCAATCTTTCCCGTCTCTGATTTAGATGCCAGGCGTGGGTAGAAGCAGGCCAGCTCATTCTTCTGGGAGGTCCAAGCATTTTGTCCCAAGAGGTGTTTAATCCGGTCTTCATTTGGAATAGGAAGAGCCTTGGAAAGAGAGATCTGTGTTACAAATCATTGTCTGTCCTCACAAGGGGAAGCAGAGGGGCAGGCGCTGATCTCTTCTCTTTGGTGACGAGTGATAAGGACATGAGGAAACAGCACGAAGCACTGTCAGGGGAGGTTTGGGTTGGATATCAGGAAACGTGTCCACCACAGGGTGGGCAGACACTGTAACAGGTTTCCCAGGGAAGGGGTCATGGCACCAAGCCAAGAAGCATTTGGACAACACTCTCAAGCACATGGTATGGTCCTTGAGGTTGTCCTGTGCAAGGTCAGGGTTGGATTCAATGATCCTTGTGGGTCCCGTCCAGCTCAGGAGATTCTGTGATCCTGTGTCTCCGTGACTGATCTTTGCCCATGAAGAGTTAGTAATGGGCATCTGCAACACTCCTCTGCCAGAAGTGTTTGCACAATTCATTTTCCCTGCTCGTCACATGAACATGCCTCCGTGCAAAGAAGTGTTTACCTGTCTGTATTAGTCCTTCAGAGGCATTCCAGAATAAAGTTATAGCTAGAGGTAACATCAGGACTTCTGCAGACCCGCCATTACAGAAGTATCTTCCCTTGACCTGCCTAGGCAGGGCTGAGACTCAAAATTTTAAACCCTTTCTTCTACCACAATATCAGGTGATGAGGTTAATACATCCCTACCAGTAGGAGAGTCCCTCTCTACTAGGCTACCAACTAAGATGCCATTTCCATATGGAAAGCAGAAAAATTACTGAAAAGTGCATATCTTACTTTAATTGCTTCTAGGACTGGTTCGTAGAGGTCTGGAAATCCTGAGAAGCGGAAGAACATGCAGTGGATGAGCTCGGCCAGCTGCTCCAGAGAGCTGGTTGCAGAATTGGAGTCCTCCTTCTTCAAAGCGGCCACCAGTCTGGGGATGTGAGGCAGTAGCTGGAAAAGGAAAATTCACTACAAAAATTGCTATGAATTACACACAGAGCTTTAACACACAACTAGGGGAACGAAATCACCAAATCACCAACAGGCAGAAAAGACAGTGTCAGTCCCATTTTGGACTTCATCCTTCACCCTATGAACTCAACAGCAACTCTTCTGTTGACTTTAGTCAACCTTAGAGGCTTTCAAGTTGCATGATACCTGCATGATACCAGGTTTGTGTTGCTGCTTTGCTGAGCTACAATTGCCATGCTTCAGTCTCTCCTAAATCCCACACCCACGATGGAAAGGCATGTTATACGCTGACTGCCAAATACACAAGGATTCAAACCTGCAAGATGGATGGAATTAGTCTAAAAGAAGTGTTGTCTGCTGTGGTCTATTTTATTTTGTATTGAATAAACTGAGCTAGAATTGGTATGGTTGGATGGGTGGCAACAGGCATATAAACAGCAGGTTTGTTCTTTTGCTTTCATCTAGAAAATGTAAAAATGCACAGTGCAAATGCAAACGATCCATTGCTCACGGGCACCCTCTGCTGACCCCACAGCTGCACAGAGAATTAATAACCTATTCCCAACCCTGCAGATGTGCTTGGAGTGACCTCGGGCACTTACACAACCTTTTTCATATTTATATTTTATGTCCTTTTTAGCCCAGAATAATCCTTGAGTAAAGGATCAGGATCCCAGTCCAGTCATTTCCTGGTCCTCTCTTCCTCCCTTGGTCTTCCTCTCCTGTTCTCTTTCTTTCTCTTCAAAATGTTGCAGATTTTAACTATTTCCTTTCCCCCAGGAAAGGTTTGTTGGGGAAGCAAATCATTCCCAGCACCATTTTACACATCAAAATTTTGCTAAGCTGTGATGAGAACAATTCTTAAAACCCTTCTAACGTGCCAGGGCAAACACAAAAAATAAGAAGCAAGAGAGGTTTTTGCCCTGGTTTTTAAATTTTTTTAATAGGACGAAATTTATGCTCACTGGGTTGCAGACGAAAACTTCAAGCCAGGAGCAACTGACAGCTTTTGAGGTGTTTCAAAATTTGGACACCCTCATGAAGACAATATCTTGGCATGATCATATTTTTAGAAATCAAATTGTTTCTCAAGAAATTCAGGCTCATTTAAAGTGTTTCCAGCTGAGGAATGAAAAAGCACCAGTTGAAAATGTTGTCTAGCTTTGCTTTACTCCAGCCTTATCTGTTTATTCTGCGAACTTTAGGTGAAAAGCCAAATGTAAGGGCTTTAACAAGAAAGTATAAAATCAAACATTAATATAAGTAATTTTCCATTTCTTCTTTTATCAGCTCAATCACTGCAAGAATGCTTTTGCCTTCAGCCTCACTTTTTAAATTCAGCATTCCAGAGGTAACACCAACAGGAAGCAGAGCCATGCCTTAGTACCAACAGCAAAACAAAATATAAAATATCACTGTGGGAAAAAAAATGGAGGTTTAAACGTTGCTAAGAAAGTTGCTTTTGCTTTTAACAGCAGAGAATTTGTGTAGTGGAACTGTTCTGATCCACTCTTCTCGTCTTACTGCACTGATGCTTTGAAAGGTGACCCATCGCTTAAAGAAATGGTTTTGGATGCCACACGTTGATGACATTTTAAAGGCATGTGTGGGATGGGGTCCACTGAGTCCAACAAACAGGCTTAGGAAACAAAAAACAAACCCTGCTTAGGAAACAGCAAGGGCCGTTTAATAACATATTCCCTGCACTCCACAGTGAGAGCCCTCCAAGATACTGTCAGTGCAAAGGCTCCACCTAACGCACTCCAAAGCCAGAGTGGCAACATCTACCACACTTCACCTGAAAGGCAGGAGCAGATATGAGGCAAATATGGGGGTATCTTCCAAAGCTGCTCATGGAGCCAGCCAGGGTCAGTCCCAACCAGCTTTGTACGGATTAATCCCTCCAGATGAGCCATCTAGCAGGTAAGCCTCAAGAAAAATGGGAACAACCATCAGAGGAGAAAGCAAAGCCTTGCTTCTTCTCTGCACCTCACTTTCTGACAGGGTAGTTGCTCTGTCTGTGGGAACCAATGTCTTTTAGCTCAAGACTTGCTTTCACATCTCATCAGTGGTCCATGGTATCCAAAAAAGTATTTGGGCTGCAGAAGAGGCTACGAGAGGCTACCTGCAGCTGCCAGGACAGGCTGCAAGTGAAGGGACAGAGTTGGGTTTACATCACTCAGTGAAATCAAGCAGATGAAGGAGATATTCCCCAGTATCTCAGCACCTTAGGTCCCCTCCTACCCATGCTGCCCCACAGCATGGTTTTACACTCAGGGTAATGCCCTCATCCAAGTGTCAGACACAGCCTTACCAAGTGAAATGCCTCGTGGGAGTGCTGGAAGCTCAGCAGCATGTACTGCAGGACAGACAAAGCCCCCTCTCTCACAATGGGGTACAGCAACTTCGAGAACACCTAGTGGGGGAGAAAAAAAGCAAATGACAAGGCAGAATAGCACTGCAACGTGCAGGAGAAGGGAACAGCAGGAAAGAAAGGCACTGGGTATCTAGCACAGCTGCTGGTCTCTTCCTACTCCATGTTGGATGTTGACACAAGCAGCCTGCAACCAGGTCTCCTGAGTCATCTCCTGTCCAGAGCATTGCCTCAGGGCATCCTAAAAATGCCATGTAGGTTATCCTCACTCTTTCAGGCTTGTGCAATGCCTGGCACAGCAAGGTGCAGGCCTCTGTAACAGCACTGCATCTCCATATCTCTTCATGAACAAGCACAGCAGGATGCTAGATTTTCTAAAATGTGCCTCTTCTACTTTATTAAGATATTTGGAATTTCACCACTAACCTTTCAGGCAAAGAGATAAAAACGCAAATACCTTTTTCAAAGGTTAAGTAATGATATTTATTCTAGTTTAAAAAAAAAAAAAACCTATATACCCTATGCCGCTCTGAAATCACACTTCTGAGGGTTTCCAAAAGCCACATTTTATTTTAAGGGCCGTGTCCCTTCCCTATGCATTAACAATGAAAGAGAAAATAAAGAAAAGCCAGAAATGCCTGGCTACTCTCCTACTGCTCAATGCCCTTGGAGTATCACAAGAAGAAATGCAGTTATTGATAATGTTCCAGTACTGCTAATTATAGAATCTCAGAATTGTTTCAGTTGGAAAATACCTCTAAGATCATTGAGCCCAACCACTAACCCATCACTGCCAAGCCCACCACTAAACCACATCCCTAAGAACACAGTCATGGTAACTTCTATGGTGACTTCCACTGGCAGCTCAGCCAGGTGTTATCCCCATTATTCAAAGGAGGGAACGGCAGGACTACAGCATGGAGAAAGTGTCTGAAATAGTGACAACCAATTTCAGCACTTGGTCACACAGTTTTCAGAGAAAGCAAGTACTCACTGTTGAAACAGGTGATGGCAATAGCAGTGGAGGCTTTATCTGTACTAACAAATGAACTAAGCCAGGCCACAGGCTTTAAAACTGAACTGTGACTGTGTGGACTGGTAATATGCTCATTGGGATGTGTTTTGCCTGTGCCAGTCAGCACTGATTCAGGCACAGCCAAAAGGAAAGCATGACACCTCCCCAAAGACAAGTTTTACAAGAGACCTATAGTTTGGGAAAGAAAGTGATTGGTTGGCTTGAAAAGCCTTGGCTACTTTATTTCATAACCTTTAAGATAGCAGTACCTCTGCAGACCAAGACCCAAAGAACCCCAGGCTGTTCTGGAGAACATCATTCCTAGCTGCAAAATCAGCCCTTGGGACAGAAAGCACTTTTCTATACATCTCAAGTCACATCTTGTCCTCAATTCAGTTGAAAGGCAAGATGATATTTCAGGTGCAAGATGATATTTCTGTGGTTCACATTCACATTTAAAAGAGCCAACTGACCTTTTCTATTTTCGAAAGAGTGACTTCAATCAAGATGCTGAACTTCTTCACTGCAGCCAAACCCTTCAGCAGAGCAATGATCCACTTGTCAATGTTCTTTCCCAGGGGCCAGGACACCCAGTCAATCATTCTGAAATGAAATACAAACTCTTAAATAAATTTAATACACATATTGTGAAACTCAAGCTCCACTCTGTGTTACATGTCCTCCAAACTCGTGTCTAGTCAGTGGGATGTCTATATGAGACAGGCTCTTCATAAGGCATTTCACAAGATATTCAAAGCAGAACAGAGCCTGAAGTGGAAAGACCCCAATGTTATCATCATGCTGTGGTTCATCAGAGGATCAGTCCCAGGTCCACAGAATAAAGTGGGGATTTTTTCCACAAACTTCAGTCAGTTTGAGTTCAAGTTTTAACACTGGTACAGTGCTATGTAGAGCATCCACATGATGGTGTGATCAAGATCTCTGCATTGCCACCATTAGAAAACAAAGCTTACTGGTATGATCTCTGCATTGTTACTGGTAAGGAAAAAACACTCAGATTTTTAATTCTATGTAAGGGAAACACACATTACATACAGACAACCTGGTAACCCTAATAGAAGCCAGTTATTCCTGAATATCACAGCTAACAAATTTCATCCATAGCCACTCAACCAGCATGTCACATTTCTGCAAGAAACAAGTACTTTACAAAAGCCTCTCATAAAACAATAATCTCAGACTAGGTGATGACACATTGTTTCTGTTTAAATTCAATATTAAATAACTGGTGAGCAATGAAGACTTGGGATCTTCAAGTGTCAAACTTTTCTGACCATTTCAGTGCCTTTGATTTGCAGATATCCCCGACCTTCAGGGTCCACTTCAGTCCCCCAATCTTACCAGTCAGTTCCTTCTGCTTGTCAATCTGTAACTCATGCAAAATATATGAAGGGAAGACTAGCCACCACAAGCCAAGGAACAGGAATAAGTGAAGTCTACAGGGAACTGGAAAAATTAAAATCTAGCCAGTAAAGAAACCTTGAAAAGCAGAGTATGTTGGGATGTTGAGAAATAGCAAAAGTCAAGCCAAGTTGGATAGTAAAGCTTCTGCAGATGTCTGCATGAGAGGAGAACAAGGAAAGCCATGCAATCACTGTATACAGTGAATGTAATAGAGACTAAAGATATGATATGGCCTAGATGTTACTGCAAAACTAAACACACTCATTGACTCCATTTTCAGCGAGAGAAAGAAATTGATCAGGCTGACAAAGAGGAGGTGGGTAAAAAATCTGAGAACAGTAACAAGAGCAACTTCAGCTGATACCAAAGTGAAATATGAAGAGCTCATGAACTCTAAACAAGGAGTTGGTGACCTCCATCATGTAAAATTCAACTCCGGTGAGTTTTAATGCCTCTATTAACTTTTCCATGGTGCTTTATGTGGGGAAAATAGGAACGTAATTCCCCATAATGAATGGGAGGAAAGGACAGAGTCCCACAGGTGCCAAGATCAGGTTTGTCTGGACGTATGAATTTCTAGTCAAAGGGCAGAAGTTGATCATATCTGACTGACTGAAAGGAGTTTACAAGCAACATTCTTCAGGATTTAATGATGTTAGCACAGATATCCGGAACACGTCTGGAAAATTGAGATGATGCACAGCTGCCAGGCAGCACCAACAGAACAGGACGAACAAGGTATCACAAGGAAGACCTTGAGGATCACAAATGTAGAAGAAGGAAAAGTATGGATTCAAAATGCATGCAAAGGCACAAGAAATGGATGCTACATGACAGTAACTCATCTGCTTGAAGACAACAGGGCAGACAGCAGGTGACTACAAGTTCCCAGTGTAACAGCAGCCATGCAGCATGCTGTGGTGCAGAAGAAAAGGTGTTTTCTCTAGCAAAACAATGACACCTCAGGTCAGGCTGCCGTGATGAACTGCACCTGGAACATGGCACACAAACAACACCATTTATGTCCAGGACCAATGAACTGTCTTGACAAAAACTGTTAAGGTGGTCAGAGAAATGAAGAACATTTCCTGCAAGAAAAGCTTAAAATAACTTGGCTTGTTTAGCACAGCCATGAGAAAGCAGAGATGGAAAGGGACTGCTCTGCCTGCACACAATGAAGAGATAAACACCAGGGAGGCAAAAGATATTTCAGCTATTTCTGTTGGCATAAGATCAAATGAACTATAAGGTGGCCAGAAATACACACAGGCTGGCTGCTAGAAGAGAGATTCGACCCACTAAAGCAACCCCATGGTGGACCAGCTATGAAAGAAGAGCAGTGGGAGCACAAGCCTGTCCTGCTTTGAGAAGCGCATTCATCAAAGGGGTCTGCAATGTCAGTGCCTATAAAGCAGGGAGATGGATCCAGAGATCCAAAGGTCACTTTTCACCCCATCTTCTTTTAAACAGGCGTAAAATAACCTTGTCTGCTTCAAACTACTTTTTGCCGGCACTAGTGGCTAAGCTAGTACTGATCATGTTGCTACAGTAGGAAGAAATTACATTTTAAATTCATATCGCACTTTCCACATTGTAAGATCCACAAGTATTTTAGTAGTGATGACCCTAATTTTCCAAAGGAGCCATTGATTTGGTAGGCTAAACTTTTAAAAGCTCAGCCCGATTTCCAAAGGTAATGAGTGCCTGCACTGCTGTGTGACAGCTGACGCCTTCTGCATCTGGACATGGGCTCTTTGAAACAGGTAAAACACCCCCAGCAAAATAATTTAAAAACTAATCGGTGAGTACTTCTCACATCATGGATGCACATTAGTAGAGTTTATCTCAGAAGAGACAAACTCCAAGAAACTCTCTAAAAGAGATTGTGGTGTACACTTATACCAGCAGGTGCCAGCCTTGTTTTTTTTTTAACCACTCTTTGCTCTTTACACACTTGACCAGAAGCTCCAACCTATGTTCAGTTTATTCCCCTGCTACTAACTCCCAAACCCAAGCTTTGAAAGACGACACTTCCATGTGAGACCAGTTTGTCAGGGATACTAAGCTGAAAGACCATTTCATTTTTCACTAAGTTGAAAGATCCTGTACATTTTTCTTTGACTTTCCAGGCATGGAGCACACGCTCATTGAAAGGCTGATGGTTATGCTGGCTTTTAGGGCATCCATCTGCCTTAAACATGCTGCCAAAACTTCCACATTTCTCCTCAGTGATCTTAATTACATTTTGCAGATTCTGCTTAATGGTTGGCCAACTCTGACTAATCATTTACTTGTCCTCCTGCGTGACAAAGAATGTTTTAAGGAATGATGCAATTGATTTGGCAACCTCTATATTTAGACACTGGCGCTCTTAGAGGATTCATCGCCTGGAGCTCACAGCAGGAGGTGTCCAGAAGGAGAAAAAGATGGAGAAGTAGGTTAGGAACTGAAGTGATAACTTAATCTTTTGTGTTGGGTTGCTCTGGGCTCTGGGAAATCCACGGCCTTCTCCAGCAAGCCAGAGAGAAGTAGTCCCTTTCTGCATATATAATTTCCATCAGGAATAGTGTGGTTCTGTCATGTAACCTAACTGGGAGGGACACACAAATCCTGTAATATGAAGAGGAAAAAAGATGTTTTGAGTAAGATGAAGTCACAGCAACTCCCATGCATTAAGTTCACTGCATGTGAACATCACCTCCTTAAATGAAGACCTCTGAAGAAAGCAGGGGTTAAAGATATAATCATGGAAATTTTTAGGCTGGAAAAGAATGCTTAAGATCATTGAAGACACCCCTAAGCAAGTGTGGAGCAAGGCACTGGAGCACAGAAGAGCGGTAGGACTTGGACATAAGTGTGCAAAGAAGATCTCATAATGCCAAAGAGGGCACTGGTGCTGCAAAAACCAGGCCTAGCATGTCAGGTAGTGTTTCACCCACTGCTCTTCATCAAGGTCTCTATTGACTGTCTGTCTAGTAGCACCACATTCATCTGGCAAAGGTCAAGGTAGGCCACTGAAACAGCTGGGCATACCTCCCTCCCCAGGATGTCTAGCTGTGACTGATTATTTAGGATTACGTCCTTCTGAAGGGAAGGAGATCAACATGAATTCTGTAAAGGAGATTTTTGGGAAGAAAAAGCCTTCAACGGCTCCTGGAAAAAAATCAAAACTCTTCAAGATAACTTATGTTGGGCATCCCATAATGCTATTTATTTCTAAGAAAAGAAACCAAATTAAACCAAACAAATACAGTAATAATCATAGTCATAATAATAGTAACAACAACCACCAGTCTTTAGGTCTTTAGGATCCCGCACTGGAAGGGGTGATACAGGAATTTCCTTTCTCCCTACATACTCCTCATGAGACAGCACCAGCCAAACTGCTTGAGATAAAATCACACAGAGAAACTGAGAGCAGCTTTGGGGCAAGTTTTTCTCCAAACTGAGAACAAAATTCATTAATGCAGCCTCTCCTACCTGCCGATGGCCATCATCATTTGCACATCAGTGATGCTGTCATCATTGGTTAGGTTTCTAATGACGCCATCCATGAGCTCCAGAGGGACAAACTGAACCACGCTGGCCAAGGCATTGGATGGCGCTTCCTGCTCCTCTGTAAGACATGGATGAGCACCAGCAATGAAGATGTTAGTTGCTGGGAAAATCAGGCACATGAGGTCATTTCTCATCTCTAGAAACCAAATGATTTCTACCCACATAAACAGAATCATAGAATTGTTAAGTTTGGAAAAGCCCTCTAAGATCATCAAGTCCAGCCATAACCCAGCACTGCCAAGTCCAACACTAAACCATGTCCCCAGGTGCCACATCCACATGTTATGGACTGGATTGTCAGCTGGTGCCAGTGAGCAATGTGGAGTTTGCAGACAGAGTGTGCGCGAGAGGGACAATTCCCCAAATCCCAGTGCAGAACATAATGAATTTGGGTCTTGGCAGATGGGCTGTTCCATGAAGCCATACACAACCTAAAAGCAAGAAGAGATCACAGGCATAAGGAAGTCCTTGGGCAACCCTGGGTCCCAGATTTCCTCTGTATGGTCCATTTGTACTAAGTACTGCAAATAATTGCAAACAGATGCAACTGCAAGTTTGCCAGTCTGGAGTACCTTCTAAAGGATGAAGCTTTCACACAAAGGGCACTGAAAAAACAATCTCCTGTGGGCTTAGGAATAGCTGGAGCAAGACATCTCCGGCCCTTCATGGCACTGGTACCTCCAAAAACGTTTTGAAACCATCCACAATAACCTAAAGGCCCCAAAAGTTGGATAAATATCTTCTGTCTCATCTTACTATACACCCACCCCCCAGGCAGACATAGTTTCATACCTCTAGATCAGTGAGAAATAACTCCTTAGCTTTATCCCTAGTCTCTGGTAGGGAGTAGGCCTTGGGTACCAGCAAGTCAGCTATAAGAGAGTGACATTTCTAAAAGCTTTCAAGTCCCCTCTAACCAGCTGTAGATAAGGTGCTTTCCCTTAAGACCAGCTGATGCTGGGAAATGCTAAAGGCACAAACTGGTGCCACAAATGTTTCAATCCCGTTAACAGCTCCTGTGTGCAGACTCTCTGTGGTTTCAAGAGGTATTGTTTTCCCAGATCAGAGTCCTGGGTAACTTTTATAGATGTTTGCTTATCATATTTTCTCTGTGGTTGCATTTCTATAGTGGAAGGAAACACTGCCAGATGTCAAACTAATCAAATTTGACTTCGTCAGAGCCAACATTTACATTCCCAGCCTTTTTTATTAGTATTTTTAAATTACCTGTAGAAGAAATGATAGTGAACAGTTCCTTCAAAGAGGGCAGGATGGTTGAAGTCTGAGTCCTCCAGATCCTCTGTAGCAGACCACTCACTTTGTTCACCTGCTCCAAAAATTCCATGATCTCCTCTTCCCCCTCGGAGACACACTGGAAATGCCCAATGCACCGGATCAGCTGCTGACAGAACAAGAGCTGGTGTTTTCCCGTGGGAATGCACTGAGGATGCTGGGTTAAGAGTTTGCTGATCTTCGCACACTGCTTGGGGCTGGGCCGCTCACAGATTTTCCGGAGCACCTCGATCCTCAGTAAGCTGAAGATGCTGTTTGCTGATGGGCTTTCCAGGACGAACTGCAGCCCTAACTGGATATAATCAAGTACATAATGGCTTCTCTTCCCCAGAGGTCCATAGCCTTCCTGGAGGAGACTCAGCAGGAAGCGGACATTGAAGAACTCCTCAAATTCCTCTGGGTGATAGTGGCCATAGACCTCCAAAACCTCCTTCCCAACCTCTCTTTTATACTTGGTGTCCCCGGTGAGATAAAGCTTGGTAGACAGCTCCAGCATGGACCAGCATTGCTCGCTGTCCATGGGCTGCTTCGCTGCCTCAATGACACGCCTCACAAGCCCCTGCTTCACATTGTTGGGGTATGAGGACATCACCACAGCTTCCAGTATCTTATCCATCTCGGCTCCCTGCTCCTAAAAGAGAGGAGGAGAGCAGCAGGTTAGTTCAGGTAGGGTCTGCTGAGCTTTCAAGCCCAAGTTGCCATGGAAGGTCAAAGAAGCAAAGCTTGAGAGCAGTCTGGGACCACTTTGAAGATAATTCTTGAGCCCTTTTCACGGTGGCATTCAGAAAACTTTCCACCCTGGTGATGTTTGATGGAGATTAAAGCCCCCAAACGGAATTAATACACAAAAATACAGAACTTCTTCAGACTAATCACACATTTGAGAGTTTTTGTCTTGCAAGCAACCAACTACAGACCCAGAGAAGAGATGAGTGGGGAATTATGGGAGCCAAGGTCTTATAATGGTGTCTGCTGGCTCAGGTGTCCTCAAGAGGCAGAAATGCTCCCGAGGATTGTTTTCACATTCAGGGAAGGTGAGCAAAGCCCTGCGAAGCAGAGGTGGGATTGCAGCCTCTCTGTGTGATGGCAGGGGTGTGTTTGACATTTGCACTGTGCTGCCAGCCACTCCATCTGAGTGGTGCAGTCTTGGCTGCTCCCCAGGGACCTGCCGCATTTGTATGCAGGACCAAAACAAGAGAAACTGCAGAGTCAGGCAAAGTTTCCCATTCGTCACGGCCCGAATTCACCAGCAATAAAGCGTTAGAGGAGCGTGCTTAAAAAAAAAACCCAAGGACTTCCCTGGAAAAGCTCAGAATAACATTTATAACCAGGTGTTGGATGCATTTATAACCAGGTGTTGGATGCACTGCTGCACAAAAAAAAACCCAAAAAACAACAACAACAACAACAACAAAACCACAAACAAATGAAAAAAACCCCAAAACCAAATCCAAAACCAAACCATTCTAGAATGATAAAATTAGACTGTCAGGATTTCTTAAAATGTATTACAGGGACTATATAAAGGCTCACCCACAGCAGGTCCCCCAGTGCAATGTGCTGCACAAGTAACAGTTGGAGAAAGTCCCTTCCTGCCTATAGCCTGAAACAATCCATGCTCATTTATCTGACCAGAATAATAATCACCACCTTTCTGTTCTTCAGCTTCCTAATCTGTGAAATGAGGGCAACACAGCAATTCCTGGCGAGGTTGGTTGAAAGATCCTTTGCTAGCACTTGGAAAGCATTTGAAGCTTTTCAAGTGGTCAGGGTTATATTAATGAAGAAAATACATGTAACCCAAGTATGGCTTTCACAGACGACATCCAGAATGGACCTCAAGGGACACCATCCAAGGACCATACCATGCCTGGAGTAAGTCTGTATCTGAGCCAGAGTATCTTCTCTCCTGGTAGACAGATGCTTGCGGGTGGAGAAGTAAAATTCATGCCAGACACAAACATCAAGCTCTGAGTCACAGCTGCTTGTCTGGGAAGCTTTCCCATTCAACCAAACATCACCTCTTCCTATCATTGCTTCCTCCACAATCTCACAGGGTGAAAAATCCCATTACTGAGATATATCTATCTATATATAGTATATATATAGATATATATATATACTTGCCAATTAAGCAATGACAGGAGCCTACATTGCAATGGCTCTTCACGGACCATCTTGGCCTTTCTGTCCCCTGCCTGCTGACTCATACAGCTCTCATGCTGGATTTATTTTTCCCCACCAAGCATCACTGCTGTCTTCCCTTCAACAAGTTATGGTAGAGCTAATACTCTCCATCCCGTTGTTTTCCCAGGATAGAAGACAAAAGCAAACCTCCTGAGGAACTAGCCTGCATTATACCAGTAGCAAACAAGGACAAGGTAAGAGAAGAAAAAATCCCAAGGTAACGTCTTTTCACCTCAAACAAAGTACCACAGTGACAGCAAAGGCTAAAAGTCAGCTTGGAGAGCAGATGGGGCTTGCAGACAGTCCAAAATCAGAAGGATTCTGAGCCCTGACACCCTGGACATATGGCAGATAGATAAGGGACCAGGAGAAGAAAGGAAGATCTACAGTGCTCACTGGTTGCATCTCTCCATTATGCAGTTACTTCCCTGCAGCAATCCATGCTGAGCCACAGAGATTTAGAAACACTACCCAGGCATGATGGTCAAAAAATGGCTACAGTTCTTTTAGACCTAGAACCCTGAATCACCACAGTCCACTGGTGTATCTGGTATTGGGTGGTCTCAGTGCCTCTCCCAGCGGCAATGGCTGCCCACCACTGTCCCCTGAATGACTATGGTTTTGGCTACTTTAGCATTGCCAAACTTCATCCAAATTTTCAATGAAAAGAGTCTAATTCCATCTGAATTTTAAGATAAACTTGCAGCTCCTGAAAGGGCTGGTTCTTCCTCAGGCTGACCACAGAAAGGGTCGTGAGGATGGGGTACCCCAGCACTGGTGCTTGGCGTGCAACTAGGTCTCATCTGACATAGTGCAGTGAGGACAAGGCTAAAACAATTCCCTCCACAGTCAATAGACAAGCAAGTCCCAAAAGACCATCAGGAAACATCATAATGTCTCATATTGACATTAGGACCTTGAAGAGTCCTTCTCAGGGAGAACAACCTGAGCTGATGGTGTGGTGAAGGGTCCATGTTCTCACCAGTGAAGGGCTTTACAGTACAGGGCTGGGCTTTGGGTAACACAGCCCCACCTGCACCTCTCTAACCACCCTGATGTCAGCAAGGGGGGACAAAGAAGCCCATGTTTCCACTGTGTATCAGGGTGGATCAAGCTGCTCCCTGGTTGTGGGCCAGACAGACAGGATGGAGGATGCTAGGCAGGGTATATATTACAAGTGACACTGAAGTTGCTTTGCAATATGCAAAAATAAATATTATAGTCTTAAAACTACACTAAAAGAGCATTCTACACTAAAAAATCATTCACATGTCAAAGGCTAGGAATTAAGATGGCTAAGTCAAGCCATGCACAGCTCCAGATGCTTTCAGAGAGATAGTAAGTATCTGATATTGACTTTCTTTTTCCCCAGGACCTGGAGACTGAATCAGGGGTTGCAGTGGAGCAGTAAAGTGATTTGGAGTGTTGTCTGTAAGATCACTGTCTCAATTGCTGTAGAAATTGGAAGTGTGTCATAAATAACCCAGGGAACTGCAGGAGGGGGAAGGACAGTTCATTGTCAGGCAGCAGAATGCTGCCTTGGAGATCTGGTTCCTGCTTTTCCTCTGTTTAATCCTGAAATAAGGAGACTAAATGTTCAGATAATCAGGCTTCTATAATCAGTACTCCTGGAGTAGAACACCCTTTCTGCATTTCTTCTTTCTCAGCGGCATTTACAACTCACATAAGAGCTGAGAGGATTGGCTAATTTCTGCCTGTAAAGAGAACCAGGTTCCTGGAGCCCACAAGGATGAAGCAGAAGGTCAAAGTGTTAATTATTAAACTGAAGAGCCACATTGAGGTTCTCATCTGTTATGTGGCTCACAAAAAACAGAAAGTACACAATATGAGCTTTACAAGGAAAAAGAAAAAAAAACCATGAAATGGCAAACCTGTTCTGCTCCCTTGGGGAATGACTGGCAGGAACAACACAGGCAAAATCACAGAATCAAGAGGAAAAGAACCTTGGGAGGTCTCTAGCCTAACCCCTGCACAAAGCTGAAATCAACCCAAGCTGCTCAGGGCTTTATCCGTTAAGGTCTTGAAACTATCCCACGATGGAGATCATACAACCAGCCTGGGCAACCTGGGCTAATTAGCTCATAGTGGGAAGGTGTTCTTTATTTCCAGTTGGAAACTCTTGTTTCAATTTATGTCTCTTTTTTGCTCATTCTCCTGCCTTGCATGCCTGTAAAAAGCCTGGATCTATTTCCTGAATAACCTCCTTATGGTCACTGGGGGGCTGCCATCAGTCAGACCCCAGCCTTCAACTGTTCAAGGGGTTAATCCATCCCAGGTGAGTCCATCCCAACCATCCATCCCAAAACGTTTTGTATTTATCCTTCTTGAATTTCATGAGGTTCATGTCAGGCACCCATGTCCTGGCTCTCCTGTATGGCAGCTCTGCCCTCAAGCATATTGACTATTCCTCAAGTCTGGTGTCATTCACAAATTGGATTGAGTGAATTTTGTCTCCTTCTCCAGGCTGTTGATGAAAATATTAAAAAGGAAAGGTCCTAGAATAGTTCCAGCCCATTTCCTACCCAATTAGCAGCCCACACATCTAGATGGTGGTTTCTCTTGTGTCTTTGATACAAGGATGTTGTGAAGCATCATGTCAAAGGCCTTAAGAAGACAAAATCCACTGCCCTCTCCTCATCCACAGATCTACCCATCTATCCTTGGAGGCCATCACATAGGTCAAGAATGACTTACCCTTGGTAAAATGAACATTGGTCATGACCAGACACCTCCTTCTTCATGTGCCCAGACACAGCTTCCAAGGGGATGTGCTATATATGATCATCCCAAGAACCAAAGGAAGGATGGCTAAACTAGTTTTCTAGATAATCTTTCTTGATTTTTTGCAGATGTGCTAGATGTATTTTGGAATAGGGATGTCTTCCTACCTCATCTGTGTCAGACAATTGTTCAGACCTACAAAACTGTCCTGAAGACACTCTCAGTTCCCACCTGGCAGATCAGTAAATGTTGATGGTTTTAGGTAACACACCCTGCACTCACAAACACACAACAGGATCCACAGTGTTTTCTCCCATGCCCCCTCAAAATATAAAGGGTGCTGCAAAAGAGACAACTCTGGCTTCAGACTTAAATTCCACCTAGACCCAAAAATTCAATGAAGCATTTCAACAGTATTTGCAATAGGTGTTATTGACCACAAGATGGGTCCCTGCAAGGACAGACACCCAACCACTCCTTAGAAACCAGAGAGGAAAAAGGAATTTACGCAAAGAGCAGCACTGACCAGCTTAGCTTCATTCTCCAAAGTGAGTAAACTGCAAAAGAAGCCAAAACCGAGCCTTGGGATGAAAAATCACCTTGGACTTTGCTTGGGCCTAGTCTTCATAATCTGTACTGTTCAGAGGTGTCCTTACAGTTTTCTTATTCCTGTGTTTTTCTTTAATTAGGATTCATTTCAATTGAAATCTATCCAATTACTTATAAATCAATTCATTCCCTTATCCCTGCCAGCAGTACTTTTCCAGTGAAGGCTACTTGGTATTTTTTGCAGAATGCAGTATCAGTTCACACATACCAGATCTAACAAAGCTCTGAAAACACAGATTTGACATATACCTTACCTTTAGGAAATCTTAATAATAAATTCAGCACATTTCCTACAGCGGCCTCATAGAGAGTTTGATAGATACCACTAAAAGAGGAAAAAGACTCCCACCATTCAAACACAGACATAAAGTGATTTGCTTCTTACTTACAAAGAAGAAGAAGGTCTACTTCCCTGAATTCCCTGAAGGTCTGGAAGTACAGAAATGAGACTCACCTTTTATTGTCCTTAACTCCAGCTGAAATGGTTTCTTTTATGTCAGCCAAGACATTACTGCTATTCCTGCTGCATCCTCCAGGCAGCCAGGCAATTAGGGCTCAATCCTGCAGCATGCTGAGCTGCTGCAGGATGAAAGGGAGCTCACACAGTGCTTTGCTAGAGCAGAAAATACTGCACAAAAAATACCGTGTTCTCTAAAATTTCTACAGAATTTGCCAAGACTTGGCATACAACTTCTTACAAGGACCACCCCAGTTGTCACCTCTCTGTTTTCCAGGAACATCAAAGTAATTGTGCCCTCATGATTTTTTTTGCAGGGAACAAATGTCCAATGAATTCATAGGCAAAGAGGATTTTTTTTTTGGTTCAAAGTACATGCCTGTTCATCCAGCCAAGAAGGGTAAACCACAGCCTGCACATCTTTACCATGTCTAACAGATACTCATGCTGCTCTCTTAATGTGAAATACTGAGGCACATTCAGATCATAGACTCATAGAATGGTTTGGCTTGGAAGGAACCTTAAAAATTATCTAGATCAAGCCATTTACTCAAGGCTGTGGCAGAGCCAGCAGCCAAACCTCTCCAGACCTGAAAATATATTAATGCTGATGCTCCACCGTACTTTGCTTTCAGCTGCTATCTGAGTTGCACCCAATAAAGTGCTGTGGCAGAGCAGAGCACCAGGTTAATTTTCATGAGATCTGGGCAGAAATTCAGAGCTAATAACTGCAGAAGAATCCTGTTAAATATGCTTTAAGAGGAGACTCTACCCATCTGCAGGGAAAACACATCAGGGAAAAATTGCCAGCACAGAAGCCTAGCTGAATTTTTTGCACATAATTATAATCTGCCTTTCTAAATTCACCTTCTCAAGGAGATCACATATTCTTTGCTTCCTGTCCCAAACTGTTTTCCAGTGACAGATTGCACTTGTGCTGTGTGTCTCCTACTCGTTGGAGTTAATTACTTCTGGCTGATGAGGCTCTTCATGCTTTCCTGTTCTCGGAACCAGAGCCACCCATCAGTACAGCACTGACAGAGGTTCCCTTTCACAGGCGAGAGCAGATTTGGAGCAGAAGGTTGCCCTCACGCTCTGCAGTACCTTCCACCCTGCACAGCAGCCTTCTGTTCTCTCCAGAGTAAAGATTTACTTAAGACATCATCACCCCATGGACTGTTGGCATTTTGCATATCTTTGTGGTCCATCAGGAGCTCCGCCTTGGGAACGAATTTCTTTCCTGTGGCCACACACTTTTTTAAGGAATCTCATAACAGTAATTAACTGGAAGATATTTATTGCGCAATCAGCCAAATTTACCATATAGTAGTCCTACTTTTATTAAAATTTGTTGATGATGCTTTAGATCCACAGACCACTGAGGACCTTTTTACTTTCTTCTCCACTACTACATATTTCATTGTTCTTTTTTCCTCTAAAACATTATAAATATGTTTGACCACATCACAGAATTCTATCAGCCACCTCCAAGTGACAACAGTGCTGGGCAGGCTGCCCTATCTCAGCCCATCTATCTTACCTACCCTACCCTGCTGTCTTATTCCTCCGGTGCTTCTTATTTGATGTCTTTGATGCAGACAGATCCCCCACTCTTCTCCTGCTCTGTGTTTTTTGCTGTTAGGCACTCAGTCATCAAATAAATAAAAGTCTTTGGCTGGATGTCAAAGTGATCAGTGCAATACCAAATAAAGGCTAAGGCTCTAACATTTCATCCTCTCTTTCTCCAGACGGCTCCTCCCAGCTCCATTCCTCCCCTCCAGTCAACAGCCACATACACACATCTCTAGTACCTACTGGTATCCTTTTCTAATATAGCACCTCAAAACCATCACTGGCGTATTATCAGCCACCCTGGTACAGATACAGAAAGCAAGACACAAGGAATTAAATTCATCTCTCCCACTGCTTCAAAAACCAGCAGCAGAGAAATGCACATGAGGCAGGACCTGCTCTAATCATCAGCCCAGCAGTGACAAATTGCTGGCTCTATGGCTAAGCCCAGCAACAGTCCCAGACAAAAGTAACCCATCCCAATTGCTTTTTAATTCTCTGAATATATTTGGCACTGGATGCTCAAAGGCTTTGTCCTGTCCACACCAGATAAGTTTTCCCAGTTTTTCTTCCTCGCATCCCCCTGATCAAGATACCTTCCTTTTCTATCCCCAAAAGACTTCTGCTATGCTCCTTGGCCAGAGCTCTCAGCCAGGGCTGTGCCACCCTACTTCCATAGGGCTTTACACAAGGAGTGCCCAGATCCTGCACTGACCTTCAGGCCAGAGTCCTTTCTACCGTCACCCCGGAGACTATATATGTATCTATTCTGGAAAGCTGGTTGTTTTCTTGAAGGTATTTATAGCATTAACATCACTCTTCTTTCTTCAGGTTTCTGTCTGCTTTTGTCTTTGTACAGAAATTAAAACCCTGGACACAACCCAAGGAAAAACCACGGCCTGTTCACCAAAGCATACTGGACTGAGAGCTGATACTGCTGGAGCTCATCAGACACTGCCTCACTGCTTGGATATATAGAGATTTCCAATTTTTTGGTGGTGTCTTCAGGAAAAATGGGCTACCATGACCATTTGAGACCTCAATTTCCCTCCAGCTCCCCAACATGGCAACTATGGTAACCTTTACAAATTCCATCACAAGGATGCCCAAGGCATTTTGAGGCCCCTCCCAGGTGAAAGCTCAGCTACATCCTTTCTGCCTGAGGTTGAAATTTCTCTGCCACCAGACTCAGTAAGGTATAGTAGAGTTCCCAAAGCGTTTTGAATATCTCATAGCATATTTCAACATCTGTTTTTATGCTTCAGTAACACCTGCAAAGTCCAAATCAGGACAGATTTAATCTGAAACAGAGTTGGATCTCAACTAATCTGAATATGACCATCACTTTTAGAGTCTTTTGGCTCCCTCTGGGACAGAAACATCCATCGGTGTCTCTCCCTGGGTCAGCTTCCCTGGGGAAAACCTGAACTCATCTTGGCTAGTTTCTTATAACAAGATGCTGCCTTGTAAACAGGTTTCCAAAGCCCTGCAGGCACCAGTGGGATGCACACACCCCTACTTCCCAGTGTTGATCCCTTATCTCTCCCTCCAAGCATTCCCCTGTAGCCTGAGTCTCAAACATTCAAATCCTCAAGCATCCCTCCTCCACCATTCCCTTCTGCATCCTGATCACAGAGCATCCCTCTCTGAGCATCCCTCTGGGAATCCCAGAACCTGGGCCTGAATCCCTCCCTACAAGCATCCCTCTCCTGAGCATCTTTCCTGAACCTCAATCTTCTGAGCAGCTCTTATTTCAGCCATCTCTCCTGCATACCTCTCTCCAAGCCCTCTTCTATATCCCAACCCCTGAATATCATTCTGAGTAATCCTCTCAAGCATTCCTACTGCTCCCCTTCCCCTGAGTATCCCTCTCTCAGATTCCAGGGAGGGATCCCAGTTCCTAAGAACCCCAACTCCATCCTGACCCCTTAATCCCAGCTTCTTCCTGCATCCCTTGAACAAGTTTCTGCATCCTGACTGCCAAGCATTCCTGCCTCTCTAAGCATCCATCCTGAACCCCTTCCTCCGAGCATCCCTCCAGTACCCTAACACCCAAGTATCTCAACACCCAAGCAATCCTAACCCTTGAGCACACCTCCTGCACCCCTTTCCCCAAGCACCCTTCCTGCATCCCTTTCCCTCAGCAGCCCATCTGCATCCCTCAGTCCAAGCATCCCTCCTGTACCTCTTACCCAGAGCATCCCTCATGCAGAGCACCCTTCCTGTATCCCACATCCTAAGCATCCCTCCTGCACCCCTTTTCTTGACTACCCCTCCTACACCCCCTCTCCTGAGCACCCTTCTACAACTTTCACCCCAAGTATCCCTCCTGAGTCCCTCACCCCAAGCACCCCTCCTGTATCACTCACCCGAAGCATCCCCTCCTGCATCCCTCACCCCGAGCACCCTTCCTGCATCCCTCACCCCGAGCATCCCTCCTGCACCCCTCACCCCGAGCATCTCTCACCCCAAGCACCCCTCCTGTACCTCTCACCCGATGCATCCCCTCCTGCATCCCTCACTCCGAGCATCCCTCCTGCATCTCTCACCCCGAGCATCCCTCACCCAAAGCATCCCTCTTGCATCCCAAGCCAGACCACCCCTCCAGCACCCCTTTCCCGGTCCCCCCCATTCCGACCACCCCAACCCCTGACGGCCCCGCTCCCGCACGCCTTTCCCCTTTCCCTTTCGTCCTCCCCGCGTTACCTCCGGGCGGGCCGTGCTGCGGCAGCGATCCGCAGTGCCGGGGCTGCGCTGGCAGGGCCGGAGCGCCGCCGGACTACATCTCCCGGCGGGCCGGGCCGTGCCGTGCCGGGAGCGCCCCCGGTCCCTCCGCCTCCCTTCGCCGCCCTGCGAGCGCAGAGCCGGGCGGCTGGAGGGGGCGCAGGTGGGTCCCCGGTGGGGATGGGGATGGGGACGGGGATGGGGGGCGTGGGGAGGGCAGGGGGCACCCCAGCGGAACCCCCCAGGTGGGGAGGCTGAGGCACAGGCGGGGACCGGCGGCCGGGATGCGGGAAGGATGGGTGAGCCCCCTCGGTGCGGGGATTTCTTTAGTGTTTTAAGCTAACTTAGTAGTAGTGTGAGCGCCCGGCTGTGTCAGGTGGAGCCGTGGCTGTGGTTGCCCTTAACAGCGCCGCTCTGCAAAGTTTGCGACCCCCCCACCAGCTTCCAGAGAAATATCTCCGAAATTTAAGGGTTCACAGTGAATCCAAGCACTGTACGCCCACACCAGCGACATCCTGCCAGCTGGGTCTGGCTGGGCAATGGCCAGGAGCTGCACCCTGCAGAGGGTCTAATTCTGGATGGTTCCTACGTTGTTGGTGTGATTTCCGAGTGGGATTTGCTGTCGTGAGTCCGTGCTGGGAATTAGCCACCCTTTCACTTCAGGGGTGCTCTGAAGTGATGGTGTCAGTAGGAAATGGGGTGGAAAGTGGATTGCTGAACCATCCTGTGTGTGAATCAAGCAGCATACAGCTGGTGGGCTACCACGTGTGCAGATGAAGTGGTCCAGGAAGGAAATAAAGTGGTCCATAAAGGAAATAAAGAGTATCTGGAAGATATTCCAGGGGCGCCAAGTGATACTTGTGTGGATGCTTGGACAGGGCACTGAAAAACACTGAAACCCTTTGCCAGAACTGGCATTAAATTTATATACTGGGCTGTAGAAAGGGTAACACCTTGTAAGGACAAGGGATGCTCCGCGCTGCCGTGGGACCCCGAGGGGCTCCCTCCCAGTGCCCTCCTGTCCGTGTTCGCTGCCCACCCTGCAGCCCCCGAGCCCACGGGGGGCAGGGGCCACACCACGACAGTGCCGAGCACTTGGGCTTTCATTCCCCAAGGCTCGCTGCAGCCGCATCCCCCGGCTCTGCGCTCCCTCTCCCCCTCCATCTTGTTGGCAGCAGCACTCATCCTTCATTTTGCTCCTCTCAGGAGGAACCTGACCCTTGTTTTACATCGCTCCTTGCTCTTACTAAGCGGGCACCAGCCCTGTTTTCCCACCGCCGCCTCCCCGCGCGCTCCTATGCGTTCAGGCGCATCCCTAGGCGAGCATCCCTGGAGATGCTCCAGGGCATCGCGGCGCGGGGCTGGGACGGCGTGGACACACGGCACCGGCACACCCACAGCAAACCGGAGATGCTGTGAGCTCCCGTTCTCGCTTTCCCATCCCTCCTGCCTCTCACTGCCAGGGCTGCCTTTCCGTCTCTAACCAAGCCCGGCCAGAAAAATTAAACACAGATAAATACAACTAAGTGGCAGATAAGCGCCCCGGGGGTGGCCTGCCAGCCTGCCTATCGCCAGGTACTGCAGCCGCGGGCAGAGCGATACCAACCCCGTGGCACGGGGAGAAAGGAAGGGTGACCCGTGGTTTCCTGCCTCACGCCTGCTGGGAATTGGAGTCCCGTCCCGGGGCTGGTCACAGCGTCCCCCGTGCCAGCCTCGGCGGGAGCGGCCTGTCCCCAAACGCCTGCTGGAAGGTTCCAGAGGCATCACAGCAGCCCCGAAACAAAACAAGGCTGCTCTGCCCGCCCGCAGACGCTGCCCTTTGGGATCTGTTGCTCCTGGCAGACACGCCATGCTCTGCTTCGCCGGCTGGACTGTAAGCTTCTAAATGCTGCATTATTGGAGGGGTTGATACTAAGTAAGTGTCCAGAATCAGGTGGGTCTGGCCTGCAGTGATGGGAAAACATGATGTTTCCTCTGTAAGATTACTATAAATAAGCACATAGGCTGCAGAAACTGTATTGCAAATGTTTAACCTTCTGTAGTTGAGGATGAGCTGAGCTAAGTAAATGTGCATCGAGGATACATGAAAAGAGGGTGAATATATCCTTGCAATGGATTTTGTCCAAAATTCTTCCTAAAGTTCAGCTCTCATTGGTATCTACTGTCTGCTAAAAGCTAGGTAAGTGATAATTGAATTGAATTCTTTTTATCCCCTAAATGTTATTTTTTGTTTGTTAATGCCCTCCCTCTTTAGTTCTTTGATTATTATTTTTATCCTATCTTTCATGGGGTGACTTCTAGGCTTTAGACCACCTCATCTGCAGCCCCCATAACACAGTGGGGCATCAGCTCATAGCTGAGGATCTGGATTTCCTCTGCAAAATCGTCCCCTTGAGAAGGGACAAGGCACAAAATGCTCTGCAGGTAAAGTTTCAGCAAGTGCCAGAGGGCTGGCTGTGCCCAGATCTGGAGTTCTCAACTTCATTAGGTGGTGGGTTATTTTGACTCGGGGCTCAGATGAAACTGGAATTCTTAGCTCACACCAAAACGTTGTGTTTCAGGAAGACAGAGTGGAGCAGAAGGGTACATGCTGAGGGTGGGGAAACTGGGGCATGACCTAAAGGAGAACGAGTGGTGAGCAGGAGGAACCGTCTTTGCCTGCTTATGTGTTCACTGTTAATGTGCTCCAATGGAGTAGACTGGAGGCCTAGCCTGAATCCCATTTAGAGTCTCCAGCAGCCATACAGGTGCCCAGCTATTTCTTTTTTCATACCTCCTTTTGAGTTAAAATCAATCCTGCCCCTCTAAGGCAGAATTACTTCCTATAAAGCATTACCTAATCTGTCTCTTGTAACATTTATGTACTTGATGTGGCTTTCACCAGCTCTCTTGGGCAATACTCTAAAAGCCAGGGAGGTTTTTAGTCTGGCTGCTCTTCCTGATGCTTAGCAGAAATGGTCCCCGGCTTGCTTTAATTTTATTGCCACTTAGGCATTCTTCATTGTGCCAGCCTAAATAATTAATATCTTTTTTTTTTTCCCCCTCTTTTTGCTGTGTTTGTTTTTTGTGGTTCGTTTTTATTCCTCAACTATTTATACAGAAGCTGCACATAGTTCCCCGTCCTAAATACAGGTTTTCAAAGTTTTGGTTGTAGAGGCATATTTTACAGGTGAGCTATTGAAGGCTACACTCTAACCAGCAATGCTATACCTTATACATAAACTTATGACGCACTGGAACAGGCTGCACAGAGAATCTGTGGCTGCCCCATCCCTGAAGTGTTCAAGACCATTTTGGATGGGGCTTGGAGCAATCTGGTCAAGTGGAAGGTGTCTCTGTCCATGGCAGGGCGTTTGGATCAAGATGGTCTCTAAGGTCCCTTCCAAAACAAGCCATTGTATGATTCTGTGATTCTGTAACATTAAAACTATTAAAAAAATGACTGTATAAATAGCCATGTATCAATCATTACATCTGGCAGCAAAAGACCCTATTGCTGTCACAACATATGTTAATTTGTGTTTCAGGGGATGCTGCAATGCTAATGCCTTCAATGCCATGTGTAAGGGCTTCAGAGGCCATAAGCAGCCTGTGGGATGGATTTTGGAAAGAGTAACAACTCATCATGATCCCCTCCTACCAAATTACAAATCGCTTTTGCTTTGCTGCTCTGTGTTTATTTAATCTCATTAATTAAGTCCCCTGAATGAATGACAGTAGGATCAGCCAGTTAACTGCATCTTGGGTGTTGCCTCTGTAATCCAAAAGGATTCATTTTCCTTCCCTGACAATATCTTTTGGCAACCATATAAACATATCTATAACTTTAGACTTTCCATTAAACTGTATTTTTTGGCTAAAAAGGATAGACTGCAGCTGTATGCATTTTTCAGAGTGGTTAAACACATAGTATTTGTGTCATTTGTTTACATTTTACTTACGCTACCAAATCATGACTCAAGCTTTTTTTTGGATGATTACTTCTACACTTGTGGGTTTTTGCCAAGTTGGGTGAAACAGGCACTCAGTTAAATTATGTATACAGATTTTTATTTATTAGCTAATTAAAGTGCTCTTAAATGGGATGAATACAGGAGAAGGGAAATAAGCTTATCCAAAGCTCTTCTACATTCAAAATTATTAAGCAAAGTCGTATGACAATGATGGTTCTAAATACATGAAGGCATCAATAAGTGAAAACAGGGAGATTTTGTCATCTCAAATACTTTCATACCTTCCCACTGTGTCAACCTCCATTACTTACCCAGGTTCAAACCCGTTATTTGCTGAAATAAACTCATGGGGTAGGAGGATGTTACAGAAATGTTCTCTATGCAGATGTTGAGGATGCTCCTGTCAGTAAAACCCAAGCTAAAATTTACAAGCCCTGGCTAGTTGAAATGCTCAGAAACACACAGACAGCTTCTGTTCAGGAGTCTGACGTTTTCATAAAGTTAGCCACTGCTCCTTTCTCTCAATATACATCACCTGATAAGATTATGACTTTAAATAAAACATAGACTCTTTCCCCCATGATATTAAAAACATTTGTTTTAAAAAGAAAGAGGTATTTAAATATAGGTCACTCTAAAAGCACAAAATTCATCTTGTTTTTCTTGGCCAAATTTGCATCTTCAGCTCTCAAATTAGATCTCTAGCTGATCTAATTTGAATGAATTTTAAGTGCTACTTGGGGAGGGGCTGCACAAAAAACTTTACTGTAATTCTCTTCTTTCAAGAACCATAGCCCAATTTGTACTTGTCCTTGGTGACTGCATGTTATAGAATCATACAGTCATAGAATGGTTTGGGTTGGAAGGGACCTTAAAGATCATCTACTGCCAACCCACCCACCATGGGCGGGGACACTTCCACTAGGCCAGGGAGCCTCCCATGTCCAAGATCAGATCCTCTGCAGAAATGCAGTCAAGCACATGTGATATCCATGCTGCATTCTTGGACAACCTTTATATTGCATTAGCAAAGTACCCAGTCTTGATAAACCAGGTTAGGGACTGCAAAATGCTGGTTGGATGAGCAAAGAGAAAACTGACAATCCATTTCATTTTAATTTTTACAAGTTTATGAAAAACATTTTTTCACAAACAAGTAGGAAGAAAAGCAGCAAGAACGTTCTTTCCCCAGTTCCTGACACGTGTGTTGGTTGGTCAATGTATTAAGCCCAGGTTGATGATAAATCCAGTAGACATATGAGTGCTCATCTGTGCTGAAGTTCTGGGTCTTCCAAGTTTCCCAGACTTATCAGATTCATCCTTGCACTATGAATATATAAACCTGTAAGTAATGGGATGAATTAGGTAAAAGCAGATGATTAGGAATGACAGCTGGAGAATAGTTACCCTTCCGCCTTATCCATGGGCCAGATGTTCACATATCATAATTGTTTGAAATTTGGTCTAGTGCAGGGACAGTGGGGAGATTCAAAATCAGGCCAGTGTCCTGGGAGACCAAAATCCAGCCTGTATGGGTCTTTAGACTGTAAAATAGACATAAGCAGAACAGGCTGGCCAGGGCACGTGTCTGAGGAGTGCCCAGACATGGGAGAGGAGCAGAGCCCACATGCTAAGGGAGTGGCGCCATGTCTGCCAAGTATTGTGCTACTACACCCACAGCTCTACCAACACCAGAGCTTAAAGCTTGGGCAGATCTTGGATGCAGTTGCTGGCAACATAGATATGGTCTTCAGCTTTGAAGATTTCATGTCACTGCTGTATTTTATTTGCAGCCTCCCTGTTGGACTGCTGATAAAGAAAACAGTTACAAGAGATTTTAACATTATCTGTTCAGATTTGACTGAGCTATCTGCCTCTCATTCAGGCTATTACCCAGTGAGGCTTTGGATCAGAGTAAGCCTGGGGTAGAGGATGAGTTTGAAATGAAAATCTGTGTCTTTGGACCATACAGTAGTCTTTAGGTTGTGACTCTTGACCATGGGCTTTGCCAAGTGAAGCTTTGTCACAGACACGTCAAAGGAAACATCTCAGTCTGCATCTGGCTAAGGCTGGCAAAGAGTATGAGAAAACAACTCTCATGGTGTAGATAAACAGGCTTGGGCTCAGAAATCTGAAAGCTTCACCTATGAAGAAAGAACAAGAAAATTGGGGTTATTTAATCCAAAGTAGCTTGAGGGGCAGCAGAGATTAGAAGCAATGAACGTAGTCTTTGGAGTCACTGTCAGTCCTGCTTCTACAGGCTGTGTTATTTGCAGGGAGGCGTAGGGAAGCTTCTGTTTGATGAAATGTGATAAAAAGTAAAATCCATTTTAGGCTGGTTTTGTAAATGCCTGATTGTGTTTGTAGCAATGCTTTTACAGCCATATTGCAAGCCTTTAGGGGAAAAAAATACGTGGCAGCCACTCATGCTGCAAAATTAGATCAGTTGCAGCCTCCATGTGATCAGGTTTAAACAGCTCTTGACTCTAAACTGAATAGAAGTCTTCAAGAGTGGGAAGTACACTGACACTACATTACTAAGGGGAGCTGAGCACTGGAACAAATAGGTTTTTCTGGAGTATATTTGGCTGAGGTTGGTCACAAGGATGGTCTTTGGTCAAAGGTGTACATGGGGTGTAGTGTTCGTCTATGCATGCATCTTTATTTGCCAATTTTGCTGGATACATGGGATTAAGGGATACACAGGCAAAGCACTCTGGATTTAGAGATCTGCATCTTTCCATTATTGTACACTGGGATATAGGCTGTGTGCCAACGGCCAAAGAAAGAAAGTGGAATGTTAGTCTTGAACTAGAAGTGAAATACAGATTAATTAGTTGCCCTAGGTTGCATCAGTTTTTCTTAGCAAAATGTGCTGCTGTGTAGAGACATATTTGTTTTAGGATACCATTAACACTGCTATTTGGGTTTTAGCAGCCATAAAAATTGATATTTCATCACAAGATGACCTTCTTCCTGTCTGTATTTTGCTGTGATACCACAACTGGTAATGTGTAGTGTCTATGATTACTCCATGACTGCTTAGGAAAATGCCTGCACTGAAGTTTAATTTTAAGGGAGCTGTTTGGCACCTTTCTGTTGAATGACCGTAGTTAATACAGCAAGAGCCACCTGCTGCTTCTGCAAGCAAACACTGGTGGGTTTCCTGCTGAACTGGTGATTGATTTGGATTGAGCAAACAAGATTTGCAGGTCCTCATGTAACAGGAATGAATGGCCCACCTGTGCAAGACAGCTGAGTCGATCAGCAGTGGACAGGGTTACATGACTCCTTCCTCTGCCCTTGCCCCAGCCCTGGCATTGGTTTGGTTCCAAGATATAGCAGAAGCCTATGCTGAATAGAAAATACTGGGGTTTCTCCCTAAACTGGCCCACTGTGTGGTCAGACAAGTGCCAGAGGTGGCATAAGGGAGAAGGATGGTATGGTGGAGGGAGGGCCAAAGGAGGTCATGTCTCTTCATAAGGCAGTGATGCTTAACCTTAAAATTGCATCCGCGGTTCATCTCAGCTGATTGCAGAGGATCCGCATGGAAACGGCATCAACTGAGATATGGCCCAAATTAATTAGAAAATGTTTCCTAAGGTAAAGCACGTTGGAAGGAGGAAGCCTGGTAGGCTTTTTACTGAATGGAACTGCAGCTTGTTGTGTGCTTATGGCACCAGCTGCTTGCTGTGTCAGGGGATTCTGCTTTAACCATATCTTCAAACACTATGGAAGATGTTGGGATGTGTCCAGTTCTTGTCCTGTCCTTTTTTGGCCCCTCTAAATTCTGTATTCCTGAGAGAAATGGGATCATATGAGCCCAGGGCACAACTATTGTTTTGAAGTCAGCCACCACTGTAGGCGTTGGTGGGAGAGGTTTCGCTTTTAGCGTGATTGTAAAGTTTTGGAAGACTCATGATTTCTGGCACTAAACTGAACTAAACAAAGTCCTCTTCAGATCTGTTAGGAGAAAAAACATCCTTATGCTTGTTCTCAAGATACAACCTCCAAAAGTAATTCCCCACTTCTAATTTCTATGATGAATTCTTGCCGTGTGGTTACCCTTATATATTTAGGACTCTCTATCTCTGTACTTTAAGCTTTCAAAAAGGTCAATGCAACTAAATGTGTGGTGTTGGATTTTTTTTTAATTTTTTTTTTTTAGAGTTAGTCCCAGCATCGTGACTTTTCCATCATGTCAGAACCTATCACGCTCAATGTTGGAGGAAAACTCTATACCACCTCTCTGTCCACTCTGACTAGCTTTCCAGACTCCATGCTGGGGGCTATGTTTAGTGGGAAGATCCCAACCAAGAAGGACAGCCAAGGCAACTGCTTTATTGACAGAGATGGCAAGATCTTCCGCTATATCCTGAACTTCCTACGCACTTCTCACTTGGACCTCCCTGAAGACTTTCAGGAAATGGGCTTACTTCGACGGGAAGTAGATTTTTATCAAATTCAGCCACTGATCGAGGCTTTGCAGGAGAAAGAGGTAGAGCTTTCTAAAGCAGAGAAAAATGCCATGCTCAACATCACCCTTGATCAGAAGACCCAAACCGTTCATTTCACTGTCCGAGAAGCACCCCAGATTTACAGCCTGTCTTCCTCCAACATGGAAGTGTTTAGTGCTCATATCTTCTCCACGTCATGCCTGTTCCTGAAGCTTCTTGGCTCCAAACTTTACTATTGCTTCAACGGAAACCTTTCTTCAATATCCAGCTACCTGCAGGACCCCAACCACTTGACCTTAGATTGGGTGGCAAGTGTGGAAGGCCTTCCTGAAGAGGAGTACACCAGGCAGAACTTGAAGAGACTCTGGGTAGTGCCAGATAATAAGCAAATCAATAGTTTCCAGGTGTTTGTGGAAGAAGTGCTGAAAATTGCCATGAGTGATGGTTTCTGCATAGATTCTTCTCATCCACATACTTCAGATTTCATGAATAATAAGATTATTCGCCTAATTCGGTATAAGTAGGAATGGCTGTTTATTGTGGTGCCAGCATGGAGATAACACAGGTTAAGTGTTTCCCTTTAAAACACACTTACAGCCTGATTCAGAATCATGCTTATCTGGTTTAAGAGTCACTAACAAGGAGATGATCTTCCTTTAATGTACTTACCAATATGACCTTTCAGAATATGTCCATATTCTAGACAGAAGCAATTGTCTAGTGCCTGAATTAAGGACTGGTTCTGTCTCTGCTGCCCCCTCTGACCTGCTGTACAATTGTGGGGAAAATCACTTAGCTTCTTTCTACATAACCCAGTTGGAAAATGGAAGTGATCCCTAGCCTATGTTGCAAGGAGATGTGATGGTTCAGTAATCAAGGTTTGGAATGTATGTGGAGAGCAGATGTGGTGAGAGATGCCACAGAACTGCAGGGCAGCAGACAGCCCGAAGAGCACATTTTCCATGTCTTGCTGTATCACCTGTGCACACCATCCAAGAAGCTTGGCTGGATCTGCAGAGAAGAAGCTTTCCCACATGCACCTAATACAGCTGTAAAGGATGGAGCAAACTGCAAACGAGTAAGGGATCCTGCCTGCTTGAGTTCAGCAGAGAATTTCTGTCACCATCTGAAGCTGGCTTGGGTTTTTTCTGAACCCTGTGAGAAAGCTCCTGCTTTATTCTGCTTTCAGGGAAGCCATGTTGGAATAATGTGACTGGCATGGAGAATGACCAACGAAGCCATAGAAGAGAGAATGATGTTCTTGCAAACAAAGAAGAGTAAACCTTTACTTTTACATTCCAAAGGCATCCAAGACAACTAGTCCCTTTCTTAATCTTACAATGTTAATACTTGTCTGGAGGATGCTGCTGAAACTATCTGATGTGAAGACAGATTTTGGGGCAGAGGCCCCAAATGTCTTCTACGCATTTGAGCCTCTTCTGGCCTTATTTTGGGCATGTTTCCCTTCAGCAGTGCCTGGAGTGCATGGGATGCTCTCTGGGTCAGATGTATTCCATTTGAAAAGACAACATTCTCATCAGGTTACACCTAGTATTTTTCATAACAAAAACAGAGGCTCACTTTTCCTATCCTGGTACACTGAGCCTTTAACATCTGTGTGAAATGGTCAGGTCACTAAATAGCATTCTACCCACTTGCTTGCCTTCAGTGTCATGTTGTCAGAGAGAAGGCAATGGGAAACCACATGCGACGACAAAGGTCAAGCTCTTTCCTACACACCTGGTCTGTGCTATAATGAAGAACATAATGCACTAGCTGCATGTTGTTTCTAAACATTATTTGTGCCACATTCAAGATGATTCTTTCTCAGCTAATTATGTCTAAAACTATCTTAACTGTATTTCCCTAACCAGATGGCTGTGAGTACATGAGAGACCCTTTGGAATATTTTCTGGTGTCTTAAAAGGGAAAATGCAATAACCAAGTTTTGCATTTGGAATTCTAGTACTTCCAAAAGTTCCTAGCACAGAGCTGCAAAGCTCAGTATTACTCATGTTCTTGTTTCCCAGAGTAACCAGTCTGCCATTACATTAGGCTAACCTGTGAACAAGCATAAAGAAGGTCTTTTTCTTATAAAAAAACATGAGATCAATATATTTCTACTGTCCCAAGCTGTATGTGCATGAACACCACAAATCAGCATGCTGATGGGAAAAACGCACATTCTGCAGCTGTTGCCAGCCTGTTACAAACCAGTGCCCTTTGTCTGACTTGGTGCTAGACCAGCACAATATACATGGGACCATGTTGCCAGAAAGTACGGACTGGGCTTGAAGCCCTCAGAACCATTAAACCTGGCAAATATTGTGAATTTTGAGGATTGTAGACAGGATTTTGTGGCCAAATTCCAGCTTGAGCCACCATATTTATCTAGCTTTAGTTGCATTAGTAAGAACTCTTCCCCCCCTCCCCTCATCCCTCTCCTGAATTACAAAGCATGTGTTTGCCACTTCAGTTGGACATTCACAGAGATGATCTATGGTGGTAATACCATTATGATCTGTAAAATGAACCCTCTTTGATCAAATCTATGCCTTGAAACAGATATGCCTTTGCTGAATTTATGATAAACAGAGCTTTTGGGGAGTGTTGACAGTATTTCATTTTAACCCACACCCTTGAGAGTACATTTTAAATGTTCTGTAACAGGAGCTCTTCTATATCATGACTAAAATAATACTTACCTGTAGAAATGTGTTTTCTGTCAGCTTGAGTTTAACCAAAGGTAAGAGCAGTGGGGTTAAACCTCATTTGGAAGGGTAGAAGGAAAGTCTGATATACACCCTTTAGAGCTCTGGGTCACTACTGCTCCATTCTGTTTCAGCAAAATAAAAATACTCCCTAGGAGAGTTGAATCATTACTGCACTTTCTGGTGAAAGACAAGTAAGAGGAGTCTGTAAAAGGAGAGAACTGAATTCAGATCTTCACCTGGAGTGCTTTAAGCCATTAGTGTGTTAGACAAAAGATGGATGACTTGAATACAGACTTACCTGTGCTCATGTAACTAAGTCAATGCTCATGTAACAGCTGGCCCCAAATCTCTGTCATTTATTAATACACAGAGAGATGCAAAATATCTCTCTTCTATATGTGGATAGATGCAAAATTTCCAACCAGTGTAAAGACATGAATGAAGCTGGGTTTCAGCAGGAACAGAAAAACTTGAGACACCTCTAAATTGCTAAGCACAATAAACATATTTAGGTATGAGGTAGTACTTATAACACCATGGACGTTCTGTGTGCTCATGGAGTGTGAGAAATAGGCAGTGAGTGAATCACTTGTAATTACAGGCAAACATATGTTCTACAAATACAGTTGCTATTTCAAACTACCTGCTAAGCTAAAGTTACAGCTGCTCCCGAATGTTGCAGTCTGTGAGTTACATTACAAAGGCTTTTTATAGGAATGTTCTCTCTCTAAAGCATTTGTTTGCATTTTATCTGGATAGCTGTTTTTTGTTCACCTTCCTTTTCTGAGCCCTAGAGGTGTAACTTGCTTTTGTTCACCTGTCAACAGCACTGATAATGATTCTTCTCAAGAGTTTTCCTGAATTAAAGAGAAGCAGACATGCACAAAGCCACATTACAGCACAATCCCATCGCTAGTCATGAAAAGGACTTGCATTTACCAGCAGTAACATCTAAAAATTATTTCACCATTGAGTGGAATATTCAGTCTCAGAACAAATGGTTGGGTTTTTTTCGTGGAAAGGATCTAGTGACATTTTTCCTTTAAAGCTTGAAGGGTCTTTTCTTCTACATCTTGGTGCTTCTGCCATATTCCTGTCTCCCTCAACACCTTTGTGTACAAAATGAGGCCAAATCCTGCCATATTTTAAACAGCCTTGATTTTTTGGTGGGGGTTTTTTTGTTGTTTTTTTTTTCCTAACTGACACTGAATAGAGCATTCAGTAGTGTTAGAGCAGAAAGATACCACAGTTAGGGCAGATGGTAAACAAGTTATTAGGTGGAGTCTTGTTTCATTTTCAGGTCTGGACATGTGCATAGCACAGTGCTATTTCTTACATAACAAAATTATTCTGAAACATCCCAATGGAGTCCAGAAAGAATCACCTGTGGATTTCTGTATGTGTTTTTAGGCTTGAAAGCTCTTAAATATTAACAATATCCAGTTATAATCAAACGACTGAAACTATAAATATTAAGATATACTTGGTTAATACAACTGTTAAAAGTCAGGAGGAGTTGGTGGGAGTAGTGTTTGTTGATGATGGTGAGGAAATAAAAGAAATAGTTGTAAAAATTTATATCTAAAAGAATTCACGTTAGCAAGAAATCCAGGAGTTAGAAGGGAGAGTATAAAAAAATCCTGATGTGTTCAGGAAAAAAACCCAGGAAGAATGGAGACAAAAGATTTTGCTGCAGGAGGCTGTGATTAGAATTATTCCCCGGTCCTTTCCGGTTTTAATCTCCTATCATGCACCTTAAATGTGGGTCATGCCAAGAGTTACGCTAGTAAGTTCTCAGGAGCAGGCAGCTTTGCTTCAGTTTGCATGTGCTTCAAATCACCAGACATTTGTAGTGATGTACTTACTGTATTATAACTGGGTTGTTGAGTATCAACTGCTGCTCGAGTTCACTGGCAGTAAATACCTGCAATCAATCAGATTTATTCCCACTCTAGGAGAGGCTGGCAGACTCCATATATAAGGCTGATGGGAGCGATAAATACTGTCTTCAGCCATAGACTCTGGAAAGTAAATCTAGGATCTTCTGGCACTTCACAGATAAATGGAGAAGTTATGAAGAAGACTCCTTTGAGGAGTTTTATTTTCACCCTTTGAATTTGGTGTTACTGCTCAGAATTTCAATATATTTTGAAATATTTAACTGCCACTGCATCCAGACACTGATGGACACAAACTTGCAGGGTACAAACAGTGCTAATATGTGGCTCTCTCAGTAAAAGTCTTGTATGCAAATTAGTACAGGCAGTCATACAGATATTCTGTGCAAGAAGGGCTGGATCAAGTATAAATACCATTGTCTCAGATTCACTTAGGAATAGCACAAGGAATGGTTTCCATACGAGTTCAGAAAAAAAAAAGATGTAGAGGAGAGCTATGTCTAATAATTCCTTTTCTTCTTCTCTTGGCATTCCCCTCACTGTTTTCTTGCTCTAACTTCTAACTGTGGGATTTTCCCATTGATTGGAATTTGGGCCCCAATTCACTAAAAGCCATGCTTTGAATCAGTAGTATTTGAAAAGTGTCAGAAGTTGGTCTTTATTTCTATCTGCTTTTATGGAGAGCCTGTAGGGCTATCACATTTAAAAATCTGATTGCATTTCTCTGCCTGTAACTCTTCTGTGAACTGCTACTAATATGTGTTTTAGAAAACAGTAAATAAAATGTGAATGAAGCAGGAGATGCTCTGCCTGACACATCTTTCTGGAGAAAAAAAGCATGCAGTGATGTTTGCTACATCCATAATTTTTCCTTTCTCTAGCAGTTTTACACAGTGCCTCACTGCAGTGCTTACCTTGACCTCTTCGTGGCTGAGAATTTTAGGAAGTTCCCCAAAAATTAATGCAGTTGTAAAAAACTTGGATGAACAAGCCCTTTGGAAATAATCTAAACCATCTTAAATGCATAAGATCATTTGTTTCAAACATTTATAAATGGAAGATTCACTTTTTCCAGTGAAAATCCTCCTTAAACCATAATGCTTTACTGCTGTTGGATTTGCCTCTAGTTCATGAGTTTGAGCAAACTGTAATATATTGACACTATACAGGAAAATACAAGTTGAACGTATTATCTGTGTGATTCCATGCAGTTCCTGCAAGGCCCTATTCCTAGACAGATGAAGGTTTGTTGTAAGGAATCAAGAAGGCATCAGCCTTGTATGCATCCACCCTCCAGACTGGCAGGAAGGTATTAAAAAATTGTACTGGAAGCTGACTCAGACACCAGGGACACTGGTTGGAGATGGCACCTCCCTAGAGCAGAGCTAAACTGGTGTGATTTGAAGCAGCTTCTGCCCAATGGAGGCCTCACGTCATCCAACCCAATTCCACATCACCCACTTTTAAAGGAAAACCACCACCTGTGGATTCTCACACCATTCAAGGTGTTGCACATGCACCACCCAAAACCTTTAACATTGAGGACCAGTGCCCCTTCACAGTGGGTGGCTCCAGTGAGCCCCAGATGGTGCCCCTTGTGACTCTTCTCACACACACACTCGCAGGCAAGCTTCCTCCTCCTTCAGGCTCAACCCTGGGTTTCCTGTAGCAGTCTCAGGTGCTGGACTTATATTAATGGAGTACAGAAGCATGTCAGCTCAAGCTGGGCGCCTCTGCAAAGGGGCCCCAAAGAAAGAAATCCCTGAGCTTTAAAATCCTACTCTACGTGCTCATTCTTCACGTGCCTCTTGGTCCAGTGGTGGGTTTTGGTCTGGGGCCTTCTAACACCTTACTGGATTCATCCTCTGCTTTGTACTCCTTGTGTGCCTGCTTGCTGGCAGAGCACAGCAACCTCAAAAACCCTTGATTTCGAGTAACCACTACTCAGCAACAACTAAAAATCAGTGTTTCACCGATGGTATTTCCATCATCAATTCAGAACGCAGCACCGTACCAGCTACTAAGAAGAAAAAGTGTGAAAGCCCAGGTGAAAGCCCACAGCTCGCAGCCCGAGGCTTCAGCAAACCCAGCTGTTCGTGCTGAGGTAGTAAAGCCCAGCCAGCAGCGTGCCAGACCACACGGTAACTTCGAGCGACTTGTGCTTATTTAAAACTCCCTTGTTAACCTGAACAGCCGATGCCTCTCAACAAGCCACGTTGCCAAATCATGGAACGAACCACGAGCGCGCTCAGCAATGGAAGGGGGGGCCTTCAAGATCGCCCCGGTGCCGGCCCTTTGCCACGGGCAGGCAACACCTCCCCACTACACCGGGCTGCTCGAACCCGGCCTGATACCGCTCCCACGGGCGGCGCTTCCCAAGGCTCCTCAGGGACCCCCTGAGGGATGGGATCCCGGTATTCCCGGCGGGAATCCGCGCATGCGCAGTACCGTGCGCCGCTGCCGGCGGGGCGGGCGGGCGCTTTAAACCGCCGGCGCATGCGCGGGGCCCGGGGAGAG
Source organism: Dendrocincla tyrannina (assembly GCA_035047865.1). Classification (NCBI taxonomy): domain Eukaryota; kingdom Metazoa; phylum Chordata; class Aves; order Passeriformes; family Dendrocolaptidae; genus Dendrocincla; species Dendrocincla tyrannina. The sequence goes on along the minus strand of JAWWMP010000001.1, from coordinate 30,533,111 downwards.
CCGCGGGGTGTGCGCGCGCATGCGCGATGGCGGCGGGCGGCCGCGGGTGGTTCTGCGCGCTGGCGGTCGGCGTGTCCCTCCTGAAGGGCCTCCTGATGCCCGCATAGTAAGGGGCGCTCCGGGAACGGGCCGGCACCTGGAGCCGGGGCGGGGGCGCTGGGCTGCACCGAACCCCTCAGGGCGGGTTGGTGAGGGGAGCGGCGCGGCACAGCTGCGCGCTTGTCTTCGGGAGCCCTTCCAGACCCCCCCCCCAGCCTGGCTGTTGTTGTTTGTGAATTACAAGGTTTTTTTGCCGGAAACCCCCCAAAAGGTTGCTATGAAAGCTAGTTAAAACCTAAAGTTTCGCTTTAGTTGTCCGAAAAGGCCGAGGTGTAAGCAATTCTTTCCCCGCAGACAGCTGTATGAGTGGCTTTTTGCACGGTCAGATGGCGACAGGGCAAGGAGGACCGGTTTTAAACTGAAAGAGATTGAGATTAGATGTTGAGATAAAATTCTTCCCTGTGAGGGTGGTGGAGACACTGGCAGAAGTTGCCCAGAGAAGTTGTGGATGCCCCGTCCCTGCAAGTGTTCAAGTGTGAGCAACCTGGTCTAGTGAAAGGTGTCCCTGACCATGGACCTAAATGGGCTTGGAGGTCCCTTCCAACCCAAACCATTCAAGGATTCTCTGTTATGTCCTCGGCACAAAGTTCATGCAGCATCTTTGCTACTGTTTCAGCTGCAGTTGTGCCCTAGAGCTGTTCAGTAGAGGCTTGTATTTTATCTGCCTGTGGTGGTGTGCTCTGAAATGTTCCTCCTTGAAGTGTATGTATGTGACATTTACTATATCCCTTCTGTAGTTATTCCACAGATTTTGAAGTGCATAGGAACTGGCTTGCCATCACCCACAACTTGCCCCTCTCTCAGTGGTACTATGAGGTAAGTATGTGTTTGGAGGTTTTTTAGCTGTGTATGATTTATAGGCACATTGGGTATGTCAGACTGAGGGCTGGAAGAGGATGGTTGGTGGCTGTCCTGCAGAGGGACCAAAACATGCCAGTCATGATTTGCTGACCCTGTGTAGCATTGAGTTAAAAAATTAGAGTTGTTTTGAGAAGCTGCAAGTACTTACGAAGGTGAAATGGAAAGAGCAATTAAGGAATGTGGGTTATTAGAAAGACACTAACACAGGAGCAAGTCCCATGGTAGTCTTAAGTTGCTGCTTTTTTCACTCATGTCATTGATGATACACAGGTATCAGAATAAAGAATCATGCAGATGGGTATATACATGTATATATTATGAAATCAATCACTGTATTAAAGTTTTGAGCCTTTGCTGGCACACTAGTAGCATGCACTGATTTTTGTCTAGATGAATCACCTTGAAGTTTGTGATAGACTCAGATTAAAACCCAGTTATGTAGGCGATCCTACAGTATCTCCTGGAGTACAGGGATACATATCATAGTCTCTTGTATTCCATGTAAGCATCTGGGAATTTTGTATCCAGGAGTAAATGATTTGTGCAGGTCAGAACTTTGTAAGGGTGATCTAGTATTGTAAACCAAATTTCTGTGATGCCAGCATGATCCTAGTGCCAGAGCATAGGACGCCTTTCCATCAGTAAGCATTTGGGAACATGCACACTGAAAAATATACCCCATCCCAACCTGCTCTGGTCCTCCTTCCTCCTTTGCTACTCCCACAGTCAAGGGTTGGTCAGAGCATAACAGCTGTCCCTATGGGAAAAGATCACATAATGCCATTTGATTTTGATAAGGTCATATGAGAGTTAAGATTTATTGAGTAATTTTGAGACTGTAGCAAGGCTGATTGTGTTGGTGATTGCTCTAATGTAGACCAGTATTCGCTGTGGGCTGTTTTACTGAGATTTTTTAATATTGGCCCTATTACTGTAAGTTGATTTATAAAGAACAGACAGTAATATATTGGTTAGGTGCAGATGCATAAAATGCTGTTTAATCTTTTCCTGCTAATCAGGAGACATCCTGTCTCTACCACTACTATAGAAGAAAACAGTTTAAATCATGCTCAGCATCCTAGAGCTGGCTGTGATGAAGTACTGCAAACAGCATGGATTGTCTTAACCTATTTAATCTTCTTTCATTGTTAGGCAACTTCAGAATGGACCCTGGATTATCCACCGTTTTTTGCTTGGTTCGAATACGCACTTTCACACGTGGCCAAGTACTTTGACCCGCAGATGTTGGTTATTGAAAACCTGAATTACACCAGTCATGCAACCATCTTCTTCCAGAGGCTTTCAGTCATCTTTACAGATACCCTCTTCATATATGCAGTTCATGAGTAAGTCTTAATGTTCTAATTTTAGGGACAGTGGGTAGTTTTTAATATGTGGCCTTTTTCTGTAGCCACAACAAACAACTATTTGTACGAATAAGCTTGGAAATGCATGGAAATACCGAAGTTGCTTTAACCTATTCAAGGAGAAATTTGGAATATAGTGCTGAAGCCAAGATAACATGTTCTTGTAGATGCAGTTGCGGTACATGTGGTAGATTTGCAGGCACTCAGACATTAGCTGCCATATCACATGCTGTAGTTGGTTTTGCTTCTGTCACTGCGTTCATTTTATAGGAGTTGCAGGACAGCTTGTGTGCTCAAAACAGGGCTTCTTCCTGTTATTTTTCTTGCTACTCTGTTCTTCTAGAGTAGAAGCATAAAGGACATTTCAGACAAAGTGCCAGTATCATCAAATACGCAAAGTTGCTCCGGTGTTTTTGGTGTTCTTGATGATAAAATGATTATTCCAAGTCTAATATAACAATAATAGGATTAGATACTTTCAGTGTGCCCTGACTTTGTGAAGAAGTATTTATTTAATACGTAAGGACTAGAGTGAGGGGATGTTTTGAGAAATATGTTGCCTCCCTTAATGATTTGGCTGTAACAGTCTTCCCTAATTTAATTCTGTTTGCTTAAATTCTGGGCAGAAAATTCTCTTAACTCTTATTTACTTTGTTTATTTGAAATGGGCTATTAGATATATGAATGTGAGCCTGAAGGCTCAGGGCTGGTATCTGCATAAGGTCATTTTGCCAAGAGAGGTGATAGGTGTCCCACACCTAGAAAAATTCAAGGCCAGGTTGGACATGGTTTAAGCAGCTGGGTCTAGTGGACGGTGTCCCTGCCCATGGCAGGGGGGTTGGACTGTACGACCTTGAAAGGCCCCTTTGAGCTCAAACCATTTCATGGTTCCATGGATGAGCTGGCTTTCTTAATATGGCTCTCCTAATATTATTTCAACGCAAGTAATCCGTAACTTTTTAATCTGATCTAAGCCTACCTTCAAAAATAATATGAACCATATTTCTTCACACTGAGAAGTAATAAGATGTTTTCAGCTAACAGAAATAACTCATAATACTGAGGCAGGGAGAATGGGGAGCCAGGAAGAGGTTAATGTCCAACGGGGGACCTTAAATACAACTTGGTGTGTTGTCTCCAGATGTAGCAATCCATTGTTCATCCATGACAGCAACCAGGCTATGACACCTTTACCCTTACTAAAGAGACTGGAACCTGAGGCTAAGTTACTTAACATCAGCTGTAGCATGTGGAACACACTAGAGGCTTGAAATTGAAAATCCTTGTCTTACTAAACTTTATTCATGACACTGCCCTTGATGAATTTAGCAAGAATTTTATAATTGTCTTCCATCCTAATAAAATGCCTAACTTCAGGTTAAGTGCACCTCTCAGCTCTTAAACCCAATGATGCTTTTGTTGTCTGAATTAAAACTCCTGTTTCTTCTGTTCTTGTTCAGGTGCTGCAGATGTGTAAATGGAAAACGAGCTGCAAAGGATATTCTGGAAAAACCAACATTTATTCTTGCTGTTCTGCTCTTGTGGAATTTTGGGTTGTTAATTGTGGATCGTATCCTTTCAAACCAGAGTTGTTTGTGGGTTTTTGTTTGCTTTTTATTTTAACAACCTGTTACAGCGTGTGGTACAAACACATATTATTACTATCACAGCAAGTAACGCTATTGTTTTTGTTTCTGAGGTTAGTTAAATAACTTCATGTTTTCATTAGAATTATTATTTGGCAAAACAAAAGTTGGTCAGTTCTTGGTCTGATTTGCCAGAATTGCAGGAGGACCAACCAGTCTGGTAACAACGTGCCTGTTCTGCTGGCTGCTCCTCTGCCTGCCTACAGAAGTACTAGCAGAGAGGCTCTGTTTTCTGGGTGTGATTCCAACTTTGTCCCATGGCAAGGAAAATCTTCAAGGACCTTAAAGTTCAGGCTGTATTCAATTGGCTAATGTTATATAGGAATTAGGCTTTCTAAAGAAGATCTCATAGAATCATTATGTTATGGGTTGGGTTGGAAGGGATCTTAAATATATCATTCCAATCCCCCTGCCATGGGCAGAGACACCTTCCACTAGACCAGGTTGCTCAAAGGCTCATCCAACCTGGCCTCAAACACTTGCAGGGATGGGGCATCCACAGCTTCTCTGGGTAACCTGCTCATGTTCTGGTTGCCAGGACCTGTCACTAGAAACTGGGAAATAAACTCTGTAACCAGTTTGATTAGGTTAGAAAGTTGCCATTACTTTATTCACTGTTGAGATATATGGGGATAGCTCCACGAAATATGTACATCAGTTATCAAAACTTTTGACTATTTATACCTTTTATCAAACAAAGGAATTAGTGTTCATTTGCTTACAAGCTATGTAGTTCATTAATGAGTCTTCTAGCTTCTATTGGTTATTGATTTCTTTCTTCTCATGCCAATTAGTCTGCATTTTCAGACTTTTTATTATGTTTTTCCCAGGGAGGACTTCTCTGCTTTATGTAACATGTCATTGTGGTTTATGAATTCTGCATTCATGGTCTCCAGTTCTCAACAATAAATTTCTTTTCCAGGCTTCATTAACTTCCTCCTCCAGGTCTGCGAGCCAAGCCCTAAACTTTTAATTTGTTTTTCTAACCCATGGACATCACCCAGATCTTGCCCATCAACCGTTATCTACTTCACGGATTAAACCTCTTCTCAACATTTTAAAGGAATGTAACTTGTTCAGTGACACTAGAGCTGAAAAATTTAAGATTTACCGTTTTTTGGTTTGTCTTATATAAGTTGCACAGTACATATGTAGATTGTTATGTTTCATTTCATCAAGGTAATGTGCTAGCATTGGTAGATTTTCTGTCTGAGAGTACTGACAAATAAGGTTAAATAATGCCTTGTGTCAGTGTGGTGTGAATTTAAGGTTGCTTCCTTGATTTAAATTCTATTTTAGTGTGAATTTATTGTTCATAACTTTGAGTATTCCCCAGAAAGCACAGTAGTAAAGAAAGCTGGCTTTATTCTTTTCTTGACTCAAGTTCAGATATTCACTTCCAGTACAATGGCTTTCTGTTTGGGCTGATGCTTCTTTCTGTTGCTCGTTTATGTCAGGTAAACTCTAGTGACTGGATTGTTGTCTGTTTGTTGCCATGTGTATTTAAGTGCATGAATTCACTTCATTGGGATGTCCACATTGAAGGCAATGGTAGTGGCTTGGTGTTGAGGTGTGCTAAATTCTGTGTTATACCTGAGCAATGTGGCATCATTTCTTGCCCTTTTAATATTCTTCCAAATCACCAGTCCTTAGAAAACATACTTCTGAGGCTGTGGGGAGGTGAGACCTGTCCCAGTTGTCCAAGTATGTTGTGACAGGATAGTTTCCTTCTCCCTACATTTTGTGCATAATATTCCTGAGTTTGTAATTTGAAGTAAATAGTTTTTTTTTTTATACCTGTAATAAATGTCCCATCACCAAAGGAGTACAACAGGGGACCATTAAAGCTTAGTACAAACAGAGTACAAGGAAAAGAGCTTAGGTTTTGTTTTGTTTTTCTTTCAGAAAAGGTATTTGGAGGGCGCTCTTCTTTTTGCTGTTCTTCTGCACTTCAAACACATCTACATGTATGTGGCCCCAGCATATGGCATTTATTTGTTACGATCCTATTGTTTTACTGCAAATAATGCAGGTAAGATGGGGTTTTCCTCACTTGCTTTTATGGGACTCCGTTAATCAATGGAACTAGAAGAACACTCAAGACATGCAGATAAAATTGGAACAAAATGGCTGCATGTCAAAAATTCTGCTTCAGAGCAGAATTGGTAGGATCTTGAAAGATCTTTGAAATATGTTTGTTTCTGTGCCATTCCTGTTACTTTTAAGAGTGCTTTGAGTTCTTTGTTGAGAAAAACTAACATGAACAAACTGCAGGTGGCATTTAATTCTTATTCTGGATATGAAACAATTAGATAGCATCAGAAGCTATTTCAAAGTCCACTGAGTTTCTCTCCACTTTTTATCACTGAAACATGCCCTAACATTCCTCATGTGAACAGAAAAGGTAAATTTGGAAACACTGAAAGATTTCATAATGCAGGACTGAGTGGAAGAAGAGAAATGCCAGCTGACTGTTGAAGGAAGCAACTGAATGTGTTGCCATAAAAGGCTGTGTGCCCCTTTTGGATAGGTGCTCTCAATTCCTTGTCAGCATGGAGTGCTTTGTCTCCCTTTCCACTGACCACAGTAATTGTTTTTGTAATCTGTTTGTTTCTTATAGATGGATCCCTGAAGTGGAGAAGTTTCAGCTTTCTTCATGTAACTCTTCTGGGACTGATTGTCTGTCTTGTTTCTGCTCTTTCTTTGGGACCCTTCCTAGTATTGGTAATAACACCTTTTTCACACGTTACTCCCCAGGAACTGGTAGAAAATTGCATTATAAAAATACCATGTCTCATCTAAGGAGACCATTTCTTTCTTCTTTTGTTTTCTGTAGGGCCAGCTGCCCCAAGTCATTTCACGGCTTTTTCCTTTCAAGCGAGGCCTCTGCCATGCCTATTGGGCCCCCAACTTCTGGGCTTTGTACAATGCCATGGATAAAGCACTAACAATTCTTGGTCAGTATGCTGGTCTTGCTGCTTGGTGCCCCTTTGCAGATAGAGCTCTCTGGATTTTAGTCTTCCCCATTTGAAATGCATGTGGTAAATTCCGTTCTCAGATTGCTATAAATCATCTGATTGTCCACATAATACAGTGCATAAGTTTTCAGCAATAGGTCAGAGATCAATCACTTCCTCTGCTATCCTTTAGAAAAAGAAATTACTTGGCCCCATACTCAGTTCAGCTACTGCATTTTCTTTATTAGCATTTATGAGTTTGTGCTTTTTTATGTTTTGGTTTTAGGTTTAAAGTGCAATTTTCTTGATCACACAAAAATCCCTAAAGCCTCCATGACAGGAGGGCTGGTTCAAGAATTTCAGCACACTGTCCTCCCTTCAGTGACTCCACTGGCAACATTAATCTGTACTCTCATAGCTATATTGGTAAGAACAACTAATGCTTTTTGAAACTTCATATGTTTTGTCCCTCAGTAGGTTTTAATTGATTAGTGTGCACTTCATATGAATTTTAATTCTAGGACAATAAATATGTTTTCTTTAAAAACAAAAACTATAAAGCCAGTTATTAGGCTAAATCTAGACTTAATATCTCTCTTGGTACGTGATAAAAGTATTATCAAGTATGAACTTATATTTATGGCCCCTGTTAAGAGTGTTAAAAGCAAACTTGGATCAAAACCACTCTGTGTGCTGAGTTAGAAGTAACCTTTTGTGGTAGAAAGTAGTTGATGTGGGTAGAATGGAGCTGTTTGGGCAGCTTGCACTGTTGCTAATAGCATGAGCCACAGGTAAACTTAGTGTTCTTCACATGACAAGCACAGAATGGGAGGTTCAGTAAGGAATTACCCAAATACAGAGTCTTTTTCACTTTAATGAGTAACTGGCTTTTAATGGGAAATCTTTGCGTCAACATCTTGATAAAATGAGTTTAGTGGCTTAGATTGAAAGACAGTCCTTGCATGCAAATAGCAGGGAGTTGGCTGTGGTCTTTCAGTCTACTTTCCCCTTCTGTTATTTCGACAGAATTCCTTCAGGCTCTACTCATATGTCCAAATAGGTCAGGTTCCTCCAGTGCTATATAATGTTTGTGGCACACAAGCACAACCTGGGTACAGTGGTGTTTAACATGGAAAAAATCTCATTGGACGATGCCTTGTGTTCAGGATTGCCAAACTTTTCACTGAAGTCCTGTTTTTGCCTGTTGTTTCTAGCCCTCTGTTTTCTGTCTTTGGTTTAAACCTCAAGGGCCCAGAGGCTTTCTGCAGTGCCTTGTTCTTTGTGCGTTGAGCTCCTTCATGTTTGGCTGGCACGTGCATGAAAAAGCAATACTTCTTGCTATTCTGCCTTTAAGGTAAGGGAATTCTCTACCTAGTAGTTGGCCAAAGTGGACCTGCAGTCACTTGTTGAGGAATCCCCAAAGGGGATTGTTTTGTTTTCAGTATATTTCAGAAGATGACCGTGTTTATAGAATGCCTTAAGCTACAAAAGTGTAGTGCACTGAAAAGTAAATTAATTTCAGGCACACATCAAATGAATGCTTGATGAATGCTGTGGTTCATGTTTTAAAATGCTGGATAGATTGTTCAGGAGCCAGCTGAGGAAAGGGATCTTCTGCGCCGTGCTTGACAAGAACAATACACAGTTTCTGCTAAAAGAACTTTATGCCTTAGGGTGGAAGTGAGGCTGTAGTTCATAAGCTGCCTGACCAGTATTACTACAAACTGTATTTTCCTTTTTCAGAGATTTAGTGATGTTTAAGCTCTTGTTTTCTGCTGGGCTGTGCCGATAGTTTTGTTCAGTGGGTGTGTGGTTTTCTGGGGGAGGGTTTCCTGGATGACTTTTCTCCTTCGTTTTTATCTCTGAGGGTGTTTGGTTTGAAAGCAGGAGACTTCATCACAGGTCCAGTGTTTGGAGGGACTGGGGTACCATGAAACTATTTGGCCTGTTCTTCACTCTCTTGTGTGGTGTCGTGTTTTGCTGCAGTTTCTTTGCTAAAAGACAAAAGCGTAACAAATTCTTGTAATTTTTAGCTTGTTGTCCGTTCAGAGAGCCAAGGATGCTGGCATCTACTTGATTCTGACAACAACAGGGCATTTCTCACTTTTTCCACTGTTGTTCACAGCGCCAGGTAAAGTATTCTTCTTTGTGGGGTTTCATCTTACTGCTTTGGGGTTTTTTTTCCAGGCATGTCGTGCAGGTAATGGATTCAAATTATTTTCTATAATACCTTGAAAGTTGCAAGAGACTGTATGTCGGCCTGTTTCCATAAACACAAACTCTCCTAACTAGAGAAAAGAATTACTGGTTTAAAAAGCTGTAGAAAGACCATAGGCCTTAAGTTGAAATAGAGATGAGAAGTTGCCAGTCAGTATTTATCTCTCGTTCTGCCACAGTTCCAGAAACTTCCCCCGTCACAACCATGACAGGCAAAACTGATGAAGACCATTTGAAGCCACAGCATTGGCAGGCTGTTTTCCAGCTGACTGCTTCCTTATGCTGCTAGTACTGTGTTTAAATTAAAAACCATGCAGCAGCGTCAGTATGCATAGGGACAGATGTGTCTTTGTGACCAAAACCTGTTTGTTCCTACCTTACTTCCTTCCTCTCCTCCACTTTCACTTTATCAGGGGCCTGTTCGCCTCACTCAAATCCCAGGTCATCATAACTATGACAACGTTGTAACACTGAATTGATTGTCATCCTTCTGGAAGAGTTCAAATCCAGGCATTCACACTCTTTTGGTCTGACAGTGCTGCTTATTTGTGACAGGGAAGCTGCTGCCTTCAGAAAGAGAAACTTCATCTGCCTTCTCTATTAGTTAATTATTACCTAGTGCGCAATGTAGAGCTCAATAGCGTTGATTTGGCTGTTATTTTTGCTTTAATTACTTCCCAGTGATTTGTGATTTCTTTTCAATGGGAAAATGTTATTTGCTCTGCTATCACAAATTGTAATTATAATTATTGTGTTCAGTATATTCGTAGATAATTGAAGTTAGTGTATTGCAAATGCTTGGCATTTGCTTTAGTAAACATCTATGCTTATTTTTAGGTATCCTAAGCAGTAAAACATGTAGGTATGGAAAAAATAAAGTTGGACAATGAAAGTGTGACTAGTAGGATTTAAAGTTACTGCAATTCATGTGGCAAAAGGTTTTTATAATTAATTTTAAAAGTACGTAATGTTCTTTGTTTTTCAGAACTTCCAATTAAAATACTGCTTATGTTGCTGTTTACTGTTTATAGCTTCTCTTCGTTGAAATCACTATTCAGGTAATTAAAGAAACTTTGTTCTCAGTGCCAGGAATAATAGCATTTCTTCTGGCACTGGAAACAGCCTTGTCTTAGGGGCAGACAGCACAGAAAAACAGTGCTGAAGTATCAGATTGAAGTGTTACTAGTCAAAAGATGCTGCTGCTGTTCTCAGGAGGCAGTGCTTAAGTTAGGATTATTATAGCACCTCCTGGTTATGTTTGAGCAGTGACAGCTGCCCAGTTAGTCCCAGCAGGCTGTAGATCCCCACCTGCCTGATATGCTGTTAAAGCACAGAGTTGTGATGCTGCAGCCTGTGAGGATCTAACTCAGTATTGGAACCCTTATTATTACAGTGAGTTCTCTGGAGATTGTTTCTCTTATTCTGCTGTGGGTTTTTGCAGTAGTAGTATTTCAATGTGTGGAGGAGACAGGTTATAAGTAATGTACTAATGTACAAGTTGTGATTTGTCAATAAAACTGCAAACATTTGGCTGTCAAAGCTGTAGTTTTAGAGCCTGTTGATCTCTTACACACTTGACCAAAGAAACTGCTTATCCTTACAACCCCTGTAGTCTCCACTTCCCTGTTTCCCAGATTTTTCAGGGCAAAACCAAACTGTAATGGGGGATATCAAAAGGACTGTAAACACATGTTCAGTACTTCAGGCATCTGTTTTTTGTAGGTGATTTTCTTTCAGCCAGACTGCTTTTTCTTCATTAATATTTAAGAATTCAATCATTCTGACTAAAAAGCTCTGTGGGGGCTTAGTTTTTGTCTAGAGATGGAGCTTTTGCTACTTTCTTGTTCCTAACTTGCTGAAACGAACAAATTTCCTCCAGAACATGAAATCCTCTGTAAGCTACCTGCAGTATAAGCCCTACCACCAGTGTCCTTTGCACGAGAGATCAGCTACATGGTCCATCCTACAGAAAGCTTGGGGAAAGAGGTTAAATTAATCTGACATTTCCAGTCTTTGGATATAGAACACCTTTTGGAGAACAAGTGCGTATGTGAAGGTCTGTTCAGTAGTTCACTGAAAGGAGGTGAGGTGAAGCACAGCAGCTGATGAGGTTTCTCCTTAGATTTCAAGACATCTTGGAACTTGGTGTAAAAGCCACATGATAAGGAAATTAGCTGTAGTCTTAGCTGTCACGCTGGTTTTTTGGTGTATGTGTGGGGTTTTTTTTCCTACTGAAACTCTTTACATTGTTATTTAAGGCCTTACTGTGAACTAATAGGAAATATTCTTTGCCCTGGTCACCAGTGATAGCTGAAAAACAGAATAGTTATTTTCAGTTAACATCATGTATTTTAACACTACCTCTTTTTTAATTTCTCTGACAGGAGAGAGAAGCCTCTCCTTAACTGGCTTGAAACAATCTACCTCATCCAACTAGTGCCTTTGGAAATCTTCTGTGAAATTATATTTCCTCTGACCTCCTGGAAATGGCACTTCCCTTTTGTCCCTCTGTTGCTGACCTCGGTATACTGTGCTCTGGGTGTCACATACACTTGGCTGAAACTCTATATCTCTGTCTTGACTGAGAGGATTCCTGTCAGACAAAAGGCTGAGTAAAGCTGCAGTGCTAGGAGCAGTCCTGGGATATTCCTTTGAAGGGATTACTGGGACAGTGCGAGGCTGTCACAAGGACATAGAACCCTTGATAAGACACAGTGTCTGTGTACCATTGCCATGTGGGGAGGTTCTCTTCCTACACTTCTGTACTGCCTAACAAGGATACCTCTGAGCAGAAGCACTCATTGCAGTAACATGGGCTGTGGATAAACTGTGAAGCTCAACAAAGTCCAGACTTGTGTCCCAAGGAAAACCTGTCTGATTCTCCCATTACTGTTTGTATTTGAATAAAAATTGCTGTGTCAAATTAGAAAGGATGATTGCTGTGTAGGAGAGCGTTGTCGCTGCGTTCTGTGGAATTTGTAAATTAAAAACTGATGCTATTTTGTTGGAGCATTTCTTGCATTTTTTTCAACTCACACCTAGGCCCTGCTTTTGAGGGCCACGTGCACAAGTAAGGTGTAGTATCTAGCTAGAAACTCATCCTGAGGTGCTTTGTCAAAATCTTGAACAGTCAAATAAGTTTTAATTATGTCCGTGTCCCATTGATCTGCTTGTTCCATATACACTTTTCAAAGAGACTTTAATCTTATTTTTGTAGCCCAGATGACCAAATGGAGGCATGGTACTGAAATGAATTTTGTAAACACTGTTAAATTTACCATATAATGTGGCTGCATAATTATATTTATTTGTAATTAATGTAAAATTCTGCAACTGTAACAAAAGATCAAGTGTCCACAGTTCCTCTGCTAAGGAAAAGGTATATTCAGGAAAAGGTATATTGTGTTCTTCCTCTCTGGAATCATGTACCCTGAGAGAGAACAGTTAATTCTGTGGTAAATAGTTGTACTTAAATCCTACATAACCAGCCCTAAAGGTGTTTCTCTAGAGGCTGGAGTCTGGTTTGAATTCTGGTGCTGGGAGGAAAGAGGGGATGGATATTGTTGTTCTTCCCAGTATTTTTTGAACTTTCTTCCAACTTTCCAATTTAGTTGAAGAACAGGACCCCTTCTGAGAGGCTGGTATGGGGAATAGTCATGCTTTTTGAGTTTTTTGACTATTCTGGATGTTAGAGTGGGGCTCTTGTTAGGACAGCTGGTGGAATAGTCACTGTGGCCATTTCTGTAACCAAATAGCTTGAACATTTAAACGTTTCACGGCCCTTGAGCTTGTAGTCAGACTTTCTCACTCCATTTTTCATTGCTTTCTCATAGTTTCTGCTTTTCTTACACTATCATGGCTTTGCCATGCTGTTTTCAAGCTGCTGGGGCTGCCAGAGGTGCCACGGTGCCTCTCCCAGAATGGGTTTCCCAGAGAAGCTGTGGCTGCCCCAGCCCTGGACCCCTCCAAGGCCAGGTTGGATGGGGCAACCTGGTCTAGTGGAAGGTGTCCTTGCCCGTGGCAGAGGCTGGAACCAGATGACCCCAGTCCATGGTTCTGTGAGGTCAAACCCAAGCAAATGCCTCTCTAAGTGAGCACCTATTGGTGTTCTGGAATTCTTGCTTAGAGGCGACTGCCCAGCCTCCTCCTGTGTGGAGAGCAGCTCAGTAATACATTTTTAGGAAAGAGGCTGGGAAGCCCTTGGGACCCGTGATGTGGGTTTGGGTTTTTTTTTTAATGCAGTTTTTTAAATGGTGCCGTCAGTCCTGTTACTGTGGCAACCTATTCAATGTGACTGCGCGTTCATTAAAACAGAAAAAACTAACAGCATAACAAGGCGGTGTAGGCCTCACTCTTTAATCCGGCGGCAGGACGAGCTCTCAAAATGACTGGGCTTCGATTTTAGTCCTTAATTAACCCGTAACTGTCTTGGCGGCCGGCCGCGCAGAGGGGCGGAACGCGAGTGTCGCGGCGCGGGCGGGCGGCGGGCGGTGCCGCAGCCGCACCGCTCCCCCGGTCACCTTGGGCCGGCCCGCGGCCATGGCGTTCCTGCCCGACGAGGCGCGGGCGCTGCCGCCGCCGCCGCTCTTCAACAGGGGCTCCGTCTGGCTCGGCTTCGTCGGGTGGATGACGGCGATTCTGCACAACACCTTCAACCACCGCCCCGTGCTCCGGACCGGTGCGGCGGGGGAGGCCTGAGGGGACGGGGGGAACGGGGCGGCGGGGACGGGGGGCACTGAGGTGAGGGGCTGTGTGGGGTTTGGGGGCACTCTGAGGGACAAGGGAAGGGGGGGGAAGGGGAAACAGCCAGGAATGAGGGGCTGGGAAAGGGGGTGTGTGGGATTTGGGGTGGCCATGAGGGATACAGGGGCTGGGGAAGGGGAGGGGGCCCTGAGGTGGATATAAGGAGGGATGTGGGGGCTGGGGGAGGGTGGAGGGAGTATGGGGGACTTAGAAAGGGTGTGTGGGATCTGGGGTCACTCTGAGGGGTAATTGAAGGAGGAGGCAATCTGCCAGGAGTGAGGGGCTGGAGAGGGCTGCGGGAGCGGGTGTGTGGGGTTTGGGGTGACCATGAGGGATACAGGGGCTGGGGAAGGAGAGGGAGCCCTGAGGTGAGGAGATGGAGAGGTAGAGTGGACGCGGGAGGCTGGGAAAGGGGTATGTGGGATTTGGGGTGACCTTGTGGTTTATGGGGGGAGAGTGAAGGGGAGGGGGCCCTGAGATGAAAGGCTGGGTGTGGTAGAGGGAGTATGTGAGGCTGGGGAATGGGGTGTATAGGATTTGGGCTTACTCTGAGGGATAAATGGGGAAGGAACCCTGAGGGAGGAGTGGTGGGAGGGTTGGAGAGTATGGGGTGCTCTGTTGTGATTTTGGGTTTCTCTGTGTGGGGATGGGGGTGAAGGGGTGGGAGCCCTAAAGTGAGGGGTCTGTTGGCCAGGGGGATTGGAGGGGCCTGCAAAAGGGATGTTGTCTGAGTATGGAGGGGGTTTGAGGAATCTGAGGGATATGGAGGGCGGGAAGGGGAAAGAGCCCTGAGGAAAGGGGCCATGGGAGGTGTAGATGCTGTAGGCAGAGAAGAGCTGCCTGAGGCCCCCAGGCAGTGGGGCTGGGACAGGGGGACATGGACATTCCTCTTCCTGCCGCAGGTGTTCACCGCCAGATCCTGTTCACCACCGTGGGGTGGTTTGTTGGCTACTACCTGACAAAACGTACGGATTACATCTATGCCAAAATGGACAGAGAGCTGTTGGAATATGTCAGGCATCACCCAGAGGACTTTAAGATAGCAGGTACAGCGAGTTGGTATTTTAAGAGAGACCTCAGCCTGCCTTATATACTGGTTAGCAAGTGCTAACATGTAAAGATGTCATTGGGCTAAGTCTCTCCTGCTTATTCACAATCTAAATTGCAACAGTATTCAGGATTTTACGATATGAAAATAGATATATTTATTGAGCTGTTGATCTGCCTTGATGACCAAGAAAAAAATAAGAATAGACCAAACTTGTACCACTGAAGAAGAATAAAGTAATGGGAATTAGAAATTTCAGGTCTTATTCTTGTAATATCACAGTTGTACTGCTTATTCTGCAAAACGCCCATGCATGTAGATTCAGAAATGAATGCATGATGAATATTCAGAACAAAAGCAGAGCGGGTGAAAAAAGAATAAATAGAAATGGCAGGAAACCTGAAGTGCTGTTGGCTTAGAGCCGTCATGAAGAACAGCAGTATTTTACTAAATGTAGTCACTGAGCCCAATGATGCAGTGGCATATTTTGGTGAAAATTGTCCACTTCCTAATACAGGACAGTTAGGTGGCTCTGGCTGTTGGATTGTGGTCTCTATCGTGCCATGTTGGAAGGAGTATGTAGAAATAAAGAAGTGTTAATATGCAGATCCCTTCACAGGGATCTGTGGAGAGCCCTATGGAAAAGAAGTTATGCATTTAGTTAAAACAGCGAGCTGGTGGTTCACTGCTGAGAGCAAAAGTCAGATTTTTGGAGACTTTGTTACCCTTAAGACTTTAATATGAAACATGTTCCCAATCGATCTCAAATGCTGATTAGGTTTTTGCACCTCTTGCAGAAAAGAAGAGAATAGGAGAGCTTTTGGAGAATTTCTACCCAGTCCGCTGAGGATTTCTCCAGCGGCGACACATCACCAGATGAATTAACGCCACACCAGGAACTTTGGTGTCTGGCTGTAACTCCTGAACCGTCCATGGCTTGGAAAGTGAAGTTTTACTCGCTTTCATATAATAAAAGCTTAATTGAATACTTTGTGTCTAATTATTTGTTCTTTGGTTCTGTTATGGTGTGTCAATACGTAGGTGACTGATGTTTATAACAGGATAATAACTTTTATTTATCCCTTTTTCAGTTGTTTTAATTGTGAGAGTGGAAAATTGTTTGTGCAGAGCATAGTTATGTAAGTTCCTCCTGAACTGTTGTTTGCTCCCACAGGGCTGTTCACACTGCCCAGTATCTCATACCCTCTGCCCCAAAATGTTCCTTTCTCCCTCGTTCTCTAGCAGTGGGTCTGGAGCAGGACCTGTGTGGCCACTTCCCTGCTAGAGGTATGGCCTTGAGTCGCACCTCAAAATTAACTTCTCAACCCATTTGCTTTGCGGTAAGTGCCTGTCTGGGGACTGTTGTCCCAGCATGATGAACTGAAGGAGGAGTGAGTCATCTTGTGTGTGTGTGTGTATATGTGTGAGCTGCCGAGGGAAGAAAACCTGCTGAGCCCATCCTGCCAGCACATCAGAGATGCTGAGCCCATTGGGCTTTGATCAACCTTGATGGTGAGGGTGATCTCTGTGGTGATCCCTGATGGACAGGAAGATGTCTCTGCTCAAAGCTGATTACATTAAAAAGGAAAATGACAATCAAATGGATTAAATCACTGATTCACAGAATAGGTGAGATTGGAAGGGGTCATTGGAGGTCATCTAGTTCAGCCTCCCTGCTCAAGCAGGGTCCCTCTAGAGCATAATACTCAGGATTGTGTCCAGAGGGTTTCTGAGGATCAGCAGGAAGGAAAAGCCACAACTTCCCTGGACAACCTGTTTCACTGCTCAGTCACTTGCATAGTGAAGTTCTTCCTCATGTAAAAGTGGAATTTTCTGTCCATCAGTTTCGGCCTGTTGCCTCTTGTCCTATTGCTCAGCACCACTGAGAAGAGCCTGGATCCATCCTCTTGATACCTCCCTTCAGAAATTTGTATACATTGTTGAGATGCACTCTCAGTTGTCTCTTATTAAGAGTAAACTGGCAAAGCTCCCTCAACCTTTCCACATAAGAGAGATGCTCCAGTCCCTTAATCATATTTATCACCCTCTGCTGGATCTGCACCAGGAGCACCAGGTCTCTCTTGTACTGAGGAGCCCAGAACTGCAAACAGTGCACCAGGTGAGGCCTCCCCAGGGCAGAGCAGAAGGGAAAGATCCCCTCCCTCCACTGCCTTTGCCCGGAGGACACCGTGCTGGCCCTCAGCCAGCTTGGCTGACCTTGGAGCCAGGTGTGCAGGTGTGGATTTGTGAGGTGCTTCCCTCGGGCATCTGCCTGAGCAGGCAATAGGCAGCAGCAGGAGGTACAGCTGAGGCCAGAACACCCCAAAATTGAAAGGCAGGGCTGTGCAGGTGGGGAACTTGCCCTGTGGGATGGGCTGGAATGCTGGCAGTCCTTGGAGGCGACAGGGTGTGAGATTAGGACTCCTTGGGACTGGTTAGAGAAGGGAATTTGGGGGTTCTCTTTCATTTAACAATTTGAGTCAAAACTCTGCTTTATCTCTTCTCTTCCTGACACTGAGCCTCGGTGCCCATGTCACTGCTCTCTGCAGGATTTGATGTCCCTCAGCAGATTTAAAGGAGTTGCTGCCATCCTGACTGGCTTCAACGATATGAACAGAAAACATATTTCCCCTTGGAGGATGGCAACAGTGCAGGTGCCCGGGGAGCCCGTCCAGGGCAGGGCAGAGCCAGCACCCCCTGCCACGCCAGACACGGCCTGACCTGCCCCGTCTGCCAACGTCCTGCTGGGGCTGGCACTGGGTTTTTCCAGGACAAAGACCTTTCCTGTGACCATCTACCATCTCTTATCAGCGGTGGCCAGCACTGCTGGCCAGCAGCAGCAGGGCACCGTGGGGGCCTGACACAGCCCTGGGGCAGCGTGATGCAATGCCCTGCAATCGCAGCAGGCAGAAGGTTCCTGTGACACACCGGGCTTGGGGCCAGCTGGACGGGCCGGGGCTCTCAGAGACAGACCCACCAGTCCTGGGGGGGTTGCAAGTGTCCCATAACACGTCAGCAAGCCCTTCCAGCTGTGTCAGGTCACAGATCCCTTCTGGGAACATCTTGCCTCTCTCATTGGTCATGTTCAACAGTGATGGTCAGCCCTTCATCCCTTGTCCTGGAATGACACTTCCCTGGGGCACCATGAGGCTCTCCAGCTCCTGAGTGTGCTGCCCAAGCCCAAAGCCATTGCTGGAGGTGACTGCAGCCCTTCCTCCCTGTGACACTGTCGTGGTTTAACCCCAGACAGACACCAAGATCCACAGAGCAGCTCGCTCACTCCACCGTGATCAGGATCAGGGAGAGAATCAGGAGGGTCAAAGCAAGAAAACACATGGCTTGAGATAAGAACAATTCCATAGGGAAAGCAAAAGCTGTGCATGCAAACACAGCAAAGCAAGGAATTCATTCACCACTTCCCATGGGTAGGCAGGTGTTCAGTTACCCCAGGACAGCAGGGCTCCATCAAATGTGGCAGTGTCCTGGAAAGACAAACGAGATCACTCAAAGCATTCCCTCCCTCTTCCTTCTTCCTCTCTCCTCACACTTTATATACTGAGCATGATGTTGTATGGGGATCATGCTATCCCTGTTGTGTCTCCTCCCAAATTCCCGTGCACCTTCAGCCCCCTCACCTGTGTGGTGGTGGGAAAAGCAGTAATGGCCTTGAGAACTGTGCAAGCACTGTCAGCACTAACAGAAATATCTCTGGATTATCAACTGCATGTTCAGCACAAATCTAGAACATACCAGTTCCATACCACATCCTGTGAGGAAAATTAAGTCTGTCCCAGACTTAGTCTGTGCCAAACCAGCACAGATGGCCTCCTTCTGCAGTGGACGCAGGTCCCACCCCTGAGCTCCAGCCAGGGAGGCCACCAGAGGGACACAGCATCCTTTGTGGTCCTCACCTCTCTGGAACCAATGTCTCTCCATTCCTTATGGTTCAACACCTGGCTCTGCATTCAGCCTGGGAGCAGAGTTGCTCCAAAGGCAGCGCTCCATCATGCTCCAGCCGCAGGTGGCATTGCAATGGGGATGGCCTGTGTCCCTCCCAGTATCCCCCTCATGCTCCATTTTTTCCTGGATAAGACAAGGCTGCAACTTTGCCCACACTGAGGAGAGACCTGAAAGACAGATCTGCTCTGAAATCCTGACACTACATGGAGGGACTTGTGCTTGGTCCCTTTTGGGGGACTCAGTGCTCGACAGCTGCTTCCCTAGAAAAGCAAGGGTTTTGGGTGGTGGTGCAGTGAGCTCCTTGAGTGTCTCCAGCCATAGGCCTGGGGTTTGGGAAAGCCTCCCCCCAGCCCACCATCCTCCTGAGGAGCACATCCCAAGCCACAGCTCAGGAAGGGGAGGTGTCGCCACATGTGTCTCCAAATGACCCCAATTTGTCCCCATGACTGATCTCCCATGACCCTGATTGCCCCAAACCCCTTGAAACTATCCTTGTCCTCTCTTGAACCTGACCAGGACCCTTTCAGATGTGCAGCTGCTCTGTATCTGCCCCTGGCTGTCTCCTCCAGAGCCCTTGGGTCCTGCAGCATCTACTCACTCACAGGGAGCTGGACACCCTTTCCCTGCTGCTGTGCTCAGGCAGGATGAGCCAAAGCCAATGGGGTCTCAGCAGCTGGGACAAATGGCCCGTCAGGAGAGAGGAGATGAGAACCTGCAACATATCCCAGAGCTTTGTGTCTGGACATGGGGCTGGGATCTGGGGGCAGTTGCTCTCCAGAGGTGCTTTGAGCTACAGCTCTGCTGCCCCTCCATGTTGTGTGACTGGGCTCAGTGTTGGACAGACTCATGCTCTTTCATTCACACAAATCAGACATCAGCCTTTACTGATGTTGCAGTCAAGAGAAGGAAGACATTTTTCAGCCTGAAGTTCTCGAGCAAAGGAACAGGTTGGCCAACAAGGCTGCATGTGCCCTGTGGTTGCACAGAGCTCTGAGCTCCATGGTGTAGTGCAAGGTGTCCCAGCCAACAGCAGGGCATTGCACTAGATAATCTGCGAAGGTCCCATTCAACCCAAACCATCCCATGACTTTGTGATTCTTTGTCCCTTCAAATTCCCCACTGTTGCCCTGGAAAGTGCCTGTCCCACAGAGCCAGCGTCCCCCTGCCCCACACTGAGGCTCTGCATGAGGGCCCCAGCCAGGTGAAAGCACCACACAGACAAATTGTTCCAATGGGCTTCTTTTATTAGCAAAGACTGGGGGAATTGCCCTTGGAGTCCAGGTACCAGCTGGAAAAGGGCTTGGCAGTCGCAAGGGACTGTTGGAGGTCGGGGCCACCGCACCACAGCGTCATCTTCATGTCGCTCTTTGAAAATAAAGAGGAGGGTGTGAGCCTGCAGCTCTTCTAATGAACTTCCCAACACAGCCAGATGCTTCTTCCTATGAGGATAAGGCACCACCTGGTTCTCCAGTGTCAGTTCCAGTGCTGGGAGATCAGCTGCCAGAGTGTGAGGAGGGTGAGTGGGACTGGGGAAGAGTGTGCCATGGTCAGAAATGGGGACGTCTTCTGCTTGGGAACGTCTTCTGTTCCGTGACACCAGCACCCATCCTGCAACAGCAACTTTCCTTAACGCCTTAGCCCCAGGGGTCATCCCAGGGAGACACCCAGCCCACCAACCCTGGGTCCACAGACCCTGCACCCCTGGAGTCCCTGCACAGAGGGATGGGATGTGCCCACTCCTCCAGCATGGAGATGGATATCTGCCCACAGTTGAGGGGGCAGCCCCCATCTCAAGTCCATTCCCAGGGGTTTCCCACCCCTGCAGTGCTGGGAACCTCTCCAGGATCACCACCCCTTGCCTTACTGCCCCTGGGCTCTGTGTCCCCACAGCTCTTACCTGGTGGCCAGGACAGGGTCACCAGCTGGGCTGCCCCTCGCTGAGGTTGATCTGCTCCAGGATCTGGCTGTACCTCCGTGTGAGGGCATTGGTGTCCCTGGTGAGGTGGGTGAGGACCTGCTGCAAGCCACTCAGGTGGTGGGACAGGCGCTCCTCCAGCTGGGCATCCACAGCCTCGTTGCTGCCCGAGGACGTGTCCCTGTCGGTGTCGACACCGCTCGGGCTCTGGTCACTGACAGAGGCCAGGCCTTTCTCCACCATGGGCTTGATGGCCTTCAGCAGCTGGTAGCGCTCATAAAGGTCCGTGTGGCTGCC
>JAWWMP010000001.1:30448552-30511901 GCA_035047865.1 Dendrocincla tyrannina | reverse complement strand
GGCAGCCACACGGACCTTTATGAGCGCTACCAGCTGCTGAAGGCCATCAAGCCCATGGTGGAGAAAGGCCTGGCCTCCGTCAGTGACCAGTGTCCGACTGGCACTGACACTGATACAGCTTTAGATGAGGGTGCAGACAGCAATCTGGAGGAGCGCCTCTCCCATCATGTCAATGGCTTGCAGCAAGTTCTGACAGACCTCACCAAAAACACCAATGCCCTCACACGGAGGTACAGCCAGATCCTGGAGCAGATCAACCTCAGTGAAGATCAGTCCAGCTCTTGAGCCTGCACTCTGTCTCTGAGGTAAGAGATTGGGGACACACAGTGCCAGGGAGGAGCTGGTTGAGGGGTAACAATCTGTCTTTATGCCCCATCAGCTGTGTGGCTTTCAAAGGTTTGCATCACACCCCCAATCCCCAGGAGTTCTGAGTCTGCACTTCATTGCTCAACAGATGCATTCTCCTGGATCTGTCTTTCTCAACTGCTCA
Source organism: Dendrocincla tyrannina (assembly GCA_035047865.1). Taxonomy (NCBI): domain Eukaryota; kingdom Metazoa; phylum Chordata; class Aves; order Passeriformes; family Dendrocolaptidae; genus Dendrocincla; species Dendrocincla tyrannina. The sequence goes on along the minus strand of JAWWMP010000001.1, from coordinate 30,511,411 downwards.
CTGATGCAAGCTGCACCACTGAACAAAGGCCACTCTGTGAGCTCCTTGCTGTCCTCAAGACTCCCCAGTTTGCAGCATAGGCAATGTCTTGCTGATGCTGGGGAAACACGAAAGATCCCTGGGACCAAAGTGCTATTGGTGGGCCCTGAACTCTGGCCTCAAGGAGCTGACAGGCACTGGTGCTCCATCTGCTCCTCTTTTTTCTCTGATTGAAAATGTCACAGAGTCATTTTTTGGGAGGAATTCAGCACTTTCAGGTCTCTAAATATCTAAATTTGGTACACTATCTGAAAACAGCTCAGACACTTCAATCTTACCCCACCCTGAAAAGCAAACCCATTCTCTATGCTGGTGGGACTTTCATCCCTGAGATCCCTTGGGTAGACATCCTTGTGCTCCATCAGAGACAGGGCTCATGGCCAAGAATCTGGCTGTGAAGTGGAGAGCATAGAAAGGTGACAGCAACAACAATGGGCATTAACAGGACTGTACAATGTTATCCCTTGTTTAGAAGGAAACCCAGCCAGGAATGAGGACATCCTGAGCAAACTGCATGTGTTATCCCCACAGGGTGATCTGTTGTCCGCAGCCCAGCAGTACATTTTCTCCTGCGCCAAGTCCCACCAAGGAACATCCTTTGTGAGCAGTGCAGAGCTTAGCCATCTGCCCGCCGGGCACTACCTCTACCATCTGACTCGTCCTGAAGCTGATCCTCCCAGCAAGCTTCCTGCTTCGTCTCACCCCTGTTCCAGGGGGATTTCTGCGGGACAGAAAGGAGTGTTTTATGTTATTGCTTTGTGGAAGGCAGGTGTAACTTTGAAGTGATGCTTTTTTCTGTATGTGCCTAGACCCATCCAAACCAGTCTCTTTGATAATATAAATTAAATTCAAAGCCTTGTGCACGTGTCCTGTGTTTTCTACCAGATGTAACTTCTGTATAGCTATTGTCCCCCACCCCATGAGGGTGATGTCACCTTGGCCACCAAGGCCTTGCTTCAGTGCAGGGAGGTGAGCAGGGTTTCTCTGGCAGAGAGTGGGAATTGCATTTGCATTGGGATGGATGTTTCCCCAGCCCTCTGTCTCTCACACCATGCAAAACCTTTGTGTAATCCTGCCACCACCCTGTGCTGGGTGCTGAAATCCCAGGCTGCTTCACAGCATCCTCCCTTCCTTTCCCAAACATCCTCTCCTCTCCTGGATCCCCAACGTGTAAGCTTCCCAACCTATTCGGTGCCTGCACATCCCATCCCTTGGTGTGCACTCATCCCGCCTCTCAGACCCAGCACCACCTCCACTACACACAGTCCTGTGGACAACCTGTCACAATCCTTGCTGGCCCCAACAAAACCCAGGGAGCAATTCTGCCTTCTCTGGAAGCAGAGGAGGTGGGGATGCTCAGCTGGGGTGAATAGGAAGGCAGCACTTTGCTCGTCTTCACTTCCTGCGAGTTGTGGAGAGACCAGGGGCAAAGCCCTCACTGAGTGAGTGGGCAGGAGCTGCAAGCTCTTCACAGGCAAGTTGGAGCCTTCAGTACAGGCTGGGTCCCACCTCCAGGTGACTCCTTCCTTCCCAGACACCACGCTTGGGAAGTTCTACTGAGCTGGGCACTAGAGGGAGGTGTCCCCTTGCCTGGTCAGGATATTTTAAAACATATTCAACAGTTGAAATAATGTTGCTTTGGCTGAACAAACACTGGTCCTCCATAAACCCTCCACTTTTGATTATAAAACTGCAGATCTCTGAGGATCTGGTGTTAGAGGAGGATTGCAACTATGCCCTGTGCTGCAGGCTGCAGATATGTTGAGTGTGTTGCTAATGTGTTCTCTGAATCTGACATATCACAAGAGTGAAATAACATCCTTCAGACTGGAATCAGAGACTCATCAGCTCTAAAAGCCTCCATCTAAAAGTAAAAATGTTCTTCAGATGGTACCCCTGTTTCTTCTGCTTGCCTGGAGGCAGTTACATGTCTTGCCTTTTAGTGGGGCTCTGATTGCTCAGCAGCAACTGAAGCTCCACAGCACTGTAAAGAAAGAGAAAATCCCTTACTTTTATTTTAGGGAAACTCTAATTGCACAGAAAATAATAGAGAAAATTTCCCTAAAGGGAACAAGACATTTCTTCAAGGATGTGAACACTGGGAAATGCCCCTACAAGCTAAGCTGAACGTGATAGAAACATGAGAAAGAAGTCGATGAACATGGGTATAAGGAGAATCATTTGGTTTCTTGGGAATGTGGAAACTGATGGGCTTGTTGTGTTATTTTAACCAATGGCAATACGGGTGGTTAAACTTGTATCCCAGGGATGTCTCCCCTGCATTCATCCATTGAGGATCGAACATGTACGTTGTTGGTCAGCAGACATTTTGTGTCCTTGGCTTCTGATGGTGTCCTGGGGCTTGCCCAAAGCCAGGTCAGATCTCAGATACAAGCCATCAGCCTTGCATTCGGAGAAGGTGGGTGGAGCTGATGAACGTCTGGAAGGCCTCAGGTAGGAATGTTGATGGTGTTTGTACAGCGCATGGTGTTTGATTTAGGAGTGGCTCCTGCATGCAGTCACCAGGCCAGCTGCAGTTTCTGAGTAGATCTAAAGCAAACTGCTGATGGTTTTCCTTTTTCAGTCAAATTTTCACAAGTTATGCAGGCTGGCCACAGGTAACCAAAGCAACCCAACAGTTTGCAGGAATCATAGAATATCTTAAGTTGGAAGGGACCCACAAGAATCAACGAGTCCAGCTCCTGGCCCTGCAGAGAATAACCCCCAAGATCACTCCATGTCCCTGAGAGCATTGTCCAAATGCTTCTTGAACACTGCCATGCTTGGTGCTGTGACCAATTCCCTGGGGAGCCTGTTCCAGTGCCCAACCACCCTTGGGGTGAAGAACGTTTTCCTAATATGCAACCTAAGCCTCTCCTGACACAGCTTCATGCCATTCCCTTGGATCCTGTCACTGGTCGTCACAGAGAAGAGAGCAGCATCTGCTCCTCCGCATCCCCTTGTGAGGAACCTGTAGACCACAATGAGGCCTCCCCTCAGTCTCTTCTCCATGTTGAACAGATCAAGTGACCTCAGCTGCTCCTCACAGGGCTTCCCCTCAAGGCCCTTCACCACCTTCATGTCTCTCCTTTGGACACTCTCTAATAGCTTTATGCCCTTCCTGTATTGTGGATTCAGTGTATGTGCTTCAAAAGACAAAAAAATCTGGGTTTTTTTCTGTGACCTTTGCAAGAGACTTGGAGTGACTTGGTACATCCCTGGCAAACTCCAGGACAGAGATTGGGGTGCCCTGCCAAATCCCAGCTGGAGTGAATACTGTCCACATGGCAGTTCAGAAGAGCTGCACCAAGTTTGCTGACTCTCTTCCTTGCTAACCCATCCACTGCTATTTAAAATAACATGGCTCATTTCCTAGCTATTCACAGGAACTTCCTACAGAGATGCCCTGGAGCAGTTGGGTACTGGGAATCATCTTTTTTAGGTAGTCCTTTCTTTGATTTATCTTCACTCCTACCAGTGATAATGCTGGTGGCTGTAATACAACATGGAGGGTGAAGATCAGCTATGGATTGTCACCTCCATGACCCAGGTGAATGGACCAGAGCAAAACGTCTTCATCCCCTCAAGAAACTTAGATACTGGAAAAGAGGAAACATGAGGAGAAAGGCAAAGAGAAGCCTCTCCATGTTCCTCCCAGATGCTTTCCCATGTCTGAACTTCTTATTTTCCTTTCCCTTTTAAGCATGGAATTATTATTTTTTTCCTCCCTTTGGATTTTGTGTATTCACTTCTACTAGGGCATAAACCCCAAATCTGACTGTTGTTGCCCTAATTCTCTTAAAGAGAAGTTGCCAATTCAATGTATTAAGAAAATAAATCTTTTATAAATACTTGTATAAATAATACTGTTTTCTAAACTGATGCATAAAACCATAGAATTATAGAATGGTTTGGGTTTGAAAGGACCTTAGAGATTATCTAGTTCCAACTCCCCTGCCATGGGCACAGATGCCACCCCCTGGATCAGATTGATCACAGCCCCTTCCAACCTGGTCTTGAACTTGAATTTCCAGGGATTTGGCAGCCACAACTTCTCTGGGCAGCCGGTGTCAGTGTCTCATTTCTCTCTGAGTAAATGTGTGTACCGGCACAAAGCTGCTCCAGCTCATTGTTATGTACATATTTATACAGTTTTATGAAAACCACATATTTATTCCCCAAAAGCCATTGTCAAATTATTCTTCTTTGACAGACCCACAGTTCTATGTATTAATATGATTATTCTTATAGTTTGTTTTGTGGTTGCTTGTCCAAGGTCCAGGCACAGGCTAATTATATCATGCAAAGATGTGGAAAGGATGGTCCGTGCCTGAAAGAGCTTAAAGTCTTGGAAATATCCCTCTTCCATCAAATAAAAACTAAGTGTGGGCAGAGGAAAATGTGCTTTTAAAGTGTCTACAAAAGAAATATGTCAGGCCAGCAGCCACCCCAAGAACAATAGGCAGGACGCTTGAGGCATCACTGTGCACAAGGAGCCAGGAGAGGAATGAAGAACATCTAACTGCTTCCTCTTCCCTGTTCTCCTCATGGCTCTGTAATGCATTTGAGCAGGCAGTCTCTTCAACAGGTCTCAGCAGCCTTCCCTTTGAGGACAGGACCTTGGTGATCCTGCAAACACCCTCAGAGCTCTCTTTCTCTGCTTGAGAGCAAGCACGTGGTTCCCAACAGACCATGAATGCATCAGATGCAGCTTCAAAAGACCCAAGGGATGAAGGATTTAAGGGATCCAGGCCAACTGGTAACAAACAAAAAGGCCCACAGAGACCCTGCGTGGAAATTCTAGCTTAATACAAATCAAATTCCACCCTCCAAAGGGAGAAAGCCAGCTAACCACCCTGAGATAGCACAGCAGTGGCCAAGACCTCTCCAGGGGATATGGAGCAGCAGCTACAATGGAGCTGCTGGTTGTGAGAATCCCAGGATGCTGGTCACTAAGGCTACGGAGACTATCATGATTTTGGTTTTTTACTTTGTTCTCAAGTGAATAATGAAATTAAACCAACCTCAGCTAGCTGTTACCAGCAGCACAGCCTGCTGAAAGCCTTTTTGGAGGTACCTCCTCCAGTCCTGTCCACAACCCTCATCCCACTTGTGCTTTTCATGGACCACTCCCCCAACCACTTTAGCATGCCTTTGACTAAGGGGTAAAAGAAGGACTGACAAATGGCAAGACTGACTGTGTCCAGTTAGTACAAGCAGAGGGCTTTGATGCAGAGTCAGATTCTCCTCAGCAAATCTGTGACATCAAACAGGTCAGATGTGTGGCCCTGCTAATCCAGGATGATTACTGGATTACTCTGATTACTCTGGTGTAACCACCTGAAAAATAGGCATGAAATCCTCATGGGAAGGCAATGATATGACTCAGTCTGTGAGAAATTCTTCCTAAGGTCTCTTTAGACATCAGATCAATTTGGTAACTTAAATCATACCCTTACTGAAAAGCAGGGGAAAAAAATCCAACTGGGAGTAATTTGTAAAGCAGGACTGAAAAATGCCATCCTAAAGCAAGTCATACAGTTTTTGGGATAAAAAAGTCCCAGAAGAAGCATAAATAGTAACAGACTTTTCACATGCATGGTGACTTCTAGCCAAAATACTTTACAGACTTCCAGGTCATTCTTTGTCCGGTATGTTCATCACACTGAAGGATCAACTGTGGTTGATCTAGCAGTAGAAAAGAGCTGGGGACATCAGCTAACAACTATTCCTTTGACTGAAGTGCAAAGGATCTCTGTTGTGACATTGAAGGTTTGGCCTCAAATGCCATGAGCCACCTTTGACTCTGATTTGGGGACACCTTTCAGATGAGCTTTTGAACAAAGTAAACTCATTTCCTGCTCTTCACGGTTCCCTAGATGAAAAGCTTGCATGAGCAAAGAGACGATGGCCCACCTGTCTATCCAGTTCTGCAGCTGCAGAAAGAAAGGTTATCACCTCCAGCATCGAAGACGTGGTAGATGTGAACTCTGTCAGCTATATCCAGGATATTTTCTGAAGCATCTACATAAACCAGCCCAAAGAATGGGATTTGTAGGAATTAAAGGCCCAGAACATGCCAATCTCCCAGCTCTCCCTGTTTTCCCATAAATACTGATTTTTTAAAATTTATTACAAGTCACAAAACCTGGGCTCCCAAGCAGACCTCACTAGTGCGTCCAGCACTATCAATTCTGCTGGTCAGGCAAAGGGAAAATTCAAGCCTTTCTATTCAGAGAAGCAGAGATAACTCAGACATAGGTTATTACTGAGGATACCTCAGGTTGCTTCAGAGCAGCAGAAGCAAAATGTAAGATGGGTTCAGTGATAGGTTCATCCAAATGCACAAAGCATCTCTTTCCCTGTTCCTCAATCTCCTGTTCACCTTAATGCTGTCTTCTGGGATGACATAGGCCTAGCAAAATCCCTGGAGAACTCAAAGGCAAAGCTAGTTTCCATAAACACAATGCAGATTTTGTGACAATTGTTTGCTGATATACCATGCTGTCGATTTTCATCATTAATGTCTCCCCTAGAAACACTTTTAGGAAGAGATTTTGCCTTTGGTTTCTGGTATCAGGAACAGCTTGGAATGGAAGAGAGTGAGGCAAGGTTGGTAGAGGAGGTAACGCCTTTTATTAGACAAACAGAAACTGAAAAAAAAAGGAAAAAACCCACAAACAAGCTGAAACAGGATCTGACAGACCTGAGAAACAGACCTGAGAATGCCTGATGTGCCCTAAAGCATGGATGGTTTTATCCATCTGTACCAGTGGATCTAATAAAAGATGTTGTCTCTCATTACAAACATTAAGTCACACCTCTATACAACCATGTCTTAGGCAATTTTGCCACCATAATGAAACAAAGACACAGCAGTGATGAATGGCCTGAAGAAAAGTTTGAAAGCACCAGTGCACTCAGAAACACATAGAATGAAACAAAGGAGACCTGAAGGGTTATGGTTTAGTTCTGGAGAGGTTATTTAGGCTCTCTCTGATTTGATACTCTGCATTTAATAAATTAACAAAGACAGAATCATTGTAGAACCACAGAATGGTTTGGGTTTGGAAGGAACCTTAAAGATCATTTAGTTCCCACCCTACTGCCATTGGCAGGCACACCTTCCACTAGACCAGGTTGCTCAAAGCCCCATTCAACCTGGCCTTGAACATTTGGAGGGATGGGGCAACCACAGCTTCTCTGGGAAACCTCTGCCAGTGTCTCATCACCCTCACATTAAGTAATTTCTTCCTAACAACTAAATCTCTCCTCTTTTAGTTTAAAACTAAAACCTCTTCTCCTGTCACTTTCTGCCCAAGCACAAAGTCACTCTCCCTCTTTATTATAAGCCACCCTTTACGTATTTATAAATCCACTTTGGGTAAATCCTTGTGAGTGTTTCGATGCTGTGACAAACAATTTCACTATCACTAAATCTGTGATGCTGTCCACATTCTATATTTGTCCATATTCTATATTTGGCGGATACAGGATACAAGAAAACTCTGTCATGCAAAGATAATAATCAAATATTTATGACCAATTGAGAAGAATAGTTCAGGCTCAAACAGAGAATCAGGTTTGGTTTTATTTACCTTGCACAAATTACTCAGTGCCCAGAGATTGTATGGGTGAGGAAGAAAATGCCACCACCTTGGACGGGTTGTAGACACCCTGATCTGTCATCAGTGGGAATGATAAATGGGATCAGTGAGATGGTTTGGGATAAACTGTGCCTTAAAATAGCGCATGCAGGCCAAAAAGCTGTGAAAATGTTTATTGGTTTTGATACCCCTGGTTGTTGAGGCAGAGGTAGGCACACATTGCAGGGCTCCACTTTGGAAGGGATTATTTGGCACTTAGTCACCACACCGATAGCATTGCAGGAGGTGTGCGCTGGCAGCCAGCCCTAGTCCACCCTGCACCTTGCTGGCTGCCAGAAAACTAATGAGCAAATACTTCCGCTTTCAGGCTGTTCCCTCCCCTCTCCCTCCACCTGCAGCTAGGACCAGGGCTGTACCTGGAGCTAACTGGAGCCTGTGCGGCAGCAGCTGGGCTGGGACCATGGAAAAGCTGACCCAACAGAGAAAGACCAAGTGAAAGAGGATTGGAGCACGGCTGGGAGCCATCCTGCGCGTGGGGCTGGACCCTAGCACCGAGCAGCAGGTTTTCCCAAACAGCTGAGCCCTCAGCTCCCGGGGAAGATGAGCATTTCGTCAGAGCACAAGCCCCTTAGGAAGCAGGTCACTGGTACCCTGCATACGGTGAGTAAGGTACGGGCTCAAGGGCACAGTCTCCTCACATGGGATCAAAGCACTCCCTTTGGGCTATATTTGAGTGGGTTTTCCCCCTCACCTGTTATCTGAAGACAACAGGCTCTGCCACATGTATGACTAGGAAGAAGATTCTAGTTAAACAGCTGTGTCTGACTTTGGCCTCTTTGCACCTGTCTGCCTACAGAAGGGCCAGGTCCCTCCCAGGTGTACAAGATCTCGCAACAGGAAATAACCATATTGGTTCTTCTTCTCCTTAGGCAAGCTGGAATTCAATTAATATAAACTTTAGTTGGTCAGATCCCTAAATAAAAGCCTCCTGTGGGCTTTGCGGTGGGGTTCAATAATTCTTAAGAGTCTCTAATGATGCAAAAGCTGCCCTGTGTTGTTGACATGCAGAATTATCAGGGGAGAGCAGTAGTTTTTCTACCTATTAGGAGAATTAGTGGTAATCTCAGAAAAGCAGTCAGAAATCATTGATGATTTCATTTTCCTCTCCTCTGCCCTCAGCCTGTTGCTAACCAGTTTGTCTTCTCTGCTGTAGCTGTACAGTCTCTCTTCCAGAACTCTCTGTCTTTGAAAAAAACAACCTTCTTGTGTTGCACTTTTCAGGTAGGTAGGTAGGTTGTAAAATGTTCCCTGGGGAGGTAACTGTTTTACAGGTTAATAAACTGAGGCACAAATAGTGGAATGACTTTTCTAAGAGTCACCTTGCTGGGAATCAGCTGGTGCCAGTACTTCCAGTACATAACAAGTTTGGTGCCAGGGCAAAATCATTAATCAAGATCTGAGAACATAAAGTTAGTTGGGCTACTGTATTAATGAAGAACATTTTATCCATTTGAATTAGTGGCAAACACTGTGAAACAACTGACCTGCCATCTGAAAGAGGAGCAAAGGCTCAAAAGCATGAGACTCTCCTGTCAAATGATCCCTGCTGGGGAGAGCTGCTGGTATTACTTGGACTAATGGCAATTTTCCTAATGACACACTTCACCACAGAAACAGCTTTGAGCTGTGTTCTTCAGTGTGTGGTAATCACAAGATAGTCTCAGACAAACAGTATTTGTCTCTTTGATCCCAGGGTAAATGATTGTCCTAGAGATGAAGCCACCCAAACTAGTTCAAAGCAATATTTCAGCTGGGTCTTTGGCCTGAATCTTCTGTTGCCTCCCTGGGTTGCTTAAACTGTGAGCAAATTTCTGCTAGATCTGAGAGTTTGCAGCTGTTTAAAGGGGAAGTCTCCCCCTGCACCAGGTTGTCTGTTCCTAGTTCCTTCCTTTTGTCAGCTCTCTTGCTTTCTAAACCCTCTGTAAGCCAACCCAGCCCACTAAGATGAATGAGAAGCAGAGCTGGCACGAGGTGAGCAACAGAAGCACCTAGGTAGGTACAAGGAGAAAAGCAGGAGAGGGCAGCAGGAGCCCCCCCTTCTCTTGGTGCGAGCTGCGAGATCAGCTCACGTCATCCCATGGGTCTGTACTCGTGGGATCCAGCTAAGCACTTAAGTACACACTTCACTTGAGGCATGTGACTAGCAGCACTGAGGCAGATCCTTGTGTTACCGAATCCAATAAAGTACAGGTGAGTTCCTGGAAAATAGAGTTGTTTATTGACTCATGCCTTCCCAATGGCAGGTGTGGCCCTGGCCAGGCTTGTGACTTGCATTACAGCAGTGAAGGCGGGAGAGAAAAGAGCTGCCTTCTTTCTTCCCCCTCCTTTTTGTCTGCTGAGAACCACAAAACATGATCAAGTGCTAAGCAAGGCTATTAAAATTCTTCAGCACTGAAGTGTCAGGAAAGTTAAACTGGATGCTTTCCAGGCCTTCAGGCCTCTTCCAATTCAGATAATGGTGTTAATGCACAGAGGGGAAAAAAATAATAACAAAAAAACGCAAACCCACTAACTTTACATTCTTCCCTCTTAAATCCATGTCAGTTGCATGAATTATTTCCTTTACTTCCCAGCTAAAGCTATCATACATTTTTTAGGTGCTTTGCTAACCACCTTCTGTCCTGCACCTCTGATATGCTGGATTTTTTTCAGCATTTGTAACTTTAGTTTGTAGTGTTTGTAGCTTCAGTTCCTCCTTTGAAGAGAGAAGAACAGCTTAGGTGATGAGAATGAAGTAGCACAGCTTTGGGCTCTATCCCTGTCCCTCTGCACATGGGGAAGGTCAGAGCTCTCATATCGCTCTTGCTGTAAGGACAGTGGCCCACAGGGACAATGCTTGTGTGGGACTTAGGAGATCAGTGTTGAACCCGGTACTCACTTACAGCTTCCCTGGGCCACTTCCTCTTTGCCACCGGGAAAATAACATTTTCCTACATCCCAAAGACGTGGTGAGGACCTAGCCATTTAGAAATGTCCATGTCTCTGCTGCTCTGGTTGCAAGGGCTGTATAAGCATCCTGCATCTGCTTTTATACAATAAATGGGCTAGATGTTCCCATCTGATCCCCAAGAGATGGGAGCTCATACCACTTTTCATGCCATCATTCCAGCTTCCATGCTGATGGTCTCAGATGAGTAATGCACATGGCATTTTTTGTCCCCTTGTGATATTTGCAGTTGTCACCAATCGTGGAGTTAAATGTTGGTGGGGAGATGTACACAACAACACTGAGCACCTTAAAGAAACACCCCGGCTCCAAGCTGGCAGAGATGTTCACCGGCCAGCCCAAACTCAGGACTGACTCCGAAGGGAGGTTCTTCATTGACAGGCCAGGCACCTACTTCAAATACATCTTGGAGTACCTGCGCAGTAACCAAGTGCCCACCCAGTGCATTCAGGATGTCTACAAGGAGGCGTTGTTCTATGACATAGAACCTCTAATCAAGCAGCTAGAGGACTCTCCACAGATCTTTGGGGAGCTTGTGGCAAGGAAGCAGTTTCTGGCTCGTGTGCCCAACTACAGTGAGAACATCGAGCTGATGATCCGCATTGCGAGGGCGGAAGCTGTGGCATCCCGCCAGTCCAGTGTCATCGTGTGTGTGGTCAGAACTGAGGAGGACGCAGCCAGGTGTCAGGATGCCCTGAACAGTTTGGACACGGATAAAAAATCTGTGGTGAAGTTTGGCCCCTGGAAGGCTGTGCCAAGTATTTCTGACCTGCTGGACTGCATTCAGATGGATGTTGAAGCCAAAGGGTATAAAATAACCGTTCAGCCCCATGTTGCTGAAAAAGGTTTTCGCTTCAAATCACAGGACTTCTTCTACAAGTTCCTGTTCACCTGGTGGTAGCAAAGTGCCATGATTGATGGGGAATGGAAGAAAGCAATTATTAAAACAAATTAACCTGGGCCATAGAGACTAAGCCATAGACTACCAGAGGGACAGGAAGAAATGTGTGGGGCAATGAAAGGATCTCCTTTGGCTGTTTGCCAAATTTAATGAAGCACTTAAGAGCCACTGTTTACTTGGACTTCAGGGGATAACTTTTTAGGGGATTCAAAAGGTACCAGGAGGAGGAATTTTACTCTTTCAGTGTTGCTGACTATTCATTAAATTCAAGGAGATGGATCTGTGGATCGAGCCAACCTCACTAAACCTAAGAGAAATGAATGCATCTCATGGACATGTAGAGTTGGTCTCTTGGTGCAACTGGGAACACTTGCGCAAATCCTGACAGAAACAGTGACATTAACACTTGCTCAAATTAAATTTGGATTTTTAATGAGAAGGCAAAACCTCTTCTTCTTCTTCTTGCTTCCCACACCAGAACTTCGGTTAGAAAGAAGGCTTCAGTGTACTATGATCTCTTCTTATTCTTCAAGTAGGCATCCTGCTCTCTAGTCAATGTATTTATTACCATTATTTATTATTTATTCTGAAGGAAAGACAGAGAACCTCCGTTATGGTCCAGGATCAACAAAAGGCAAAAATACCACCACTGATGTGAGGAGTTTGTAATCTAAGGACATGCACTCATCTCTCAGGTCGCACAATTTTAATCTTTTTCTTATGACATTATTATTATGATACTATTTCTAAATATATAAGCTTTTGGAAGAACTGGGAAAACCCACCATGGTTCAATGGGAAGGAAGTGCTACTGAAGCAATAGCCTGCAAATTCTCTTTTATGGAACACAAGTTCGGTCCTAAATTGTGTTTTAAAAAGCTTAGAATTTGAAAGTTTATTTTTATACTGAAGATGTCTTGGTTTTAATCACTCTGAAAATCGTAATGGCTAATTTGATAATGATCATATTTTCTTTACTTCTCAGAAGATGGATTTCTTCAGTTAAGGATAATAATCATAGAATCATGGGATGGTCCCTGGGATGTCAAATAAATAACTTTTAGAAGCTTCTTTAGTGATGCAGAAGTGCTTTATTTCCTGATAGTTTCCCCTCAAAATTCCCAGATTCAAAAGCCCTGAAGTCTTATCTTTATGGCAATGGATTTGGATCATTCCTAATTAAGCTGGGTTTCATATGTGCTTGTCCTAGCACAGATTTCCTGCCAGTGACAGTCATGAGTCATGGCATTGACTGCAGGGCAGTTCTGCTCTAGGTAATGTTGGTAAGAACAGACACAGTCAGTGTCTGAGATGACAAGAAACATTAGAAAATAGGAACTTTTTCTCATCACCAAGTGGTTGGTGGTGCTTAACCTAGAAGAGAGATTGAGGAGGCCTCCCAGTAGACAAAAGGCTGCTTTAAAGAGATCTGTTACACTTTGTACGTATTAAAGGTTGGAAAACTGGCTTAAGTTGCAAGACAGAAGGTGACAATTAGGTATTAGGAGTAAACAATCTCACTATTGGGCAGTTAAAGTATCAAACCAACTAACCTTCTAAGCCTTCAGGGCTGCTGCCATGAGAAACTTTAATTTGCACATACTTGAATCCTGTGTTCTGTTTTGGGCCTCTCTTAGTAAGACAGACTCTGAGGGGCTGGATTGTGCCCAGAGCAGGGCAATGGAGTTGTGGAAGGGCTGGAGCACAAATCTGATGAGGAGTGGCTGAGGGAACTGGGGGTGCTTTGTCTGGAGAAAAGGAGGCTCAGGGGGGACTTTCTCCTTCTCTACTAGTCCCTGAAAGGAGGTTGAAACCAGGTGGGCGGCGGTCTGTTCTCCCAAGTGACAGGAAAAGAGGAAGTTCCCTCAAGTTGTGCCAGGAAAAATTAGGAAAAAGTTATTCACAGAAAGAGTGGTTAGGCATTGAAACAGGCTGCCCGGGGAAATGGGGAAGTCACAATCTCTGGAAGTGTTAAAAATGTGTGTGGATGTGGCACTTGGTGACATTGTTTAGTGGTGGGCTTGGCAGTGTTGGGTTAATGGTTGGACTTAATAGATCTTTTCCAACCTTAATGATTCTGTGATTCTAATAGTTTTATCAAGGATGGTCTCATAAAACAGCAGAGACATCAAAGCACCAGCTGGTAAAGCCTCTGCTGGGAAGGGGAGCCTGGACAAGATTACTGAGCACCCTGTCCTGTCATGTAGTGAAAACTCCCAGTGATGTGGAGTCCACTACATCCCTGGGGAGGTTCTTCCACTGAATGATGGGTCTCACTGTATAAAAAGTATTTCTTATATTGAGAAGGAAATTCTCCTGGTGCAACTTGCCCCTGTGGCCCCTTGTCTCATCCACTGCTTGTCACCGCTCCTCACAGAGAGAAAAATGCCATCCATCTGTGTGGATGCCCTTTAAGTGCAGGGAACATTGTGCTGAGGTCCCACTGGGGAGAAGAGACCCAGCTCCTCCAGCCTTCCCTCCGAGGCAGGTTCTCCAGATGTGCAATTGCCTCCCTGGCCCTCCTGTGGACCCACCACAGGAGAGGACGGGAGGACACCATCTCAGGCTGCACCAGGGGAGGTTTAGGTTGGATATTCAGGAGGAATTTCTTCACAGAAAGGGTGATTAGACATTGGAATGGGCTGCCCAGGGAGGTGGTGGAGTCACCCTCCCTGGAGGTGTTTAAGACTGGACATGGCACTTGGTGTAGTTGAGAAGGTGGTGACCAGTCACTGGTTGGAATTAATGACCTGAGAGGTGTTTTCCACCCTAACTGATCCTGTGATTTCAGGATTCATCCCCTTCCCAAATCCCCTAGTCCCACAGACCTGACCAAACTGCAGCCTCTCCCGGCTACCTCTGGCCACGAGGTGTCACCGACACGGCTGCTGCCCGTGTCTCCTGTCACCTAACTGGGCACAGGCCCAGCCACCTAACTGGACACTCTGTGCCAGGGCCTCCTCCCCCTCTCTTCCACGGAGACACTTCTGAAGGCCAGGCCAAACTTCCCTGTGTGTCTCACACAACGTAAAGCCACGTCATCGACATATATACTTCTTATATTCTTATTTATATCGTTATACGGTCGTTATGCTCTCTAAAACCGAATCCTAGCGAGGCCGGCGGGTGCTATGGGGAAACACCCTGCCTGGCCAGGCCCGGGCGCGCGTTACCACGGCAACGGGAGGCCGCCGGACCATAGAGCGCGGTCTGCGGCCGGAAGGAGCGGCCGCGCCTCCGGCCCCTCCCTGCGGGCCGCTCTATGGTTCCTGTTCCGGGTGGCGGCGCGGCGCTATGGCGGCGCACCTGAAGAAGCGGGTGTATGAGGAATTCACCAAAGTGGTCCAGGTGGGTCCGTCCTGGCCGGCCTTGAGCTCTGCTGTGCCCTGCGAGGTGCTGGCGGGCGAAGCGGAGCTGTGAGGAAACCCGCCGGCCCAGCCCTGGGCTGAGCGTGGGGCCTCGGGGGGTGTCCGGAGGGGGGCTGGGGAGGAGTGGGTGGGGTCGGGCCCGGATTTAGGGAGGCTGGAGCCGCCTGGAGGTGAGGGGGCTGCGGCAGTGGGAGGGTGCTCCCATCAGGAGCGACCTGGCGAGGGCTACGACTGCTGCGAGGGAGGACGCGGCTTCCCCCAGCCCGGGGCTGGGGAAGGAGCCACAGCGAGGTTCGGGGCTGCTCCTGGCCGGAGGGCAGAGCAGAGGTTGTGTTTGCCCTGGGTTGGTTGTGTGGGGTTGGAAGCAGTGGGGTTTGTCCCGGGCTGGAGTGGGAAAGGGCCGTGTTTGCCGGGGATAGAGGCCACCCGGGCAGGACGAGAGCAGCCGCAGAGAGCTCAGGATGTGTGCCTTCCTGAGAGAGGTGAGAGAGAAACCGGTGACTGCCGTGGGACACGGTGCTGCCTTGGGCTTCCCGTGTTCAGTCTGGGAAGGACTGGGTCAGGGTTTGCTCAGTTTCTGAGCCGTGCCCCTCTGCCCACAGCAGCCGCACGATGACCTGTCCACCAAGAAGCTGCGGCTGACCAAGCCCAGCAAGTCGGCGGCACTCCACGTGGACCTGTGCAAGGCCACCTCGCCTGCAGATGCCTTGCAGTACCTGCTCCAGTTTGCCAGGAAACCCGTGGAAGTGGAGAGCGTGGAAGGCGTTGTCAGGATCCTTCTGGAGCATTACTACAAGGTGGTGAAGCTGGGAGCCAAGCACCTTGCTCCTTCTGGCTTTAGTGTGGGATGCGGGACAGCGGGTCACAGACTTCCGTGTGGCTGAATTGCCAAAAACCTGGACTGCTGGGTGCTCTGCGTGAGGAGAGTGAGCAACTGTAGCCCTTTACTCAAGTGATTTCTGATTGTGTTCCTTAGTCCCTTGGCTCTTGGTTTCAGGAGCCTGTGACAAGGATGTGGCAATGTTATCCCTGCACATGGCCTGTGTGGTTAGTTGTACGTTAACTTGACAAATGACAAAAGGCATGTCAAGTTTTCCAGGGAGCCTGGCTGTCCAGAGCTGTTTCAGCTTATTCTAAATCCTTCCTGGCTGATGTTTCCCTTGCTCTTCATTTCCTTTAGCAGTGGAGAAACATTTTAGCTATTGCTTCCGCTGCGAAAAAAGCACTTTTAGGATCATAGTATGGCTTGGGTTGGAAAGGACCTTAAGGACCCCTTCCAACCCCCCTGCCATGGTTATAACTTGATTATAATATTGCAGACATTATTCATAAGGCTATTAAAAGTGTCTTCATAAAAGTCCTTTCCTAAATCACTGATTTCATCTGTACTCATGGAGGAGCTTGTCCTTAAAAGAACGTAAATAAATGGAGAAAAAACACCAGATGTGTAAATACACCAATACTGTGGAAATTCACGAGTCCTACCACTGATGTGAGTGGTCCAATGACAGTACCTTTTGTTCAAGCCCATAATTCTGAACTTTAAAAGAGAAAATGCTTCTCAGCGCTGTTGAAAAAGGGATGACTCCCATGGATGTCATATTTGACAACCCTTTAAGTTAAGTAAGTTTTCAACAGTATGAAGGTAATTTTGAGAAATTATGAGTAAAAGAATCATTTTGCAATGTACTGAAAGCTGCAAACATTCTGACACAGTTAATTTTCTGTGGGGTGTTCTGTGGGCATATGGAGGAGGAACTAGCCTGGCAGTAAAATTCAGACCCTTGTGCTGAATTACGTGTTGTTCCTGCCTGTGTGTAGCATTGTGTGTTCTTCAAACATGTAAAATGAGTAAAGAAGTATGTTGTTTCCTTTTAGGAGAATGATGCTTCTGTAAGATTGAAGATTGCATCCTTGCTGGGCTTGTTGTCAAAGACTGCAGGATTTTCTCCAGACTGCATTATGGATGATGCCATCAACACGCTTCAAAATGAGAGTAAGCCTCTCTTTTCAGGTGGTACTTGAGGTCAAGGCTGAATCCTGCTGTGAAAGCATTTGGGACAGTGGCAGGGCCTTGCATCTGAGGTGTATGATTGGGAATTGCTGCTCAGGGTATTTATTTTCTGCTTTTGTGTATGATGAGAGACAATAGCATGTTCTGAGGGGAAGAAAAATGTTCCTCAGACCTGCCTGCTGTGTATCTTTGTTTTAAGGGAACACGAAGTTTGCTTTTGCATCTCCATGTGAGAGTTACTGCTTCTGAAGTTTTCTGTTCTACAGGACAGTCTTGCTTAAAGTAGAATCCTGTTTGAAGAGACGTTTTTTTTGTACTGTGCTGCAGGCCAGCTTATCAGGCTGTATCAACAGGAGTGTAGCCAGGTCAAGGGAGAGGAATATTCCCTTTTACTCAGCACTGATTAGGCCACATCTGGAATACCGTATCCAGTTTTGGGCTCCCCAGTGCCAGATTAGTGCTGGTAAAGCTGAATGAGTTCAGCAGAACCACTGAGAAGGTTGAGGACTAGAGTATATGATGTGCAAGGAGTAGCTGAGGGAGCTGAGCTTGTTCAGGCCTTGAAAGGAAGAGATTTCAGGATGACCTTTCAAGCTGGATCAGTCTGTGACCCTGTAGCTGGTAGGAGCTCAGTAAAGTGATACGTAGTATTTCACTGTTTTGTTTTGCAGAGTCTCACCAAGTCCTTGCTCAGCTGCTGGACACCTTGTTAGTGATTGGCACAAAACTTCCAGACAATCCATCTGTCAGGATGAGGCTGGTAGAGGTAGCTTGCAAGGTAAGGTGGCCTCTGGGGCAAACTGCCACAAGGAAAAAAGAAAGGTAGTCAGTATTTAAATTATTTTCATTTTTCTCAAACAAATGTTAAAATAACTGCTTTTTAAACATTTTTTAATTGCTGGGAAACTTAATGTGGTAAGTTTTTTCAAAGGGATGAGAGAACAATCAGAATCCAGTTACACTTGCTCTTTGCTTTTGTTCCACAGCATCTGACAGATTCTTCTCATGGTGTAAGAAATAAGTGTCTTCAGTTAATTGGCTGTCTTGGACCAGTGGAAAAAGGTGTTACAAAAGAAACTGAAAGCCAGGCTGCCAAAGATGTCCAAAAGATAATAGGAGATCATTTTAATGACCAGGACCCTCGTGTTAGGACTGCAGCTATAAAAGCCATGGTAAGTGTTGCTGGTACAGCAGAAGAAACGGTTTGGGGTTGTATAAGGAAGGTGGTGGCAGCTGCAAACTGATCCAGAGGTCTGGGTTAGAGAGCATTTAATTAACTTAGTAACAAGTCCATTTAATGTATCAAAATTACCTGGAAAAATAAGATAGGTCTCAAAATGTAAGTGTAATATGACATCTCAAAGGGCATTTTAGTGATTCATGATAACTTCTGTTTCAGCTATAGCTGAAAGAGCTTTTCAATTTGTTAACTGAGTGTGTGTAGGCTCTTTCTTTTAGTGATAAATCTGTATTGATTTAGCATTGATTACCAGGGCTGCAATAAGCCACTAGTGCTCCAACATGCAGTGGGTGGCTGCTTATGACAGGAAACCTGCATGATAAGTCCAGAAAGAATTTTGTTTGTTTGTTTTGAAACAATGTTTACATTTTGCCCCGTGGTCACATTCATTAGTGTTCTCTTACTGTCCGTGAGGTTTACTGGTTTTTTTTCGTGGGGACCCTTCAGAAGTTTTCAGCTCTGCAGAAATGCAAGCAAAGAGCATGGATTTGAAAATGTTGCTTAATGCAAGTTGCCTGTGGGTGTGTGGGCATATGGGAGTTGCTCTGTTACACTGAAAGCTTATAACAATATCCCATCTAAAGTGATGGTCAATAAGGGTATTTGAATTAATGATTAAACTCCAAAGAAGGAAGGAGGATGCATTTGAGGAGATCAGATTGCACTTGAATCTGTCTGAAATCTCCCTCTGCCGGAGGTTGCACTTACTCGTCACAGAATTGTAGAATCATTTAGATTAGGAAAGACCTCTAAGATCATGGAGTCCAACCACTAACCCAGCACTGCCAAGCCCACCACTAAACCATGTCCCTAAGAGCCACATCTGCTTTTCTTTGAAATCCCTTCAGGGATGGTGACTTCCCCCCTGTCCAGAGCAGCTTCTTGCAGTGCTTGTCAGTCATTTCTGTGAAGAAATTTTTCCTAATACTCAATTTAAACCTCCAACTTCTGTCAGTACAACTTCTTTAAAGTAGTTTGCCTGACTTTACTTAACTACAACCAAATCCATAGTAAGATTTATGGCCTTGAATTTGTAATTATAGCACAGAGAAAACTATATTTCTGTAGTTTGAAGCGTGGAACATCCTGAATGAATGCAAGGTCACTAACTACTTCTAGGGTTCTTGATCATAGTTTCCCTTGCTGCTGTGTTTGTGGGGTTTTATTCCCTTTAATTTTGTGTTGTAGTTTGAAGAAATGGGTAATAGTGAAGAAAATGTTTCTTTTTGACTGTATTCAACCAGATGTTATCCCTTTGTTTATAAGTCAGATTCATGATACTGCCTAATTCCAGATAGAAACAATGTTTAGTAAGACACTTTTTGCTGTTCCTCTGGTTCAATAATTGAAAGGTTTACAAGGCATGAAAACTCACTGACAATGCTACTTTTAGATCCATGTTTCAGGAATGAGGATTCCTACATCTGTTTTAATTGTGGTTGAATATGGCTGGCACTAAACAATTTTTTGAAGTTTGAGAGAATGGACAAACAGTGTATTTATATAAATTTTGTTTTCCTAATCAGTCAATGTATGATAGGCTTTGAAGTTAAAAAAATTATACTAAAGTCAAGAATATTATTTAAAATACTAATGGTCAAGGTAACGTAATATTTTAATTATATCAGCAATCAAGAAATGCAAATAGCTAAGTTTACTCAAAATAGAAAAAATGGTATGACTTAAACTATAGTTATACTTTCTTGGTGTTTTTTTCCCCTGTAGCTGCAGCTTCATGAAAGGGGATTAAAGCTACAGCAGGCTATTTACAATCAGGTAAAACCTTGTATTAATTTGTATTTGTTTTGTACTTGTTTGCATACCTTTCTTTTTAAATTCTGTGACAGTGTGCTTTGAGGGGAGAAGGGTACTGGGCAGAGGAGTTTTTTGTACTTAGGTTGCCCACATTACTTAGTCCTGTGACACACAGTGGAAATAAAAGTGTATTTTGCATCCATGGTGCTTAAATGCACTAAAATATATGCTTTGATATGTATACATTGTTTATTGGGGGGATAATCATGGGAAAGGCAAAGCACAATGTAATCATTACTGTCAGCTGGCAGTAGTAGTCTTGAAATCCTACATCCTTGTTCATTGGAGAGCACATATGAAGCCTGTGTTTGTTATGTCAGTAAGGCTGTGCAGCTGAAGCCTGTATCAAATCAGTTGTATTACAGACTCACATGTCATCCTCCCTGCATAGTACAGGCAGTTCTGGAGTTTCACAGCATGTGCCTGGTTCACTTTATTAGGACTAATCTGCCTGATCAAACTTGGAAATACTAGGGAGTAGAAGGGAAGACTGAATTCATCCTGATTTTCAATCTGTCCTTAGTGGTTCATGGTCAGGGTGCTGGTTGCACTGTGGGAAATGAATGACAGCTCAGGTGTAGACCTTTCAGGTTTGTTGGACTGTGAATCTTCTTTCAGGCCTGCAAGCTGTTGGCAGATGATTATGAGCAAGTGCGCAGTGCTGCAGTCCAGCTAATTTGGGTCCTCAGTCAGCTTTACCCTGAAAGGTATGTAATGCGTGCAAAGTATTTGCAAAGTAATCATCCCAATCCTGAGTTTTGTGCTACTTAGTCTGAGGAGTAGCTGTTAGAGAACTGATTTGTACAAATTTCTGATGCCTGATGGAAATGCACTGATGCAGTGAAGTTTTGGGTTCTGGTATTTGTTGTGCATCCATAGGAATTCAGCATAGTTGTTTCTTACCTGATGCCATCCAGCATGGAACACAATCAACAAACTGATCCGTGTTTCTCTGTTAGCATTGTCCCGATTCCTTCTTCTAATGAAGAAATCCGCTTGGTCGATGATGCCTTTGGGAAAATCTGTCATATGGTTAGTGATGGTTCCTGGGTTGTTAGAGTACAAGCTGCTAAGTTATTGGTAAGTTGCATTCTTTTCTTCTCTAGCTGAGAGTAGTTCCTCTTAAGTTACTTTAGTTTTCGTATCTATTTGAAAAGAAATGGGAGGATTTTTAAAAACTGTATAGGCAAATTTTGACCAAAATTCTGGAGATGAAAGAAATGAGAGAGGTTGAAGAAACGCAAAAGTTTCTCAGCTGAACTATGCAGTGATTCTTTCCTTGAGAATAGATGGTTGGGTATCCCAGAAACACACAAGCACTTGTCGTAATTCCCTGCCCTTACTTCTCCAGCATAGGACATGTAAACTAAGTGAACTCAAGAAAAGCCATATTGACCTCAGTGGAAAAAGATGATGTTCTGACTGTTTTAAGCACCCTTCTTTCAATTATAATGTGCAGTAGTGTTAGGTATCACATAAAGCTGTTGGAATGAGTGGGTAAGATTGGATTCTGTGTTGGCATAAGTCAGGAAATTATATAGTGCAGTTTAGAATAGTCATGTTTCTTCCTTTTGATTTTTGTTTTTTTTTTTTTTTCTTTAGGGTTCTATGCAACAAGTTAGCTCCCATTTCTTAGAGCAGACCCTCGACAAGAAGCTCATGTCAGATCTGAGGGTATGTATATGTTCGGGTTTGGTTTTCTCTGTGTAGGTACTAAAATTGCACAGGAGATATGTTATTGTTGTGTGTGCCTGTTTACCTTGTTCCTGCCTCAGGGGTGCTAACACTTAAGTGATGATGACAGGTTTTCTTTTAGATTAAAGTCAATGAAGCAATTGCTAGTTTTAGGTTTCATTAGCTGAGCACGTTATAAACAGCTCTAGGCTATTCAGGTTTTGCAACAGCTGAGAGGGAAGTGTTTGTGGTGTTCTGATAGTCCTTTGGCTAAAAGCTTACATCCTAGTTTTAGGAGCAAGCTGATGGAAACATCCTGCAAAATCTGACCACTAGACATTGACATTTCAAGAGACATGAGTAGCTAAAGGCTACGAACAAATTTTTTTAGTAAAATTCCTTCCTTAATATACATGCTCAACGTTATTACGTTCAGTTTTTTCTGTGTGTAAAAGAGTGGTGAATCTGTTGCTGCTAGTTTTTGTGGCCTGCTTTATAAAGGCTGTTAAAAAAAGTGCTGCACACCTTTATTTAGAGTGTGGGGGAAGGGAGATGAACTAGCAAGCATGCTGAATGAATATCACATTTTACACACTGCTGAACTCTGGATAGCATTGATAGTCGTTAAAGTATTTAATTGCATTTAACAAGTTGAACTGCAAAGTGATAGCATTTTTGAAGATTAGTTATCGGCTACTTAGCTAATGAGCCTTTCTTCTGACCCAGTTCAGCTGTTTTTACAATGGGCATCTGTGTTAGTTAAAATATATTCATTATTATCGTTTTCCAACATCAAAAGTCCTAAGAGTTGCTGTCAATTAGAAAGATCTGTAGAAGAGAAGGTACTGTTTGCTTTTCTTGGCATTTGCATGTCTGTCAATGCCTGCATCTATCCAGCTACATATCTCTTCTGATGCAATTAAGCCATTTAATACTTTGTTTGGTCATCTTGTAAAGTTTATGTGGTTGTAACTGGAAAACTTGTCTGGACAGAGGAAGCGCACTGCGCATGAACGAGCCAAGGAACTGTACAGCTCTGGGGAGTTTTCAAGTGGCAGAAAATGGGGAGACGATGCTCCCAAAGAAGAAATCGATACTGGTGCTGTAAACTTGATTGAATCAGGAGCTTGTGGGGCTTTTGTTCATGGCCTGGAAGATGAGATGTACGGTAAGTGTAAACTTACTATGGAATGGCTAAAGGAGATGTGTGCTGGCTAATAAGCTTTGGGTTTTAGCTGGGATTTTTTTTTTGTCAAAGTAGATCACTTACCATTGTGTCTGGGATTTTTTTTAATAAACTGTGGACTTCCGGATGTTGAGGGTTTATTCTATTGTGATCTCTGATATGTCGGTTGTTTCAAAGATATTACAGTGTTGCACAGAATTTTGGATAGAAATGTTTGATTGAGTACCCAAAACCAAGTAGCATCCTATAAATGGTAAGAATTTAGTAACATGTCTGGTAATAAGTAGTTGCTTATGTTATGCAGAAACCCACTGGGATTATTTTTTTTGTTAATCTAGCAGTCGCATGTGGCTCTAAATTGGCAATGTTGGTTGCTGCTGTTTGAAATTGGTGCTTTCTCAGCAGGAGGGAAAATCATAGAATCACTTAGGTTGGAAAAGACCTCTAAGATTGAGATAAATTGTTAACCCCGCACTGCCAAGTCCACCACTAAACCATGTCCCTAAGTTCCGCTTTCACATGATTTTTGAACAGTTGCAAGGACAGTGATTCCATCACTTCCCTGGAAAGCCTGTTCCAATGCTTGACAACCCTAATCTTTTTCCTAATACTCAGTCTAAACCTCCCCTGGCACTGCTTGAGGCCATTTCCTCTTGTCCTGTTGGTTGTTACTGCGTAGAAGAGACCGAACTCCACCTGGCTACAATCTGCTTTTAGACAGTTGCAAAGAGTAAGAAAGTCTCCCTGAACCTCATTTTTTCCATGTTTTAGCACTCCCAGCTCCTTCAGTTTCTCCTCATTAGACTTGTGCTCCAGATCCTTCCCCAGCTCTGTTGTCCTCTTGACATGCTCCAGGACCTCAGTGTGTTTCTTGTAGTGAGAGGCTCAAAACTGAACACAGGAGTTGAGGTGAAGCCTCACCAGTGCTGAGTTCATGGGGACCATCATTGCCCTGGTCCTGCTGGACAAGCTATTTCTGATACAGGCCAGGATGCCATTGGCCTTCTTGGCCACCTGGGCACACTGCTGCATTATGTTCAGCTGCTGTTGACCAACATCCCCAGGTCCTTTTCCTCTGGGCAGCTTTCCAGCCACTCTTCCCTAAGTCTGTAGTACTGTACAGGGATGTTGTGACCCAAGTGCAGCATCCAGTACTTTGCCTTGTTGCACCTCATGCAGTTGACCTCAGCCCATCAATCCAGACTGTCCAGATTCCTCTGTAGAGCCTTCCTAACCTTCACCAGATCAACACTCCCAGCCAACTTAGTGTCATTGTCAAACTTACTGGGGGTACACTCAATCCCCTTAGCCAAATAATTGAAAATATATTAAACAGGACTGGCCCCAGTAGTGAGCTTATAAATAAATTGTTTAAAACATGGCACTGCAAGGAACCTGTGCCCATGGAGTCCAATAATCATTCATTCTGTAAACATTGCAGCTTCCATCTGAACAAAGGTTAGAGCTGGTGAAGACAAACCCACGTATTTTTCAAAATATTTCAGAATCCAACAGCTACAATAAACAGAAGTTTTTCTCTTCTAATTTCCAACCCAGTTTTATTCATAGCCAGTTTATACCCATTTGTTCTTAGCCAATGATAGGTTTCAGATTAAACAGTTGTTGCCTCTCTCAGGGACTGTCTTTTCTAATGAATGGACAGGTTTCATTTTGTAAGGGGTTGAACAGGCTAGGCTTCTTTTAGTCTCTGCTACTATAAAAGCTTTCCTCCTGCCTCACTAGAATGCATTATTGAAAATCATTGGCTGGATCTGTATGTTTTCAGGTACTTAAATTTCACGTGAGATCTTGCTTAAGTTTTAATCCATGTTATTGATAATTTTTTGATACACATAATTGTGTTCTGAGGTCCTGTTCCACAGTGCTGTTGTATTTGTCTCCCGTGGTCTTGCTGTGAAGGATTTGAAGTCCACAGTCTATTTCCAGTAGGTTATATCTGTTCTTTTCAAGAGAATGAATTGTGAATGTCAAACTGAAGCACGGATGTTCTTGAGCTCCTAGATTTGGCTGTAGCATTGACCATGCTGATGGCCTCAGGAAGGCATGCATGCTACCCTTCCCAGCTCAAGTGTCCCAGAGATGAAATTTTCTGTTTCTGAAGGCTATTGAGACTGGCTGATATTTGCATAGAACCATGAAAATTTCAAGCTCTCAATGTTATTCCTTAATCTGCCCTTAATGTTACTGGAAGGATGAGGTTAAATTAGAAAGTACAAAACCACCATAACAAAAATGTTGCTCTATGTTGTGCTGTAAAAGCTGGTTTATTGTTCCATGACTCCTTCAAATAAAAGCATGTTTTCCTAATTGGTAAACTATCCCTCAAGCTTGGAAGTGCAGCTTTGGTTTTTTTTCCTGAGTAACAGTAAAAAACTTTTCACTAGTTCGGTCCATTGACCTGTGAAATGTTCTCCAGTTTCTTATGCCGTATCTTGTGGCAGTATGGTGCTGTTGAGGAACGTGGATGAAAATGGACAGATAAGGACTATACACAGATCTTTGAATAATGCAGATCTCTTCCTCCATTGCAGCACTTTAAAATGCTGCTGAACTCTCCCTGACTTGCAACACTGCTTCATTTCTTGCAACTTAAATCTGAATTAGTGTGTCAGCTTATAAGAGCAGTATTGGCAAAATGTTTCTCTTCTCGTAATACCTTGGTCTTAATGACCACGGAGACTCCTAACTGTGGCAGAAGCTTTGTTCCTGGGTAAGCAGGGGTCTAGCTGCGTGTGCATTTTTTTGCTTAATCAGAATCATGAGGAGTCAAACATGTTCTTTAAGAACAATAGTCCTAAAAGATATGAATGCATTTTAAGTAAATGTTTTCAAGATGAGCTGATTTGAATGAAAAATAGAATTACGTTTAAAGCAATGTTTGTATGACATCAGATTAATTATAATTTTTATGATCCTGCACATAAATGTTATGGAAGCTAAGGAGGATGGCTATAGGGAAGAGAATTTCATATCCACTTAAACTTGTTTTATTTGGGCATTCTTCAAATTCCTGCAGTGTTTTACAGCATAAATATACTCTGGATGCTTTCTGATGCTTTTTTTACTTAAATTCAAGTGTTCTTAATGTTTAGGTGGCACCATTTTCCTTTCTTTTGAGGAATCTGAAGACAGGAAGCAGAGGAATTTCATTCTGTTTACTGCCAAAACATTGATTCTCCTGGGCTTTTCAGCAATTCATAAAGTGCTACATAGCAAGTTAAAAATGCAGTGAAAGCTCCAAGCAATTAAAGTGTCAGGAAGAATAAAACAACCAGAGTTTAATTAACTAAATTAGTTTTGTTAGGATACGTGGGTTAATGCTACACTTGCAAAACACAGGGTGTACTGCTTATTGCTGGGTTGGAGACCTATTTTTCACCTGCAGGTCCCTCTTGCAGATGCTCACAACAGCAGCACGGGCTGTATTAGAGGTGAGACCTTTGATTTGAAGACTTGCCTCTGTAAACATCCCCAGTGACATTGGGTTCCTGCCTAGGCTCCATTGTCCTCAGCATTTCTTTAGCATCTCCTGTCCTTAGCCCAGTCCTTGAATAATACAAGACCTGGCTGTTGGGTGTATGCGCTTTTGAACAGGGCAGTTTTAATTAATTTGCCACTAATTCCCTCCTTCTCTTTGAACAGAAGTTCGAATTGCTGCGGTTGAAGCCCTCTGTATGTTGGCTCAGTCCTCGCCTTCTTTTGCGGAGAAGTGCCTGGATTTTTTGGTTGACATGTTTAACGATGAAATCGAGGAGGTGAGATTGCAGTCAATACACACGATGAGAAAGATTTCCCACAATATCACGCTGCGGGAAGACCAGCTGGATACTGTGTTAGCAGTCTTGGAGGTAAGAAATTCCTGAGGGGAGTAAAAAACCACGTTCCTGCTTGCTTTGGGATGCTTAAATATGTATTGCTAATCAGTCCTTTCCTCGAAGGGCAAACCCACCTTTTTTGTTGTTTTTTTTGCTCTTCTTTGAACACCCCCCACAGCTCCCAAACTCTTGTAGCTTGTAATCCCCAGGACAACAGTACACTTGTGAATTAGATGGATTTTGGTTAAAAACTCTTCGCTTGGTTAATGTGCTGCTGCCTCACATGTTTCCTTCACTCTTGTATTGTGGTCCAGCACTCTGCACCTCTTCATGTTGAATGCAATCTCATTTTCTTTCTGTTTCCTTTGCTCAGCTGCTTTGGCTGAACCTTTGCTTGCCCAGCAGAGCTGGGGCACGGGCCTGAGATCTCTCTTCTGGCTGTTTCAGAATGTTTGCTAGCACGCTCTGCAGTGCAATTTTGGGTTTTCCCAGCCAGCATCTTAGTTGGTGCTCGGCCAAGATTCAGGGAACAACATGAGTCAGCTGCTGTTCCTGGTTGTTGAGGCTGATCTGGGAAGAGGTTTTGGCCGTATGAATGGTACTGTGTCACACTGCTCCCCCTCAGACCTTATTTATTTGCTGAGCTATAGCCTCTGAAGCATATTTTCTTGAATCTGCTGCACGTGGTAGGCAAGTTTCTCCATCTTTTGTGAAGTGTCCTAGCCTTGGGCAGTGCTGTATATCCACTGTTTGTCTCTTCACCTGCTGTTTGCTTGACCCTGGGCAGCAATGGCTTCTTCCAGTTGTGCCCCAGGAAGAAGTAAACTAGCTAAACATTTTATCAATCTGTAACAATTGCTGTGGAATATGATCTGATTTTGCAAATGCGGCAGTGAGCTTTAGGTGCCTCACATTTTTATGTTGTTATTTGCATTTGTTTAAGCTGTTTAAGCTAACCCTAACCCTAACCTGTGCACCGAGTTATAAAAATGTCCTGGTTAGTCTGGGTTCTTCTGTGCTGACATGCCATGTATGATAAATCCTGCACATATTGTGGTTTATATTATCATAATTATTACCAGGTATTAGGATAGAGCAAGTCAAGGGACTTATTAACATTTTAATGGATTTGTCTGATTCTGAAAGGTGCCTGTTTGCTTTCTCTAAAATCCATCTTCTAGTACCAAAGAAAAAGGTGTGGAAAACAGTATTAACTTTGGTGCCTAAATGTGTTCCAATAATGTAAATATGGAACAGTTTGGTGTGGGGGTAATTTCTGGTTTTGCCCCACTGCTTTGACTTTATCTGAATAACTCTACCAGCTACTCCTTGTTTTTCTGACCAGACTTTGGATTTTGCTTTCCCTGTTGTCCTTGATCTCAGTCTCTTGAGTTGTACTTATCTCTGTCCCTTTGTAATCTTCTGCCTCATTTATATCTGTACTTCCTTCCAGTGGATTGTATTAGAGGTCTATTTGATGTTTGTGGTCACTTCATTCCAGTCCCTAGAGTTGGTCTTCTGTTTGGTCATAGTCTCTTTGACCACCAAAACAAGGAGAGGCTGAGCAGCCCTCTTGGCTTTCCCCCTTTGATCATTCCTGTGTGTTGGCCATCATTTAAGAGCCTTTACAAGAGGATTGCTCTTGCTTTTGTGTAAGACTGTAATGACTGAACTGTTGATACTTAGCAAATTATAATTTAAAAGCATATAAAATCCACCGTTGAGAAGTGTCCAGTTCTTGTAGCCAATTAAATTTTCACATTGTCTCCAGCAGTGCCATGCAAATGATGATAGCAAGGAAGTATAATGCATGGATGTGGAATGTCAGAGTGGTTTTTGGCAGAAGGAATGTAATTAATTAACGTGGAGTTCAGCCATAGCACTACTAGAAATATTCTAGGCTGTGCTCAGTGCTTACTCACACCCTCTGGAGGCTGGTGGCCGGGTTAAAGGCTTGTGGAATTGAGCTCCCTGTGTTTGAACGATTAAAGGCTGCTCAGAAGATGACAAAATGATCTTTGGTGATTGTTTTGCTGAGCTACCCAACTTTAGTCTCCTGTTACTGCCTGTTCCTGAGGGTACAACATCACCCAAAGCAAGTAGTGATTTTTCCTCTGTTTGAGAAGGTCAGTAGTGAGGCAGTTCCCATTCCTTCCAGTAACTGAAATACATGGCAAGATGAGACCAGGAGACCTTGCAGCACTTGCCTGGTCTGTCACTTCGTCTGTACTTAGCTCTGGTAACTAGAAACATGCACTGTTCTTCACAGGCCTCATTTTTTTGACTCAGCCATGGAACAGAAACTGACACCTTTAAAGTAAACATGTATCCAGGCATCTCTCTCTCAGCACTCAACAGTGTCTGGGTTGGGTTTTTGTTTTAGGATTCTTCAAGGGACATTCGCGAAGCCCTTCATGAACTGTTGTGTTGCACCAATGTTTCAACTAAAGAAGGCATCCATCTTGCACTGGTGGAGCTGCTGAAAAACCTGACCAAGTATCCCACAGACAGAGAATCCATATGGAAGTGAGTGGTGATCAGTGTCCTTGTGTGTCTACTTATTTTCCTATTCTATTCAGTAAGTGAGGTGCTAGGGAATATTGAGCCTTGCTAAGGAGGTAACAGATGTTGCAGGTGTAGAATCCTGTTCTCTGTGTTCTTGTTGTCTATACTTGTATTGGGAATCCAGAACTGATAAGCACTTGTGGAAACATCCCTCTATTACAAGCACTCAAAGCATTCCCAGAAAAGATGAATTCAATCTTCAGTTTAAAACTTCATCTCTTCTATGCAACTGTTTTATGCTTACTTGACACTGTATTAAATATTTACCAGCAGTTGATTATACCAGTTGTGGTAAGTGCATTGACCATGTAACATTGTGCTGTTGGAGGGAATTTTTTCTGTCTAAGCAAAAAGAATGAACGTTAGTGTGGGATTTTTTTGGTTGTTTAATGAAAGCAACCAAGGGAGTGATGCTCCAGCACACATGGTTTGGGATGGAATTCTTAGGGATTATTGGTAACACTTATTTTAGCTTGCTTTGACTTTTATGTTGTTTGTGGAGTTCGGGTATTTTTGGGGTTTTACTTCCTTACTCCTCTATTTCTGAAATAAAAAGACACTAATTTATTATCAGCTAGTATAAAAACTTATTCCTAGGTTGTATAACTCCACATATTAAGTATTTTGTGGACAGCTTAAATAAACAATTTTTATTAGTGCTTATCCTTTCAGTTTACTTGGATCCTATCAAATATTAATGCAAATGGTCAGTTGTGAAGAAACCTTAGGGTTGGACAGCAGGATTTTCTTACTGACTGGTGTCTCAAAGTGCTGCAACATAAAGTGATAAAGCTTTGAAACGTTGTGGTTTTGAAATGTATATATTTACTAAGAAAGATTTCAATCTGTGTATTTTCAGATGCTTGAAGTTCTTGGGAAGCAGGCATCCCACTCTGGTGCTTCCATTAGTCCCAGAGCTGCTGAGCACACATCCATTCTTTGACACTCCAGAACCAGACATGGATGACCCAGCCTGTATCTTTTTCATGGCACCTGTTGATCACTTTGGTTGTAGTAAATTTTATTCCTATTTTCCTGATGCTCTTAAAACATGTCAAACTGTAGCAGACAAACAATCCTGGAGCTATTTCTGAATCCCTTTGCTCTTAGTTTTTTTACTCAACAAGTAGTGGGATAACTAATAGTTGAAATACCAGTGAACTATAATTGGCCTTTTTTTTTTAGGCTGTGATGAATAATGAAGCAATTTGCAAGGTTTAGACTTTGCAGATGAATCCTTTGATGTGAAAACATTTGTCTAGTTTGCACTAGTTTTGAAGATCCCTTAGCTTTTAAATGAGAAAAGTGGTTTTTCTTGTCTGTTTTCTTTTTAGGTAAAACTTCTGTTATCCTCACTGTTGTACAATGTATAGAAGAGCACCATCTCTTGGTACAGCAGTGCCTGAATCCTTGTTGTGCTTTAAATTTGTAATTTTTTTGGAAATAATTCAATATCAGAAATCCTTATATTAATGTTATTTCTTCTAGTGGTTTAGTATACAAGCTGTTATTGTTATACCATTATCCTCAACAATAGGAGATGACTTGGAAATGCGTTTTTTCCATTGTTACTCTCCTTGCTTCCCTTCATTTATTGCAGAATGTAATGTTATTTCTGGTGCATGCTGAGACACATTGGACTGAAACCTTCCTTCTAATTTTTCTCACTGGTCGCAGGCCATCGATCAGAAATCCTATATAAATTAAATAAATACCTTGTGAGAATTAAAAAGGGTTAGTATCAGGTGGAGAGAAAGATGAATCTGTAATTAGATGGTTTAGTAATAATTTGACTTAAATTGTCCTGTGAGTTGAGAATTGAAGGAGCATTACAGGGGGGAGAAGGTTGTTGTTTGACTTAATGCAACTTCCTGTCCTGAACCAGGGAAGATTATTTTAGAGAATGTTTTGGAGGTAACTTGCCAAAATATACAGACATGTATTATGTGAAGACAGACCTGCAAGCCAGAAGCTACAAGGTAGACCAGAATGGTAGGTTTCCAGTATAAAATGGTAACTAAAACCAATATTTTGTTTGCTTCAAAGCATTTAGCAAGTTTGAATCAGGTAAGCTGAATAGCTTTAGCTGAAAATTTGTAAAGGATTCTGAGTAAAGACAAGAAATTGGTTTGCCAAGTGAAGTCTTCTTCCTTGGCAGCCCATGGGTGCAGAAGATTTTTCAGGAGATGAGAGTGTAGATTCAGTCCTTTCTGTGGCTGAACCTGCTTCTTCCCTGAGTGCCCAGTTGGGCAAGTGCCCTCAGTGCCCAAATGATCATAAGCCTTGCACTGCGATCCTTTCCTGCTCTTCTGTTAGAGCTTATGCTTGGGATCGGCCCTGTTACAGGTTGCCTTTGAGCTAACTGTGCAAGCCTTTGGCTGCTCTCTGTTTCTGGAGCTCTCACACTGTGAAAATGTGTTTTCTGTTCCAGAATAATCTTTCCGTATTTGATTCTTTGAGTTACTTAAAGCCTGCGTAGATAGGTGATTTGCAGAGCAGTTTAGGAAATGCAGTAGTTTGCAAAGACTTGGCAATAAATGTGTAATTTTAGGTGTTTTTTGGGTACCAAACAACCTGACCAACCTGGTCTAGTGGAAGGTGTCCCTGCATATGGCAGGGGGATTGGAATTAGATGGCCTTTAAGGTCCCTTCCCACCCAAACCATTCTCTGATTCTGTGATTCAAACTGGTAGGCACAGCTTAAGCTTTGAGGAAGAGTGAAACTCCACCTAATGAGTATGTTTGGCATTTACAATCCCTGGCTTCTTTTCTTTGTGTTGCCTTTGAGCCATTCCACATTGTCAGTAATGTCCTTCCTCCAGTATGGCTCATCCTGTATTGTTTTTTCTTTATACTTGGTTTTCATCTGTTCAGGCAACCATTTCTTTGGGTTTTTTTGAGTGTATTCCAACTATATAGACATATCGCGAGCAAAGAAAGGGTTGTTGTTGTTGTTGTTGTTGTTTTAACTTCGCATCCCCAAGGAGCTCTTCTTGCTGTTGTTTATTTTTCTTTAACAATCCATTTTCAATAGACATTGCTGTTCTGGTTCTGATTTTTAATGCTGCTAAAAGTTGCCCAACAATGCCCGCCCTGTTCTCCGATCATACATTCAGACATTACGCGTATCTTCGGGACAGTCTCTCTCATCTGGTCCCTCCATTAAGAGTAAGTTGAACCACTTTAGTTTGCACTTTGCCACTCTTACAAATATTGCCGGTTTCTTCCACGTCTTTGTGTAACAATTCCATTCTAAAAGTTTTTTCTCTCAAGCACCACATGAATTAGTATTAAAATGTGCATTATGGAAGGAGAGACAAATGTTAAATTATTACAGTATGGATTTTATAGCATTTTGGGGAGAATAATCACATTATTGCTCTCAAGTGAGAATAGCAGTGTTTGCTGGTTAGGAAGAATACTGGGAGAGGAGTATTCCTGGGAGCTTTCTGTAGCTCTTACTGTGTGTGTAAAAAGGGAGCCTAGCCTTTGTAGATCTTCCAGCATTTGACTTGTATCCTGCCTGAATGGTTTACTTGTGGGTGAGATGTGTTCCCTGATGCTTTGAAACATACGTTCCTGCCTGGTAGTATGGGTGGGATTGAAGTTGGTCCTAAGTCTTATCACAGCTCATAAAATGGATGGTGGTTTATGTGATCTTGGACTTCCCTTGACTTCACAAGTATCATAGTTAATAAACGAGGAAAATATTTCCCTCAAAGGGATGTTGAAATTTAACCTGAGGATCTCTAGCTGCAAGTGGATTGTACAATGGGGAGTATTAGCTAACAAAGATGCAGACTTGAAAGTCTTGATATAAATCTTGAGTTTGAGAAATGAATTGGAGCTCTCAGTTGGTCATTGTTAAATAATAAGGCAGCATTTTACTATGTTATTACTTCTTTTAGACTTTTGTCTTCTTTTGTTTATGTGTGTTCCTTCTTGTATAGTTGCCAGGTAGAAAGTTGGTGTCCTCCCCTGTTTCTCCCAGTATTACCCCACATGAGGATCCTTCCCAGCAGTTCC
The DNA here is from genome assembly GCA_035047865.1 of Dendrocincla tyrannina. Lineage (NCBI taxonomy): Eukaryota > Metazoa > Chordata > Aves > Passeriformes > Dendrocolaptidae > Dendrocincla > Dendrocincla tyrannina. Next base: position 30,478,133 of record JAWWMP010000001.1, on the reverse strand, counting down.
TGCATCAGAGCCTGGAGAGGGTTTACAACCTCCAGCACCTTGACCCACAGGGCATACAGGAGCTGCTGGAATTTACCATCCGGTAAGATTGCAAGCTGACCTGTTCATGGGAGGATGGTTTAGGATTTCCATTTTTTTCTGGCTCAGGTGCTTTGCTTCTGCATATGTACTTTGATATCAAGCACTTAACTTGAGCCTTCCTCTATAGACTGTTGTGATTAAAAGAGTGTTCATGGCCTGTTTAAAATCAAACTGATGATGTCAGGTCTGGCACTGCCCTAAGTGCATTTTGGGGTGACATCTTTTCAAAGCATGGGGTGAGAGTCAGGTGTTCTTCTTGGACTCCTCACTTATGGTAAAATAAGCTTTCAGTTTTTATGGTTTATGGATGATGGCCTTGTGTGTCATTCTCAGCTTTGTGTCCCTTTAAGGATCCCTCACTTTGATCATGTTATTTGTGATGTACATGCACAAGGTTTATTTGTTTTGTTTTTGTTGGGGGATAGAGGTTGTCCCCTTTGCTCTTCCATTTCCCAGGTCCTGTGGCTTTTCATTCTGCAGGCGAGGACCTGACTCTGGTGCTTTGTTGGGTTCTCATTGCCAGTCCCACTTGCAAAGGACTTTGGCATTCTTCATCAGTTGCAAACCAGAGAGTGTTTTCCTGGAATAGGCACCATTACTGCATGCTGCTGTCTGATGCTGTATAGATAAGGGTGATATTGCTTCTCAGTGTGGGCTTTATGCTGCCTCTTCCATTTCATCTCTAGACTGACTTACACAAACAAAACATTTGAAAAGGATCTTTTCAATGTGAGTCCTCTGCTTGAAAAGAGGAAAAGAGCCTTATTTTGTGAGATAGAAAAACAATCCAAAACACTGTTTGGAATATGGAATTTCAAAAAAGTGTTATTCTTTTTCTTCCTCCAAAATAGCTGCCTTTTCTTCTGCGTGTAGCTGTGAATCATTTTTGCACCCATCTGCAGCAAAGAATAAACAGTGTGCTCCTTGCTGAAAACCCAGCTGTGGAAACTGTATGGTTTGTCCTCAGCTGTTTTGCAGCTACGGTGCACCAGCTAAAATATAGTCTCAAAGTATTTAGTGCACTGAACACTTGAAACAGGTAATCTCTTGGCAGAGCGTCCAGAATGTTACAGGCACGAGGGTCTGGGAACCTTGCAGGGCATGAGTGTTTACGATTTTTGAGTTACTGGAAATTATCGTCTTGTTTTTTTTCCTGCTGGGATTGCCCTCCATGAAACTGTACTAAACCAGCTGCTGTCTTCTATCCTTAAGAGAAGGAAGGATTTGGACAAAACAAAAAAAAAGTGTTAAAGGTTATTCTGGAGAGGGCAAGAATTCCCTGCACCAACAATTTGATTGCGGAGAGAAAAGGGATAGAAGCAACTCATAGCAGTGGATTCTGCCATGGGACTTAACTTCCCTCCAAGAAAGTAACACAGATGTTGTGGAGCTGGTGTCTGCTTGGGACTTAAATTTTCAGCTGCAGAGCCTGGAGGGAGAATACCAGTCTGCAGTGTGGGTAGAAAAGTAAGACAGGCTTCTTAGCAAATCCATCTCTGTGGTTTAGTTTCTCCATCTATACAACAGGAATTTTTTTTGTCTTGCAGGGGTGTTGAAATCTGTTTAAGATTTGTAAGGAAATAGAATTAGTGGAATTGGGAACTGTGGACGACTGGAAAATGGAATATCTGCCTAGCTGTTAGCTGAGAGGTGACATCCTGTTCCCTATTAGTGTGCTGTGATGGATTGTGACATGGGGATTAAGCACCCAGGAGCCTCCTCTTTGCTCTGCTCTCTGGAAAAAGATGAAATGGAGTTGCTGTGTAAGGCTGAGGCTGGCTCAACTGTTATTGCATTGAAGGAAGGCACAATCCCTCACTGCAAGAAAGACATTAAAGTGCTGGAGTTTGCTCAGAGAAGGGCAGTGGAGCTGGTAAGAGTGTGGAGCACAAGTCTGATGAGGAGAAGCTGAGGGATCTGGGGGTGTTGAGCCTGGAGAAGAAAAGGCTCAGAGGGACCTTCTTGCTCTCTATACAGCTCCCTGAAAGGAGGTTGTAGCAAGGTGGGAGGGGGAGTTGGTCTGTTCTGATTAACAAGCAAGAGGGTAAGAGGAAATGGCCTCAAGTTGTGCTGGGGAGATTTAGGTTGGATATTAGGGAAAATTTCTTCATGGAAGGAGTTGTCAAGCACTGGAACAGGCTGCCCCAGGAAGTGGTGGAGTCGCTATGCCAGGAGGGATTTAAAAGATGTGTAGATGTGGCATCTGGGGTGCATGGTTTAGTGGTGGGCTTGGCAGTACTGGGTTGATAGTTGGATTCAATGATCTTAGAGGTCTTTTCCAACATAAATGATTCTATGATTCTCTGCTTAGGAGAGGTTTTCTTTGGCTGCATATTATACAGATAATCTCATGCATTTTTGTGAATGTCTCAGGGCTCAGCAAGCTTCTGGTTTGGCAGAGACAAAGTTTCAGAATTGCATTCTAAATGCAAAGATTAATATAAATAAAAGGAAATTATCTTCTGAAAAAAATATACTTTAATAACACAGTAGGAAACATGGAAGTAAAGTGACAGTTTTAGTAGACTTTGGATCAAAGCAAAATGCAAAGAAGAGAGACAGTGAAACCCACATCATCCAGCCTATTCTCATTTCTGTAACAAAAATTAGTTTTGTTTTCTTATTACACACTTCTGTTTTTAAAACATGCCTAACAGTAGAGAACTAAAGCCTATTTGGATTCCATTAACTGACATTTTTTCTTCTATCAAGTTAAAAGCTGCTTATATTGATGTATGATTTACGAGAAATACCAGACAACACACAGCGTATAGTTGGGCAAATATCAGCGCATCAGATTCCAGCTTGGCTTAAAAACACAGCTCTTTTTCAGATACCCTTGGTTGGGTGAGCCTGACACGTTTCAAACAACCTTTCCTAGCCAATATGAATAGTTTTATTTCCCAGCAGTGTAACACAAATCGGTCGTTAGCTGCTGTAGAAGTCGGAAGTGTTTTAAGTTATATCTGGAACTGCCACGCTGTGTGGTTCCCGTGGGGCTGCAGGGTAATGTGGGTTGACAGACTTACTGCTTCCATTGCTGTGCTAGTGTCAGCCTCCTGGAAAAAGGGACATGCCAAGTCCCCAGGTGCAAACTGGTTTGTAGTGTGTGTTTTGCTACTGTTTCTGATGCTTGTTCTAATAAAAGCAGGAGGCAAGAATAGCTGGTTTCATTGTTGCTGTGCTCTGAGTGTGTTTAGATTAAACTGCTCTGTCTCAATGTTATTTTCTTTTTTTTTTTTCCTTTTTTTTTCACATACTTCAGAGATCTTCAGAGGCTTGGAGAACTGCAGTCAGAACTGGCAGGGATGGCAGATTTCACTGCAACTTACCTTCAGTGTCAGTTGCTCCTCATCAAGGTTTGACTTCTGGGGTTTTTGGGCTGTTCCTCAAAACCACCCCCAGTCCATCACAGTGGTGCACTGTCGTGTTGTGATGTTCATGCTGAAAACTAATGTATGATGAAAACGCAGGTTCCATGGATTTCTGCTAATCCTGCTTCCCTCCTGTGGCACATAATTTGTGCAGTAACTTTGCCAATGAATGCAGATCTCTGCTGCTGTACCTTGGCCTTATGTTGGTTTGTATGCATTTTGTCAGTGCAGAGTTTATTGTCTGGCAGAAATCACAATGAGGACAATTATTCTGTAGCCTTTTTATGTTAACTTTTCCCTGTTAGTAGCCACTGGAATGTTTTTTGCTAAATTGTTGCTGTGACTTTTTATAGGAAGTGATTTGCAGACACCCTTTTTTGTCACCAGTGCCAAAGGAGTTTTTAAGACTTGATTGAGCAAAATATCAGTCATGCTTTCTTTTACAGGACTGAAATGATCTGTTTTTCTGATCTCTCTGCTTTTCAAAAGCCCCTTTTCAAAGTCAGCTTCTTGCTGTAAACAGGATCTAATTTTTTGCTTTGTAGAATCTTAGAAATGCTTGGGTTGGAAGGGACCATCTAGTTCTAACCCCCTGCCATCATCATATTCCACTGAATCAGGTTGCTCAGGGCTGCAGGCTGACAGTAGAATTTAAGTTAGTCTCCTGGCATTCTTTACTGTTTGCCTGTAACTTATACACATGTAAAGCAAGAACTAAAGCAAGCAACCAACAGATTTCCAGAAGGGACTCAGTAAAAGCTTTGTTGTGTAAAATGGAGGGGTTTCAGTTGCTTTGCTAAATGCACAGCTGCCAGTTGGGAAATCTCCTGGCAATCCTGAAATCCTTGGAATACGTTTATCACCCAAAGAAGGTATTTTTGATGAGCAGTGTTACAGTTCAGTACAATCCCAGCTAAATGCAAAATGAAATGTGCTGTCCAGGCAGAGGACCAGCATTTGGAGATGCCTTTGCCGCCCTTCTCCAGGGTTTGACTGGAGTGAACCAGATGGTTTTTCTGTCTGGCAGAGGAATGCTCTGTTTGGAAGAAGGGGGTAAAAGCCATTCTTGGCTTCAGTTATAGAACCAGTCAATGGATCAGTGATGCAGAGGAGTCAGTAATGTGCATAATGAAAGTAACTCCTTTCGAAGGACCTGGAGGGTCGTTTAATTCCACCCCCCCTTGCCACAGGGAGGGACACTTTCCCCTGATATCATACAACTAGAAATTCTGATATTGCAGAGAGAACCTAAATGTCAGAGCAGGCCTTTCCAGTAGATTTGTTTCCCCAATAGAAAAAAAGCTGTTGGGGGAAAAAAGTGTCTTCATTTACAGCCTCTCAAGGCTTAAAAGGTTCCAGCCCCTTTAAAGGCTCTACACATCCTGTGATTTTAGGGATAGTTAACTGGGTTTCTGGGGCCAGCCTGGGTGAAAGATATAAAACTTGAGCTTTGGCTACAGCCAGCTTTTTGTGTAGCTGTATCTCAGGACAGGAGCTTCAGAAAGAGAGGCAGCGATATAAATTATCTATTCAAGCTTTCTACATTCTTTTTAAACAAATCAAAAAGTAAATAGGGCGTGGTTGTGTGGTTGGGGTTTTTTTGTCTTTTTTTCTTTTCTATCTTTTTTTTTTTGTGGTTTGTTTGTTTGTTTTTTGTTTGGGGAGTTTTTAATACAAATATTAGTGGCTGATTTAGATTCAATATTTTTAGTAACTCCAGAATCATTGGTGGGATGGAGACTGTCAGCAGGCAAGTTCAGAAATGTGACTGTTTAAGTGTATTTCTGTGGGCAGTTGTTACTGTTTCCACTTTTTGCCTGAAATCTGAGATTACCCTGATCCTGGTCTCAGGGTGCTGATAATGCACTGGGCTATTGTTTTTGCTAAAGTACAAGAACTTTGGCTCAGCCAGTCTCTCATTCACAGCTTTGTTAGTGTTATTCTCAACTTCTGTTCTATATTTTCTAGTTGTATAGATATGTCTCTGTGTATTTACAGAACAATGTATAGTTTGGAGGCCTTGGTTCACTGTGTTGTATTTAAAAGCATTGAAGAAAACTTTGGCCTGCTTTTTCAACCGACTGTTTAGATGGAATTGGTTATTTAGCATCATTTCATGGGTTTCTTCTTGTCATCATTTCATGGTTTTCTTCTTGTAGGCCTTGCAGGAGAAATTGTGGAATGTGGCAGCTCCACTATATCTGAAACAGAATGCATTAGCATCTGCTGCAGCCAAACAGGTGAGGTGGAAACAGCTGAGTCTGCACGGGGGCAAGTCCTCGGGTATGAGTCCTTCTCTGGCCATGCAACAGTAATATCCTTTTGACCTTCCACTGCTGTGGTCTGGCCATGCAAATCTTAGTTCCCCAAAGTGGAGGCATTTCTCTCATCTTCAAAATACGAGTGGTGAGGAAGGGAGGTTCATGAGAGCTGTGAAAAGGCAGATGTTGCACCCATCTTCCAGAAGAGTGGGAAAGATCCAGAAAACAGGGAACTCCTCACCTCATTTCTGGGGAAGGTTATGAACCAAATTCTTTTAAAAGCTGTTTCTAAACAAATTGGCAAAGTGATTTGGAACAGCCAAAATGCATTTCCCAAGGGCAAATTATGAGTGACCAATATTGCTCTCTGTGGTGGGGGGACTAGTGCTGGGAACAAAGGGAGGGCAGGTGGGTGTTGCATCTCTTGACTTTAGCAAAACCTTTGACACAGTCTCCCATTGTTTCCTTTGCACCAAGCTTGCAAGATTCTGGTTGAATAAATAGGTTATAAGGCTCCTCTAAACTGAGTAACCAGTTGATGTGCTGTAGGATACAGATGAGACAGAGCCACACTGCTCTACACAAGAGGCAGTGGGCAAATGATAAGAAATTTCAATTAGATATAAAGGGAAAATTTACTGTAAGGATGGTTAAATACTGTAATAGGTTGTCCAGAGAGGTGGAGGGAATCTCTGTCCTTGGAAGTGTTTGCAGTTTGCTCTGGCTCTGAGTAACTGAATCTAATCAGAGCTGCTCTGAGCAGGGCACCAGGCTAGATGGCCTCTAGAGGTCCCACCCAATCTGAGTCATTCTGATTCTGTGATGTATAGATGATCTGATCCTGCAACAACTGAAGCTAAGCGCTAAGAAAAGATAAAAAAACAAGCAAGCTGTTAAATAATCTGGAAACAAACCTAGGATAAAAGCAAGTTCATGGATCTGCTGGGAAACTCTGCTGACATTTTGAGTTCTTAGGTAATTAAGATATAATAGGCAGGTACTGCTGCACATCAAAGCCTTCTGTGCTGTTGATGAGTAGAAACAAAAGCTTTTCAGCTTTTGAAATCTTCTCTGATTGAACTGCCTGTTCTTGGGTGCCCTTTTCAGTCACATGTGAACCCTCTGGGAAGTTTTATCTGTTGTGATGGTGAATATAGATCACTTCCTGTCTATGCAAGGTGCTGTAATATTTCCTGTTAAATAACTTGCAAATTCTTGGCTTCTGTACAGTCATACTGAACTCAGCTGTATTAATTTTGAGCACTTCTTCTTGTCTACTTAAGCCCATCTATTTGACAGATAAAGTATGATGAGTAAAACTGTGCAATGTCCTGTCCAAGCTTCTAACTGTGTCTCTGAAGTAACCCAAGGTGATACTTACCTTGTGTTAGTTCCCATCTTCAGCTTCAGCACACAAACTGTTGCAGAATGTAAATGGGGAACTTGTCAGATTTGGCTCCAGAAATGTCAACCTGAGCAGGACCATTGAGATTGCTCTGTTGAGCCGCTCAAGTTTGCATTCCAAAGTAGCCAGTAAGACTCAGTGAGTGCTTTACCCCTGGAAATTTAAAATGCAGTATCAAAAGATAGAGTGCTGGTGGAGGGAGTGTTTGAATCCAGGCCAAGTTTCATGAATTGTTTCTTTAATATAGCCAAGATAACCTTTTAGTATGAGGTACCGCTTTACACCGTGGAGAATTTCACCGAAAGAATGAGACTTGTGGATTAATGTGTTCCGTGGTATGAGGGAAAATACCAGACTCTTGTGATTGTGCTTGTACCAGAATTTAAGTCTGATGGTTTTTTTTATTCCTGTGGTGTCTGTCTGGCAGATCTTGGAAGAAACCTATAAAATGGAGTTCATGTACAGTGGAGTGGAAAGTAGACAAGTGGTCATTATTCACCACATGAGACTGCAGGCGAAGGCCTTGCAGCTCATAGTGACTGCACGTACCACTCGAGGGTAAGGACGACCTGGTAAAAGGATCTTCCTAGGGTTTAGCTGTAAGCTTAGTTTCTTTCAGTTTTGTTTAAAAAACCAGCAAGGATAAATTAGGCACGTAACGTGACAACGTGTCAGTAACCATTTGCTAAAGTAATTCACGATGAAGAACCTTCTTTTGCCTTTGGTGTAACTGTATAGTGACACAGTCCTGAATTAGATGACAGAATTAGGAAGATGAGTTTTGGGGGTTGAGTTCTCTCAGCTGTGAGCTTATAAATAGTTTAAAAACATTGTAGAGTTGATATTTGGAACCTGTTTAAAAAAGTCACATATCAAAAGAATGCATGTTTGCTTTATTAAGTATTAGTTGCTGAATTTTTAGCGTCAGAAAAGCATTGTCTTCTTGACTGATTTAATGTGTGTGTGACTCAGACACAAACTGCTCCTGTGCCTGCTTGGCTTAAGTATGCAAGAGGCTCTGAGTGGTTCATTTTGGCTGCTGAAAATGAAGTGACACATGGGTTTTGGTGGCTGTGAAATTAGAGCAAAGTAGTTGGTGTCTTAATTTGTTTACTTTTGGTTTGAGTTTGTTGCCATCAATTTACTGGGTTACCACAGAAGTCCATAATATATTTGCCTTTTAACCTCTTGTTTTATGCGGGAAATATTTTCTAATGGTGGCTTTGGGAACTTAATTAGTGCCTTATGCAGAAGGGGTTTTTGTGAGAGGGGTGTATAGATCTGAGGAATACTTTTCTGGCCTAAAAATTATAAGATCTTTCTGGGTTTAGGAGCTTTAATGGGTTTCCAAACCACCTAAATGCTTATAGCCATAGAGTGGGTTTTGTTTCTTTAAAACAAACCAAGGAATATTATTTTCATTACAGAGTCGAACCCCTTTTTGGGATGTGTGAAAAATTCCTGCAAGAAGTGGATTCCTTCCAGAGGTGACAAACTCCATTGCTTCTTCACTTTGTTAGGAAGTCCCATCATCATTGTCAGCAAGGGATATTGTGTTTGTTTTTCATCTCTTCTCATCTCCCTTCCCTGCTGTCCTACATTGGGAACTATCATGGGATAATAATTAAGCAAGAACCTTTGTAGTTGAAGTACTGAACGTCAGGATATTATGCTGGTACTCAGAACATGTGCTCTGAATTAATTTTTTATAGAGTAACTGATATTTTTCTTGTATTTATAAGGATTTATCTACCTTAAGGGGATGCTGTTCTGATAAATACTTCAATTTTATTTGGTACTCTGTTTTCAAGAGCCCTGATACAATTTGATCTTTCAAGAATTAATAATAAACCAGATTACTGTTGATACACTCTACATGTAGCAGTAAGTCAGACAAGAATTCTGCAGTATTTTTCCTGGCCCTGTCTACTACTTTTGCCACCTCTTAGTAGCCATCTTTACTTTTGGGGAGAATAGATGCATTAAATATCAATTTTCATGAACAGATTGATTCTAGTGGAAGGTCTCCCTGCCCATGGCAAGGGGGGTGGAACTAGATGATCTCTAAGGTCCCTTCTGACCCAAGCCATTCTATGATTCTCTGAAAGTGATGAGTTCTGCTGATCCTGAGACTTGGTGCAAGGAAAAGATAAAAAGCAAATGAACAGTTCTGTTCTCCAGCTACCAAATGCGCTAGGCAATGGGTAGATTTGTTCCTCTTTTCTCATCAGATAACCAGCCACAACTGTCAAGCATGTGGAATACAAATAAATATGAATTTTATCAGAACTAGAGATGAAATTCTGCTCAGCCAGCTCAGGATATTTGTGTCTCTGGTCTAGCTATCCAATTCCCTTCTGAGTCACAAAATCGTAGAATCACAAAATGGTTTGGGTTGGAAGGGAGAATAGAGACCATCTCAGTCCAATTCCTTTGCTATGCTCCAAGCCTCATCCAACCCGGCCTTGAACGCTTCAGGAATAGGGAATCCACAGCTTCTCTGGGCAACCTGTTCCAGTGCCTCACCACCCTTACAGCAAAGAATTTCCTCCTAATATCTAATTTACATCTCTCCTCTTGCAGTTTAAAACCATTCCCCCTTGTCCTATTGGTATCTGCCTGTGTAAAAAGCTGCTCTCCCTCTTTTTTATAAGTCCCTTCTAAGTACTGAAAATTTGCAGTGAGGTCTCCTTGGCACCTTCTCTTCTCCAGGCTGAACAAGCCCAGCTCTCGCAGCCTGTTTCCATGGCAGAGGTGCTCCAGCCCTCTGAGCATCTTCTTGGCCTCCCCTGAAGTCACTCCGGGGGGGTCCGTGTCCTTCTTGTGTTGGGGGCCCCAGAGCTGGACAAAGTACTTCAGATGGGGTCTCATGAGAGCAAAGCAGAGGGGGACAATTGCCTGCCTCGACCTGCTGGCCACACCACATAGCCCTTGATGATGTAGTTTGAGCACACAGCATGGCCCCAGCAACATTAGCCAAAATGATCTCTCATATGTGAGATGCACATCAGAAGAGGAACATACATGTCTGATTCTCTCATTGTAACTAAATACAAGGATTAAGTAGCTAGACTGAAAATAACAGTACTGTAGAAAAAGTTTAAAACAAGTATTTGATTTTTAATTTATTCCTGACATAGATGTTTCATCTCTGAGCTCCCACATATGCAAGGCAGTTTTGTAGATAAATTGCTGGACTTAATGCCCAGACTTGTGACGTCCAAGCCTTCAGAAGTGGTCAAGATTCTTCAGACAACACTGCGACAAAGTACCTTCCTCCACCTTCCTCTTCCAGAGCAGGTTGGTTAAGCACAGAGAATTAAAATGCAATATTCTTGTGGACTGTCTTAGCATCTGACTAGTTCCTAATATACCATGAAGCTTTTAGAATTCAGGTTCTTGGTCAGTCACAAGTTTATTTCTTCAAAGGCTTTGTCTTCTTACTTAGCATCCTCAGCACTAGTGTTATAAGTATGGAAAACAGAATAATTTCTGGCAGTATTTAAACAAAATTCCAAAATTCATGCACTTTTCTGTTAAGAACAGCAGTATTTATATACTTCTTTTCTTTCCTCTTTCCCCCACCTTCTTATTTTTGGCAATCACTTTGCCCCTAACAGCTGCATAGAGCTACTGCAAATATCATTGAGCCTACTGGTGAATCTGATAATCCCCTGAGGTTTACGTCAGGGTTGGTTGTGGCACTGGATGTTGATGCAACTCTGGAACACGTGCAGGATCCCCAGGGAACTGTTAAAGTTCAGGTAGGAAGTCACTTGACAGAAATGCAAACAAGATTGTATCTTGGGGGTAGTTTCTTGTAAGGATGTCAATATCTTTAAATTGCAAATAATTGTATGCTTTATTAGAAACAATGTTGGATTCCTGTGTTTTGATCACATGTTCAGAAACTGGCTTGTCTATAGTGCTCTGAGTTGACTTGGGTGAAGTTCTTGAGAGGTTGCTTTGAGCACTTTGACGTCATTTTGTGCTTCCATGTGCACTAGGCACATTGAGGACATGAACACAAAGGCAGGCTGGTGAACTTCCAGCTGGTGTAGTGGGAGAAGGAGGAGCAAAAGAAGGAGTTCCAAACAGCAAAGAAATATGCAGGCTTTTGTCTGTATTTCCAGCATTTCTTCCTGCTGCTGAATCACTACTTTCTAATGCAGCTGAGGAGGTAGCGTGGTACAACCAGAGTGAAATATGCAATATCACTGCATAACAAAGGAGTTAAAACCTCAGTTACCAGTCAGAGGAAGGAACTGATGTCAGTATCATTATCGCCTGTGCTGTGGGTCTGAATGGCTGGGATGTGGTTTTTATATCATGACTCCAACTAAAGCCCACCTCCTTGCTTTCCCAGCTCAAACAGAAGCCACCCAAGTAGCCCACATGGCGAGATCCCTAGTCCAGTTGTCATTCAGTTGTTTCCTTTTTTGTTTTTGTTCCCCTATAGGTGGTGTATCCAGATGGACAAGCACAACTAATCCATCCTAAGCCAGCTGACTTCCGAAATCCTGGCCCTGGAAGGCACAGGCTGATAACTCAGGTTTACCTCTCACACACAGCATGGACAGGTAATGTTAATGATGCAAGTTCGTGTGATTGTGTGGCTGCACTTTGCTAAGACAGGAGTGTGTCTTGCTTCATCCCAGTCCCTGGCAGATAAGATGTAAATGCCCACAGCCTTGGGGGCCCTGAGGATCCTGGAGTCTACAGCAGTGGTTGGTGCTGCCCTGTGTGTTGATCAGGTTTCTGCCCCCACAGTCTTTGAGCAGTTACGTCTCCCTGGCTGACAGGGCACTGCTGCTCCCTAGGTGACTGCAGGGGCTGCTCTCTTGGGAGAGCCCTGGGAGACCTTTCATGAGAGCTGTGTTCAAGGGCAGGTCACCCGTTTCTGTGCAGAGCAAGATCAGCTGTAGGAGCCAGGTCTGCATCCTCATGGAAAGGCAGGGAGTCATGGTAAACTGACTCCCAGGAGTTGTTTCGGATCTGACAGGTATTTGAGCACAGCAGAGAACCTTTGGAACTGTATGTGCACAGCAGTACAGTTGCACTGCTGATTAAACTTTCACCCTTTTAATGCCCTAAAAACCCACCCTTTAGCCCTGATGAAATATGTGACTCCAACATTTGTGTTCAGTCTCAGCTGGCATTCACACTTCCCCATGGAAGCACTTCAGTAATTGCCTTGTGGACTTCAAACAAAAGTGGAGAGTATTTCCTTCACAGCTCCCTTTGTCCTGTCCTCTTTCAATCCCTTCGTGTTTATTCAAATGTGGGGGTTTTCTCTGAGAAGTTTTTTTTCTGAGCAGTTTTTAATTGGGTTTGGTGATTGATTTATTTTTTAACCAACAGAATTTTATTTATTGCCACGTTCCTTCATATACTCCTCCTTATATAGCACTGCCATAGTGTACTTGCTCATCCTGCTGTCTTTGTTTTGTTTGGAGAAGAAAACAGGGTGTTGTTTCTGTGACGGGAAGTATCTGGGTTTAAAGGTTGATCCTGTACCAGAGGTTGCTGAACGAGGTCCTTATTTCTACTTGTGCAGCATTCGCTGGAAGGGCTGGCCCTCAGGGATTCTAGTGTCTCCTCTAGCCATTGTTTTAGTTATTAATTTTGACATTGGCACTTAAGCATATAAAAAAAGGGGGAGGCCACTGAGCTGGGGGAGGCCACTGAGCTGGGAGGGCTCAGGAAAAAGGATCAGAATTCAAAATGAAGAAATTGCTTTAATTCAAGACAATGAGACTTATTAAAGGCCAATAGAAAGGGTGTGCTTAGGTAGGAGAATGCCCAATCACAAAGCATGGATTAACTTCCAGTTGCAGAGCAGAAGTGATAGAGGTGAGTGCAGGCTGCACATAATAGAAGAGTTGGGGGGGGTGATGGGGGGGTGAGCTCAGGGAGGTGTTTGCTGAACTGTGGGGTAACTGCAAGAGGGTTATTTCTTGTGTTCTGCCTGGTGCTGATGATGTCTCAGCTGGAATCCCATTGCAGCTCTGGACATGGAGTCTTGAAATCCTGTGGGTTTCAGTAGGTTTCACTAAGGTGCTCCTATTGTGGGTTATCCCTGGTTATAGAGTTAAGCCCCACACACCACCTGATGCTCACTCCCCAGTGGGACAGGGAAGAGAATCAGAAGGGCAACATGAGAAAACTCATGGGTATTACAGTGATCAGTAATGGCTACAACATCCCTGTGTTATCCAGCCATTGTGGTCACAAATCCAAAATGTGTTACCATGCAAGCTTCTGTGAAGGAAAATTAACTTTATCCCAGCCAAAACCAGTACAAGTTCATAAGGAAAACCTAAAGGAATTTCTTCTTCAGTCTAGAAAGGATAATTTTATTGGGCATGTTAAGTTCAGAAGGCTGCTCAGAGTAATACTGTGTAGACTGAAATCCCAGTTTTGCTGTGACCACTGGGAGAAGAGTAAAGTGAAATCATCCTATGGACAGTATTAGCAATGTCTGCCTAGCTGCAGGTGGTGAAAGAACGAGAGGCTTGTCTTGCAGTGTGGAAGTCTCCAACAGAAGAGAATCTTCAAGTAATCTCTTGTGCTACAAATCTTATCAGATGTCATCTGGATTGATCCTGCTCTAAATATAGTGAGCAGGGCCTGCTAGTTATGTGGGGATTTTAATGATTTCATTATTTGCTGTGAGTTACAAATTGCAACTTTAAAAAATAAAAGTAAGTTAGTGGTCAGATTTTTTAAGTAAGGACAAAGAAGGGAGTGGAACCTAAAACAGTCCTTAGTTTTGCTGTGCTGAATGCAATGGCACAGTTGTGTTTTCAAACAGCAGACTGGATTCTGGGCAGCGCAGAATGGCTCTGTACTTATCCAGCACTTGTGAGAGAAAATCCTTTCAGTGTTGGTTGTTTGCTGTGCAATGACAGTCATGTTTGGGTTCTTCTGTTTTTTTTCTCTGCAGAGCCATGTCAGATTGAAGTGCGGTTGCTGCTGGCTTACAATTCCAACCGAAGCAAGGCATCTGCTAGAAATCCTAAATCTACCTGGAGCGAGAGCTTGGAGGCTCTCCCACCATCTGAAAATGGCATAGAGGGGACCATACCCTTCAGCAAACCTGTCAAGGTGTATATAATGCCCAAACCCGCCAGGCGGTGAAGCCTATTGCTAAAAGAAACCTACATATGGGATTGTTGGGTTACATGAAAACAAGATGCTCTGTCCAAGATGGCAAACCAGGCCAAAACAGCTTTATATCTGCAGAAAAGAAGTCAAATGTCAAAGTAAAGCTGCTGAAGAACAGTTGGTCTCCTAAGCTGCAAATACAGGAGTTACTCAGCTGGTTAAGGGTGATTTCAAGGAAATGGAGGTCTTTTTATATTGACTCAATAAACAGGACAGTTCTCAATCAGCATTCCAGCAGTAATTTCACTGGGCTGTATCTTCAGTTTTTACATATCGAAAATTTCTCCCCAAGGCCTGTAGGTTTTCTGCTGTGTATTTACTATGTAAATGCTTGGGCACAGAATCAATGTTGTTTTTACAATGCTCTGAATTGAAGCTGAGTTCAGGCTTTTGTGGGGGGTTGTTTTTTGTGTGATTTTTTTTTTTTTGTCTAAAACTTGCATTTGTGCACTGGTACCTAATTTCTTAGTAAAAAAAAAAAGTATTCTAAAGTACTATTGTTCTTGTGTGGGAACAGCATCTCAAAGGGAAATTGCCAGTTGCTGTAGGCTAAACCCAGAGCTGTTTTACGTCCTCTGCAGCTGGTACAGCTTTGGGGACGGCACAGGTTGTTCATGGTGCAGGGGGAGGAAGAACCTGTTTGTTCCAGCAGCAGAACTTCAATGAGCAGGACATGAAGTTTAACTGAGTTACAGGAACAAAGCAGTTCATCACGTCTTTTGTTTGATGGAGTCAAACATCTTAATCTCTGATTTGTAATCCAGCTCTCCTGTTGCACAGTTGTACATCTTGAGGAACAGTGTGATCAGGTACCAGTTGGAAAATTCCTAACCCCATCCCACTAAGTTTTACAGGATCTGTTTCTGTGTGGGTGATCCCAGCCTGAACCAGTACTTAGCAGGATGAGAGAATGTTTTTCAACTCAGCAGCACTTTTGGCACTCAAAGTCTTTTTGATCAGCTGAAGTAGCTGAACTTGCTTTCAGTTCAGCAGCATTTGGGCAACTTGTCAGTGTTCCCCTCTGGAGGTGAGCTGGGACTACAGAGGCACAAGAACTTAGGAAAACCATGACCCATGTGACATTTCTGTCAGGAAATGTGTCTGTGCATCACTTCTGTGTGCCAGGCTTAGTGGACTGAGGAACTTACTATAATTTGTAGCAATCCTTTGGTAGGATTTTTTAGGAGGACTTAATCTGTGAAACATTCTAGTGCAGCAGCCAAATGCTACCTGTGTTCATAAATCTGTTGTTTTTTTAAAAAAATAAACATGTATTTTTAGCAAATAAAACAGTGAAGAAATACTTTCCAGGTGTACAGAGATTAGTGTAAATAATAACTCTGCGTGCTTTCCTACAATAAAATCGGAAAACTCCTACTATTCTGTTTTTTCTTTATTATATGAGTGCCTGCATGGTACTTGGCTATTGAGATCACGGCATGTTCTTTGTGATTTTAACTTTTTAGCACTGGCAGGTTGTGGCCCAAAGGCTCGTAACTATAAATTTAATGCTGCTTTAGGTATTCTTGAATTAAATATCCTTTCTTAGTGCTTCTGCTCTTCCAGACTGGTTTCTGGTGTTTCACCTTTGGGGCACTGACTGCTTTGAAAGCCTCCTGCACCTCTGACAGATGAGCTGTATTGTCTGACTTGTCTTTGGCATCCCCAGTTCAGTTCCCAGCAGAGTTGATGTATCTCTCATTAGGAAGCTGTGTCTGGGCAGATACTTGACAAGTTCAGTGAGCTCATTACAGACTTGTTCTTTTTATTTCCTCTCTTTTTTGCACGTCACCAATATTTCTGCAGTTTGTTATCCCAATAAAATTTTTATTTTAAATGATGTCCATATGCTCCAGGCCGTGATGGATGCTGTGGTAGGCACAGCACGTATTTTCAATATCAAAATTTTGGCATCTTTTTCTACGCACTGGATTAAATTTCTACTATTTTTTCCCCTCACACTGTCCTTCAGCTCCTTCCATATAACATATTAGGCAAAGATTGATCAACTATATTACCACCAATGAGAATCAAATAGTGAAGGGCTGTGGAAAAGACCTGCTCTCAATCCATCCACCCTGTATTTGTGCTTGGGACTGACCATTTCACACCATGTTCCAACATATGGGAAATCTGAAAGGAAATTTATATAAAAAGCAAGTGTTAACTGTAGTTGTTTAAATCTAGATGTTGGCATTTTCTTCCAGTCCCCACGTTTTAGACATTTAGGTTTTTCCGCTCTGAAAAATACCAGAGTTCGTGCTCTTTGTGGAGCTGCAGGACCTTGTGTCATCGCAAGAGCATTTCTACCCATTCACTAGTTGTCCTTTAATTTTGGATAATTGTTGGGCTTCTGCACTGCAATAGCCTATAAGATGATTGATGTCAGAATGAAAAGAAAAACAAAGGGCTGTACTCATGCACAAAGATAATTTGCATCTTTCATCTCTGTAGAAGAGGGAACAGAGGACTTCAGATCACAATCACCCAAGTACAGGGAGATTCTGTTCTCTCTGATGGCTGCAAGGGTAGGAACACTGTGCCAGTACAGCTGCAGCCACAGGGAGATTGATCAATCTACAAAGGAGGGGCAAATAATCTGCTAAAGCAATCTAACAATGTTCAAACAGCCCTCACCTCTGCATTGTACCTCCTAGTCAGATGTAAGAGAAGAGGGTCAAGAATCTGGCAGAACAAGGGAAAACCTGACCTCACGTGAAAGAGGTATAGCTTAGTGGTTTGAGAATGTGTTGTCCTATTTACCGTTAACTTTCTGGATTTAATTACACATGGCATCTGTCTGTGGTGAAGCCCAGCTCTGAATGCTTTTAATGGGAAACTTGTATTTAGATTGCTCAAGTCCACTGAAATTCATTAGGTCAATTTGCAAGTAAATCATGCAATTATCGAGTCAAGAGCTCTTAAAACAATGCATAAAGGTATTGGGAATAAAGTTGAAGCCTATGAGACATTAAATCAGACCTGGTATGGCTTTAACCTACCTTATTTTAAAAAGTACAGAAAACGTAAGTGGGCAGGTGCAAAAAATACAACTCAAGTTCTTGGAAAGCCAAAAGAACAGGGCATGCATTTAAATCAGGGCTGTATGACATCACTGAATGATGTGGGTTAAAAAAGACCTCTAAGACCATCCAGTCCAACCATTAACCCAGCACTGCCAAGCCCACCATTAGACCATGTCCCCAGACGGTACATCCACACATCCTTTGAACATTTCCAGGGATGGCGATTCCACCACTTCCCCAGGCAGCCAATTCCAGCGCTTGACAACACTTTTAGGGGAAGAACTTCTTCCTAATACCAAGTCTGAAACTCCTCTGGTGCAACTTGAGGTTGCTTCCTCTTATCCTGTCACTTGTTACCTGGGAAAAGAGATGACCTCCCCACAGGCTACAACCTCCTTTCAAGTAGTTGTAGAGAGAAATAAGGTCCACCCCAGAGCTTCCTTTTTTTCCAGCCTGAACACCCAGCTCCCTCAGCTGCTCTTTGTAAGACTTACACTCTGCACCATACTGTGCAGGTCACCTTGGCTTCCATCTCACGGAGACAGATCTCCTCTGGAATCCTGTTTCGCTTGCCTGAGTTACCATCACTTTTTTCATCTTATTTCACTTGCATCTTCCATTTTATTCTTAGTAGCAGGCACCAGGAATGCAGAAAAGCTGTCTTTCTA
This sequence comes from Dendrocincla tyrannina, assembly GCA_035047865.1. NCBI lineage: Eukaryota > Metazoa > Chordata > Aves > Passeriformes > Dendrocolaptidae > Dendrocincla > Dendrocincla tyrannina. The sequence goes on along the minus strand of JAWWMP010000001.1, from coordinate 30,460,151 downwards.
CTTCACAGTTTGTGAATGCAGTATTAGTGTGACTCCAAAATAAAGTTTGATGGCTCGTGGATGCCAGGCTTTGCACAAATCCTGCCTGATGTCCCTTAAAAATGCTGGTCATGTTGCATTCGGTGTGTCTGTGAGCCTTTTTACAGCCTGTTTGTCCTGGCTGCTGGCTCGCACATGCTGCTGCACAAAGATAAGGGCTGGGACTGACCCGCTCAGCAGCGGAGCAGCTGGGGTGGAATCTTCCTGGCTCCCAGCCCAGTCGCAGCTCGGCTTTAATTTCAGTGTCAGGGTGGGAGTTCACTGCCTACTGGGAGATAGTTTTCCTGGTGGGAGGCAGAGCAGTGGTGTATGTGAGAAATCCTGCCCTATAAAAGTGCATTCCCATGATTTGGGCGATGAGCCCATAATTTTAACGAGTTATTTATGGCTCTAGCTGAAAGCAGCAATTTAACAAGGATTCTGGTTTGAGCTCTGGTGGAATTTTTTGATGAATCAGTCCCAGCTGTTTCCACCATGTAGCAAAGCAATTTCAGGCACCAAGAAGGAAATGGGGCTTTCAGTGACTGGAGCAGCCCAAGTGGAGCAGATGCCTTTGTGGGAACTGACAACGCTGACTCAGGGAGCTGTGACGAGAGCAGCAAAAGACTTGCAGCAGATAATCTCCTTGTTGACACTGAAATTTTGTACCAATGCTGGTGAAACTTAGCAGTTTGCCTTTGAAAACAGAAATCTATTTATTTGCACACTGCAGCTCCCTGCTTTGGCAGTGGAATCTTCTGTCTCCTACCAGTTGCCAAAGGAAGGCAAGAATTAAGAGGCTGCAGCACAAAGCTGGGTAGGGCACACCTCTAAAAGTCACCTGGCAATGCAAAATGGGCTGTCATGCCTTTTGGGAGGACAAATCATGTAGCAGCAGCAGTATGAGGAGCCCACAGTTTTTCTCAAATGCAGGACCTGGGCTGAGCAGTTTTGGTGAAAGTGGCATCACCATTAATGTGCCACACTAACATGAAAACATTAAAAAAAAAAAGAGAACCTAGAGGAGAAAGATAAGGTGTTTGCTCAAGTTCTCCTAATGGTGTAAAGCATATTCCAGTTTTTTAAGTACTACAGTGTCCTCTCAGCCAAAGCCTTACAGAGCCTCTTCCTATTTGAGGCTGTCTCAAGGCCCAAGAACTCACAAAATGACGCCAATATATGAGCACGATCAGGAGAGTCAAACCACCCTCCCTGTAAGATAACACTTAATGCCAAAAGTCTTCACACTGTGTGGGTTGGTAGGAACTCATTGTGCTGGTATTCCCTTGGGATGACCACAGTCTTCTGAGTTAGTGGTTCACCTTCTACTTCACACCAGGCAAGTTATTCAGAAAAATATTGCAGCAGCTACGATGAGCATTCTACCAGCTGCTGCATCAGAGAACACAGATGCAGCTGGAAAGGCAGTTCCTGCTGGGTTAGATAAGATTTTGCCTCAAATATAACTACAGAAAACATTGCTGTAATTAGGAGATTGCAAGATAAAATTTTCAAGTACTCACTTTCCCTTTGCATTTACACCACATTGTATTTTATCAGATAAAAGGTTTTAAATGATTACTTCAGCAAATAAACAGAAAAAGAACATAGCATTTTGTGCGTCTTGGGGGAGTCGTTGTGTTCTCATATCAATCTAAGCCTCTCTGCTACTGCTTGGGTAGCGCCAAGTGCCTCAGGGCTTTTACAGCCTTGTCTTTGTACTTTCATTAATACCCACAGAATTAATATGCACAGAACAAGAAATAGTGAGCCTGGTGGGAAAAAAGATCTACAGTAGGCAACTTGTAACTGGCAATATTAATAGAAGCCCACCAAGAACAGCAACCAAGAGAACTTTTTAAATTTTCTATGTAATAATATGCTTGTTGGCACAATGTTTAAATCATCAGATGACGACCAGTAGTAATTCTCACATCCATCCCCAGCTTGACAGCAGCACCTTACTAGCAGCAACTTAGACTATCTCCTAAAGATCAACGATTTATGCTGCAAACTCTAATTTTGTAACACATCCTTCTAATGGTTTTAAGGACACAGGAACTTCTGAATAGGTATGCATTGGGCAACTCAATCCTCACGATTTTTGATAATTAATAAGAACATTCTTTTTATGTTTTGTATTTTATGTTTATACTGTATGGACATTTTTTCATCTTTATCAAATTCAATGAAAAATTTGAAAGTGTTACACTATGTGATGTTCATGAATTAGCAAATATCCTGACTGAAGTTGCCAGCAGGAGGCAAAGTTGCATATTCTAGGTTTGCTTTTTAATTCTATTTTTTACCTTATGTATCCAGTGGTAGTAAAGTGCTTCTTTACTGTTTCATATCTACTGACTGTGCCCATCAGCTATCTTATGGCTGCATTCCAATAGCCAATAATGTAATTTGGGCCATTTTCTAATAAAAGCATTCAAAAAATAATCTCCTAACTTAGTCAACGGGTGAAAAGTTAAGTAACCAGATACTGTGGACAGCCTTCAGAGGTAGGTTAGGTCAATCTTAATAATATACGGAAATTATTCTGTAATTAAATAATTTCATTACCAGCCCCTTTTTTGTGAGCCCTCAATTTATTTAAATCCTGAACTAATAAACTGTCCTTGCATTTTAGATTGTCAGCACACAAATGCCTTGGCACATAAGTTCACACTCTGTTGGCTGTCATTTGATTCAGCAGAGGTGTGTCTGTGATTTGGCTGCGGTCAGGGAAGGTGCAATGAGCTGCAATGCTTCAGCACGTTGAATGGAAAACTCCTCCCACTCTGACACCCTGAGCAGCCAGGGCGTTGTACTCTTCCACCGCCTTCTCCGTTTGCAAGACCAACACATCAATCCCATTCTTCTTCAGATAGTCCACAGTGGATGGTGGAACCTCAGAAGAGAAAAGGAAATGGGAAAAGCAAGTGTTAAGATTCTTTTCCCCTTACACTGTAAGACTTGGAGAAAAACTGGTACTTAAGTAACTGCTAACAGCCAAAATGATAATATGCTTAGATATTTCTAAGATTGATTTAATTTTTTCTCTTCAATAAAGCTACTTTTATATCCACACCTCATATATCTCCTTAGCACACTTTAAAATGCAGTCCTTTCTTGCAAAAATAAAAAGAATTTGAGCTAAAGGTATTTCATCTAAATAAGGTGTTATTCATCCCACTAGAAAGCTAAAGAATTGCTTCTCACAAAGTAAGGCTCAGCACTTCTGAGCTTTCTGTAGCTAGTTTATCTGCTGAAATGACACCCTGGCTACATTAGTAACAGAAATGCCTAATTATCAAAGTATTTACAGCAGGCTAGAGAGCCAGTTCATCACCTATTGCAAGAGGAGAGGAATAATGACATTCTGAAAAATTCTTGTTTCAGTAGCTCCTGTAGCAGAACATAAACCTGTTTACTGCTTGACATTGATGCTAATACAAAGGAGCTCAAATGATGCTTCTTTCAGAGGGACCCCTGACAAGAGTTCAGTCATGCTAATACTGAATTTCTTCCCTCTCAGTAAAGCATCATCGAATTAAATTTTTTTTTCCCCTAATCAGTGGGAGAGGGAAAGCAAACACTTCTAGTTTATGCTTCTCACAGAACAAAAACCTACCTGCAAAGCCTCACTCATGCCACGACCAATCACCAGAGTTTTAACACCCTTCTTGACAACTTCTTCAAGGTCAGCGGGCTGCACTCCTGGAGAATGCTAAGTGTCAGGGAAGGAAAATAATAGTCTGTGTACTGACAGCATCAACCAGCAAAGCTGTGCCTGTATGTTCTGAAACTGTTCACTGAGCAGCAGGGTAAATTAGCCATACCAAAATGTAACACAACCCTCCTTTCTGCATACGCACAGGAGATAACACTAGAAACTGAAAAAGGTATTTTGTATGCAGATGAAGGATGACAGTTAATTAATTTATGGCAATAAGTCCTTATTAAACAGTCAAAAATAAAAAGATGCATTATACGTTTCTAAGATTCATGTCTAACTACTGACATTTCATAAATATTAACATTTAAAGTTAATAAATGGCAACACATTTCTGTTTGATTTCAAATTAACAAAATCTTTTTGTAAGATTGTGGCAAGCCAAAGTTTACTCACTTTAAAGAGCTCCTCAAATAATTAAAATTATTAAATTATTTTCTTGTTTACTTTGCAAATCTCATTTACCAAAGAGGACTGAAATGTATTGGGTAGCTTAATTTCAGTCAACAGCTTCAATTTCTGCACTATTTTTTATTTTGAGAAAGGAATATTGAAACCAAACTCCTCAGAGAAAGAACTTGCATGGTACATTAACTGAGTTTTAAAGAAGTACATCCATTTACTGCTAGCCCACTGTAAACATATGAATCCATAAATACACCTTCAATGTTGGCATAAAACATTATTATGTCACACTAATTCTCCTGGATTCAGTTTCTGTGTATCTCCACAAGATACTGTACAACCTGTGACTAGAATTTGGCCCCTCTTTGGTGTGCATTTTTATTTTTAAATAATAAATACTATTTCTCCCCCTTTTTTAGCAGAATTCTGAAGGTTTTTAGAGGTATGAGATAAGTTTCTCGTTTGAAGTAGGTAATGCCATGGTGGACTTGTGCAGAACAGAGCAAGTAAGACTTTCTAAGCTCAAACAAATGAGCTCCCGAAGTTGCAGGTGAGGAAAGCCTTCCACGGTAGAGTGCCACTTCCAATAAGTGCATTAAACTTACTCCTTAAGAAAGTCTTTAGCCTGGATGGTATCTGAAATTTCAGTAACAGAGATGATTCACCTTTATGGTTCTCCAGGTTCATAGAATTATAGAATACCTCAAATTGGAAGGGATCCATGAGAATCATTCACAGGACTACCTTAAACTAAACCATATGACTTAGGAGCATCATCCAGATGCTTCTTGAACTCTGACAAGCTTGCTCTGTGACCACTTCCCTGAGCAGCCTGTTCCAGTGCACTACCATCCCCTCAGTGAAAAGCCTTTTCCTAACATCCCATCTGAACTTCCACTGATGCAGTTCGACTCCATTTCCACGGGTCCTACTGGTGACCACCACAGAGATCAGCACCTTCCCTGCATTGCCCCGCTTTTGGAAGCTGTAGACTGTGGCAAGGTCTCCTCTCAGCCTTCTCTTCTCCAGACTGAACAAACCAAGTGGCCTCAGCTGCTCCTCGCGTGTCTTACCCTCGAGACCCCTTCCCACCTCAGCTGCCCTCCTGGGAGCACAGTCTGACAGTTTGATGTCCTTCTTGCACTGAGGTGCCCACAGCTGCACACAGCCCTCGAGGTGGGGCCACTCCAGTGCCAAGCAGAGTGGGACAAACCCTTTCCTCAACTATGCTGGACACATCTGGCCCTTTGGGCTGTCAGGGCCAAAAGCTGTGTTCTCTTCGTCCATTTACATTCAGTATCCACACCTGGAATGCAGACATCACTTCAACCATGCAGCTTTCTCAGACCAAATCGCTGCAAGTGCATGTTTATGACAGAATAGGCAATGATCTTCCTTTGGGGTTTTTTAAGTAGATTCAAAACTTAAGACAAAAAGAACAGAGAACCGATATGTTTTACTGCAAGTACAATAATTAGAATGCTGGGGAAGGTTTGCTGTCACGTGATAACCACTCCTGAGACATTAAAGCCATGGAACAAAAGGATTTTCTTTGGTTACAGAAGACACTTTGATGTGGGGCTTGCACTGGTTTTGTAAGAAAGTAGCCTCGCTAAAGGAAACATGTAACATAATAGAATAAGTGTATCATTGCTGATTTGACAGCAGAATTTCTTTCCTGTTCTATTCTCTGGTATTCATTTCAGGATATCTCTTTTCTCTTTCTTTTCTTCTACCATTAGCAGATGGCACTAAAATGAAGCCAGCCAGGGAGGGAGGCTGCCATTCATCCCCAAGGGTTAAGGTGGGAATAACTATTAGTGCTTAGTTACAGAACCTTGCAGGCCCAGTTACATGATTTTCTTAATGAAAGAATGCCATACTAGTCAGCAGTGTAGTGGCACAGATGGAGAGGAAACAATTTATTTCCGACGAGAGTGTGGGACATGACTGGCACTGCTTGTTTCCCAGACTTCAGTTCCAGCTACCTCAGGAAAAACATGCTCAAAGGAAGTAGGCACACTGTAGTCCACTATAAAAAAATGGGCAGGAAATGCACCTGTTGAGCCCTTCTGTTTCCAGTGCTGGCTAGACTAACTTTTTTACAGTTCTTCTCAAGTTGGAGATGCAGTCTAGAAAAGGCTAGTTCTATTCTTAATATCTATTGCTTGCTATTCATTTTAAAAGCAAATCACCAATCTCCTCAAAGCTCCAAGGACAGGACTGACCTAAAGCAGGAGCTTTACAAGTAACAAACACTAAATAGGGATTTTTTACTTCCTGATTATATAAAAAGGATGCCAAAAAACCTACCTCTCCAAAGAAGCCACTATATTTTTTCTCCTCCAATTTTAATTTAACACACACTTGCTTATTCTTGTTTCATTTGGAGGACTCCTCTAAAGACTTTCAGATTCAAATATTTTACCTGTGACATGAAGATATTCCTTGTTAGAAACTTCCAAAAGACTTCCTAAATGTCAGTAAGTGCTTATAATCTGAAACCAATGTTTTCCAGCAGTCGAAATGAATATCAAAATGAGATTCAGCTGGGAGCTAGCTGGGTACTTTTCAGCTACTCCATCTATTCTGCTTCTCCAGGCACATTCATATAAACCAGGAAACAATACTGTCAAACTCAGCACACAACCCAGCCCATATAATCAGACCATAAGGGAAACACTTTTTAAAAGGTTACATACACAGCTACCTTTCTCTCTGCAAGGTGCAGATATCTTTGCATGACAGTACCACCTTTCTCTCAGTATTATATACTCGACATAAACTGACAGATTCTGTTTCCCCAAAGATTACAGTTGAAGTTTCAAAACCAAAGGTTCTGCACTTCAGTTGTGTCAAAATGAGCTCAACAGAGCTGCATCCTCTCCGTGGATACAGCTGCAGGTGCTGGATCTAAGTCCTGGTCAGTACACAGCTTTAATCTTTGCTTTGAAAGCGTGGAACCTTTTTTTTAGCCAATATCCCAGTGCAAGCTCTAATATGGGGAGAATTATTAACATCGAGTTCCTAATGCAAGAGATGCTATACTGCTTCTAAATCTGGAACATCGATACTGTTCCAGGGACTTTTATACAATTCTGATTGCATTGACATACCAACTTTAAAAATTACAAAGGCAAGCACTTAGTATATGGCTTCCAAGTGAAGTCACTGTGTGGTTAGCCAGACTGCTTTTCACAGAGAAACTAGTACATGAGACTGTATCTGCATATTTTTCCCCTGAAATAAGTATGAGGGACCACAAGGAAAAGCATATAAACTAAACTACATGCATTGTTGTCTTTCAAACATGCAAGGTCAGTGACTTGATATTTTTTACTTCTTACAATTTCTTTTCCCATCTTACTCAAGACAACTTTTGTTTAGACAGTCTGAAGAGAGGTTGCTACCGGCCTCTTATGACAACTGCACTCTTAGCCAGATGCAGAATGTTGTTTGAGAGCTCTAAGGTGTGTGATTGTTGTCTGGTCAGGGTAGCTGTGGGGACTCATGGCAACAGTTACCACACCCTGTTATGTGTAGGACATTGTGCACCTGCAGCCCTTTGACCTCTCCACACAGTTACCTCCAAAACGCACACTCAATTCTTCCCAGGGATAGTCTAAGGGCTAGATGAAAGAAAAAGGCAGGTCGCTGAATTTCTGGCTGGAACTTTAACACTGTTCTCTGGACAGCTCTGAGAGTGCTGTTTTAAATGCAGGGTAGTAAACAGCAAACTTACATTAGTCCCAGTTTCTCTCCAATCCCACGTTCGGCTTCCTCCTGGCCATACTTTGCAGTCCTTATATGTTGTAGAGCAGCCTTTCACCTTCATCTGACCCCAAGAAAGGGAAGCAATTTCAGGGGAAGACATCACAAAGCTGAACCAAAGTCTGGAAAAAGGATATTTAATACATAACATCAGGCCAACATATGCAGCACATTAATAAAAACAGAAAATGCTGTCCTTGCCCCAAGGAGCTAGGAAGGAAATGCTATTACAGACAGTATCCACGTGATTTTGTGACAACAGACTTGAACTGGAGATCAGCAGATTTGTTGAATTACCAGTTCTCTTAGGGATCTTGTGCAAATCATTTTACATACTAAATCTGTACAAGTATTGGGTGTTCAACTTTTAAAACTATCAACAGGGATCAGGTCCCAGGATATCCCCATATGTGGGTTTTAATCTCCCTAAAATATACAATGAAGATGATAATAATTTCCTAAAATACCAAAGATCTATACTACTTCTTTGGCCACTTCACTGAAGAGGTAAATGAGGTTAAAAAGAAATGCCAAACAAACAAACCCAGCAGGAAAGCCATGAACCAAACAGTGGTGCTGCCACATTGCTGTAGCAAACAAAGACTTTCAGGGGTGTAAAGGGGTCAAGCCAACTTCTTTCCCCAGTCACTCATGACAGAGTCCAGGTCTCCCAGGATAGTTATACAACCAAACAGCAACTTGTCTAATTGTCTGACCTCAATCGTCATTGTTTCACTTAAATCCATTATTTCTAATCCTTTCTGTTGGGGACAAGTAGAGCAGCTTAATTTTTGCCTTTTTCATAATTTTTTGGGTTTTTTTGAGGATTTCACTCAGTATTTTATTCCCCCTTTCATACAGATCAAGTAAACTTCACTTCCCTTCAGTCATGTTTTCTAAATCTTTGCTTATTTCCTCCCTTTTTTCTTTGGCAGCCAGCAACAGGTACACATTTTTCTTTGATGTCTGTTGCCTAGAACTAGACAGAGCTTTATCAGTGCTGCTGTAGACCAAAGGCTTTTTGGTGTGTGCCACAGTAATGTTTGGATCTGCTGTCACAGTTACTGCTGGGCACCACCAGGGCAGGGACTCTGCCTCACAAAACCATGCCACGAAAGCTTTCCCCATCCTCACAGTCCTTCACGTTACTGCAGTCTGATTGCTGGTGTGTAGACAAAAAGAGAGGAATCACAGGGTGATGATACGCTGGAATTGTGTTGGACAAGCATGGCAGTCCACTGACGTGTCTCAAGGATAGTGTCACCTTTCTGTCCTTCCAGTTCACCTGGTCTGAAATCCGCATTATGAAGAAAACTGGTTGTTTCTGCAGGAAGTAAAAAGAAGTTCAACTACTGGCTAATCCAGAAAACCTCAGTGTTACATCCTTTACTTTTTAGTTATTTAAATTCATCAGGAATTTAATTGTTTAAATTCATCATAGGAACTCTGGTGGCTGACTGAAGGCACTGCCCCTGCAAAATTAAAAATCTTTGGAGGATCAAGCTTCCAGTCCTCCTGAAAGCCTCCCTTCCCATCTTGCACATGCTAAAGAGACACAGCACAACCAGGCAGGACATGCTGTCCCCAGATTGCCAGGAGTGGGTCTCAGCATGCCACCTAAAACATTGCATGAAGGAAAAAATGCAGTACTTTGGATTCAGCACAGGACTCAGTTTGCCAGAGGTGCTTCTCACACAGGATAGTGGGGTGATTCTCTTCCTTCTGTCTCCTGTGTCAAGTGAGTGGCACAACTGTTCTGCTGAACAGGAAGCCAGGCAAGCAGCTATGGGGGACTCAAACTTGTTTGGATTCATATATTCTAGATTCCCTCATCTCACATTGACGATGCAATGGATTCAAACAAAGGTTTGTACGATCATTATTCTAAAAGGTTGCCTGCAGGGAAGCTGCAGAAATAACCAGCAGTAGTCCCAACAAAATGAAATCGAAGGGTAAAGGCTGAATAAACCATCCAGAACCTGGCTCTGAAGAAAGAAAATAATTTTCACCTGTGCCACTTTTGAGAGGAAATGGTAGAATTAGACCTGGAGGTTTAGGCAGTGGCAAATGAACAATAAAATGATCAGGAATATCAGTTTCCCTAATCCAAACAGTATTACAAGGCTGGAACTGTGCAATCAAACAGGCACAAACTGCAAATTGGGGAGCAAGAATTCCATACTATCTTTTCCAAACAGCACAAAACTAAGTAAATAGCAGAAATGAAGAATCAAAACTCATACAGCATAAATAAAAATTGGTAATCTAAAACTGTTTCCCATAATACTGTCTGAGAATATCAGGGAGGTCAGGTCATTTGAATAAATAAGAGTATCTCAGATTAGAGTAAGAATGAACTTATTGACAGGAACTTTGGTCATCCTTTGATTCTGGGCATGGTCCAATCACCAAGGAGCAGGAAAATAGTTCTTGGACAAATTATTTAATTATTGACTGTGAGAAATGTACAGTATCAAAATATACAGTAACACTTAAGAAAAAGGAGACTTTGAACTAAATGACTTGCAAACACAACCTAAAATAGCAATTTCTGTAAGCTGCAATAGTCCAAGCACAAAGATACAAGGAAGAGAAATGGTTCAAGGCTCTATAAGTAAAGTCATGAGAGTTTAAAAACATCAGAAATAAAAGAAGCAGAACTTAAAAGAAGGCAAAATCTAAGTTTATGCCAGGAGACTATAATGAAAGAAAGAAATAAAGCAGTGGCTAAGGATGGCAGAAGACAAAGGCTGCTGAGAACAAAACGGAAGAAACTTGAGATTGAAGTGCAGTCAGGCAAACCGGTGGATTTTAGGATTGCCAGCACACCTGTCTTCTGCTTCAGAGCAGCGCCCAGCAGCAACAAGTAGCGTAAAAGAGGTGAATGGGAGCAGTGTGCCAGATATTTTATTGAGACACTGCAGAAGGAAAGAACGTTTCATAAAATCCAAAGGGCAACCCGAGAGCAAAGAGGATAAAAGTGAAAGAGTAAACTGGTGTATGTGAAGTTCTGGGGAGAAGAAACTCCTGTCAGGGGTCAGAAGACAAGCACTGCCTGGGAGCAGGGTCGGGAGGTGGAGGTGGGAGGCGTCCCGTTCCAGAAGAGCCAGGTCAGGATTAAAAACTGACACCAGAAAGGCAAGGGGAAAGGCCAGGAGAAATTTAAAGAAAGCTGTGTAGGGAAGTGGAAAGTGTCAAGTTCACGAAGGAGGGAAACATTTTGTGAATTCGGCCATGCCATTTCGCTGGGGAGCCTGGTCAGGGCGAGTTAATCGGGGAGGTCATGGTGGAAAAGGGGGGTGCTGGCAAGAGAAGGTGGGGACAGCACTTCGGGAACACGGTGGGGAGGAGGGGGCAAGGACAGGGAACCCCGGGAAGCACCGCGGGAGAGGGAGGGCACGGATCTGGAAGTCTCCGAAACACAGCCTTGCGTGACGGGGCACCGGGACGGGGAGCAGGATCGGTAACGGGACACGGACCGGGAGCAGCACCGGGAGCAGGACGGGGACCGGGAGCAGGACCGAGACCGTGCCAGAGACCGTGCCAGAGACCGTGCCCTCACGGAGCCCTCACCGCCCCCCCCGCGGCGGGTCCCTCGCGCGCCCGCACTCACCGCCCCACGCGCGCGACCCCGCCGCCCCGCCGGGCACCACCCCCGCGGAGAAGAGGCGGGGCCCCCCG
>JAWWMP010000001.1:30425189-30448048 GCA_035047865.1 Dendrocincla tyrannina | reverse complement strand
GGCCCGGGGGCGGGGGGGCCGGGGCTGTTCCCCCCCCGCCTCCTCCCGGCCCCGGGGGTGGAGCGCGCTGAGGGAGAGGAGGGGCCTGGGATTCCCGGGGGGAGGGGAGCCCTCTCTCCCTGCTATTTTCTTTAGGGGGGAGCAGATATTTGGGGAGGGGGGCGGTCTGCCCCCGCGGCGGGGCACAGGAGGGAGATGGGGAGCCCCCTTCCCTCTCCCTTCTCCCAGGGCCGCCTGTGACCCCCCTCCGTCCGCCCCCCTCCGTCCGCCCCCCTCCCGCTTCCCTGGGTTCATTCCCGAGCTCTGTGCGGGTGGGACTCCTTGCAGAAAGGAGGGATAAGCTGAAATAACTATTTTCGTTCGGCTTGCCGCTGGCAGCCGCTCTCCCATCGCTTCCCTCCCTTCCCCTCAGCTCGGGGGTCGCTTCACAGATCCCCCACCCCATGTATCTGATGAATCTGTCCTGTTTTGCTTGCTTGTCCCCGGAAACAAGGAGGGGACCCACATGCACACACATAGACCCTCGCATACAGGGGAGGGAATGTCCTGATCCCCAGTGCCCCCCTGCCCCCTTTCCTCTCTGTGTATGTGGGGTGAGGAAGGGGGGGCACGGGCAGGCCCCGAGCCCTCCCCCGGCTGCTGTTGTGGGCCGTCTCCTCCCCATAAACACAGCCAGCCATTGTGTGCCACCTCCATCCCGCTCCTCTCCCCCCTCCTCCCTCATCCCCTCTTTAGTAGCGGGGGGGATAAGCTGTGGCTGCTCCCCCGCCGCCACCTGAGACGTGCGAGGTGGAGGGATGGCTTGTGCACTCTGCTGTTTGCTTTCAAGCTGCTCCTCCTCTCCTTTCCTTTCCTCTCCTCTCTCTCCAGCAGCAGCAGGTTTGGGTTGCCTGTCTCTAATTCCAGCTCCCCACGATAGATGCGGGAGGGCCCGGGCCGGGGGAGCAGCCTGGGGAAGGAGGGCTGTGTGGAGGTGGCCGTAGGAATACAGAGGGGAGGGAGCTTGTTGCTCTTGATCCCTTGTCTCTGTTATTCGCTTGGTTGTTGCCTCTGCACTCTTGCCACATAGGGAGACCGTGGAGCTCACGGCGCATGTCCGGCAAGGCCCCTTGGAAACTTCCTGCTGCTGGAGAAGGAGGCTCGGGGCTGCGCTGCCTCCAGCAGCCCCTGCTTCTTGCCCAGAAGGCCCTCGCTCTCTCCTCCTTCCCCACCAAACCCACCCTGCCCGGGCCGGGGAGAGGGGGGTGTGCCATTAAATCGGCGTGTAGGTGTTTCCTCGTACAGAGGAAGTTGCTTTCTGCCAAGTGCAGATGTCCTGTCTGTGAGTTCACAACAGGCACTGCTGAAACAGAATGAAATAAGATCAATGTGTTGTCTCCTCCTGTTGTCTGATGCCTACTCAATATGAAAAAAAAGACAGCTGAAATCCACAAACTTCTTAAAACAACTTTAACGTTCTGAAAAATGTATATTTATATTCAATTCCCCACCACTCCTGTACCTCCTATGTTATATAAAGGATTCATTAGAAAAAAATGTAGTTTTGTTAAACTGTTGCAAAACTTACTCATAAAAATCACCAACACGCTTAAACGTTTGAATTTTTAATAAAAATAATTCTTTTAAAGAAAACCAGTGCTTTTACTGTGTGCCACGGTGTCAGTGGGTATGCAAGAATAATTTTCTGATGTGAAATGCAGAATAAATAAAACTGAAAAGATGAGCTAGTGACCTGTGTTCTAAATATATATGGGTTTGATTTTAAAGAAAAAAATCCTGATGACTTTTAATGGCATGGTGGAGGGTAGGATGTTTGCTGCATAACCCTTTTCCAAAAAAGTTTCTGATTATTTGCATTATGAGTTCATTTGATAGTTGCCAAATTTTAAAACTTTTCTCTGCTAGTTTTTTCTGTTTGTTTTTTTGCCTTCCTGTTTGTCAGAGGGTGGGTTATCCTCCCCCCACCCCACCCCAAATGGGAAGATATGCAGCTTCTGAAAATGTGATCTCTTAAGTGCTGGGTTTTTTTGCTTGTGTCTGGTGTAGATGATGTATTTGGTTGCATTTTCTCATCCCTAAGAAAGAAAGTGTGGAGGTGTGAAAACCTAACTTGGGTGATTCTTGACTCTGTGTGGTAACTGGTGTGACAGGGGTCTTCTTTTCCTTTGATAAAACCAGCTCATTGCGCTTGGGCTGTGGTGCCAGTACTTGTTACCTGGAGTATTTTATCATCTTGCAAAAACGGCTGCAGTGGCTAGATTTTTCTACATGATTTTTATTTCAAGTAGTCCCCAAGGTGGTGTTTGTAAGGGTACAAGTCATAAAGCTGCTAAACATTGATTGAAAATTGAAGTGGTTCTTTTATTTCTGAACATCTGTTATTTACCAACTGTATGTAGTTTCCCTTGGAATCAAAAGGGATTTGGATTTCAGTTATATATAGTTAGTTTCACTTTTGATACCAGGATTGCTTGACAGTGGATTTGCAGTGGCAGTAATATATAACAAAATATAAGGAAATGGCTACAGAACCTCAAAGCATTGGTTGTTTTTTTCCTGAATTTCTTAGAAACTGAAGCAAATTTTAAATCTCAGCTATCACGTAACAGCTACTTGTAACTCCTCTCCATATTCATTTTGCAATCAAAGAAGGGAATCAATAGTCTAGGGGTTTTCCAGTTATTTTTAAAACTGTTCTGATGCTTAGCAGTTTTAAAATTTGAGTTTTGTTTGTGGGTTTTTTTTTTCTTTTAAACATGGCCTATATTGTCTTGTCTGAAGAGTTACTCTTGGGAGATGCCAGCAGAAGTTATTTCCTTTATATGAGGAACCCTAAGGAGAGCTAGGAGTTTTAAGATTGAATGTTGTTCAGTCATTTTATAGCAGTCATATTTTCTTCCCTGTTAACAATTAGAACAAAGAACTTGTTCATTATTAAGGGAACAAGCTATAACCTTCCCTTAGAGTAAGGGATGCTGAGCATATGTTGACAGCTAGTAAGTTATCAGTTATTTCATAGTGGGATTTCAGATTTTTGTTAATGCTTAGATAGCACTTAAGCTTTGCTGCATTATTTCTCCTACCTGAGAATTTCAAGACAAATAGTAAGGACAGCAAGGCTTGGGTATGAATAGTTTTCAATAGTAGTCTGACTAATTTAGATACCAAATTAACCTGGATTAGTAGCAGGCTAGATATTTTAACCATGTTATTCACAGGTATGGTCTTAAAGTGCAGAAACCAGTTTAAGATGCTCTTTGGGATTTAGTGGGTAGTTTAAAACATGCTTGAATAGGCAAATAAGAATGTTGATTTCACCCATTGCTGTTGAATAGTGGGATAAATTGGTAGCCCTGGAAATAGTCTTCTTACAAAGGTTGTATGATAAAATAGCTCAGCTTTTCCAGCTGGTGGCTCATTTGAAAGTTGGAGCTTTTCAAACAAAGTAATGAGACCTATAGTTATCTGGTGAAGATTTTATTTTATGAAGAATAATTATCTTGCATTTATGAATGCTTTAAGTCATGCTTTAAATACAGTGTTGTGACTTGGGTTGGAATTATGACAAACTTCTTAGAAAGGAGTGAAGTTGCCTGTCTGTCGAGATAGCGACAGTGTTAACTCACAAAATTTGCTAGTTAATGTGCCTCAAAAACTAAATAGTTTCTTGTAGGTTTTACTAAAAAGCAATAGCTGTGGTTTAACCCCAGTAAGCAACTCAGCCTCACTCGGTTGCTTGCTGACTCCCCTGGTGGGATGGGGGAGAGACTGGAAGGGTAAAAGTGGAAAAACCAGTGGGCTGAGATAAAGACAATTTAATAGGGAAAACAATATATGGAATTCATTCACCACTTCCCACTGGCAGGGAGGTGTTCAGCTATCTCCAGGACAGCAGGGCTCCATCATGTGTAAGGGTGACTTGGGAAGACCAATGCCATTGCTCCCAACGTTCCTGTCTTCCTTGTTCTTCCCTCAGCTTTTACAGCTGAGCATGACACTGTATGGTCTGAGATATTCCTTGGGTCAGTTGGAGTCATCTGTCCTGAATGTGTCTGCTCCCAGCTCCTTGTGCACCCCCAGCCTCTTCACTGGTGGGGTGAGGCAAGGAGCAGAAAAGGCCTTGTTCCTGTATAAGTGCTGCTCAGCGATAATAAAGACATCCTGGTATTCACTGGCACAGGTTGCCTAGAAAAGCTGTGTCAGCCGCATCCCTGGAAGTGTTCAAGGCCAGCTTGGACGGGGCTCTGAGCAACTTGGTGTAGTGGAAGATGTCCCTGCCCATGACAGGGGGGTTGGAACGATGTGATCCTGAAGGTCTCGTCCAACCCAAACTATTGTAGTATTATCAACACAGTTGTGAGCACAAATCCAAAGCATGGCCACATACTGGCTGTTATGAAGAAGATTAACTCTGTCCCCTTGAAACCCAGCACAGCAACCCAAAATATGACTTTAACTGGAACTTGTGAGGTCTGGGAGATGTCATTGCAACCATATTACTGTACTTGCAGTTGCAAACTAAGGTAATGATAGAGATCCTGCAGTGTGCCATGGTGCTGCATTTCCTTGGCCTCTCTTCCAAAGGCAAAGCTGCAAACTGGAAGAAATCATCATAGGAAACCAATAGTTCTTCTAAGAAACATACTGTATTTTTTATTTTTTTTTCCAGGAGGTTTTTACTTGCAGCAGAAAAGCCATTGTAAATATAAATAGTACATATGTGGTAGAGGGGAGCAAGAACTGTATCTGTGTTTAGGGCTGTATTT
This sequence comes from Dendrocincla tyrannina, assembly GCA_035047865.1. Taxonomy (NCBI): domain Eukaryota; kingdom Metazoa; phylum Chordata; class Aves; order Passeriformes; family Dendrocolaptidae; genus Dendrocincla; species Dendrocincla tyrannina. Next base: position 30,443,282 of record JAWWMP010000001.1, on the reverse strand, counting down.
AAGGAACCATGATATCAAGTCACCACCTCCTTTGTGTCAATAAATAGCTTGAGAATTGGTATAAATGTTAATTAAGCACTTGGTCTCTTGTGAATGAAAATATTAGTAGAATGTTAGCTTGCACAACAGAGATCTAATTTTACACATGACTACGCAAAACACTCACTGGTTTGCCAGGTTCCCTAGTGTGTGAATAGGGGAACCTCTTCCGGAGGTGAATGGCATCTTAGGCTGCATTAGCTCATCGATTTTCCTTTTTATTTATTTTTTGGGGTTTTTTAAGGCTTTTCTTAGCAGTGTGGAGTTTGATTTGTTCTTCATTGAAATGGTAACAAGTACAAATGTTTTGTGTAGTCTGTCAGCAAAATTGCATAAAAATCTTGCTGGTAGAGATGATGCTAAAGGTGGTTTTGAAAATGGCAAGTGTGTTTGGTGTGGATTTCCAGTCTGGAGCAGTCTCTTGTGTTCTCACTGCAGCTCAAACTTCTTTATCACCTTTGATACCTGACAATCACCCTGACAGACTGACCCAGCCTGCAATTTTGTTGCTTAAATGCAGCATGAATGTGTTGTGTTTGTTTAGAGTCTGGTAATAAAAACATTCTTCACATGTTGGCTGGGGTTTAAGTGATGTAAAGAAAGACATGGTGAGGTGCAGACGCCTGGTAGGAGGTTCATTTTTCTAAATATTTTTCTCCCCTCTTCTGTCTTTATAATGGGAGTCAAGGTTAATGGCAGGCAGCTTATGAAGAATCTGTGCAAGCCATTTATAGTTTCTTTAATTTTTTTTTTTGGTAGAGAATGCCTGACACTACATTGTAGACCTGGGAAAAAAAAATCTTTGAAGCTACCGTGCTTCAAAGCAGTAAATTGTATTTTATAAGCTGGTGTATTTTTCCTGAATCTTCTAGACCCCTGACACCTTTTTTAAAATCAATTTGAATGCTGAATTTATTTGTTTTCATTAGGTTATGCCTGTTGTTTGTTTTATTGTTGTTGTTGTTTTTGTTGTCATTGTTTGATTTTTGTTGTTGTTGTTTGGTTTTTCTTGTTTGGTGGTTTGGTTTGGGTTTTGTTTGTTTTTTTAATTGTCATTCCAGTACCTGTGGAGAGCTATACAACATGAAGTTTAAGGGTTTTTAACATTCTCTGAGGAAATTAACAATTAATGTTGACTTAAATTGCTGTTGAATATCTGTATGGGAGAAAGATACCTGAAACTTCGTAGCTGTCTAATAGAGCAAGCAAAAGCGAACTGTGTCTAATGACAATGAGTTTCATGGACTTTCAAGTTAAAGATTAGGTATGTTCCTAATGAAAAAGGTAGTGAAATGGTGCTCTGTTAATGTGAGTGATTTTTCTTGTATTTAGTATTTGGTATTAAGCATGTTTGTGCACTATTGGTCAGAATTTAGGGAGTTTGATGTGACTCTTTGGTAAAGTTGGGATACATTGCTGTAACTTGTCATATCCAGAGTAGATTGGTTTGTATTAAAAGCAGACGATATATGTGATACGGAAGTGCTGTCAAACACTGGCTCATTAAAATTTAATAATTGATACTGTACATTAGATTTATCACCTGATTGCAATGCAGAAAGATTAATTCATGTGATGTCCTGTCATGTAAATGACCAAGTTCTGGCATATAACATTGGGAGTGTCTGTAATGCTGGATGGGTTGAGTTTATTCACACATTATATATTGCTGCATCTTCTTCATTAAACATACTGAGTGTGTAGCTATATTGATATTACAAGCCTGCTTCTGCCATAAAACTGTCTCAGTTAGTCAGAGGTAACACTTTTCATCTACTCTCCAGGTCTGAGTGTTCATGTCTTTTCACATCCTTTCCTTTGTGAGTAAGAAATTAAACTGCTGCTTGGAATCAGTCAAGTAGTTACCATCTGAATGGAGGTTGAGTTGACTGTGTATGTGTGGAATATAAGTAGACCATTGCTTTTTTGCTGCACCTGGGGACTGAAGCAAAATATTTATGTCAAAGCCATTAATCCTCCACCTGTTAGTAAAATGCTGCAGCTTTAAATTAGCAACTATTAGAAAATAAAAGCATAGCCAGTAAACTTTAGAACTTAATGTATTGCTTCAGTGCTTTTTCATTTTTGAGTATGATGGAATTTCTATACTCATGTTTCTAGCCATGAGATTAACTCATTTGTTGAAGGTGGACTTCAGTGACTTGGAGCTGATACTCTCAAACAGCATAACGAGGTTAAATTCTGAGAAAATAAGTAGCAGGGGATCATTCAATTCTTCTACAGACTTCATGGCAAATAAGTCTCTAATGTAGAATAAACTCCTCTATACTTCAGTCATGGTAGATTAGTCTGACTTTAAGGTCAGCATGCCATATCCACATGTGCTTTTTGGTTATTCATTTAAGAAGTGAAGTTTACCTTGGAATTAATTATAGTAAGAGTATGGATGCATATCTTTGTTTTACCTATTCCTCTTTTGTCAGTTTTACTATGGGGAGACTTCATACCTTTGTGTGTTCAGCTGGCATGTCAGCTCATCTTGAGTGCTCTGATACTTACATTGTCAATGCCACTTTTGACGAGATTCTACATCTCATGATCCAGTGGAGAAGACAGGAAAACTACTTCTGGGAGAGAAGCAGTACTGTCTCTTTCCAGTAAAGCTACCCATCTGAAAGAGATGGCAGAATGACATATGGAGTGGCATAAAAGGATTTGTGACTGCTCTCCAGGCACAGATGAGCTGCAGGATATCTGAAGCCCCCTCCCAAAGCTCAGCTTTCCTTGAGGTTATGCAGGTTATGTTGGACCACATGCCTCCATCAAGGAAGAACAGTATGCTTTCTGTAGGCAGCTTTTATTGAATTCCAGCGCAGTTTGGATGGCACAGAACTGGAGGAAAAGCTTTTGATACTACTTCTGTGTCAGAGTCTTAAAGCTTATTTCAGGACAAGTGTATATGAACCAGGAATGTTGGTGGGAATTGTTCTGGCCAGTGTGAGATGATCAGTGAAAGAAGCCCTATGGCATCATTGTACTGTGGTATATTTGTATCGAAGAACTCTATAAACATCAAAGTGAGTTGTGGGTTGGCGCAATCATCACATGTAAGCTGGAAGTCTGTTTTGTCCAGTGATTGATCAGCACTGTACCTTGTTCTTGGCCCTGGCCAACTTCAGAGGTCTACAGAAGCTGTAAGAGTTTCTCAGAATGCGCTCCTTGCACCCATGTTTGTAACTCAGAGGCTTCTTGAGTTTTCTTTGCTTATCATGAACTTTTTGCTCTTATTTGGGATTACTTCAAGCTAGTATTGTCTAGTGTAAGAAGAGTTAGCTGATATACATATGCAATTATTACTTCCCACTGCTTCTTACACACACACTTCTGAGCTCATCTCAAAGCTGACTTATATTACAGAATCACAGAATGGGTAAGGTTGGAAGGGACCACAGTGGGTCATCTAGTCCAAAATCTCTGCTTAAGCAGGGTCATCCTAGAGCACACAGCACAGGATTGCATTCAGACAGTTCTTGAATATCTCTAATGAGGGTGATTCCACAAGCTCTCTGGGCAGTCTGTTCCAGTGCTGGGTCACATGCACATCAAGGAAGTTCTTCCTCATGTTCAAGTAGAACTTCCTGTGCATCAGTTTCTACCCAATGCCGCCTCTTCTGTTGCCTGGCACCACTGAGAAGAGCCTGGATCCCTGCTTTTGGCACCCTATCTTCAGATACTTACATACATGCATGAGGTTGTCTCTTCCTGAGGCTGAACGGGCCCAGCTCCCTCAGCCTTTTATTGTAAGAGACGTGCTCCAGTCCCTTAATCATCTTTGTTGCCCTCCACTGTACCCACTGCCAGAGCTTCATGCCTCTCCTTACTGAGAAGCCTGGACTGGACACAGCCCTCCAGATGCAACTCACCAGGGCTGAGTAGAGGGATGAGAATCTCCCTCAGCTTGCTGGCACTGTTCTTCCTAATGCACCCCAGGATACCATTGGCCTTCTTTGCCATAGGGGCATGCCTGGCTCATGGACAATTTGTTGTCCATCAGGACCCCAAGTCCTTCTCCACAGAGCTGCTTTCCAGAGTGGCCCCCAGCCTGTGCTGGTTCAGAACCCAGTGTTTGCCTTTGTTGAATTTCAGAAGGTTCTTCTCTACCCATCTCTCCAGCCTGTTGAGGTCTTCTGTGGGCTGCACAGCCTTCTTGGGTATCATCTACTTCTCCCAGCTTTGTGTCAGCACACTTGCTGAGGAGTCATCTGCCTCTTCATCCAAGTCGTTGATGCATAAGGTAAACAATACTGGGCCCAGTATTAAAGCTTGGGGGACATCACAGACCTCCAAGTAGACCCTGTGCTGATGATCATGACTCTCTGGGGTCTGCTGTTCAGCCAGTTGTCAGTCCATCTCACTGTCCACTCATTCAGTCCACACTTCCCAAGTTTGCCTGTGAGAATGATGCGAGGGACAGTGTTAAAATCATTGCTAAAGTCAAGGTAGACAATATCCACTGCTTTCCCTTCATCCATCTAGGTAGTTGTTTCATTGTAGAAGGCAATCAGGTTGGTCAAGCACAATTTACCTTTAGTGAGCCCATGCTGATCACTTCCTGATAACAATGACAGAAAGCATTCCTTTGTGTAAGGTGAAGGAGAGGACAGGAGCTACTGAAGGCCTGAACTGGCAAGAAGGAGGAGATGATGGGAAGATGAATAGCTATCCTGCTGAAGAATAGGGTGGCTGTGTGCTCACTGCTGCCTCAAAGCTGAGCTTGAAGTTCTTTGAAAATGTCCATTTTAACATCAGAATCTCTCTCTGGATCATACAGTGCTTCCTAACAGTACAGTTGTGTTCCTCCAGGTTTATGGCGATTGGGAGTTGATTGAGGTATGCAAGACTTCATGTATATCTGCCATAGTTGGGACAAGTATCCTCTGGCATCCTTGCAGGACAATCCCTGCAGTGCTGCTCTGGGAGGAAATGCAGCTGTATGGCTGGTGAGAGAGCTGAACTTGCATTCTGGGAGTGTGTCCTGGTGCAGACAGTGTGCACTGCAGCGATTGCCTGTCCCAGGGAGGTTGCCAGGCTGCCTGTGCAGGCTACAGCGGTGTGATGTGGAGCGCCCTCCCCTTGTGCTGCTGGCTCTTCATCACTCCCTACTTGAGAACTGATGATGGGGCAGAGCAGTGCCTCGATGGCTTTGGTGGTCAGTTTGATGGCTGGCTATTGACGCTTTTTGAGTTTGGTAAAATCTATTTAATTCCGAACGTTTAAACCATTGAGCAATAATAAAACTCATAAAAAGTGTGTGTATTTTTTGTTTCATCCAGCCTTGCAGTAAGAGCATAGTTTGTTCCAGCCATGGAATAGCAAAGTCTGTGGCAGTTCATAATGCTAAGATGATCTTTCTACCCTATTTCATTACCCTCTTTCCTCTCCCCTATGCTCCCCAAATCAATGAGCTTTCCTTTGCTTCAAATGCTCTACAGACCTCAACAAATATTTTAGCATTAACAAGTATTTCTTAGTAGCCTTTAGCATTTGTCAGTCTCTTGTGTATGTAGTGTGCTGTCATTCTAATACAGTTATTTCTCTTGCCAAGAGCCAAACAAAGCTCTTAAAGCTCAAGCAGTGGAGAATTTCTCAGAACTACAGTAGAGATTGTGACCGTGTCGATCTCTGTAGTGGTCTGGGGAAAACAAACAATTTCTCTAAGTGAGGGAAGGCCTATTTCTCAAGGTGTCTGTGTTCCAGCAGCTGTGTTTTAGTATGCAATTTGTTTCCATTATGATCATTTAGATCTTTTAGTACATTGGAGAAAAGTGCTGCTTACCCTTGAACTCACAGGCTTGGTTGATATTTGAAGAATGATAGCAACAAGCCAGTTGTACCTCACCTGTCCTAACCTTGAAAATCCTCTTTTCCAGGAAAATGGTTGTTATCAGCATGAAGCTCTGTAGTTTTTTGGGTTGTCTAGGGTTATATCATTTTCCTGTCCTAACAGTTGTTCTGAACCAGTAGGATGCTGAATGCAGCTAGTTGTTTAAGTCTGTGTGTGAGTAAACACTTTATTTCCTACTCCACTCAGTGTCCCTCTGGTACTGCCCTGGCTATTTTCCAACTCATCTACAGCTATCTAGGAGCACAAGTGCCAGGGCAAGTTTATTGCCTTTTAGTATTAATGACTACCAGGATTATAAAGGTTTCCTCATGAGAGCGAACTGCAATGGTTCACAAAAGCTGTATTAATTAGGATGATAAAGTGTGGAAATTCTAGTTTGATCCCTGAGCCTGCAATGTGGTGTTCTTGTAGTTATCAACAATACATTGCAATAAAGCAGCCAAGGTGGAAAGCTGTGTGGTGGGATGCAATAACAACAACAAAAAACCCCACCTTATCCCCGCCTTCCCCCCAGTATTGGCTGGACGTGGTAGTTGAAAGGGAACCATCTTAAGCTGGCCTCAAGTGGCAATGTGAATGCCTGACTTTGCCAAAGATACTTCCATTTAGTGGCAAAAGTATCCCTTGAAATGTATATTTGGGCTTAGACAAATTCAGTAGCAGACAGCATTAGCTGACCTCCTAATAACATGTTAGCAGTCTGTATGGAGGTTAAGAAAGTTTGACAGTAGGTTAATAAAATTGATAGGGTAACAAGGGGGCTTTTGGAACATGTAACCTTTATAAAAAGGGAGACCAGAAGGTGTAGTTGTAAGTCAAGGAATAAAGGCACTATGTCCTAGATTGAGCATGTTTGCAAACCTGGTAGAGGTCTGTGAACTCATATTTGTTGGACAAATGGGAGTAGGATGGTGAAGATAAGCCTGAGGGCTAAGTGTCCAAGATTGTATGCCAAGTAGAAATTGTTTGAAGGTGGAAATCTAGCCCTGATGAAGTCCAGGAGGAGAATGTACTCATATCTAGCAGTAGAATGAAGGAAGTTAAAAAGTCCAAGGTGGATTTGTAGAGCATTGTGAACAGAGAAGCATCTTACATAAAAAGAAAAGAAAAAAAGTAAACGTGTGGCTAAAATCGTCAACTGCAATGCAATGATTAAAATAAGAGAAAGAACTGAGAACTTGCATAACCTCTTTGCATAGGCTGTGATTATTAGGCTAATTTGTGATATCTTTATTCTATTGCCTTTCTGGCAATAAAGATGAAATATGATAAAACTGACTTGTTAGGAAATGATGTGGAACACGCTAATAATGTGAGTGCATGCTGTGCTGCTAGGATTAGATATTAGCTCAGCTTTCTGAAATAGTTCAGAAATACAGCTGGTAAAACATGTACAAATGTGTGTTTGAGTACAGAAGTGGGAAACGGAGACTAGCACATTTTAAAGAGTTTAGCAAAGATTTAGGGAATCAAAAGCAAGGAGCTTTTACATCTGGTTTTGATAAACTTTATGAAATGGTAATTTCACAGTTCTGATAGTTGTAGCAGTAATTCTCCAAAGAAAAGGTAATTTCATAGTTCTGATAGTTGTAGTAGTAATTCTCCAAAGAAAAATATTCTGTTTTCTGTTAAAATGGTGGATAATTCTTCTCAAGCATAGATAAGATGGCTCATGCTCCATGGGTACTTAAACACAGATGCAAAGTCTTTTAAGGAGGTCACTGATTAAAGTGGTTGACTTGCATTCTAGAGCAGCCTTACCTGCCTTGACCCAAATAGTAACTCTCGTGCCCAACCCTTTCTTTGACATTATTCTTTGTGGCAGAAGGAATCCGGTGAGCCATGGAGTATGTTTTTAGCCATTGCGGGCTACAGCCCCGCGTGTTAATGCAAACTGATGTTGCCAGTGGTCTGTGTTCATGCTGTCGATTTTCAGTAAGGACTAGCTGGGGAGTGGCTTTGCTTTCTGTTCATCCTTGACAGCCCTCCCTGGCAGAGAGTTGGAAGAATATGAGGGAGCGCATCACTCCAGCCAAGTCAACCACTGAGTGTGAATCAGCATTCAGAGTGGTCCGTCGGTTCAGAGGGAAAGCAGCATCATAAACCTTAAACTGATTAATCTGCTGGAAGTTGGTTAGAAAAAGAGATTATTTTTTGTCGGTCACTGTGGTATAAATAAAGTAAAATTCCTAATTTATTTTAATCTTTTTTTTTATTGGTAGCATGGATGATTAATCTCATTTAACAAGAAAACAGAAGGAGATGAGTTGTTTTTGAAAAAAGATAAAGGTGTAAGATGGCTAATCTAGCCTAAGGTGAAACGCTGCTGTGGATAAAATAGTATTGCAAATGGGTAACAAAACTGCAAATGAAGGAGAGTTATAAGAATGCATTAGAAGGGAAAATTTTTATAACAAATGCATCCCAGAATATTTAAAATTAGCTTTTATCTCAACAAAATACGTACTATTGTGATAATTCACAATTCAGAGGAAAGCATGCCTATTAACATGGACCTGGAGTTTTAAAATTAACAAAATACCAGATAGCCTGAAAAATGGGCTGAGAATCTGGGGGGGACATGACATTTTGAGTATGTGTATCTGCCTCTTGTTTTGTAGTTTGCATATTTGCCTGTATCTTGATTTTAGTGCTCAGTTGTGGCAGCTTCTTCTTGAAAGATAATGCGAAAGTAAAGAGGCCTGTATGAAAGCTTGTACTATTAACTTTGGAGGACATTTTTAAAGTGTTCTAAGCAAAGCTCCTGGAGTTTTCCATTCTTTTTATATTGTAAAACCAGAAAGGTGGTGCATTGAATGAAATTCAAAAGTATTTCACATTTAAATGCCTTTCACATGTTCCATAACTGGAATTGATTGCTGCATGTTATTACTGAGGCCAGAGCTCAAAAAGATTTAGACACTAATGAACATTGAATTGCAGTGAAAATATTTAGAAATAAAACTAATAACACAAACTTTTTTGCCTTTAAGTTAAGCCAGGCTCTATGTAAAAAGATGGTTTAAAGCTAACCTAGGGGCAGGTAATTTTGTATATGTGCTGTGGGTTTTCATTACCCAAATTTTGAAACAGCAGCTGACGGTCACTGTCAAATCAAATGATGGATTACTCGTACTGTGGCTTATCATTTTGTTTTCCAAGTGCCATGCATAAACATGCCCGGGTTTGTTCACTGTCCTTTGTGTCTGTCTTGCTCTGTATGGAAAGGGAAGGATTTGATATCAGAAGTCTCGTGTTTTTCAGATACTGTTGTGTTTTTTGAGAAGCTGGTTCGGTGGGAAGGTTTGGGTTATTTTGTGGCATTTTCCTTTTGTCTACAGCGGGAGCTGCCGAGCCCTTTGCTGCTCATGATAGCATCTACACATGGTTGTGTAGGTTGAAGGGTTTGTATCTCAAACATGAGGATTGAGCGATGGCAGTATGGAAACAGTAGCTAGAAACTCAGCGTCCCTTCAGGCTGTTACCCTTGTCTTACTCTCTAGCTCAGATTAAAAGTTGTGTAAGAGGTGGTTGGCAGGAACGCAGCCCGAGTTACAGAGTTGTGGAGCGGTAACAGCACTTGCCAGTCTGGCAAAGGGCTCTGTGGCTTTGAAGCTGCCTAGACAGACAGGAGATAATGTCGACCCAAAGCTAGTAGTTTTGGCTCCCCTGAGACACTTCATCAGCCCCACAGTTATAACCAGTTTTTGCAATTAAAAAGAATTATGTTATGGGGGTAGGTATTTTAATGGTGTTGACAGGTCAAAACATGAGTTTGCTCATGGAAATTCGTACTAAAGAGTTGGTTGTTTCAAAGAATGAAACTTTTGTGAATCATTACTTTGTATGAGATCCAGTTATCAGCTCACAAGAGGACATAATTGGTTTGCTTTTTCTTTTAAGTGTAAATAAGTCTTTATTTTAGATCTAGACTTAAGGAAGTTGGTCAAAAACCACGCTGCATTTTTATGTACTACCAACACTTTGTCAGGCAATTGTCTTGGACAGTTTTGCTTCTTAAATTTCTGTTCTTACTTTCTGGGTTTGTTAAGCTATAATGGACAAGAAGTTATACTAGCTGTTTAAACCATTTAAAAGAAGCCTCAAATTTTGTTTTAATTGGATTAAAGGTGCAAAATTCTTGGTTTGTGGTCATAAATTCATCTGTAGAATGACTTTCATCCAGCTGTGTGCTTGCCACCTTTCACAGAAATCTTTGTCAGCTACTAGAAATATTGCTCGCTATGACTGTTTTGCCCAAGTCTCTGAGATACGATGTGTCTCATTCTAGATATTGGATATTTTTAAAAAACATTTTAAATTTTTACTTGCACTGCTGATAGACTAATGAACTGATATTGCCTTAGAGCAGAATAAACATGCCGTTACTTATTTCCAGCTGATGGGGAAGCGTGTTAAGCATTGCAGAATGACTTGTGTTGGCTTTACCTTCAAAGTTTGCTTATGCTGATCCTTAAAATAACTTCATGTTCACATAATGCTGCTGCTTGTCAAATACCAAATGCTTACGGGGTAGTACTGAAATTTTTCTGCACAGGCTAGTCACTACTGGATGTTTTGGAAAATCTAAAATGTGCACATCTTTGTAGCATGATTGTGTTCTTGTACTTCTTTAGGGTCCAGTAAACGAAAAATATTATTAAGAATATTATAGCTTGCAAAATATTATGGTTTTCAAGAAAAGATATCTGAAATATTTGATGGTTACAGAGAAAGTACCAAGAAGTATTTACCTGATGGTATTGTTCTGTAAAGTGGTTGGTAAATGAAAGATGAAATAGTGAACCCCAGAGTACAAATGAAACTTACTTGAAGTGCAGGTTGGATCACTGGTGACTAGAGGAAAAACATACTGTTTTTCAAATTAAACCCGTAAAGAGGCAGGAATGTCTTTGTAGTAGACCTCATCTGATACATGAAAGCGGATGTTGTTGTTGTTTGGTTTGGGTTTTTTTGTTTGGTTGGTTTGGGGTTTGTGTTTGTTTTTTTTCCCAGCTAAGGACTGAGGCATCATAACCTCAGCATTGGTAGTGAAATCCGTTTTAGAAAAGCAACCTGCTCTGAATTTTTTAATATTGTCTTTTTATTCAAGGGAGAGATGTGGGAGAAAGTGATTCTTTAGTATAATTACCATCCTCCCTCTGTTAATGCTGTTAATATTAACGCTCAGACAGTACCTGGGAAATTTAGCAAAACTGACACCAGGTTGGTGTTTCTAGTAACAAGCAAAGTAAGGGATTAAAATGTGTTTATATTTGTCCTTGTTTTCATATAAAGAACTTAAAAAGGACTTTCATTCAACTTATCCTCTAACAGAACACATTAAAAGAAGCTCATTATATTTAGTACTTGAATAAAGCTAAATAAAACTGAAGGCTTCTTAACGACTGATGTATACAACTCTGTGTTCATGTGTTTAGTCTTGATTTTCACTTCACTGCACTAAGGATACTTCAGTTTAACATAGCAGGATAGGAGCTCTTTCATTTGCAGTTAAATGCTGCCATGTTTAGACATTTGATTTTGTCTGCCAGGAATGTCTGTGAACGGGTAAACTGTATGAACTAAGGTGAGGTCTGCAATGGTAATTCTGTATCTAAGGGGGAGTGTAAGAGCTTAGATAAGGGTTTAAGAATGAAATGTAACACCACCACGCCCCCCGTAACTGGTAACACTCCTGTATCTCCAACACCTTCCCCCAAGATCTTGCATATGAGGATTTTCACTAGAAAAGTTGCCAGACACTCTACAACAAAACTAATCTCTCCAAATGTATTTAGCAGAGCTCAGATTTTTACTTTAGGGTGAGCTGACTCTTCCTAAAAGTGTATTTCTCTCTGTGGAGTATAAATGGATTATATGGAATTAGCTTAGGTGTAAATGTCTACATTTGCTTAGATGAATCCTACTGCTATGCTTCTCCCCTTTCCTAGTTTTTAAAGGCAAAATACCTAAAAGATCCCAGGAGCTCAGTGTAAGGACGAAAGCTTAGGCTCCTTTTCACAAAAATTAGACTCACAGTTTCCTCTTCTCCTTTCTTTGGTCCCTTGAATTTCACGTTTCTTTTCTAGCTGCTTGCTTTGTGGCTGGGCCACCCTCCTGGGAGGGTGTTGTAATTTTGATCCTTCTGAGAGTGAATAAAGACACTGAATTAAATTTTACCCCTTCTGGAATGGCTGTCTAACTACTTGGTGTTAGATCAGAAGGTGAACAAGATGAACATTGCCATCTCAACTTCTTTCGCTTACATTCTTTCTGGCAAGTGGGTGCTTCCATTATTGTAATGGCCAGTAAGTGCCTCAATCCTGACTGAGGTCTGGATGTAAATCCTCCTTTTGCTACCGATATTTCTGGAGAGGGGTTGCACATCTGAATGTGTGCCTCTTCAGCATTTCTTACTGCAGGGTTGGATCAGCCCATTTTATCAACCTGCTTCTTTTTTTCATTAGGGCTCCTAACTCTGCTTGTGCTTTCTGTAAGACACCGTTGTGTCTAACACAGACAAAACAGGTCACCTTACATCTTGCACCTCTATGGATGGATAAGTGTATTATGCAAAATGCTCCAAAGGCTGGCTCCCAGTGCCTGAACTGGGTATGATGGTGCCACCCACAGCAGCTTATCCCTGGCCTGCGTCTTCTTCCAGTGGGGAAGAGACCAAGCTCCTAAAATTTCTCTGAAGTGGACTTACCCCAGTGTATTGGAAAGCCGTGGAAGTGCATACTTGAGCTGAGGAGCTGTGAAGCACTCCAGAGTTCACTGTTAAAGTGTAATCTTTGTGATTACTTTTCACTTTTGTCAAACCTGCTCTTTATTTGAGAATTATAATTACATAATTCAGGGCAAAGGAAGAAAATGAGGAGAATTTTTTTTGTTCCTGGTTTAAAAGTCTTGGTCGTATTGGAGATTGAAATGCGTCAGCAGGCAAGAGAGTCCTGGAGTCATCTTAAAAGATCTTCTTTCCTGATTTATATTGGCCAGAATGAGAGATACCTGTGATGCCGGGTCTTTGCTTTTATAGGCTGTGGTCCCAGCAGTTTCAGAGGCAGGTGTTTCATATGCAGGAATTGAGGATTAGCAAGTCAAGTGCTCTTGATTTTAGGTAGTTGAAATGCACCGTGTTGGTCACTGCACGTGATTTAACTGTGAACAGTGGCAAGCAGTGACAATTTCTAATGTTTTCAGTACCTGTTTCTCAGTTCAATCTGCTTGTTTGCACATTGCTGCCGCAGCCTGATTTCTCTCAGTTGCTCTTCACATGTCCTGAGTTTGTGGACTGGAGCCCATTTTTTATTCAGTACACTTTTTGAGGCAGTAAACTGGGCTTTCATTTGTGGTCTTTCCTGGGCTATTTCCAAAATTTCTAAAATAGATTGTGTGCTATTTTTTCCTGCATTGTTTTCAAAGGAATTTTTTTCTATCTCAGTTTTGTCTTCATTGCACTGTATAGCATGCTTTTCTTCCTAAATTTTATGCTTTATTCTAAAATCAGCGTTGCTTTTGTTAACCTTTCTGCTGTTTCTGTATATGCTAGCTTAAAAAGTCCATGACATTCCTAGGAACTTAGTAGCCAGAGAACAAAACAGAGGGGACTTGTGAAAGATTAAACCATCTTCTAACTGCTGAAGGGCTGCTGAAAAACAGCGCTCTGGGGATTTTGTTTATATTGGTATAGTCTTTAACTCCAGCTTCAGGAGTTATGCCTATGACAATGGGAATTACTTTTTTAATTTCAGTTTTAGATATACTGAGAAAGTGACTGATGGTAGTGTGGGCATTAGAGAGCACAAGCATAATCAGATTGAATTGTGGACAAGGGAAGATGGTAGAATAAAAAAATTGGGGGGAAAGTGTGCTCGATACAATGCTGTGGGTTTGGAGGAGAGTGTCTGGAAAGCTACTTGCTGGGAAAGGACTTGGGGGTGCTGGTTGACAATGGCTGAACTTGATCCAGCAGTGTGCCCAGGTGGCCAAGAAGGCCAATGCCATCCTGGCCTGTATCAGCAACAGTGTGGCCAGCAGGACCAGAACAGTGATTATCCCCCTGTACTTTGCACTGGTGAGGCTGCACTTCAAATCCTGTGTTCAGCTTTGGGCCCCTCACTACAAGAAAGACTTTGAGGTGCTGGGTGAGGTGCTGGCCGGGGAGGGGCAGCAGAGCTGGTGAAGGGTGTGGAGCACAAGTCTGATGAGAAGCTGCTGAGGGAGCTGGGGGTGTTTAGTCTGGAGAAAAGGAGGCTCGGTGGGGGTGGGACCTTCTTGCTCTCTACAACTATTTGACAGGAGGTTGTAGCCAGATGGGGTTTGGTATCTTCTTCCACGTAATAACAAATGACAGGACAAGAGGAAATGGCCTCAAGTTGTGCCAGGGGAGGTTTAGATTGGATATTTGAAAAAATATTAGGGTTGTCAAGCATTTGGAACCGGCTGTTAGGCAAGTGGTGGAATCACCATCCTTGGAAGTATTCATAAGTTATGTGAATGTGGCATTTAAGGACGTGGCTTAGTGATGGACTTGGCAGTGCTGGATTAATGGTTGGACTAATGTACAACTCTGATAGCAAGGTCTGCTATGTTGGTGACACAACTTTACAAAAGAACTGAAGGTGGAAAAAGCATTTCAGTCCTGCTTCAAAGCACTGTCCTTGTTGGTCACAATTAATTTGCAAGCAGCAGCAAAAGAGGTGTGGTTTGCTGGGATCCTTGCATGGGAATGGGTGGGAAGGGGTTTATTAACAAGATAAAAAACTTAACTTTGCTGGGTAGTGTTAGAGCAGCCTGTGTTCCAAATAGTCCAGGTAATCGGGGAACCTTCTAATAGGTGTTTTTACAGATAAGAGAGATAAAGGTACTCAGATATTTGTATGATAATTGTGTAGATGCCGAGCATCCAGATTTCAAAATACTTTCCTAGGATAACAATATCATTTAAATGTGTGCGTGGTTTGTTTGTTTGTAATGCCTGCCAACAGTCTTTCTAGGAACAGGATATAAAACTGCTACTTGGTGACTTGTTCGTTCTGTTTTGATCTGCAGTTTAATTACAGCATGTTTAATTGCTCTTTTCATTCACTCAGGAGGCAGAGCAGTTATATATTTTCCCCTTTCCTGCATGACGTTTTTTTATGGGCACGCAACTTGGTAGGATAATACCCATCAAGTGACTCAGATAGAAAATAAGGTTCCTTTGGAACAGGAACTACTGCTTTTTCATGAAAGGAATCACTACAGAGTTCACATGCTTCCTTTTTTTCTTTATGCCAAGATTGCAGCATGAAAATTGGGATTCCTTCTTGCCACAGTTTTTTGGCAGAGGTTCACTGTCATTTCTTTCCTGGTTCAAGCTAGAGGTTTTGTCCTTTCATTTATTTATCATGCCAAGTTCATACCAAGGCTGTCATTTTTCTCTATGATGTGTAAATGTCTTAACAGATACCAATTAGAAGGATGTCCCATTTTCCTTTTACTAAGAGTTGAGGTAAGAAATAAGTTAGATGGTTCTTTGAGAAGAATACTTACGTGATCTAAACCAGTGCTGGTGCCTAAGGGGAGATACTATTCCTGTTCTTTTCCTCATTTTGCTAGTTGTGTAAAGAAACAGAAGAGGAACTTCTCTTTGGTTGAAACTAATCTAGAAGGCGAAGTGTTTGCTACTTCGGGCTGCTCATGGGACTTCAGACTTCACACAGAAATAAAGGACAATATTAAAGATGCTGGAAATGTGGTCACTTGTCCATTGGGGACTCTTGTCCCTTTCATAGGGGATGCAGCCAACGGGTTTTAAGCAAATTTATGTCTAAGGGCCTGTCTGTAAAGGGAATTAACTGCATGGCTACAGTGTGAGGGGCTAAGTGGTAAATTGTTATAGAATAGTTTGGGTTAGAAGGGACCTTCAAGATCATCTAATTCCAGTACCCCTGCCATGGGCACAGACACCTTCCACTACACCAGGCTGCTCCAAGCCCCATCCAGCCTAGCCTTGAACACTTCCAAGGATGGGGCATCCACAGCTTCTCTGGGCAGCTTGTTCCATGTTGGCCATGTACTAACTCCTCATTGATGTCTGAGTGGATGCTCTTGCCTTTGGATGTGCCTCCAGGATGGGTCTCTCCGGCACTCACAGCAGAGGGACCTGAACACTTGCTTAAAACATCGTTTTATTTGACAGTGGAGTCGTAGCATGCAGAGGTAATTTTGGTCAAGGCAGAACGACAAAAACATACAGTTAGTGGAAATATTTGCCATTTATGTCTTATGAGTCTTTTTTTTTTCTTCCACTTGGCAAAACAAGTCAGCATGGAAAATGGTTTTACTAGTGTAACTGGGAAGACCTGTTTGTGTTCATGAAGCATGAAAACTGCCAGCAGCCTTTGCATCCCACAGTTTTACTTTTTGTTCCCTTTCTGTAAATCCCCCCAGCACGAAAGGTTCAGAGTTCTCTTCTGCTATCTACATCAGTACCAGGTGCTGTACATACATCATGGTTCTGATCTTCTTCTCTGTGTCCAGCACTCTAAATCTGCTCTGATAGGAGGGATTTTTATTTGCAACCATTTTCCAAATACCAGATTCCCCCTATCCTCCCTTCAGATCCAGGATTTTGTCACGTATGTTTTTTGTTTTCCTCATCTGTTTCAAGTTTTTTCAGGTGAGCTGTGGTCATATTCATTTTGGCAGGGAAAATAAGGAGGGGTGAAATGGGGTTATGGTTATATGGGAACGTGATAATGGGTACCCACAACAGGTCTTTAATCTGTGATTGTGCAGGTGTTTGGAAGTTACAGCTTCTCTAAGCAGACGATGGGGTTTTCAGATGTTTATTTGCTTTCTCTTCCATTTCAATTTTCATTCTCAGATTTATTAGAAATGTGTGACTTATGTATGGAATGATCCCTGGAATGCTGGAGTAGACAGAATAGTGTTCAAAGAATATTGTATAAGACCAGACAAGTGCTTGCCCTCCAGGATAGCACAGGACTTAACAAATGGGCTGAACTCCACCAGAAGCCTTATAATTGTGCATACAGTGACTCATTCTTCCTGGCTCATGACTTCTGCCTATGAAAAATCTATATTTTTGAATATCTAGCAGATGGCACCATGGTTTAATTATACTCTATTCTTTGAAACAGTTCTTTTTACAACAGTGCTGTACAAATTCTACTAGCCCTGAGAGTCCTGGTGTTTTCTCCACCTCCTAAGTATATTCTGTGAAGGTTTTAAGAGAACTCCTGTATTACTTTCCAGAGAGATCGAAGTTCCATAAAAGTTTGAGATCATTCAGATTTAGGGTTTTTTTGTATATATTCCATCACACTTTTTTAGCCAGAACTTTACACAGAATGACAATTATGTGAGGAAGATGCTCTGTATTGTTCCTTCCCTTATGTGAAATTTTAACAAATGCAGAACATTATTATGTGAGTTCCTGAAATGGGTGATGTAGGTCCCACTTGAATGGAGATGAAATTTTGCAAAGGTGGTGATAGTCTACTGTTGTTATTTACCAAAACCAGCCAACAGTATAACCCAAAATAATTACCTCTTGTGTTCATTCTCTTTGGTATGTTACATGTAGGATAGAACTGTGCTGTAAAAATGATCCTTATTGATGTCCCAATTCAATTAACTCTTGTCTCTATATTCTGAACAAAAGTAAGCACTTCTACTCCTTGCCAGGTAAGTGCTCTGGGAAAGGAGATATTTCCCACCACCCTTTAGCATTCCTACACCAGTTCCCTTAGCTGGTATTTCTGGACAAGTCAGGTGTACACTGCTGCATGTGATCCACATATTATTTACATTTATTTTGATTTCAGTGCAGAGTTTGTTTCTCAGTCCAGTAGGCTTCTGCTCCTGTGGTAGTTTAGGCACCCTGACTGGTCAGGCTGCACTTCATATGCTCTAGGCCTCAGTTTCCTCCTCCAAACCTCCCACCTCCTTCCTTACAACCAGGAGCATAGGGTGTGATTCCTCGAAGTGCTTACTGAGGGCCTGGTGAAAAGCCAGCCTAGAAAACTGGTCATTAATATTTTGTGATACCTGAAAAGTGTCAGGGAACAGTTCCTCAGAGATCTCCAAAGCAATCAAAATGAACAGTTTCAGGAATGGATAGAACTGGCTACCAAATAATCAACAACAGAAAAATGGACAACTACCTCAAGATC
>JAWWMP010000001.1:30350324-30425089 GCA_035047865.1 Dendrocincla tyrannina | reverse complement strand
GTCCCTCCCCTACTTTCCCATATTTGCTGTGTCCCGCCCCAAACTCCTCCCCACTTCCCAAGCTCCTCCCAAACCCTGTAAGAGTCCTATGCTCCCGAATAAAGTTGTTCCAGCTCTCCTCCCCTTGGCTGTGGACCATGCCTTCCTCCCCCCCTGCGGAACGCGGCAGAAAAGCATCTTGAAAGGGTAATAAATAGAGAATGGGTTTGAAATGTTTTGTGAAATTTATGAAAGTAACCACATCCATACATCATGAAGATCCTAGAAATGTACAAGCTGAAATGCTGAATCTAGGAAAGGAGATGAGGTTTTTCCATAGGTACTAACACAACTCATGAGAAGTGCTGACCCAAAGGCGTGCAATTTACTCACTTTTTGTAATTTTTAATGTTCTCCTTTTTTTCTAAGACTGGCAGAGATTTTTGTGGTGACTGGGGATTGGATTATTTGAAACAAATCACCTGTGCTTCTTTAAACTAGGATTCCTATCAGTATGTATCCATAAAAAGAGATCTGATTAAAAACAAACAAAAAAGATGCAGAACAAAAGCTTTGATTCAGCAAGATTTGGAATACAGTTGCATGCCACACAAACACAAGCTGATGTTTAATTGTATGAGTTAACTGCCATAGAATTGTTCGTGTTTATAAAGCGCTTTGTGCTTACTTACCGCGGTTCAGACCTTTGATCTTGTTTCTTCCGAAATCAGTGGTAGTTTAAAATGATGAAAAGCATCAGTTTTCAGGAAGACCAAGGAGAATATGTGCTAGGTGTCTTCAATACACAATGGTAATGGAAATATTAAATATAAATGGTATAAAAGAGAAAAAGTCAGAACTAGTTTAGAGTTGCATATGAGTTATCTGTGTTGAAAAGAGATCTCTTTTGGGGAACCAGGCTGGTACTTTGTGTATTTATTTATTGAAAGATTTTGTGTATAAAATTTCTGGAGCAGTGGTGATTTACTTCTGAAACAATACAAGCTTTTTCATTAAATTGGTATTTTACCGACTCAGTATGTTCACCTGAAAACAGGCATTTGATTGAAAGACAGAGGTTAGGTGAAGTCAAGTTAAATGCAAGCGTTCAAATGTTGTATAGGTGAGTAAAGGAAAGAACCTCTCAGTGGAACCAACACTTCTGCTGTCCCAGCTGTTTATCCTGTGTCAAATAATGTTACTGGACCAGCAGAAAAACCATAATCATAAATTGCAATAATAAAAGTTCTTGGATTTAAAGGTTCAAACATGTGGGTGCATAGAGTAATGAAAAGAACATAAAACTGTATGCAAAGAGTAGAGAAATAAAAATACTTGCAAAGTTAATTCTTAAGTTTTTCTCAACAAATTACAAATGAGAAAGCTGACATCACTGGGCATGTAGAGTTGCATGAATCATTACCAGTTGCATATTTTTTAAAAGTTATGCTGCTCTCTAGCTTATAAAATTAATGTTCTGCAAATTTGCCACTTGGTGGTGCCAAATTGATTTATAAATCACAGATGTGAGCTAAGATGAACTGTTGAAGTTGTTTCTGAGGAGCGTACACAAGGAGATACATGAATTTTCTTGGAAAACTTTAAGTCTGTGACAGCACTGGTGTGGCTGTGCTCAGCAGCAGTTCTGGCCTCCATTCCTCAAGCCCCATATCTTGAATCCTTCTCTGTCTCTCCAGTACAAAACAGAGTAAATACATAGCAAAGCTACATCTGCGAGGATGGAGTTTCTGGAACGTTTCTCCCGTACTATGAACCCAGCCAAAAATAGTTTGGATTCAGTGATGTTCCAGGCATGGTGCAGAATGTGGCTTTGGGGTTTCTGGAGGCACCTGTGGACGTGCTGCAAGCAGTAGTATTTTTGTAGGTGTTTGACTGGAGTAGTTCCTGTCCAGCTGTGGTTTTAACACTGCCAGAATTTTAACATGTTTATCACTGAGGTCTGTTTCCTTGAACTGAAGGAAGGGCAGTGATTATCCTAAATGTAAATATAAACAAACAGACTCATGCGATTAAATTAACTTTCCTCCACCTCTCAGATCCGGAACTGTTCTTCAGCAGGCTTGAAGTTCCTATGTTTTATTAAAATTTCAGAATTTGTCACAGTGTTTCAGTGTTTAGCATTGAAGAATGTTTGCACCAGACTTAACAACTTTTTTTTTTCTTTTTCTCTCTCTTAATACTGCAGTTCCAAAAGAGTTGGTGGAGCTTCACTTGAAACTGATGAGAAAGATTGGAAAGTCTGTCACAGCAGACAGATGGGAAAAATATTTGATTAAGGTACAAAATGCACATTGTATTATTCTGCAATGCTGGAATATGGTTATGATGAGTAGTTGTGTGAGCAATCCCTGGTATGAATTACAGTGAGCCTTGGGCTGTGCTGTGGCCTGCATCAGTGTGTGTGCCCAGACTTCAGTTGCATCAGATCCCAGCTTAACTTTCAGTCTGCCTAGGCTTGTGTAAAAAAGTCTCTGAAAACAGGCACTATCTTCTGCATGTAAAACAGTATCCACCTTCATACTTGGTAGGAAAATACTTTTTCAAGCATTAAAATACCAAATAAAGAAGATTTAGTAGCCTGCAAGCAGGCTAAATTGAGCAGAGAGATTTACACAGTAACAGTTCATTTGTGTATCACTTGTCTGAATATGATTTAATTACTGTGATTTGGTTGGTATTTATACAGGAACTAACCATGCAGAGCTCTTGTAGCATGTGTTAATAATAAAAGAAAGTATTGCATTGATTTATATCTGCATATTCGGAATGGCACAGCTAAGATGAAAGTGTAGTTATGCATCACTAAAAATAGAGCATCTCGTTGTTCTACATGATTCTGTCTTGGTGTTTTAATTGCAGCTGTGCCATTGTTGATGCTTCACATGCAAATAGTTTTCAGTTTAAATAATTTACACTTCTTCAGAAAATAAAAATATACGGATAGCCAAAATTAAAAGGTTACCATTTCCCCTCTGGATATGTTCTGTGTGGCTTTCCATCCACAGAATTGTAATCTTGTTATTGTCTGTGCAGCCACAATTGTGTCTTGCTTAGAAATACAGCATCATGGTAATAGCAGGCGTATAAATAATGGCACTTGGCAAATCCAGTGCTGTTTGTAAACTTTACAGAGACAGGGATTTGTCTTGAGGTTTGTGTAGCCTTAAGATGGTGGTGTTTTTAGGACTGGGAATATGTCAGGGAATAACCTGCTGAAGAGCCTTAGATTCATTCTAATCCCTTAACCATTTGTAAAGTATTGATGATATTGTTTTAAAATAATTACGTAATAATTTATGTAACTTATGTATACTTTGTTTATTGCCAACTACTGTGGTTACTGAATTGCGTTAAATTCCCTAATAAACCCAAAAACCATTGCAGCAAGCTGAGAAAACCCAGCTCTGACTCGTGAACTTATGTACCCCATTGAAGCCATTTGCCAATTGTGTTGTAAGGAGAAAGCAGAGGGATAAAACAAGTTTATGAGGGAGTAGTTTGGAAAATCTTCTTCAGCAGGCATTGAAAGGATGGGGAAGCGGTAAGGAAACCTTCCCTCACACCCCTGTTCAGACCAAGTAAGTGTTAATAAATTCTACTTCATTTAATGGTCTCCAGAGCTAACTTGAAGCTTATTCTGGACAGTGGTTCAAAGGAACCTTGAAGAACAAAGGAATTTGACTATAACTAATTAGAAAGGTATGCTAATATTGTCCCCATTTCAAAGGAGTATAATTAATTTAGAAAAACAAGGAAGAGTACTGGGAAATGCCAGAAAAGCCAGGAAAAACTGAAAAGGTGTGAGACCACAGAGAGCATTTTTCCCCGATGCCTGAAGTGTTGTTCCACATGTTATTGATACATTGTAAGAGGCAAAGTTGACCTGGTTTCCCTTGTTGGAAACTACTAATATGTTTCTTTGCTAAAAGAGGGTTTGATACATTCTGGGTGTGACCGTGCTCTTATTTAGGCCGAAGCTTTTTGTGGAGGACTTACATGCTCTTAATATTAGTTAATGTATGTATTATTATGTTTTGTTTAAATGCCAGCTGTTTATAAAATGTACTTCATTTGACTGTTGTGCTTATAAGGAGTATGTTAAAAATTGTGTCTTAAACTGTGGCTGATATTTTGACAGATGAATATATTTTGGGTTAGGAAGTAAACATGGTAGTTGAGAGTTCTTTTCATTTTCTCTTCTGGTGTTGAACCACCCAACCTGGGTCACCAGCATGCCCACTAGTCTTTTTGTGAGAAAATGGCTGTAGGGCTCCAGGAATCTGACTTTTCTGTACAGGGAATGTATATGGTCATGCATGACAGTGGTAAAGAAATAGCTTCTCCTAAACATTGCAACAGCTAGAGAGGAACTGTCCACCTTAGCTGTTCTTTGAGAAACACGTAGTTAAGTCACACTCCACTATCTCCTGACAAAATGTTTTACTTGACTCTTGTCAAACTTATTTAGCATTTTTATACAGATCAGATTTGTCTGGACTGGTCCATCTGGAATCTTCAACACGAAATCAGCATGTTCTGAATACACTTGTTTTTTCCAATTGTTAGAATTCAGGTGTCTATAGTCCTACCCAAGCAGACTCCTCTTCTGTGTCTTTCACCTTCTTGTTTTTGTTGTTTAAAGTGACCATTTGGAGCAAGGCATCGTAACTTCTTTGAAAATATTTGAGGGAGAGATGTTTCAGCATCTCTTGCAGGGTAGGAAAGTGCTGACCACTCTTTAGTGTGCAGAAACCAGCTGCTCCTGCAAGCAGCAGGTTTTTCATCAGTGTGAAACGTCCCCTCAGTGAAGGCAGAGACTGAGATTTCAGCAGAGCCTGAATCAATGAGATCTGTAGTTCAGGGTTGTGACAGTACTTGTCAGGAGAAAGCACAATTATCTGGTTTTTAATTGTCAAAATGTAGTCATTTCATTTTGAACAGATGCTTCATCAGCTCGGGTGTCTCGGAGCTTTTGCTTTGACAGTCACACATTTCCTCAGCACATGAAGCTTCTCACTATTGCTTTCATACTTAATGAGTAAGTAATGAACAGCAACTGGCATATGCCTAGAGCAAGGGTTTTGATATACAGCTTCCCAGTGTTCTTCACATTACATGGTTGAAAATGAGAGAGAAAGTAGAGTCGCCTCATTTTGTGAGTGGGCAGAATTGTCTCCTGCTGTGAGCTTTGGCTTTGCATCAGAAAAGTGCCTGTGTAGTATTCCTTAAGCTCAGAGCAGGAAAATCTGCTCTTCAGCAGGATCCCTTGTGACCAGAGTGCTCTTCACTGTTCTCTGTAAGTTGTAGTTTAAAGTCAGAGTATGATCTGTGGTGGCTGAGCTGATCTAACTGCCAGCTTACCCTTGGGCCACTTAAGAACTGGTGTCAGTACTAGGGATAGTGGAGGGTCAGTAGGGTGGCCATGGGGATAGTGAAGGGGTAGCAGCCCCTTTTCTTGGTTGAAGTCCAGTTACAGTTTTACAATATAAATCTGCTGATCTGTGCTTCTGATGGGTGAAATTTAGAGTTATTGTTGCTGCTGTTTCCAGAGAAAGCTGCTTTCAGATGTGAGTGGCAGGTTTCTAAGTAGCTTGGTGACTGTATCTTGTGTTTAATAATATTTTGGTGATTGGGAGACTACACTGTTTTGATTGTGTCTGTACCTGCAGACTGAAGGGCAGCAGCACCTTATGTGTCAATTTGGACAGTTGTGATTCAGCAGTGGCACTTCAAAATAATCTCAGCTGGAGGTGTAGCTGTGATCAGCTTTCACCTCCTCATGAATATTTCCACTGCAGTAGCCTCACCAACCAGAGATTCTTCCATGTGTCCTCAACTGATGAGCAGCTTGTTTCCATTCATGACAGTTGTTTTTAGCATGTCTGAGTTGTTTAGGAAGCAAGGGAATTTCTTCTCCACTGTTATTATTGGAGCTCGTGATGATTCAATCTGTTTATCCTCTACTGCTGCTTTTTTTTGTGTGTTAGTTTTCTTTGCCCATGTTAGTGTGGTTGAATTTATTTGCTTTAAATAAATTGAAATTGGCTATACTTATATTTTAAAATATCTATCAAGCATCTTAAAGTCCAAGATATTTTCTGAAGAATAATAATTCCACCACGTGAAGTGAATAACAGTTGCATTTGTTATCTGCAGTACAGTTGAAGGACTTAGGGGCCCCAAGAGACCCTGGCAGCTTATGTGCTAAGTGCTGTAAGGAGATATAATAAGAAATCATGTCTACTTGAGAGAATTTATATTCTAAATAGACATAAATAGAAAAATGTGAGATATTTGCACAGCAAAGGCAAGAATACTGTCCCAGTCCAGAGACGTGTTACCTAGTTTAGGATGTTTAGAGAACATGGTGGTGATCAGGGCCTTGATGATCTGTTCTTCCCTGGAGGCTCACCAGTGCTTGCTAACCTACTTCTGTTTTATTTTTTGTTTTTTGTATGAGGCTTTCTGACTGCAATCCCAAAGAGATCGTGCATAATTACTTACCATAGAAAGGTGCTACTAATAAGAAAGTTTAAAGTTGCTTTTATTTCCTAACCCTAGAAATCTGCTTATTTTGTTTGTGACAGATATGCCAAGAATTCAACAGCACTTGGGCTTGGGAGATGGAAAAAAAAGGATACCTAGAAATGAGTGTTGAATGCAAACTGGGGATTCTGAAGGTACACATTCATCAGCTAAGGTTCTAAATTACTTTTTCCTCGCTCACTTAAGTATCTTGGAGATTTGGCTTCCCCACTCACTTAAATGTCTTGCAAATTCAGCTTGATTGGACTTTAAGTGCATATATTAAATAGAGACATGATCTTGGAGCAGACATGATATGCATTCTAGTGGGATGGGCCCAAACTGCATGTTTGTTTGCATATTTTTTGCACTTTGTATGAAGTGCTTACTGTTTTGTCAATAGCTATTTACCTGTGCTGTAGACACTTTTAAAAATGTTTGTTACCCTGCTGAATTTCAAAGGCAAAGATGGGACTTCAACTTTTCAAATCTTGAGAAAACTGTCAGTGTGGGATCCATGTTATGTATGGGTTTTATTTTAGAATGAGATTGTGTACTATGTAATAAAAATTTGGAATAAGCCTTCTAAGCTGGCCAGGAAAAACAAAACAAACCTTGTCTCTCTTTGAAAAACAACATGGTCTGGAAAAAGCTGATAGCTACAGCTGACACACAGATCGAACAGAAAGAGGCCTAAAAAGAAGTTCCAAGTTACACTGAAAGGAAATAAGCTGATTTTCTTCTTTCTGTATATATTTTTGATATTTTAGCAATCTTTCTACCCTCTCACTTTTTCAGTATCTCTGTGAATGTCAGTTTGATGACAATCTCAAATTTAAGAATATCATTAATGAGGAGGATGCTGATGCCATGCGTCTGCAGCCCATTGGTCGGGACAAGGATGGCCTGATGTACTGGTATCAGCTGGATCAAGAGCATAATGTCAGAATGTACATAGAAGAACAGGATGACCAGGATGGATCCACATGGAAGTGCATTGTTAGGTATTTTTTCAATTTTTCTTTTATCTATTTGTAACTGGGGCTTAGAAATGTCTTTCAATATATCTCTGTGTCTCGCAGAGCAGGACTTGTGACAGTGGGATTTTCTGCCATCACATCTATGTTCTAGTGAAAAGTCATATACAGAAAAAACTCGCTGATTTGTTGTTAACAGCCATCATGTAATTTTTTTCCTGCTTAATCAAGTTACAATGAATATATAGAAAGGGTACCAAGAGAAGACATTCTTGAGGATGATGGCTCCATATTACTTACTGGCCTACTAAATGCCTTAGAAAATAGAGTACTCTTGATTCTTTAACTTCAGTTTTATTGAGAAAGTTACAAGTGGACAGATTTGTTTTTGCAGGAATTGTACTGCAATTGTGCCTGTTGGAAGGAATCTAGAGGAGACCAAGGAGGTGCTCAGAGGACTGGAGCACCTTTCCTATGAAGACAGGCTGAGACAGTTGGGGTTGTCCAGCCTAGAGAAGAGAAGGATCAAAGAGACCTTAGAGCCTCTTCCAGTACTTAAAGGGGCTCTGGAAAGGTGGAGAGGGACTTTTTACAGAGGCATGCACTGGTAGGATGGTGGGGAATGGCTTCAAACTGACAGAGGGCAGGTTTAGATTAGATATTGGGAAGAAATTCTTTACTGTGAGGGTAGTGAAGCACTGGCACAGGCTGCCCAGAGAAGTTGTGGCTGCCTCATCTCAGGAAGTGTTCAAGGCCAGCTTGGAGGAAGCTTTGAGCAACCTGGTCAAATGGAAGGTGTCCCTGCCCATGGCAGGGGAGTTGGAGCAAAATGGTCTTTGAAGGTTCCAGCCCAAGCCAGCTGCAGGTTATTTACTGCCATAACTTTGGTAACCAAGGGAGTCATACAGAACTGTTTAAACAACTATCAACAGGCCATAAAATGATAAGCATTACTTCTAGTTACATCTAGACAGATATTGTGGGTGCGTAGAGTAAATGTGTCTAAAGAAACAGATCAAGAGAGAGTTGAACAGTGTTATCTCTTTTCTGCATTGTAAACTCCAAAGATAATGGCCAAAAGCAGAAGTAATCTCAGGAAGCTCTGACACTCTGCACTCACAGCAAATAACCACAGTAATGCACTGAGAAATCTGAAATAGTTTTAAAACCCATGAGATTCCACATCTTGGGGTTGTTACAAGTTTCCTTTCTTTCTGTAGACCTGGAGAAAACAAATTGCTGAACATTGGCTTTGAAAAAGAAATGTGAGAGCCTTATTATTCTCGTCCATTATGCAAACAATGACTATTCAATCATGGTTCAAATTCTTTATACATCGAGGTGGTTTTTTTTATAGTTAGATGTGCAGTTTAAATACGGAGTTACAGTGCAGTGAAATTCACATTCATACAGACATGAACCAACATTTTCATGCTGTCCAAACTCCAGTAGCTGGACTTTTCCAGACGACTTGGTGATGTTTGCTACATATGCTTAAGATGCATACTTGCAAAAAGTGTCTAAATTATTTTGCTAGTTGCTTTTGAGTATGTCACATGAATGATGTGGTTGCTTTGTTGGTGCATGAACAGAAGCTGTAACTTCTCTGCTGAGAGAAAAAAGAAACAGCAAGACAAAATCAATGAGTATTGGCAAGAGAATAATGAATAAAAGAATAATAGTAGCAGCTTGGATCCAGACCCAATAGGAATTGAGTGGAGTTAGATAAGTAGATAAGGTCCTTCCAAAAACATCAGTTTGTTTTGGTATGGATAAACTGGAAGGCTTCTGACTGCAAAGTTGCAGCCATTCTAGTAGGACAAGCATTTCACTGTGCTTATGTTTTCATTATATAACTCTGTAGGGTTTTCAGGGTAGTATTCATCTAAGGAGATAGTGTTTGTTTATTTTTTATTAATCCCTTTGGGGTAAGTAAGTGACTTACCAGACAGTATGTTTTTCACTTCTAGAAACCGCAATGAGCTTGCCGAGACCCTTGAGCTCTTGAAAGCACAAATTGATCCTGCCCTGTTGAAGAATAACAATTCTCAGCAGGAGAATTCATCACGTGAAAGTCCAAGCATAGAAGATGAAGACGCCAAAAAGAGTGAAGAAGCAGCTACACAAGGTTTTCTGCCTTCTTATCTCAAATTTTAAATGTTGTGCTGTGGCAATGTTAAAATTTTCGGCTTCATGGAAAGTTACTGTGTTAGATTAGGACTTTTGAAAAAAGAAAGAAACAAAAAGTGTTTCTGTTCAAAGTAAATCAAGTAAATATTGAATCCTTTGAAATTACAAATCTTTTTTGATTTTTTTTAGTGTATATTTAACCTCAAGAATTTATTTATAAGAGCTATGTACAAATTGTTTCCTAGGTGATTTTTTTTCCATTTTGCTGTATACTGTGTATAATATTGTAAATGCTCATCATTGTATGTTTTTGTGGGGCCCTGAACTGTTGCCAAATTTTTCTTGTTCTAGTAACATTAAAATTTGAAAAAGAAAAAAATCTGCTTGTGCAATGCCATGATTGGAATCCATATAGTATTGGGTGTGGTGTTTATTCTTGCTTTTTAGCTTGAATCAGACAAATACAGGTTATTTTCTCAAACGTTTCATGACTAGCATGATTTTTCAAGAAGACACGAGGTTAAGTTAAAACGCTTTAAAATACTAAACTATTGTTGAAGTGAAGCTGTCCTTGCCTACCTCTACTGGATTGTTGTTACTAGAATCACAGAATCATTTAGGTTGGAAAAGATCTGTAAGATCAAAGCAAAGAACTTTTTTCCTTCCTTATTATCATGTCATTGCACATATCTACTAACTTGCAGACTTGTTGGTTTGTGCAGTATCAGTTAGTTTTACTAAGTATCAGTTGGCTTGAAGTATTTTATGTTATGAGAATCTGATTTTTTTTTCAGGTCATGAAAGAGAGCTAAAAGCTTGTTTTTCCAAGTACATTTACCCCAGTTTTACTACCTCATATGATTATTTTGTTAAAATAGAGGAAAACATTTTCACCATCAGAAACAAGATTTAAGTATTACATTGTGTTAGTAGGTGTTTCTTCGAATGTGTATGAGTTAGTGGGATATATGGAATTAGCCAGTCTTGGTTCTGAGTATTAAAGAGAAAGACCGACTCTTTTATTCACGTTCTTTGTGCAACAAACAGTGTAGAACAGAAGACATAAATAAAACATTGAGATAAAATTGGAGTTGTCGTGGAAGCATTAAAAGAAGATTGTAGCAATGGCAGTAAATTGTGATGATTGCCAGCAGAATTATCTTTCAGTCTAAGACATTTCCAATATGTAACTCTGCATATAAGTGCCAGCACAACCTGCGTGGTTCCTGACACTGCAGAATTAATTCCATGTACTGATTTTTTCTTTGCCCCAGTCAAGCCAAATCATCTAACTGAGATCTTTCCAGATATGATTTTACTTTATATTAAATTCAGAAGCAGCCATTTGAAAACATTTTAATGAATGTCCTCACTGTAGATAATTCCCCCCAATCCTGTGGCACACTCACCTGGCTCAGTGCTTGCATTAGGCTGTGCACTGGTGCAAAATCACTCCTAGGCACCAGTGGCAGAACCACAGAATAGTTTGGATTGGAAGGAACTTTTAAAGGCCATTTAGTCAAATGTCCCTGCAATGAGCAGGGACATCTTAAACTATTACTTTTCTCAGAGCCCCATCAAGGCTGACCTTGAATGTTTCCAGGGATGGAGGATCCACAACCTCTCTTGGCAACCTGTGCCAGTCTTTCACCTACATCATTGTAAAAAAAAATCTTCCTGATATCTAACCTAAACCTGCCCTCTCTTAGTGTAAAACCATTCTCCCTTGTCCTGTCACTCCTTGCCCTCATCAAAAATCCCTCTCCAGCTCTCTTGTAGTCCGTTTAAGTACTGGAAAGGGCTCTAAGGTCTACATGGAGCATTCTCAGCTCCAGGCTGAACAACCCCAACTCTCTCAGCCTGTCTCAATGGCAGAGGTGCTCAAACCCTCTGAGCATCTTTGTGGCCTCCTCTGGACTTGCTCCAGCAGGTCTCTGTCCCATGTATGTAGTGAAAAATGGCATGATTTATATTTGCAATGATTTAAGTGCTATCAGTGTATTCACAGAGCACTACTTCGAGCCTTTCTGTTGAGAAACTATAGTTTTTCTTCCTTGTAGTCCAGGGATTCCACTCCAACCCTTCTAAGCTGAAGTGGTAACATATTGGAACACCTGCTACCTGTTTGCTGACGTCATTTTCCATGCAGCCTGAAATTAGTTCATACAAAAATATGGGAAACTGACACAATGCTTACATGTTTTCTGCTGGCCTGATTGACTCAAATAGCATTAAGAAAACTTCTGCTTTGACTGAGTAATTTTGTATATACATAAAAAGCTTTACTTGAAGTTCATAGTTTAACTAAACATCTGCTGGGTTTCAGTATGGAGAAGTTTTGGGATTCTGGTGACCCTTGATGAAGTTTGGGAGAGAACAGTAGGTGAAAGGAAGAAATGGTTGGACAAAGTTTAGGCAGAAGTGTTGGGTAGGTAGAAGAATTCAGACACAGAAAAAATATCTCATTCCCACTGTTACAGACAACTCTCTTTACAGAGGCAGCTTTTTCTTTTGTCACAAGGACTCCGAGTGGGGATCATTTCTGTGAAGGGGAAAGAACCAGTCTTGAGCCTTCAAAATATTACCATTTCTGGTGCTTTATAGATGCATCTTTCTCTGCTGTACTAATGCTGAGATTTATATGCATACATGCTTGGTATTTGAAAATATTGTAACATCTGTGAATTCTTCCACACTGCTCTTTTCTAGAATGCTTATTTTCTTTGATGTAATTGTTAGCTGTCATATACTTTCCCCTGCATGTTTCTAACCACTTTGGGAAGCTCTCATCATGGAAAAAACTACACTAGCTTGGATGGAGAGGGTCAAGGTAGAAGGAAAAAAAATCATCTTTTTTTTGCAGTTATGGCATGCTTGCACAGACACCTTCCAGGTGGTAGGAGCTGCTGCTCTGGTATATAGTGACAGTATACTTACTTTTTCTAATTAGTTTTATTGCTGGCTGACAGAAAAAGAATTGCAAAACAAAAAAAAACCTGAGGAATCAAGAGGCTGCAGTAATGACAACAAACTTAAGCACATAATAACAGAATAGCTGTATGGTTTATTCTGAATACTGGAACTCTACTTCAAGTCCTAATGGTCTAAAACTGAGTTAGCAAAGTGGTACAACCTGATTCTTTAAGCTCTGCATGTTTTGTGGGATATGCTACTTTCAGTGCTTGTTTTAAATACAGTTGAAGTGGTTATAAAATATTATCTGTATGTAGGAGATGTAGTCATTGCCCGAGAACCTGGGTGAATTTTGTCGTAAGCCATAATGCTGAATGTCTTTTCTTTGAACTGTGGAAATACAATGGTTAAGTATATCTTGAAATAAAAGCATGTACAAACTGTGCTGGTTTCTCTTGAGAAATTTCACTTGAAGACTATGGAATCTTACATTATGTTCTATTTTCTGAAATAGTCCAGAAGCTCGAGTGAGACTTCAGATCCCTGCTTAGGTTTTATTTAGCTTCTGAAAGTATTGTGATACTACTGAAGAAGGGGCTGAGAAGTCTGTTGAAAGAAGCATAAATTTGGAGTTCTGCTGCTGGCTTCTGAAATTAAGGTTTATCTTGATATGTAATTAAACTGAACACAGCTGAATTCTACAGCTAAAAATTGTCAGCCCACTCATTTAATGACAGTGTTAGACAAGCAAGATTTCTAATAAT
The DNA here is from genome assembly GCA_035047865.1 of Dendrocincla tyrannina. Classification (NCBI taxonomy): domain Eukaryota; kingdom Metazoa; phylum Chordata; class Aves; order Passeriformes; family Dendrocolaptidae; genus Dendrocincla; species Dendrocincla tyrannina. Next base: position 30,411,780 of record JAWWMP010000001.1, on the reverse strand, counting down.
TCAACAAGAGAAGATTCCTTTGTGTGAGACTTTGGGTTGTTAGATACGCCTTTGTTTTGATGATGTTCTTTATAATCCTGTAGGTCCCCTGGTTGTTTCATAGCTATTTTTCTCTGTTAACAGAAAATCAAATAAAAATCGAAGAAAAGGAGGAGGTGGAGGAACAGTCAATGGAATCAGAAAGCCTTCCTCCTCCTGTGGTCAAAGAAGATGAAAATACGCCGAAAATTGAGAAGGTGGAAGAAAAAGAAATTATAAAATTGCCAGTAATAGTAAAATTAGAGAAACCTTCAGAACACAATGAAGAAAAGCAAACTGTCAAAGAAGAAAGTGACTCCTTTAAAGAAAATGTCAAGCCTGTTAGAGTAGAGGTGAAGGAAAACAAAACCGAACCCAAAGACCTAAAAGAAGTAAAAAGCTGTACAGACAAAATAGCAGTTCATGAGCCAGAGAGGTTAGAATTCTGTGTTAATGTCAAAACTCCCCAAGAAATTGTGGAGAAATCTGTGGAAGAAAGTGAAAAGCTTAAAAATGACCAGCAGGCAAAAATACCCCTTAAAAAGCGAGAGATCAAGCTGACGGATGACTATGACAGTCCGATAAAGGGGCCCCTGTGCAAATGTGTGACTCCAACAAAGGATGTCTTGAAGGAAGAAGGGAAACCAGAAGAAGAAACTTTTAAGAGAGTCCCTACAATTACTGCTTTGTGTCCTGATGGGAAAGTGCTAGTAAATGGAGAGGTTAGCTGTGAAAAAATAACCCCGAGTGTCATACAAAATAATAAGTCAGAACACTCTGCTAGTGCAAAGGAAGACATTAGCTCACTAAAAGAGAAAAGTGGAGAAAAGGTATCAGACTCCCTAAATCCTGTTAGTAAAATTATAAAAACATGTGAGATTGAGAAAAATGCAGTAACTGTGCTGAAAGAGATCGGAGCTGTGGTCTCTGAGGTTTCTAATCAGAAAGTGCCTTCAAAGGAGGAATCTAGTCCTGTAGAAAAGGAGTCCCTTGACAGCACAACTACTGAACCCGTAGCAGAAGAGTCTTTGAACTCTGAAGACTGTGCCAAAACAACTGAAGAGAAACTAGCCACCAGTATCAAAGAGGGCAGCCTACTGCCACCCAAGGAATGTTCAGAGAAGCTGGAGACATCCCCAAGTGCATCTGCTCCTGCAGAACTGCCCACACATGCACTGGCTGATGAAGAGACTTTGGAAAGTAAAGGTGAGCCAGAGGAGAAAATCGATTCTTCAAAGGCTGCTGAGGTACCTCCTGCATCTAGTTCTCCTGTTACTGTGGAGAAACCTGTTTTGGACAAGGAGGACTCTGATAGTAAAACGGCTCTACCTGAAGAGAGCAAAGTAGAGGAAAAATCCAGCCCTGAAAAACAAGTGGAAGAGCCAGATGCTGCCAAAACAGAGCCAGATAGATTAGATGATGCTCATGTATCTAATATAGAGGACTCATCAGAGAGCAAAAAGGAATCTCCGGTACCTAAAAGCAAATTTAAATATAAGCTGGTTTCTGAAGAAGAAAGCTGTGCAACAGAGAATAAAGAAATAACTTCTGAAAGACAGAAAGAAGGAATTAAATTAACAATCAGGATCTCTAGTCGGAAGAGAAAGACAGAAACACCGCCAGAAGAGGTCAGCATTGGCCGCACATTAAGGCGCTCGCCAAGAATATCCAAGCCTACTCCAAAAGTTGTGGAGACTCGGGATCAGAAGGCTGAGAAGAAGCGAATTGAAGAGGAAGAGGAGAAATCTACAGCAGCACAAAAAGCAGAACGAAAAGAAGATGCAAAAAAACAAGAGAAGGAGACAAATTCTAAGGTTAACAAGGTAATACACTTATTACCTGGGAATAGAGAATACCTGCAGCCTTGTGTGTAAGGAGATATACACTTACATAGGAATATTGAGTATTATGTTCCTCTGGTCAGTTTTTGCACTAAACAAACTTTACAATCCTGTTAGTGGACTCAACGAATTTTAAAACACCCCCTAAGAGAGTGCTGATATCTGTTGGCTTACCAGTTTGTAAAATCTCTCACTTAAACTAACCTAAGTAGACCACACCAATGAGAATTCTTCTAAGAACTGTCATAATCAGACATGAGTTTGTCTGTCTGAGTGGCTGAATGGAGACTTGTAGCTCCTGTGAATTTAGTAGATACTTGTTCGTGTCTGGTTGGTCAGGGTGATCATAAGCTGAAAAGGAACCAACAGATGATGAAGAATAAAAATATGACTCCTCTTTCTAGGTGAAACCAAAGTTATTGTGGTGAGTTCATGATATGATTTAGGTTTTCTCATATGTGGAATACACATTTTAATGAAATTAAATGAAGAAACAGTTGATTTTTTAGTGAATGGTAACACCTATACTGAAAAAAACCTGTCATATACATGAAGAAATGAAAAATAAATTTTCCATTTAAAGATTTTAATTAAAAAAGAAAATAAAGTAGTAATGATAGTAAGTCCTATAAGTGATTATAATTTTGAAGTACTGTTGCTACAGATGTTTTATCTTGATCTCTGTTTTGAGAGATCAAGAGATCTAAAGATGTTTGCTTTTCTAGACAGCTTTTAAAATAGTTATGAGAGAGGAAGAAGTTTGATGTTGTTTCTGTTATTTGATAAAGATGAAAAATATCAGAATCTTTAATAGCCTATTTTATATCTTGGGGATCCTTTCCTTTTTAAAGGAGAGTGTTTATAAAGCAGATTTGAAATTATGATGATGTATGATGAAGCCAAAACCTAGTCCAGTTCTATAATAGTTTCAAAGTACCTTTGTTACTGAAGCTTATGGAACAGGAAGATTTCTTAAAGGCATGGAAATTAATGTTAAGAGCCTGAAACAAAATTTTACCAATATGACAATTACTGCTCTGGGTATGAATTCATCTGGCAGGAGAAATATAATATTTTGTACATTTTAGTTTATTCAGTTCGTTTGGATCTATAAGTAGTTTAGTCAAAATGTTTTGAGTTGAAAAAGCTGGAAAAGTTAGTTTCTTTTTTCAATGTCTTTGGAGAGGGAAAGTTGTGAGAGAATGATGGCTGTAAGAAGCAATCAGTCAACAGAAATAAAAGTTTCTTTTGTTTGGCATGTTGCTTTAAATCTAAAATACCTTAGTTGCACAAAGTATTTTTAAATAATTCAAAATAGTCTTCTGAATTTTAATTGGAACTCTGATTTTCATTCAAAATATGGTAGCAAATATGATAGAAAGGGGGTAGATGCTTCTTTGATTAGCCAAAAAGAGTCATCAACTGACTCACTTTTCACTTAAGAAAAATAATTGGAAACTATAACTGTAAAAGAAGACTTAGATATAAGTAATGCATTGTAAAGGTGCAGTGATTTTATTTCAGAAACAAACATGTTTTCTGAAGTGAAATAAAATGGAAAAATAAAACTATACAAGAGGGAAGTGGGGGGAGAAAAAGGATCCTCTTTGGGTAGAGGCAAGCTATCATCAAAGAGTCAGAAAGTTTAAATGTGGAACTTACCATGTTCACTACCAAGTCTACCTTGTCAAAATAGACAGAAAGGAGCTGAGTGAAAAAAATTGTCTTCCTACTTTTAAATCTTACTTGAAAATATCTTTCTGTACTTAGACGCAATATTTTTCTCCCTTTATGCTTCCCCTGTTGCATTTTAAGGATCTTGGGAAGATAATCTGTTCATTGAAATGCTCAGCTGTAAATTTACTGCAGCTATTCTGACTGAAACGAATCGCTTCACTCTAGAGACAAATATTTTTTAAGATCTGGGACGAAACTCTTGTGAGCTTCCTTCCTGTTTTTTCTTTGAAATGGTGGCTCTTACAGAGAAGCAAAGTTCGGTGGACAGGTACACGAACACGTGGCAGGTGGAAATACTCAAGTAATGAAGAAAGTGAGGACTCAGAGAGTGAAAAAAACTCTGATGAGGAGGAAGAGGAGGAAGAAGAGGAGGAAGAAGAAGTTGCACCTGCTGATGACGATGAACCGTGCAAGAAGTGTGGCCTTCCCAATCACCCTGAGCTGGTAAGTTTTTGGGAAAAGCTTCTGTGGGCTGTTGTGACCGGGTGGATTGGCTTTGGTGGTATCTGGTAGACTTTGGGATGGCTGTATGTAGGAGAGTACTTTTTAGGTGGTGAACTCATGAGAGTAGATGAGTCACCTTTAATAAGGAGGGAATGAAGTTATTTTTTCTGTTTACCACCACAGAAATGTAATCTTTTATGAGGTATAACACAACTTGGCCCATTGAGAATTAATCTGGGTGAGGCTTTGAGGCTGTGGCTGTGGTTGCAATGAATACAGAGGAGACAACATTAAAAAGAACCTCAGCAGTGTCATGTCTGCTTTCCTGTGTCATGTGACAAGGCCACAGCTATGTAATCTTCCTCACTGGGTATAGCTGCACATCACCCTGAGGACTGGGTACAGCAAAATCCCAGATAAAAAAAGAACAGCAAGCTTTTACTATTTCAACTGGTTATGGTTCCCATTCATTGGTAGTAGATATCATTATGAATTCCTGTTTATCTGGGAAGTCATCATGTGCAGTCTTGATACAAATCCACGAAATAAGCCTACTCTGAGGTGTGTGACAGATATCCTGGCATAGCTGAGGCAAAGTTTGACCTTCTTTGTTCCTCAGTTTTATGGAAAGGGAAAACTCCAATTTTACCCAGCTAAATATGAACTCTAATAGTTGCCTAGTTCTGCATGCCCCTAAGAGCCTGCAAGACTTTGTCCATACAGTTTGGATCATAAAATCATCCTGACTGAGGAGAAGGGCCAGGTTTCCTGTGTGAGGATGGCAGTACGCAGGGAAAACAGCTCATACCACATCTTGTTCAGCTGGAGTTTTCCCCTTAGTCTGGGATCTGGAAAGCATTACCAGATTCTACACTAAGGGCAAACAGCCTATGCAGTCCACTAGTACTAAGTACTGAGAAAGCATAATAATAAGAGGAAATCTGTTGTTAAAATGGAAAATAATAATACATAAACTTTCCCATAAAAAGGCTCTTGGTCATGGAAATGTGGTACAGGGGGTTTTTCTGTTTGTTTTGTCACAGTCCAAAGTATAAAGCACTTTGTGTTTGCTGGGGAAATAGTTCTGGAGCTTGTTACATACTGTGAATGCCAGACAATACTCATGATGTGTTTTGTTTCCACAGATTTTGTTGTGTGACTCCTGTGACAGTGGATACCACACAGCCTGCCTTCGCCCTCCACTGATGATAATCCCTGATGGAGAGTGGTTCTGCCCACCTTGCCAGCATGTATGCCTCCTATGTGACTTCACTCTTCTTCTTTAGAGCTTTGCCTGTGGTTGTAGAGAGTTGCTGGGACTTTAACAAGTACTTTCTATGATCTTTTTCTTTCTTTTAACAAATAGACTGGGATAAATAGTAGGACTGCTGATCTCCCCTCCTGTCTGTTAGTAAAACTGCGCTTTGTGACCTGGTTTTCTTTTCTCTTTTTTGCTAGTGTGTGTTGCTGACTTGTAGATGAGCATCTCCAGGCACACCAGTTATCTCCCATCTCTGGTTAAATCACCTCAAGACTAGTATAGTATTAAAGATATAATGTCTTAGTTTTCTCCAAAAGAAACATTATGTTGTCATCCTGGAGACAGAAACAAGGGATGGATCAGTGGCCAGAGCAAGCAACTGTTTCTGAAGTACTATTCCTTTTTCAGAGACATTTGCTCAGAAGCTGGTTACAGAAGGCTGCTATTTCTAGTGAGTCTTCTGCTGGGAAACCCAGGGTTGTTCTTGTCAACTAATAGACAACTATGAACACCTTTTTCAGGGTTAGAAGCTGCTTATGCCAAAAAAAAAAAACCTGGGCATATGTCCAGTTTGACTTAATGTACATCTAAAATAGCATGATTTGCAGGGATGGTACTTGGGAGGGTAAGCAGAGTGTGTGTGACACTGTTCTTGTTAATTAACGGGAAACCACTCATGCACATTTTCAGAGTAATCTGCCTGATCCCAACCCCCTTCCTTCCTTGCTTTTAGAGAAATTCTTTGCCAAAAGGGCTGTTGCCCTACAATAAGCTAGTGACATTGGGCATGACATGGTCTGCCTGTATTTGACGTTGATTTTTAGTTGTCTTCTGAGGAGTACTTGTAAGTAGTGATGATGTTGAATATGTAAGAATGCTTTCTCTGCAGCTATAGTTAGAGTATCTCCTTGCTCTGTTGCTGTTAAATGCTCTTTAATATGAAAACTGACAGATTTGTAAAAGGGTGAAGATATCCTTGGAAATAATATAATGAGGGCATTAACATGGAATAAGGCACAGTTTATCCATTAAAAGTAATTTTCACATATTCCTCCTTGAGTATTAAGTAGTGTTTTAAGATATGGAACATTTGGTAAGAAAATGATCCTAAAGTGTATCTCTGCTTTTTGCTGTGGTGTCCACAGACTCCTGTGTTCTCCAAAGATTGAGATAAGGGACAAACAGAATTCACTCTGGGTATGCACTCAGCTTTGTATGTCTATATAATCCTTAAATTTCTTTGAGACCAAGCTGTAAATACCAACAAAAACATGGTACTAATTTAGAAACATGTTAATTCTAAATATCATTAATACTTGCATTAGGCACGCTGCTTCCTACATTAAATGCCAGTTACTGGCAGGATCCATCTCTATTCCAGTTCATAGAATTGTGGAATGCTTCTGTTTGAAAGGGACCTTAAAGATCATCTAGTTCCAACCCCTCTGCCATGGGCAAGTACACCTTCTGCTAGACCAGGTTGCTCAAAGCCCCATTCAATCTGGCCTTGACAGTGAAGAACGTGTGTTTTAGGAAGACAGTCTTTATTGTAAAGCCTTTTTCAACGGAGAGGAGCCTCCAGCGTAGCAAGGCACTCACATTTCTTCCAGAAAAATACATAGTGAATGAAGTGTCTGACCGTTATTTCAATGTCAAAATAGTTGGTTATTAAAGAAACTAATATTGTGTTTCCTTCCTTTAGAAATTACTCTGTGAAAAATTAGAAGAACAGTTACAAGATCTGGATGTTGTCTTAAAAAAGAAGGAGCGTGCAGAACGCAGGTACTGTTGTTTGGTACTGACTTTTCTCCAGTGGTCATCCACATTAATGTGGGGTTTGAGTCTTGTTGCTTTAGCTTCTGTTAAACTTTACCAAATATACAAGATTATGCAATTGGTATAGTGTAGTGGGTCAGCGAAGTTGCAGCTTTGAATGAAATTTTGTGTCCGTCTCTGCCCATACCAAAGGCTAAATGCAAATATATTTACTGTATTTATGAACAACAGCTTTAATATTTGGAACATCCTATCTGCAATTTTCAGACCTGAAAAGGAGGGACATGAAAGAGAGTCTGCATTATTTATACCTTCTAGGACATGTATTGAGTACTTTGTAGAATTTAATAACATCTGTATGCATTATTAAACAAAACTTTGCATGAATTTTATCTTAAAAGGCAAATCTCAGCAGAAGGTGGCACCCTTTTAAAGAAAGCAATTGAGCAGGCTTGTATTTGTGGCAGGTACTGTAATATTACATGGGATGTAGTGAGTCAGTGCTGGGAGAGCAAAGCACAATCCGTGTCTGTTTTCAGCTTCCTTCAAATCTGTTTGTTATTGCTGTTGCAGCAGCAACAATGATAGTGACAAATCAGGTACCAACTGTTCCCAACGTCGCTACTTCTGCTCAGAGTGTATGTAGATCACACTGTGGTAAAATTATCCATGGCTTGCCAATTCTGCTGAATTTGTAGCTTTGGGAATGAAGCTATTAGCTATTTTTATGAGTGAACTCGGCTTACATACAGCCTCCGTCTGTGCAGTAGTGTGGGACACACAGGAACTGTGTCTGCAGCTTTGCTTTTATGGTGGGATTGCTCATTACTAGTGAACAATATTTTTTGACCTACTTTGGTAAATATTCTGCTGGCAAAAATTACATGGAATGCACGCTTTTGCCAGTTTGTCTTGCTTTCTTGCATAAAAACATGATATAACAGTAACAAGAGAGCATACAGTTGATATCATAGCAGTTTTCAGTGTCTGAAACAGATGTTTAACAACTGTTCTGCGATTTGATCTTCATACCAAATGCACCTGATGGTTTATACTGTATATGATAAAATTGAGGGTTTGTTTAGTTTTTAATGTTTTTTGTAAAGTTTCTTAAGAAGAGAAATGAGCTTGGGTTAAAATAGACACTTTGATAAAATAGTTGAAAATTGAAACCTCACAACTTATTTAGCAAATAATAAGGTAAAAAGGCTGAAGAATTATAATGCTAGAGAAAATTATAGTCCTTATTACATCTTGATATATGAGTTAAAGCAGGTTGGTTGTTTGGGGCACAGAAATAGTTAAATGCAGTGTTTCTGAAAACTCACAGTATGTGGTGTTTGTCTTTTTGGCAAAGAGAAGAAATCCAACTAGTCATTATGGATTTGTCGACCTTATGGATTCTTTGAACCAGTGTTACTATCCTGATTTTTGAACTAGTGTTACTGTTGTGCTCTTTCAGTTACTCTGTAGCTCTCGGATATATGACTGTGGTTGATTCAGCTGTGTTCTTGTGCATCCCCAAACTGTTGTGTCACTGATTTGTTTTATGAAAACTTCAGGTTTCATGTTGATTTACAATTACGTAGATGAAGTCATACCTTTTTTCCCCCCTTATTCTGTTCCTGATTTCGAGATGCTACTTCAGCAGCCTGGCTTTTCACGTACATGCTAACTTCTGTAATCATGTCCTACCACCAGCTGGAGGGAGTGGACATTAAAGCTTTTTTGGATTCCCCTTTTAATTCATGTTAGATACCCTCAGACCTCTTGATGGAAAATCCATCTATGGAGTACTTGTTGAATTCTCCCAGGCCAAATCAGGTGGAGAACTTGCTTTTGTGCACACTTTCATGACTTCCCTGCAACTTTTCCAGATGCTTAATTGAGCTAAAATGTTTTCTGAATTCATCTAGTAAGAGTTTATAACCAGTCTTTATGTGTACCTGTCCTTGGAGACGACTTGATTCAAATGTTTAAACTGTTGGCTAAAGTCTTGAGTCCTGTCTACTACACAGGAATAAGAAATGCATTTGATACTTTATTTTACATTTCATTTCAAGACCTTGACCTCAGTAGCATTGCCTTGTTCCATTTGCTGATTTCTTAAGTAGTGTGTACTCAAGCCAGGGAGGGAAAAAGCAGACCTGGAAAGCCTCACTGATGATGTTCAAAACCAGCTGAATTTTTCTTATCTCTCTTGTCTCTTGATGTTTCCTGTTACAAGAATGGTAAGTGGAGTAAACTGTCAAAGACACTTGCTGAATACTAAAATGTTTGCAGTTCTAGTTCCCTTCTCATTTCAGCAGTTGTATTCCTTGCCTTAGGGTGTTACTTTAGTTCATTTTCAAGAGCATAGTGATTTTGCACAGTGTATGACAAAATTCTTCCTCCTCATCTAACCAATCTCATGGTGTTCAGATGGATGAGGATCTCTTTTCATCTATCAGTCTGGAGCTCTTACATTAGGATTCAAAACCAATTACTTTTATACACAGCCAGTCATTTCAGTTTAGATGTAATGATCCCGTGATGTCAAAGTTCATGGTCTTTTTGGCTGTAAAACACCTAAAATCCATTTTTAAGTATTACTTTAGGAACTGTGCTTGTTCATTTTATGCAAGAAAAGAATATTATGCTAGATTCTTTCAGTAAAGGGTTCTCCAGGAATTTATTTGGATAAAAATGTGTAGTGCAGAAGGCTGGTCAGAAGACTTTTAAAATCTAGTTAGATTCTTTAGAACATAATGAAAGTATTGGAAACAAAATTTTTACACGTAGATGCTTCTGTTTGCAAAACGTAGCACACGTGAAGTAAACATATCTAAAATTAATACACATTTTTGGCATTTGTGTACAAGTCAAGTTGACTTATGAGAGGTGTAGTTTGCTTTCAGAGTCCTTCCAGAGACCAGTAAATGCTGTCAACTTCCATTGTGCTCTTAATTTGTTGTAATTACCCCTTTTTTCCTTGGGAAATGGCTAGTAGGGACTTATGGTGATGGGAGTTTCATCTGTTTTAGTGCCTGGCTATTCTTCCTGACGGACTGCTTTTCAACAGTTGCAGTTCAATTCAACACCATGAAGATCAGCACTGTTCATGAGGTGTTAGGATATCCATCTCTAGTTGGGACTGACAGATACAACAGGACTTTCAGGAGACTTGTGTCCTTCTTGGGCCAGAGTTGTGCCCAGGGCAATTCTGGTGATATAGGGTAGTGGTGTTGAGGCAAGCTGTCTAAACTGAATTACTTGGATTTAATCCTGTAACACGCTGTGAACAAGGAGGACAGCCTGCTTCTTCTTACAAGAGTCTTCCCTGTATTTGAGTACTGCTCTCTCCCATCTTCAGTCGAGTGTTTTCTAGAACAAACCTTCATGTTTTTATAGCCTTTCTCTACAGGGCATGTCTGCTGCCCTCCCACTAGCTGGCTCTGAACTCTTCAGCTGGATCACGTCTGTCTTGGAATGTGTGTGATGCCCCAGTGGCAGCAGGTACTCCAGCCAGGTGTGAACAGAGCTGACTGCTGTGACACAAGTCCTTCAGGTGTCCTGTCAGCTGTTCTCCTTTTCACACATCCGTCATCATAGTTGTTTCTGCAGCAGCTTTACTGTTGATCTTTGCTCAGGCTCTTCTTCTCTGGCAAAGGATGGCTCCCTAGGCTGTTATTTGTTCTCTGGTGTTTTCTAGAGAAGTTGTTCCTGCTCAGGTCTAAGATCTGGCACTTATCCATTTTGGATCACATCCAATCTTTACATAACTTTTCCAGTTCAGTGTGATTTTGAATTCCCATTTTATCTTTCAGCACCTCCAAGACTGGCGGTTATGGATCTGACAACATAATCTTCATCACAACATGAATATTTTTCAGTTGGTTTTTGCTTTCTTTTTACACCCCAAATGCAGTAATTTTTGTGGTGCCCACAGTCTTCAGCTACTGTTGATTGTCAGAACTCTTTGGAAATCTCTTACATTATTCATGCAGGAAAATGTAGTCATATGAGAATTAGCACATAATCCCAGCTAAAATAACTGTTTTCACTTGGAGAATTCTCTTGGGATGTTTCTGCCTAGCGATAGTAAGAGCTTCAAACAGTGCTAACTACACCATTATTTGAGATATATGCAGTCTTTCTGTGAGCTTATTTTCTTTTCTTTTTTGTCTCCTAAAGAAAAGAGCGATTGGTCTATGTGGGTATCAGTATCGAGAACATCATTCCACCTCAGGTAAGCTACGGTGTCTGTGTTGTATTAGGGTCTTATTTTCCAAACTTCTCAGGGAGTAAGTTTCTCAGTGGTGTGTCAGAAGTGCTAGTAGAACCTTGGAAAGAAAAATCAATCTATATGCAGGTCAGAAATAATTCTAGACCGTTCATTTTAGACTGAATATAGCAGAGAAACCATGGGAGCTTTATGGTGTTTGTTAGAGCCAGCTGATTCCACACAGAGTCCTCGGTCAGTGAACGATCACAGAATTACCTCCCTACCCCTTGCAACCAGGTTTTGAGTTGAGTGCTCCAACATTTGGTAGTTTATAAAGGTGGGATTCAGTTATGTAACTCTGGTGTTTGCTGTATAGTTATCTAGGTCTGAGCTAATTGTCATAGCTTTCCTTTGGAACAGATGGAAACAAATGTTTATGGCTTATGATTCAGAGGGAACATGCAGTACTTCTTAGCAGCACAGCATTTGCCTTTAACAACTGGATGTTAAGGTCACATGTGATTAAAAACTATAAATGTTTAGTGTTTCATTAACAGATGCTTTTATATGGTTTCCCTGTACAGAAAAGGAAAAACACTTTTATTTACAAGGAGAACAGCTTCTTCTCACTTCTAAAATACATTTTAAAGCGATTGTCTTGAAGTCTTAGCCAAATGCCTTCATCAGGAATGATATAATCTGTTCCATGCAGTTTAAAATGAAACTTTTGTTTGTTTTAAACAGACTTTCAAGTTTGTCTGACTGTAACAAGGCCAACTTTTTCTCCCTGTCCCTGGGTGACAGAAAAATGATAACAGATTTTACAAACCTACAAAAGAGTCTAAGGCTGGGAGCAAATATTTGAAAAATGCAGCCTTGGGGGTTGGATTATTTTTCTTTTAAATTAATAACTTGGAAACAGTAGAATAAAACAAACCTGCATGGAACCTTATTGAAACTGCACCATGTAGAGGTGTCCCTGTGCTCAGTATGTAGAGATGCTGGCCACAGTTTGTTCAGCTGCGACATTTACTAGTCCTGGGAGTATCACCCAAGGCACGATCTCAGCGTTGCAGCGTAAACACAGTGATACAATAGGCTGAACCCTTAAACTCTGTGTTTGGGAAGTTACGTGGCCAGTAAGGGCAAGATGTACCAGTGTTCACCTGAACTGCTGTAAAAAGTCGTTATATTAGAAGTCAAAATGTGCTGTGTTGGCCATATGGGCTTTCTAGATGGTATGAATATCTGAATCACATGAGTTCAGTCATAATGAATGTGAAGGGAGGACGGAGATAAATCTTTTTGACACTTCTTACCTGAACAGGAGCCAGAAATATCTGAAGGTCAGGAAGAAAAGAAGAAAGATTCCAAAAAGCCCAAATCAAAACTGCTGGAAAGGAGATCTACCAGAACTCGAAAGTGCATAAGCTACAGGTCAGCAGCTTGTTTAAATGGCTTGTACAGTAAAAGTCGTACAGATGTTTCCTTTCTCAGTCATGCCACCACTTTTCACACACACTTCTACATTTTAAAGGCCTAACTAAAGTGTTTGTTGTTTTCTGTCAGTACTGGTTATGCTTGCAGTTGTGAAAGCCTGAGGTGGTATAGTGAAGGGGTGATGCATAAAAAAATTAAAATGTATATGGTACTTTGTTCAGGAACACTGGAGAAGGTCTGGTGTCACTGCAGTTTCTGGAGTGAATTAATGCAGGCAAATCAAACCTTTCCGTTCTCTTGCAAGGGAGACTTAAGCTTGTGTCTAAAGGCCTTCAATTCCTTGATCTCTTCCCCCTCCCCACCTCACACCTTCTTTACGTGAAAGAGACATGAAACTTAATATATAACTGTGAGACAGTACATCTAAAAATTATCTGTAGCTCTACAGAGGAATAGCAATAAAAATGCAATTAGTAAGTGAAAATACCAAGGTATTTAAACTGTGCATTCCGAAAGTAGAACAGGTCATCTAAGTTTTTCAAAATTCAGCATCATCTTAATAATGTCTTTTGTTCTCAGTGTATTACAAAGGTGTTTATATTTCTAAATAGTACTTTGAAATGCTCCATATCTTCTTCAGTCCACCAGACAAGTAGGATGCCCTGGGGACTGCAGAAAAATATGGTTGCCTGAGAGCTTGTGGTTTTTTTGTCCCAGATACATTAGGAATATTAAAATAAATACTTTCTGATACTTACTCCATGTACACCTTTATCATCAAAAATTAGAACGTTATAATATTAGAACAAGCCTTTCAACAATAACCATTACTGACTGTAAGCTCATCTAGTTTTGCTGATGAGGAGGGGCATGGTGTTTGTATACACTGAGTTTTCCAGCCTGGCCAGAAAACTTGGCCTGACCTTGCTATAGCTGTTGATTTTTGGTAACTTTTTAGATGAACAGCAGAAGTTACACTAATGAAAATGCCATTGCTGCTTTGGGAAATTAAGTATTCCTGTAAGGAACGTTATGCTACAGGCAAGATTATATAGATTTGCTATTATATTAATGACAGGTCAGGCAGTATCTGACTGGGAGAAAGAAACCCCTTGCCTGTAGGGTATGTGTCATGACTTCAGCAGGACCCATGTAGTGCAAAGACAATAATTTTTATTGGAAATAATGTTGTTCTGTAGAAATCAGTCTTCTGATAAATAATGATGGAGTCTTTCTTACAGACTACATCATACACATGACTTTGAGGGGGCGAAAACATTGCACATATCAGTGTGTCAGATTTATGTGTCCATAGTGAAGTCCCTCTGGTGTCACTGAGAATTGCATGGGCTTTCCTTCAGCAGGGGAAAATAAATGCTAAATGTCTTATTCTGCTTGCGAATAGACCTGTATTGTGGAGCATTCTGGTTCTCTAAAGGTCTGTAATCCCTTTATATCACCCAAGTCATCTATTGAGTCCTCCTGTGAGCAAGTTAGCAAAACCCTGCACCATGAACAAAGCTCAGCAGAAGAAATTATGTTCTGTTACACCTAATGGACAAGCAGCTGTCAGCTCCTGGCTGAGCTCAGGTTATTTGTTAGCAGTGATTTGAAGGCATTAAGTGATTTCACACATTTTAAAGAGGTTTTTTGGTTTGGTTTGGTTTTTGTAGTTCTGTGGAGGAAAAATAGGGTTTGAGTAATGTGGAACTGATCTTATTGATGGGGTGGTTTCAGAGTTACTTCCTTGCTATGTAAAGCTGCTTTGAATATGATGTGCAGTTTTTTTTAGGGAATATAAAGATATCAGAAGTTCATCACCTTATATTTAAAGGAAGAAATATTTTATGCTTGCTATTGGAATACAGAGCATAATATTAGATATATTTTTTCTTTGTTATACTGGAGGTTCCTATGGAGGACCAAGATAAATATAACTGTAATCTTTTTTTCATGACTGAGAAATATAATCTCTGATGAATGCATTGTCCAATTGTCAGTTGTTTGTATTTTAAAAAATGCAAAAAAATTTACTTCATAAAAAATGAGAAGAAAACTTGCATCTAAATAAAATGTCTTTCCTGTGTAGTTAATAAATGTTGTACTTTTGCATGTCAGAGCTCAAGGCATCTATTTGGTGGAACAGGTAACAATCCTTTTTTATGGGATTTGAACTCATAACTGAAGACACAAACTCAGGTCATCTGTTTGAAAGGATTGTGTCATTTTTCCTCCATTTGCTGTTCCCTTTAAATGAGTTACTCAGGGTGCACAGATTTATGCGGTTTTATAAAAGTTACTGCAGGACAAACACACTCAAGTATTTTGCTTTTGTTTGTCCTTTTTAGTTATGTAACATTGCATTACAGATTATTTGTACAGAATTTCAAGGAACTGTGTACAATATGTTTTGTTTTATCTGTTCAGCTTAGGATGTTGCAGATCCACAAAGTATAATTACTGTGAGCTTTAAGAGGAGAAAGCAGGTATGGGAAATGAGTTTTGATGGAAAATGTAGACAGAATGAATAGTTTTACCTTGACTTTAATAGATGCTTCTCAGAAAGTCTGTTTGGAAGATTGTTAGAATGTATGTCATCTGATAAAAGCTGTGGGAAAGAATTACTAATGCTTTGTGTGAGAAATGCCACTGAAACTATGTTAAAGAACTTTCAGATTACATATTGTTTAATTCAAAGAAATGTTACGTAAAATGAAAGGGGATTTCTATTCACCTAAATCAATAGTAATACAGCCAAGCAATGATAAATAATCTGCTAGCAAATAGAAACAAAAAACACACTTTTAAAAAAGATGGCTGTTTTATTGTCAATCTGGCCCATTATCTTAGTTACTCTATTATATATCCAGCCTGCTGTCTGTACTATGTGATTTCTTAAAGCAGAGTGATTTCTTTTGATTTTGAGGTATGTTTTCATAATGTAATTTAATCAGGGTTCACTTGAAAGTGGTAAATGAAAGCTGTTATTTTTAGGTTTGATGAATTTGATGAGGCAATTGATGAGGCAATTGAAGATGATATCAAGGAAGCTGATGGAGGAGGTATGTTTCCAATGTTACTTATTTTTCATTGCAATGGTGATAAGAAGATTGAGACCAAATTTATTTTGATATGAAAAGCAACAAATATAATCCTTTCCCTTAAACTTCATAGTTCGCAGAGTTTTTTTGCTGCTGTATTTTTGGAAGTGAACTAAATAATTTCAGTTAGGAATTGCCATCCCAGGCTGCCAAAAGATGCCAGAAAGTATTTAGCCTTGATGGTTAAATTCAGCTTGTACATGTTTTGATACTTGCAATGAATAAGCATGACAAGAAATCTTAAAATTATTTTGCTCAGTTTGGGATTTGAGATTGGAATGCCAGCAGTGTTATTGACATTTGTCCGTGGTAAAAATAGGGCTCATAAATTGGTCTGCAGTTGGACCCCCTACAGACTGGCTGTACAAAGTTGTCTTAACAATATTCACCCAGCTCTATAAGCACTTGCAGGGGACCAAAAGAGAGATTTTCAGCACTATCTGAGAGCTGGAGTTGAATTTGTGCTTCTGCATCACCTTGACTTGCCTGAAGAAAACAGCCATGAAATACTGTCCCTCGGTTGTTTGGCCTGTAGCATCTCCCTACAGACACCAGGTTTCACAAGCTCATGGGTGTACGCAGACAATCTGAAAATCAGGTGTCTGTGGGTGTGTAACACAAGGCCCATACAATAAACGTAACGAAATCTCAACAGTAAAGCGGCTTTTCAGACACTCTTCTTCCTGGCCAAATGGCAACCCAAACACTCTATCGCCCAAGAAGGATATTCAGTGTTATGAAGAAAACATATTTTCTCATTTCTGCCCTCCCAAAAGGCATGGTAGTGATGTGGGTTGGGGTTGAGTGTCAGGATGCTGACACTTCAGCATGACCCTCTGCACGGACCTCAGTATTTCCAAGTGACTACAGCTAGGTTTTGTGTGTCAGGAACAAGACTCTGGACAGAATCTTTCTTGACAAAAAAATACTGTTTTTACAGAAAATAAGCTGAAGCACGTAAGATCTGTAGAAAGCTAAATGAGAAAATAAACTTGCACTCTTTTCCCCTTTGTGTCACTGAATTCAGGCATTGGCAGGGGCAAAGACATGTCAAATATCACAGGTCACCGTGGAAAAGACATTTCCACAATCTTAGAGGAAGAAAGGAAGGAAAACAAGCGACCACAAAGGGCTGCTGCAGCACGACGCAAGAAACGACGGCGACTAAATGACTTGGATAGTGACAGTAATCTGGATGAAGAAGAGAGTGAGGATGAATTCAAAATCAGTGATGGGTAGGTCTGCAATTTAACTCCAACAAGTCACTGACTGCTGCAGGCTTCTCTGACTCTGCAGTGCCCCTGAAATGGTTATCAGGAGCGTGTTCCCAGTGCTGGAATGGCATGTCACAGTGCCAGCAGAAGTCACAGAATGATAGAATGGTTTGGGTTGGAAGGGACCTTAAAGATCACCTAGTTCCAAACCCCCTGCCATGGGGTCCTCCTGGCCTAGGGGAACATTGTTGTACTGGAAGAACTCTGGATCCCTGTGCTGTAATCATCCAATCTGTATTTTAAGCTAAACATGATCTGAAAATGTTACTGGGATGTTTGAGGCCTCACTAAGGGGTTCTGTTAGTGAAGGAGCCAAGTGGGCTCAGTTCTCTGACTGATGTGAGCAGAAATCCTTAATAAAGAGGAAAATGTTCTTATTTAGAGCATACAGAACATGACAGGTTCTGAAATCAGTTTTTGATTGCTGCTCTCTAGGAGAGAAGAGTTTGAACACAGCCAAAGAAGTAGTTTATATTGTAGAAAACAAATATGTGTCATGTGAAGCCTTAAGTGCTAAGTGAATATTGCTCTGGCTAACTGAAACTGATTTTGCATGAAATTTCTGCTTGTTCAGTCTGTGCAATTCCTGATGTTAAAAAATTTGATAATTGTAGATAAATTTTATTCCTCAAAGGTGAAACATAATAAAACATGAGGAAGTAGGCTCTTTACCAGCAACATTTAATGCTTTACACCAGTCACTGAGCCAATTTACTAAGTGTATGGAACATCTATACAAGATAGATGCAAATTTTGAGCTTTGTTTTCCAGCTGTGACCATGCAAAGGACATTTCAGTGGCACCCTGACTAACTGAGCTACATGTGCTGGAAACGTCCAATCAATGAGTGTAGCATTTGGAAATCTGGCAGAGTTAATACAGCATTGATCTGTTAAAGTGTGGTCATGCATTTTCAACTCCATCCTCTGCTGAGGGCCTTCTAGATGTTATACTGAAATTTAACACAAACGCAAGCCACTTGATACCTTTAGTACTTAGTGGTTTTTAGAAAAGCTTTGGCTCACTTCTGAAATTATGGGAGCTTTACAAGCTGATAAGGTTGTGAGGTGCCTAAGAGCAACATTTTTGTGTTAAGACACAGTATTCTGATTCTCAGAAATTGCATAGGACAGCGCTTGGTTCATGAAGGAGAGGTCACCTCTGCTAGAACATGGTGGGTGTTTTTTCCCCTCTGCAGTTATTGCTATGGAGATGTTACACTGCAGTGAACTACATGAACACTCTAGAGTCTGTTCTATGATCATGTCACTTGTGGTGCTGGTTTGATAGAGTGTTTATATCCACCTGCTGTCCTAATCTGCTGTGTAATGTCATGCACTGTAGAGCTATATCCCAAATATAGAGCTGAAACCTCATGTCAGTGATGGGTCTTTGTTCCTCTATTATAAGATTTGCCCCTTTTTTTTTGTGTATATGACAATACTTAGCACTTGCTTGTAAAATACAAGTACTGTTTCAGTCCTTTGTTTCCAATACCTATGTCTGTTGTCTGTGGTTTTTGTTTGAACAGATCTCAGGATGAGTTTGTTATATCAGAGGAAAATCTGGATGAAAGTGAAGATGACCCACCATCAAACGAGGACAGCGATTCAGAGTTCTGTGCCCGCATATCCAGGCGACACCTCTCCAGGCCCATGAGGCAAAGCAGGCGGTTACGAAGGAAAACAGTCAAGAAAAAATACTCTGAAGATGATGAAGATGAAGATTCTGAGGAAAATTCAAGCAGAGAGTCTGGTGAGTATAAGCAGTCTTAGATATATTAAATACTCTACACTAGAGAGAGGAAGAGTGGGAGTCTCAATTTCCTGTTGCAACTGACACTAACTTGTTTGCTTTCTTTGGTCAAGTCAGGTGTCATCTTTGCTGTAAAATGCCTTGCTGATAGTTCTGCTGTCCATATTTTGCAGGAAACTGGTAATGAGTTCTAGGTTCTTGGTATTTTGAGGTAATTAGGTGTTTAAATGAATGCTTATGCTATGATTTTAAAAGCTACCTTTGTGGATAGTTGCAGCTACCTCCCTATATTCCTGTTTGGCACATTGAAGGGAAGAGAAAGAATGGAGGCAAAAGTGTACTTCTTTATACCTACTAGAAGACCTTCTGAACACTTTTGAAAAAGCTTCTGAAAGGAACATTTTCCCTCATTTTGTATGGAAGAGAACTCCTTCAGTTTTATGGCATTCTGTGTTTTCTGGTTGGCTTGAAAGCAAACAATAACACCTTGAATCTCTGTCTCCTGCAGTTATCCTTAAAATCTTTAGTAACTGAAGACTCTTGCATCACACAAGAACCTAATAATTCACTTTATTCTACTTGTCCTTCAACTAGTTCATTTTCTGTTGGCATGGTTTGAAGTGTGAGAATAGTACCTGTGCAATACTTAAACCTTTTCATGATCAACATCTTTCTCTGAAGACTGTCACAGACTAGAAAATGCCCTATACATTTGCACTTGTTTTTACTTACTTTTATTGTGAATTTAAGGTTTTAGCTATACTGGAGTGTTGACTTATTGTAGTGTGTGTTATCATTCCAGTGTTCTATCTGTCATTCTACAATATAGATGATGAACACGTTGGAGTAAGTTGCTTTGGAGTACTGGTTTCCCAAAGGAGAGTCATGCACAGACAGATGAATACATCTATATGCACTTGCAGTGGTTTCTGTCTCACTGTCCTGAATGCACCATTGCACTAATCATAAGCTCTTACGTGAAGATACTGACAGAAGTGTAAAGAGTTTGCTCATCTACTCTGTAATACAGAGGAGCAGCTGTTTGTTTCCTGGTGGACACACACCTGTGATAAAATCAATTGATTCCAGTATCATTCTATATATATCTGAAAGGATAGCCTTAACTATGTGTTTCTCTCTCTTACCCTTATTATTGTCCCTCAGGATCCTGTTTTAAACCACTTTAGAGCTAAGAAAATCAGGTCACCTGCAAGCAGCTTTGTTTTCAGTCTCCAGAGGTGGAATTTCTTTCTGAAGGTGGTTGTTCTTGCTGACTTGCTCTGATTCTTTCTCTAATATTTTAGGAAGTAAAGAGGATGCCATTTTGATCTGTGACTCATGTCAATCACTAAGTTAGGAGCAGAGTGTGTGACTTGTATAGAAATATGTCTTGGGATAATTGTTGTGGCATACTTCAGTGGAAAAGCAGCTCAAGTTGATTCGAGGCTATTTTCAACTGATGTAAATAAATGTAGTTTTTGAAGACACTAGCTGCAGTAGACTGGTGCAGGAAAAACTGTGATTAATGGTAAGTTTCTTCTGTATGGTTTCTGTTTTAAGCAGACCTATGATTGAGTGAAACTGATTTTTGTTGTTAATTTAAATTCTATAACAGATCTTGGAGTTTCATCTTGTCAGTGGTTTTTCATCTACCTGTTCTTAAAAGTCTTCCAGTAAAGTACAATTTATTTAAATTTTAAATTTAAAAAAACTTAATTGACTGGCTTCCCAGTGTCAGTGGTAATGTGCACTGTCAGCTCTATTTCAGGAAGGTTGTTTTCATTGTCAGGAATTGTAGAGGTATCTTTGGCACGAGTAGAGATGAGGCAACAAAAGCACTGGAAAGAGACTTTCTTCAGGAGGAGTTTGAGGGAGACAGGAGAAAGGTTTGTGAGAAGCTTTTAAAATCAAGCAATTCTGCACTGGTAATAAATGGGAAAGCTGGTGTGTCAGCCTGGAATGGGTCAGGATAACAAGGCATGATGGCTGAGACTATCCTGTCTTGGAAGAGCACATGATTTTATTGGGGCTGGTCTAAAGCTTATCTAAATACTTTATATAAAGCAGTTTTGCTTTGATGGAATAAGGCATGTCACTGTTTTCTTCTGTACAGAGAGTGGTGAGTACACAGATTACAGTGATGACGATTACCTGGAAACTAGGAGGAGAAGATCAAGACGGAATCAGAAGAGACAAGTTAATTATAAGGAAGATTCAGAAAGTGATGGCTCGCAGAAAAGTGTCCGATATGGGAAAGAGTTAAGAAGAGTTCACAAACGCAGGCTCTCCACTTCAGATAGTGAAGGTAAAATAAACACTCCAGCATTTGCAGGAGCTGGTGTATGTCAGCATTAGCATGAAGGAGAAACTCTATATAATTCTGAGATTTCAGAGAATCATCCTTCTAGAGTTCCTTGATGTTTCTCAGAAACGCTTTCCTTCTGAAACAGCCCACTAGTACTGTAGGATGCTCTGTTAACTGAGTCACTTCTCAGAAGTGGTTGTCCCTAATCCTGACCTCCACGTCTGAATGTACTGTGTCTGGTACAGAGTGCTGGGATTCCAAAATTGGCACTAATATAACTGTTTCACCACTTTTTTTTAAGAGATCACAAAGCTCCATCCCATGACTCTTCAAAGATTTTCTTTTGTAAGAGAAAGGGTGTTGCCTCTGATGCCCTGACTGTGGTGGTTCGTACTCATTGTCTCCTGCCTGAGGACATGTGCTAAGTGTGGAGGAAGCCCCTCTCAGTAATATCAGTCACACCATGAGTGACTGATGTGCTTTTTGATTTATAATTAATTAGCTTTTACAAAAGCAACCACTGACTTTGGGTGCCTCGGATTCTGGGTGTCCAGCTTATGAGACTTTAGGTCTGGTGCTCTGAATGCTGAGCAGTGTGGGTTGCAGTGGATGTCAGACTTTCTCAGAAAACAAGCCATGCTTGACAGGCTGAGCACCTCAGTTTTGGAAGGGCTGCCCTGAGTTTACAGTATCTGTACTCAGTGTTAGAGTAGCTGTCCTCTTAGATGAAGGAAAACAAGTATGTGAGGCAGATGTCAAAAACATGATCAGATACTGCAATACAGCCTGTTCTCAGAAATCTGCTATGTGGTGGCTTTTTGCTCCCTGCACTTACAACTTTTAACAGTGCCTGATCGACAGTGTCCTTTCTTCATGAAATCCCATTTTCTCAGGTAGTTTTGGTACTGGCTTTCTGCATATTAAAATCAGCACATCTAGTACCATTCCAGCGCTCTATCACAGTTCCCACATTATACCATAAAATACATAACAACACTACTGGAAATGCAATTACATTGAAAACAGAGGAATGCTGACAGAGTCTCTGTCAACTTGAACCTACATTAAATAATACCCTTTAAATGAAAATTCACGTGGATTTCTAATGGGAATCACAAGGAGACAAGAAATTACATTTGCCATTTGATTTTTCAGTCTCCATCTTTTCTCACCAAAACCATAAAAGTCCAGTGCAAAGGCTGTCAGTGTGTAGGCAATATTCCAGTTTGCCAAAAAAAAGAAAAAAAAAGCCTCACATTAAAGGGCAGCAAACTGCAGGCGACAGTCAGGCAGCATTCATATGCTTTGGAAGAAGTTGTATATCATTTTGGGGTTGTCAGGGTACAGTACAGTTGTCTGTGTGTTTGTGTATGACTTTTATGATAGAGCAGCCATTATTTGGGTTCTCAGTTTCTGGCAGGGTGTAAATAAAGCATGTGCTGTGAGGTGAGAGATGCAGTTCTTCCCAGCATGGAGGTACCAGTTCTAGCAGGGAACACACCTACTTCCAAGGCCTCTGGTACTCCTCAGATTGGAAGCAGAACATCAACAAATTGTTGGTATTTGCTACTTTAGGAGTTTATTTAAAAAGTGGAAAGGATGCAACTGTTTTGACTTGGTTGGGGAACCTGGAGAAGGAGATGGAAGTGTGTGTGGTGAGAGAGAGAGATGGCTTATTAATGAGTGTGAAAGGTGAAAAATAAAGTGTAAAGGTTGCACTAAGATTTGCTAATGGCTCTAAGTCTGCTGCTTATTCCAGAGAGCTACACATCCAAGAACTCTGAAGATGATGAACCCACGAAGGAGTCAAAGCGATTGATTCGAAAACGTCGGCGAAGCACAGATGACTATTCCGAGGAAGAAGGAGAGGATGAGGAGGAGGAAGGGAAGCCTGTCCGCAAACGGCTGAATCGAATCGAAACAGATGAGGAAGATAACTGCGAAAATGCCAATGAGGACGCAGAAACCCCCGCTCCTGCAAATAAGCTGCCAGCAGCACAAGCTCCTCAAGACAACCCCAAGAAGCACTGCTACCGGATAGAAAGCGATGATGAAGATGACTTTGACAATGTGGGGAAAGTAGAGAGCCCTTTGGACTACAGCCTGGTGGACTTGCCTTCCACCAATGGACAGAGCCC
Organism: Dendrocincla tyrannina; assembly: GCA_035047865.1. Lineage (NCBI taxonomy): Eukaryota > Metazoa > Chordata > Aves > Passeriformes > Dendrocolaptidae > Dendrocincla > Dendrocincla tyrannina. The sequence continues at coordinate 30,388,486 of JAWWMP010000001.1, read as the reverse complement.
AGGGAAAACCATTGAGAACTTGATTGGCAAGCCAAGCGAGAAGACCCAGGCCCCCAAGGACAGCACAGCCAGCGCCAGCCTGGCACCCAACGGGACAGGGAGTGGGCAGGAGGCAGTGGGGCCAGAGGAAGATGAAGATGAACTTTTGAGAGTGACTGACCTTGTTGACTACGTCTGTAACAGTGAACAGTTATAAGACTTCCATTTTTGTGCTAATTTATTCCACGGTAGCTCATACCAGCGGGCCAGTTATTAAAAGCTGTTTTATTTTTCCTAGAAAATTCTCCACTACAGTATCACTTTCTAGAAGCAAGAATTTCACCAGTCCTGCAGTCTTTCTGTGAAGTGACCAGTTTTGAACTTTGAAGATAAATTGCTGTAAATTCCCTCTCTTACCCCCCCCTTCTCCTTCCAAGTCCATGGTCCTGGGTAATTTCACTCACAAAAACCTTATAACAACAAGAGATTTGTATATTTTTGACTTTATATTTCCTGAGTGCATACAAATTTGTGGAAATGGGTGGCCTAAGAAAGCATTCCAAATCAGTCAGGGCCCAAACCGGAACTGGGGTGGGTTTGGCTCATGGGGTGGGGGGATGGGAAGGGGGTGGTGCAGAAGCACTTGTGCTTTAGCTTTTTCATATGAGATATATATTATATTTAAATGTTCACAACTTAGATTACAACTTAACAGACAGTTAAAAGCAAAATTAATGTCTGTACTGTTGCATTTTGTGAGTTGTAGGTTAACATACCATAGCTCATTTTAGTAATCACCTTCATGGAAGCAGTTTGATTTTAATACTGGAGGCAAAGAGAATTATTAGAGGCCAAGAAGGTACCATAAACAAGAACTCTGCTATCCATTATGACTTGCAGACTTTCCTAATAAACATCCTTTAAAGTGTTTGTACAGTGAAGTGTACTGTAATGAAGTTTTTGACAGTCGAAACACACTAGCCATGAATTTCTAAAATGATCTCATGCACAGTTCATCAGATGGTCTTCTATGCACAGTGTCTAGTGGGTGGTTGTATCAATGGCAAGTTAGTGTGTAAGTTGAATGTCAAGTAAGTCTGTAAGTGCTGCAAACTTTTACAGACAAAAGAACCCTGCGGTAGCTGCCCGGCCACGCGAGTTTCACCATCCATCGGAGTGTTCTGAACAAAATGTGTTTGTACAAATGGCATTGACTACAGAATGACAGTGCATCAGAGGATGGAGGGATTTTCAAATAAACCGTGACTGGTCCATTCATGCCCTTAATATCTACTTCAAATTGAAGTAATCAAATGGAACAGTTTTCCTTTTGGAGGTTTCCTGTTTGGGGTTTTGTGTGTCTTTTTGTTTTGATTTTACTTATCTGCCTGGATGTATTAGCGGGTTTTGAATGTAGTTGTTTGCCTTTGGCCATTAGAGTTTTCTTAAAATACATTTAAATAACTGTCATGTGACCAACTGATTGCAAGAAGGCAGTGTTTCTGAGAGAAAATGCTTGACTCCAAGACATCTCACCAACTTTTGAGCAGGCATGGAGTGCCATGTACTTTTATTCAAGGGGGAAAAAAAAGACAGTGGAAGGGAAAAAAAACCCAAACCAATATGGGGCATATCAAGAGCATTCAGTTTTCTCTTTACTTTGATTAAGATGCAGGCTGTAGCATTTGTACATGTTATAGCACACAGACAGCTCAAACAGATCTGCCAAACACTGAAATGAAAAAAGGTCACATCTATTAATCCTTTTGCTCTGAAATTTGGATTTTTGACTGGTGTTTATGTCCATTGCCGGCAATGGATGCACCAAAACTGCTGCTGCCACCACCAAGGAGTGAGTTCTCCTTTCCTGCCCCACCCAATTCCCTCCCATTATATTGTATTTACTAGTTAGTCATTAAGCACTTCTCTTTTCTTGTAATAAAACTGGCATTAGGCCTTTACTAAATACCTCTCTAGAAAACCTAGATCCAAAAATTGCCTACCTTCTGGCCTTCAAAGTCTTGGTTTTGTTTCCCCACCTCATTCTCCATGAGGTCTATCAGAACCACTCCATGACTCATTTGGGTTCTAGCCCTGCACATACCATGCTACAAAAGTAGGATCAGAAAGATGCAAAAAGAGGAAATTCACTCATTATCTACTGTGCTAAGCAAGCTAGTGATTTAAAAAAAAAAATTAAAAAGAGAAATCACTCTCTAAATGAGAATTTAATTTCATCAAAGATTAAATATTTTCCTATCTTACTGATGTTAACAATTAATACTTAAATTAACACAGGGTAGTGAAAAGCCACAGAAGCTTACAATGAGTTCTTAAAAGCATATGTAGCCTTTTAAGCTGCTCTAGTGCTTTTCTTTGCTTAGGTGACCCATAAATGTAGTGCGTCTACATTTTTAATATACTTGTGTTTTAGAACACGTTAGAACATACAGCTTCCACATGTCCATGGCAGTAGCTGCTGAGCATTTTTAATATTTGCAGTGCAAACTGATTCCCATGCAGCAACAGTGTGCAACCAATGGTTTCTCATTTGTTTTGGCAGTGCCATATTTTTCTTTGCTGCCTGATGGAGCCTTTTAGTATCTGATCAGTGCTGTAGCAAACATTGTTGCTTGTAGAGTCAACCCCAAATGTTCAATACTTAGTGAGCAAGTAATTGTAAATGTAGAAAAATACAAAAGAGTTACTAGATACACCAATTGGGGAAAAAATTTGAGTACTGAATTAGGAAGTGATGTAAAAGCAGGAAGGACCAGGAAGCAGAATGGGAGTATTGAAGCCTACATCAGGAGTGTTGCATTTTAAAAATGACCGGTTGTTACCGAATTTTACTTTCTCTAAGTCACTTCTCAAAAACAACTTTTCTGTGTTCTAAGAAGTCACCTTTGCTACCTGAAACGGCTTCATCCCACAGGATCTAGTGTTCCTCCTTAGGTCAGTGGGAATGATGTGCAAGGAAAAACTGCAAAAAAATGCCCTGGGAAGGATTACCATTTTAAAAATGTATTTTTATAATTTCTAAGGCCTGCTTGATGGAAAATGTACAGTCTCCTGTTTGGGAAGATGACATTTTCCAATAGGAGGCCATCTGACTGCCACACATGATAATGCTGTTACAGTACATGTATGTGATTCCAGAGTGGAAATGTCTTCCTGATGTCCTTACAATCCTGTGCCCTTCTGTGCTCGTTGTGAGATCAGGAATTAATTGTCTTTGAATAGGGATCTTGAGGCATAGCTTTGGGCTTACAGAAAGCTCAGACCATATGAGAAACAGTGAAAACAGGCCAGGGATTTTTTTAACATAATGGATTTAGAAGTACAAGAATAAGCAGCTGTTGGTTGAACATACAAAGCATTTATTCTGCAGACTTTTGTTTATTCCATGCAGGTTGTCACTAAAAGCTTTGTCTTTTTTAACTGCAAACTTTTCTGAGTATAACTGATCAGGAGGAGAGTGAGTTGATTTCTATGTGCAGTCTAAATAGCTTTGTTGAGGGGAAGAACATATAAATCGAGTGGAGGATGGACTCTTTTTGTGTCACCAGCATGGATGTGTTCATGCATGGGGCTCGTTTGACTGTCAGCGACACAAAGCACTCAAGTAGCTCCACTCTGCAATTAATAAATGTGGTGTGTTAATCTAAGCAGAAGGGTGGTAGAGTTAAGAACTGGGTTTCACCATGCTTGAAGTCTTCTAGTTGTTGAGTCTGATAAACCTGAACGTAGTCTTGATTAAAAATGGAAAATTCTATCACCAAAACTCTTACTATTGAAATCTTGTAGGAAGGTCTGCCCTGAACAATCAACTTTTTGATAGTTTCATTTCCTACATGTTGAACTGCCTTATAAAATTACGGCATCTTCCTGATTATTTTTTGAATTAAAAGGTTGTTCTAGCAGCACTTGAGAGAAACAGAGATGCTTTTTTCTAAATTGCTCATTTATGAAATATGTCACCTTCAAGATTTCTTTGTTCAAAGTGTCTCAGTTACTCTTCCTGTCATAGGAGTTAATGACTTAATCGGACTTGTTTTGCTTTGTGTTCACTTCTGATTTCTAATTGCTACGTCTGAACTCTTGACGAGAGATCTTACTCAAAGAACGTCAAAGGGGAAGAAAAAATATGTTCACAAAAGAAAAATTGTATGGTAGTGGTACACTTGTTCTGATTTCTCTTGACATCTATTATTTGAACTACATTGGTATCCAGATGTTGCAACTGTTTAGTAATTTTAATCGTTCATTTTCAGGGTGTCCATTTTATACTTCTCTTTTCAGGTGCTTATAACTTGTTTTTCAGTGTTCCTCAGTAGGAAGTCCTGGTATAAATTTCCAATAGTAATTTTCAATCACATATTTTCACAACTTCTTTTAAAAAAGTAAATGAGGAATTTTTATAGCATGTGGTTTTTTATTCACTTTGTACACAGTAATTTAAATAAATCTTGGCAGTAATGCTCCCCCTCCCCGAGCTGGTCTGACAAAGAGATTTGTATCATCTCATTCAAAATGGCAATATGTAGACCTTGAAAATTGGTTTTGGTACATGTGTAGTGACTACTACTCACAGGCTTGTAATATGGTTCTGATGTGCAGTGTGCACTCTGAGCTATGTATTTATATTTGATGTATGCTTCTGACTTGGTGGGTATATAAAATCCTTAAATATATATAAATATATATATAAAAAAATCAAGTACTTCAACCAAAACAGTAACTTCAGGAAAAAAATTTGTGTTGAATATGGTGGGGGAAACTCTAGAAATGGAGGAGCAGAATTTTGCAATTCCTTAAGTGTTTAAAACTTTTATAGAAGCATTTAGGATATTGTCTGAAGTAAGGATCAAGGCCACACTTCCTTCTAGTCTCTTCTTCCTCCCCTAACAGCTGAGACAGGGACTAGGTCACACTTAAAACATTGGAAGGCAGAAAGTAAAAGAAAAAAATCCAACAGAATTTTTTTTTTTTCTGGTATATACTGATGCAAGAAAAATCCTCTTGACTAATTTTTGGTACTTTACAGTTGAGTTCCCGGTCTGAAATCTAATAGAGATCTCTGGCTTCAGGAATATTTACCAATTGGAAATCATTTCTGAATCTGGACACCCAGTAGCTGGGGTATTGAGCGTGGCTAGTCACTTCAGAAGGTCACATCACTTACTGGGGTCTTCTTTTAGATTATGTGTAACTAACTGAGATAGTTCCGAACAACAAAAATGTTGTGCTTGGGAATTGCTTGTCCCAGCACTTCAGAGTAATTTAACTTACTTTGTGTATTGCAAAAGATGTATATTGTTTAGTACAACACTTTAAAAAAAAAAAAAAAGATTGTGTAGAGATTCTAGGGGAAAGAATAGAACACTCTAAAGTAGGTAAGTTTTTATAATTCCGTCTGTGGTGTAAAGCCTCCAGATTCAACTGCAATTAAAAGCAAGTCCTACAACTTGGGTTTTTGACTATCATTTTGTGAATACTGGCACCCCACACCTGAGCTGAGCAGCAGGAGAGGGGATAGTATTGCAGTTAGAGGGGGCACATGTGCCTGTGAGTATCTGCTGTTGCGACATATAACCCCAAAGGTTGCTACCGAGAGCTGAACGATGGAGGGCTCTGTTGTTCTGCTGGTTTACTTTGTGCACTTTGCAGCACTTTGTGTATAGTCGGTCTCACTGGTTCCCCAGGTGCAGACGGAGTCACTTGCTCCTGCTGTTTGGATGGTCGTTCAAATAACAGGAGGAGATGGGGAATGGATGGAGGGAAGTGGAGTGGAAAAAAGTGTATGCAAACCCAGGCCTAAAAACTACTTGTGACTTGCCCTTTAAAGACTGTATTTCCAATGGAAGGTCTCCATTTAGAAGAATCATCCCGATTACCCTCCTTTCCTCATCTGACCTACAAATTAACTGGAAAATCTACTTGAGGTCTTCTTCCTTGAAGGAATAGATAATGTTCCATCAGTGCAATGTGGATGTGGAAAAAATCATGATCAGTCTATGGAATTTTGTGACAATATTTGCCTCTGGGGACGTTGGTCCGCATGGTTTGCTTTCTTCTTTGTTCCCCTTACTGTGTGCCACACCACTAAACTTAGTCTGTCAGAACTTGACTTAAACGATTCTACAGGGATAAAGTCCTTCTATGAAAACATATGATAGGCCTAGTTATCAGTGCACCATTTGTTAGAACAGTTAAAAGTCCTTAATAGATATTAATCTGCTACTCAGGGTAGCGGTAGAAAAGGAAATCAAATCATAAAGCTGTAAGCCTTGTTTAGTTTGGCATTTCATACTTGTTATATGGACTCTAAAATCTTGTACAGTATCTCGTTCCTATCCTGTATTCGTTCAGATGATACTCCTCCCCCAAACTGGTATTAAAACGATGTGTTGTCAGTGTCAATGTGGTTGTTTCTGCCCATGTCCCACAGCCCTCCTGCTGCAGCCAGGAGAGGGACGTGACCGATTCAGACGTGTAACGTCATCGTTCCCGGTATGCACGACCGTTCTCACATGGGCACAGATCCTGTACATTGGACAAACATCACGTATTTTCAGTGTCTCGGGTAACACAGAACAGGTCCCTTGCTAGCAGAATGGTTACCCTCCAATATCCTGTGAGAACCAGATCAAGTCTGCCAGATAGGTCTCTTTAAGATACGCTTTCATGAAATACAGTTTTGTCTTACTCCTATGTGCTGTTTGTATGTTTGCAAAGAAATCTTGAGTTCCTTAAAAATGGTCTCCTTCACAGCTGGCCTCTTTTTTTTGTTTTCTTTCTCTAAAGAATTAACACGGTAAAGTTCCACAAGCTGAGCTCTTTATGTAGAGTTTAACCCTTCCGTTTCTTGAGTCTTGAACCTTTTTTTTTTTTTTCAGTCTCTCTTCAATCATGACTTGCTACAATATCAAAGGGAAAGGACTGAGGGGACACACACTGTGTGTGTGGGAAGGGGGGGGAGATATGTTGGAAAAACTGGAAGTGTTATTCTTGTTGCACATAAATTGGGTGGTGCTTTCACTGTCTTTTCCCTCCCATCGGTAATACCACGTGCATGTAAAACATGCTGCGTTTAAACTTTTTTAAATGGAAGTCATGGTGGCCTCAGTGCTCAAAGGGTTAACTGCAGTTTATTAACAGCTAATGTTTTTAGATTTGCAGTACACAACTGTTTAAATACTGTATTCCTTGTAAATGAAGTAAAAAAAAAAAATGTTAAGGCTGGTGCCAATATTTTTGTTAATGAATTGTTCAGCGTTGTCTCTCACTACAGTCTGGTCAGAACTCTTTGTGTATAAGCTGGGCCTGAAGCCATTTTATAGCTTGTAGGCCTAATTGTGTAACTTTTCTTTCATAATGGTTTTGTTATAATATCTACTGTCATTTCTTTCATATAAATATGACATGTAAATTGTCATAATAAAAAAAATTGAAATAACTTGATGTACAAAGTATAATGTGTATTAAGGAAACAAGTGCTTTTTAATGGTCAGATTGTGCACATTTTTAGTTTTAAAACAAGCACAGAGTAATGGCTGTTGTGTATCATTCCAGCCTGTGATGGTTCCCTGTGTGTCACTCCCACTGCCTGCCATAGGAACAGGAAGCTTGTGGCTTATGCTGGTTTTGTTACAGCAGCTCAACTGAGAGAGTCTTTCTTTCTTTGACCAGCTCTGGCTGACGATGGGGAAGATCTGATGGGTTTGTTTTTGCAGTCATGATGATTTTCTGCATGTGTTCCATCTTCTGCCTAATTTTTGTATCTCGTTTGGTAGTGATGTTGTGGTCTCCTGACAAAAACCAGTATGCCTGAGGCCAGCACCATACTCAGCTAGGCTGTTCCAGCAGACATCCATGAGGTTTCCACGTGGTGCTAATGAGAGGAGACAGGTTCATTGATTTAGGCTGAGATGTGTAAAACCTGGAAAAAAATTTGGGAGTGGGGGGGGGGAGTGTGAAGGAAGCCTGCAGAGAAGCACTGAAAAAGCAGATGTTCTGACACCTGGCAATGGCAGTGGACATTGATGGAATTTCAGGACTTCAACAGGAGAAAGTCAGGGAGAGATAAATTGAAGAAGAGGGTGGCTTCTCTCTGACATACTGAAGCCTGTCAATCTTTTTTTATTTTAAATGTGTCCCTGGTTGTAGTGAAGCTAACGTGTATTCCTGTAGTGATGAGAAATTGCTGTGAAATTCATCCTCTTGCCCCAAATCCACTGCCAAAATTTTACATTTGCATTTTTTGATGGATTTGGGGTATTGTAATTCTGAACTGGCCACCTCATGGCAGGCAGTGCTGTGGAGAGAAACAAGCTCTCTTGGTGGCAAGTCCTGCCTTCTGTCCTACGGTGACTCTTAAATTTGAGAAGGTCCCTGCTGCTCTCCATTGCCTCTGAACGTGGCCCTGGTTGACTAAATACCTCTTGGACATGCAGTGTTCAGATGTTGCTGCAGAGGTAGGTCCTGACTCACTTCTTAAAGCTCTTACAGCTGAAGAAAGAGTTTTGAAATAGTACCATTCTGTTCCATTCATAAACTTCCAGGAAATGTCTGCCTTCCTGCTCTAAACTTCTCTTAGGTGCAGCACTCAATACTGGGGTATGAAATGTCTGGATCATGTAAATGAGGAAGATGCCTTCTTAATGCCTTGGCCTCAAAACCAACCTCCTTGCCTGGACTTAAACCATCCTTTTTCCCATTTTCTTTTGGAAGAGTGGTATGTGACAGAAGAAGGACTTGCATTTGCATGCAGGAGGAGAAATGAACTCTCTACTGTTCCAGTGTAGTGGCTTAATTCAACCTCAACCACTCAGAAATCTTATAAATTAACAATCTAAAGGAGTTGTGTGATTTGGAGCTCACTACAGAGGTGACGAGGGCTCTCTGTGGCTGATACATCACATTAGGTAATGGGGTGGACATGAGCAGGAATACTGCTTTATAACCACTAAGTGCTTTCCTTTTCCAGAATGTACTGCTTTGGCTCTCTGCTATCCAAGACTAACTAGGGAAGTCCGGAGAGTGGAAAGAAGGAGACCTACTCCTGTTCATATTTGGCTTGCGTTTGTGAGTGCCTGGCTTTGCACACAAGTAGGTGTGCAATGACTCCTTACAAATAACTTTGATGAAAGATTAACCACCATGACAAGGTAACAACTTACATGGGCTCTTTATTGAGTATTGTTGCTATGGCAGGAGCATTTGTCATCCTGAAAAGTCAGGGAGAAGGGATGTTTGCAATGATGCTCTCTCGCTGATGGAGCTACCAGGAGCATCCCCTGACAAAGATGTATTTCACTGACACATCAGTAATCCCTGTTTCTCAATGCAGTTTCTCTCAAAAGAGAAACTTGCAGGAAAAAATGGTGTAAATCCAGAGGAAGAAGCAGGGCCAGTGCTCATGAAGGGACATCAGCATTCCCATCACTTCAATGCATTGTCCCAGGATGCCCCAGCTCACCAAGTATATACCACAGAAATACCGGGCTCCTGATCCCAATGGGTTCATGAAAGCTTAAGGAAATCAACTGGGTACCCTTTAAGCAATTGAAGTACTTGTGAAATTCTTTATATTCTCTGTGTGTATCTATCAGCACTGGGTGCTGGTCACCCACCTAAAATACCTGTCCAGTATCTGAAAATGGTGACTGAAAAGCTGCTGTTTGTTTTTTCCTTTGGTACCTGCCCAAGAGATTTACAGGCTAAAAGAGGTATGCCAGGGTTCAATAAGCACTTGGGCAACGCTGACAGACACCTGGTGTCATTCTTGGGGTTGTCCTGTGCATGGCCAGGAGCTGAACTTTGCCTTGTGCATCTCTTCAAACTCATGATATTCTGTGATTCTATGACGACCCAGTACTGTCAACCATAGAATGACAGAATGGTCTGGGTTGGAAGGGACCTCAGAGATCATCGTGTTCCAACCCCTGGCGTGGGCAAGGACACCTTCCTCTACACCACAGGTGTAGAGGTGGTGATATCTTGCTCATATCCCCATCATCCAGCCTGGCCTTGAACACTTCTCCGACTCACCTGGTCCAGTGCCTCACCAACCTCACAGTAAACAATTTCTTCCCAATATCTGATCTCGCTCTGCCCTCTGTCACTTTAAAAGCCATTCCCCCTTCTCCTGTCACTCCGTGCCCTCGCCAAAGGCCTTTCCTGTAGCCCCTTCAGGCTCGGGGAGGGGCTCCAAGGTGTGCCTGGAGCCTCCTCTGCTCGGGGCTGAGCAAGCCCAGCTCCCTCAGCCCGGCTCCTCCGCAGAGATGCTCCAGCCCGGCGGTGCCCGTGAGGAGGAGTGCATTACATCACAGCACACGGGTTCCCGTTCCTGTCTCTGTGAGGGGCAGCGCACCACCACAGCGCGGGGAGTCCCGTTCCAGTCCCCGCTCCCGGCACACCCCGTGGTTCCCGCGAGGGGAAGTGCATCACCACAGCGGTGTTCCCGTTCCTGTCCCCGCCCCATCCCCGCCCCGTCCCCGCTCCGCTCGGGCCATGGTGGAGGCCACGGTGGAGCAGGGCGCCATGAGCTTCCTGAGGCGGCTCCCGCCGCCGGCCGAGGGCGTGCGGCACCGCCAGCCCGACACCGAGGCGCTGCTGTCCGGCCGCAGCCTGGGCGCGGGCACCCTCTACATCGCCGAGAGGTGCGGGCACGGCGCACACCGTGGGCCGCCATGGGAGGGGACCGGAGCGGGCCGGGCCGGGCCGTGAGGGGCTCTCACCGCCCGCGGCTGTGCGGTCACACCGGGGGGTGTGTGTGGGGCGGGGGGGACTGGGGTAAGGGCAGGCCCTCGGGGGCTGCGAGGGGCTGCGAGGGGTGTGGGTGTCCCGCAGCTCCTGCTCGGAATGGTGCTTCAGAGAGCGAGGCCCGTAAGGGGCTGGTGCGCTCAGGGCCGGGCTGGACGCGGCTCGGAGCGGCCGGGAGGAGGGGAAGGTGTCGCTGCCCGTGGGGGATGCCGAGGGTCCCTTCCAGCCCAAGCCATCCTGTAATTAACTGCACCGCACCTCTCCTCTTCTGGCAGGGGAGTGGATCCTTTTGGCAGGGGAGTGGATGGGGCTGCTGGGTTTTGCTGTTATTAACTCCTGTGAAGTCTTTGATGCTGCATTAATCACGTATGTTCCCACTGGGCAGAAATCGGTCTGGTTATTCTGGAAGATGTTACCTCAGCAGTTTATGGTTGCTTTTAAATCCTCTCTTCATTGCATAGCTCAAAAAGACAGCTTGGTGATTGAAGCGACATAATTTTCTTTAACCATGGAAAATACTCATATTCTTCGGTAGAAGGGCGTAGAGACATAATTTAAAATGTGCACTGAGGAGTGAACTTATTTTAAAACCTTCGAACTAGGAAACATTTATAAAATAGGCAATATTGTTGTAGGGGCTTTTGCCCCATCTGAGCTTGCTAGTGGAGAAGAATCTCTCTGGAACTTAATTTACTGTTTGTTTAGTTTGATTGCAGATACCAGGGCTATTGTTTGTGCAACATCAGCTCTCCGGACCCGTAATGTTGAGTTTCCATGTAACTTGCTTTCAGTAGATTTTTATGTGAGGGACAATACAAGGCTGCCACCTTCCTCTCAATGTGTTTCGAGCACGTCACAAAAGTTTTACCAGAGTCACTCGCTGGTAATGAATAGAAAGCACCAGTGTTTGCAGGAATGCTGTGGGAGGGCTGGGCACCCAGGAGGACAGTGTGGCTCTGGATCTGTGTACTGAGTCTCTTATCTGCAGCTGTAAACAGTTGAGGCTAGGAAGAGAATTCCTTGCTCCCACTGCACTGGCTCTTGCTCACAGCCAAAGCTTCCAAGGCAAGGAGTCTTCTGTGACCTTTCCATTGTTTCTGTCCCTCCACAAAAGCTTGTGAACGCTGAGTTTTCGATGTGGTGGAATTGTCGCTTTGTGCTCCTCAGTATTTCTGTTCGCTGTGTGACCTGACTGATCGCAGACACCCAAAACTAGCTTGAGTCTGATTTCTCTTTGGCTAGAAAGATGTTGATGATTCTAATATGAAGGAGGCAGCAGCCCAGTAGTGACAATCAGTGCTGTGGTTAGTTGGGGATGAGAGTGAAAATGAGGGGAAGCAGAGATTATATAGATAAGTTGTGAGTGGAGAAATACCCATAACCTGGCTTTGTTACCTCTGCTGATCACAGAACTGGCTGTTTTTCTACATACAGGCTTACCCACATCAGATCTGTAATTCTCTAGAAATTATGACACTGACTTTCCTTTCAGTGTTCTCCATGTCTTGAAAAACCACATTTAATAGTTTGAGTTATAAATCACACTCTGGAACCTCTGTAGTTGTCTTTGAAATGCTAGGTATCTACAGGGAGGAGAAAACTAAGAGGTAGGAGGGAAATTCAGCATTCAGTGCAAACGTGGTAAGCTGTGATATGTTTGGGGTGCTCAGCTTCATGTTCTTTGAGAGAAGGTTTCTTTTACCTCAGCTGTCAGTTAATGCTATTGCAGAGTCCTGTTTGGGCAGGTCCAGTACTGCGTATGCCTGGAGAGTTCCTTGTCCAGAATTACTCACTCTTTTGGGGTTATTTTGCTTTTCTTCAGGCCCAAGTCAGATACTGTGGATATCTCTGCTAGTCTGTAACTTGTCTCTTTTTTTCCCCCCTTCCTTCTTAGTCGTCTCTCTTGGCTGGAAAACTCTGGAGTTGGCTTCTCCCTGGATTATCCCACCATAAGTTTGCATGCCGTCTCCAGGGACCTGAGCGCCTTCCCAAGGGAGCACTTGTATGTCATGGTGAACGCCAAATTCGAAGGTATGCCCAGAGTGTTGCTTAGTGCTCCCACACAGTCCTGAGTGACATGATTTCTTCTTCAAAAAGAGTAAATGTTGGTGTTAAAAATTACTTGCTTCATTTAAGTAATAGCTTGTATTTTCTTTTTCATTTTTACAAAGGATAGTTATCTTAGAAGTACAGCTTTGCACTCATTTAGAGTCACTTCTGCTCTCATCATGTGACTGTGTACAGCTGGAGCTGCTGAGAATCAACTTGCTACTCTCTTACACCATTTGAAACAATTTAGTTCCCCTGCAGTCTCCCTGTGATTCCAGCTTCAGTATAATTTTTTCTTTATTGAATTTATGTTAATGTTGCTGCCCTCTCCAGGCTTTATGAATTTATACTGTTTCACAGCAGCCTGGAAACTTTCATTCATTTTCTCCCGCAGCTTACTTAAAAAAAGACAGTAGGTCATGTTACCAGGCTTTAATGGATCTTTGTAGATTGCCAACAAAACCCACCTTTTTTACCGTTCTTGCTTTGATACAGAGAAAACAAGCTTTATGTTTCATTGTTTGTATGAAGATTTTCTGGTGGTTTCTTTTTGGAGGGGGGGCGCTGTGTATTAATTTTTTTCTTCTGGTAGACGTGAATATTTTAAGTGTGTCATAAACTGCCGTCTCAATTGAAGAGTAATGGGTGTTATGTCTGGAGCAGGTCTCCTTTCCCCTTCATGCCTACTGGTTGTTAGAGGTTAAAACCTGGCATTTAATTATATTTTTTTATGTACCCAGAAAGTAATGACAACACTGAGTCCTTTGAAGCTATTAACACTCTTCATTATTTTCTTCTCTCAAGTTACTAATATTCTCTGACAGTCACTACAAATAATAAGAGGACATGTGCATGCTCCTCTTGGTTCTTCCTCATTTTCCATTTACTGTGGTTATTTTGAAGTAAACTGAGCCTCATCTGAAGAAAGATACCATTTCTAGCTTTTAATTCATTCTGATAATGGTGTTTGAAAATGCAGATATCCTGTGATAATTCTTTTAGAAATCCTTAATAGACTGGTTTTTTGTTGGTATTTTTTTGGTGTAATTTATATATATGTATACAAAAATTACATTAAATGTTCTAAAGCAAATGGATTTTAGTTTTCAAGTCTAGCCCAGGCCTGCAGTTTTAACTGCTGATTAGTGTTAAACCCAAACCTTTCCACTTACTTGGCTGCAGGAGTCTTCATTCTCAGTTGGGCAGAGTACATTTTGTTCTTCCTCTGAAAGTTTGTTTTGCTCCCTGTGAGTATGTGCCTTGTCCTCACCCCCTTTTTAGAAAAAAGCACTCAGAGGTTGACTTCATTGAAAACAAAGAGCTGGACTCAACAGTAACAAGCTGTGCCTGTGGGTGTCAGTTAGAAAAGGACTGGGGAGCTTCCTTGCACATTACATTTTTGGGGGAAGCTGGCTGGCAGCTTCTTGGCGTCTTCATATTCTTGGTGGTGCCAGTTCTGTGTGTGATAAAAGCCACTCTCAGTGCAACGGCCTCTTCTTCTGTAGAAAATAGCTATGCACTTTTGTGGCTGTCAGTGCAGTGTCCCCAGCCACAAAGTGACGAACTGCAGGCATCTTCTCAGTGGTTTTTATATTTGCAGAAAGTAAAACACCACGTTGTTGCTTATTTATTTATGCACAGGAGTCAGGAAGTGCTGTTTTGCCCACAGTTGTCACTGGCTCTGGGTGCACTTTCTACCTCTGACATCTTGCTGGCTGGCTAGGAATGTCGAAAACAGAGTAGAGATCCTCTGTAAATGTCAGAGTCCCATGTGAGGGGCCACACTGGAAGCTGATTACTTGTCAGTAGTGTTAAGGATCTGTAAAATTCATATGATTTAAAAAATACATACATAGTGTTGTGCAAGTAATGGTAACAATTGTGCATTAGGGGTGGGGAATGAGCACAGTTGGTTTTCCTCAAGTATATGTGAATACATTGCATGACTATTACAGAAATTTTAAGTCAGAGAAGTTTTTATGTGCAAGTGTTGTTGAGGTGCTCTGAGAGGACCTGATATGTCTGTGTGAGTCCTGGAGTCTCATGGGGTGTTTTGGGAGAACAGAGTGGGGTTTTTGTGCCTCTCTCAGGTTGTGTCCAGGTTTCTGATTTGATTGCATGTGTGTTCCCGAAAGTGTAAACAAATGTGACCTTTTTATTTTAATGGTTTTTTTAATGTTTCTCTGAAATACTTCTCTTTCCCAAAGATGAGACAAAAGAGGCTCCCATGGCTGAAGGGGAGGAGGAGGACGACGACAGCGATGACGATGTTGAACCAATTGCGGAATTCAGATTTGTACCTAACGACAAATCAGCCTGTAAGTGAGGAGGGGAATTGTGTCTTAAAGTCTTGGTTATATGTGGAAGACAGTGGGGTACAGAGACGTAAATAACATGATTCTTCCATGTCCTTCTCTTAATTCCTTGGTCTCTGTGTGCTGAAAAGAACAAAGCAAGTTTTTTTATCTGACTTGAAGCTGGAATATTTCAAACAGCTGCTTCTCAAGGAAAATTCCAACACTTTAAAATAGAGACTATTGAGTATAAATACACAACACAAACAATCTCACTTATATACATTGGGAGAGAACATATATGGGAAATCTCTTTTTAATTACTTATTCAGTGATATTTGAGTCAGTGACCATCTCATTGGGACCATGCTAATGCCCAGACACTACCACTGGAAAGCTGTCATATCCTGTCCGGTGTGGAGCTTACTGTTGAATTCAAGTTTTAAGAATCTGGTGGATGAGATTCTGTAAGGATTTCTGTAGTTGGTAACCACAGAGATAACCCTTTATTGTCAATGAAATAATAGACAAGTGCTGTTAAGAGGATAAAGCACCAGGCTGGATCTAGGAAACCTGATTTGTTTCCTGTGTGGCTGCTGGCTCTTGGGATAGTGTTTTCAAACACGAATTCAGTGGTGGTTCTGCTAAGGGAATAGTCCTAATCTCTTTGAGCACTCAGTCCAGGGTTTCTTGCCTGTAGTTTTGGGGTCTTGGTGGAGAAACAAGGGAGGTTTGTGTTCACTTGTGTTTCTGCAGTGGAAGCCATGTTTTCAGCCATGTGTGAATGCCAAGCCCTGCACCCAGACCCAGATGATGACGATTCAGACAATGATTACGAAGGGGAGGAGTACGATGTTGAGGCCCGCGGTTGGTAACAGTTGCTTCTTTTGAAATACCTGCTAGCACTTGGATACCTGGTATCTGTCATAATTGTTTATTACTGATCTTGCCGAAACATCCTTTTTGTCACAGACACAGTATAGAAACACAAAAATCTGCAGAAAATACATAGTTTAGCTGTCACAAATCACAGGAACTCAGCAAAAGCATTATCGTGGTTCTCAAAAGCTCACAAAGAGCAGCCTTGCCTGTGCCCAGTGGCTGTGCTAGCCCAGGTTCAGTGCCCATACTGCAGTGTGGTCAGTTCTCATCACTGTGCGTATTCTGTACCTCATGTAAGCAGGTTTTTAATCTCAGTCAGTTAATTTCAGCATAACCTGCTTAGCTGTTGTCCTGTTCCTCCACCCATGCATGTTGCAGGCTCCTAAACTCACAGGATAAACACAGTTTATTTTTGTTTTTGCAGAGTTAGAACAAGGTGACATCCCGAGCTTTTACACATATGAAGAAGGATTGTCACATTTAACTGCTGAAGGTCAGGCCACGCTGGAGAGATTAGAAGGCATGTTAGCCCAGTCTGTCAGCACTCAGTACAACATGGCTGGAGTGAGAACAGAGGACTCAATAAGGGAGTTTGAAGGTAAGAAATGTTTTTGTTGTGCTAAAGAATATATGTTTTCATCGATGACATAGCCAGTGGGACCAAGTGCACCCTCAGCAAGTTTGCAGGTGACACCAAGCTGAGGGGTGCAGTTGATGCTCCCGAAGGATGGGATGCCATCCAGAGGAGTCTGGACTAACTTGAAGAGTGGGCCCACAGGGAACTTCAGGAGGTTCAACAAGGCCAAGTGAGAAGTGCTGCACATGGATTGGTGCAACTCTTGGAATCAGTACAGGCTGGGGGATGAAGGGTTTGAGAGCAGCCCTGCCAAAAAGGACTTGGGGTGCTGGTAGGTCAAAAGTTGGACATGACCCAATGTGTGCTCAGAAAACCAACCACATCCTGGGCTGCATCAAAAGCAGCATGGGCAGCAGGTCGAGGGAGGGGACTCTGCCCCTCTGCTCTGCTCTAGTGAGGTCCCACCTGGAGTACTGCATCCTGCTTTGGAGTTCTCAGCATAAGAAGGGCATGGACCTACTGGAGTGAGTCCAGAGGAGATCATGAAGATGATCAGGGGGCTGGAGCACCTTTGCTATGGGGACAGGCTGAGAGAGTTGGGGTTGTTCAGCCCGGAGAAGAGAAGGCTCTGGGGACACCTTAGTAAGTGCTTGAAGATGAAGACAGACTTTTTTGTAAGGCCCGTTGCTGTAGGACAAAGGGGAATTGCTTCAAATGAAAAGAGGGGAGATTCAGATGATAAGAGGAGAGATTTTTTTTTACCATGAGGGGGATGAGACAGTGGCACAGGTTGCCCAGAGAAGATGTGGATGCTCATCCCTGGAAGTGTTCAAGACGAGGCTGGATGGGACTTTGAGCAACCTGGTCTAGTGGAAGGTATCCCTGCCCATGGCTGCCCGGTCTCTTCCCACCCAAACCATTTTATGATTCTATGACACGAAAGCAGTGGTTCTCCAATCTGGCTAATCCATAAACAGCAGGACACAACAAGTATGATGCTGTGAGTGATACCTTACTGCAGAAGGTAAAGTATCACCCACATGCCTATGGCCCTACAGGCAGTGTTGCCAGCTGTGTAGTGAGGGCTGCTCTGTTAAGAATTCTTGGTTCTTCCTGGTAAGATTTCCTGGAAGAGTGGTAGTATGAAGTTGATTCAGGATTTTTAAAAAAATTAAATTTTTTGGTCTACATTTGGATTAGGAAGCAATTTCCACTCTAAACAAGTTGTAGTTTTTGTTTGGTTTTTTTAATACCCTATATTGTAAGTTAATATTTCTGTTAACACAGTTCAGAGTGAATTCAGAAACATTGAAACACACTGAAATGGATTTAAAGAAAAAGATTTATTTTTCTGAAGGATGCTGTCTCTTAATTCTACTGATTGTTCAAATATGTGTTTAAGGAGTAACCTTTTTGTTGGGTGAAAAAAAACAGATCTCTCAGACTTTGCCTTTTCTGCATCCAGTTTTCCATGGACCAGTATATTACCTGTGAGAAGAACAGGGAAGTAGTTTAGTAGTTTAGTTATAAATATATAAATTGCAGTGCTTTTACTATGCCCTGGGGTTTTTTTCAAAGATGGAAAATAATGCAGCAGTAGTGGATTTCCAGCTATCAGCTTGTGTAGAACAGTCAACAAAATAATAACTAACTTGTTCTAATCCACAGGGAGGATTTTTTAATCTTACTTCTTTCGTCAGTTGTTTACAGGTTCTCTCTGTTCTGCAACTTTGAATTAATTTATGTAATGTAAAGACAACCTTAGGAGATACACTCCTGTTTTAGCAGTGCCATTTGTTTGAAAATATAGTGAGATTTCTGAACCCCAAAATTTTGAAAATGAATGTAAGTTGAACAGCAAGTATGTCACGTCTTAGAGTAATCTGCATCAGTTTTGTTTACTTTCTTAATCTTCTTTGCTATGGTACTGCTGCTTGGTTTGCTGCAATTATAAATACCCCCAGGGCTGCTCAGTTTCAGAATTACATTGTTTTCTGACATTCTAGCATAGACCAGTTGTTCTTTTTTTTCAATTTGATGATTGTTGAGACCAGTTTCAGAGCAGGATCCAACCTCTTTTTGCTAGAGCATAATTAGAGTTATTCAAAGGAATCGTTATACCATTTGTTATCCTGAAACTTCATTTAAAACATGAACTAGTTTAAATCCAGTGTGTAAGTTTTTTAATAAGACAGGGTGAGATGAGGTTGTAGGAAGCGGTGACATCTTTAAGTGACCAACCACCAGAGCTGGAACAAACCCAGAAACTTGTGAGCACATCGGTGTTTCCTTAGGCCGCTTTCAGTTCAGCAGTTTTCTGTCCTCGCCACCTCTTGTCAGCAGAGGGCGCCCGCTGTCTTTCCGTGAAAACATCGTCTGCTTGGTTAACGGAGCATGGGCTGTTTCTTTCAGATGGGATGGAGGTGGACGTAGCACCAGTAGTTGCCGGGCAGTTTGAAGACGCAGAAGTCGATCACTGAGGAATATCTACGCTGCTGTAAGTTCTTCTGCTGGCTTTTCAGTCCTGCAGAGCCTTGCTTCTGTGTAATTTGTGTAATGTACGTGATTCCATATGTCCTACAGAAGAGTCTCATGGTATCTGAATGGTGGTCATTTAGAGGAAGGAAAACGTAGCTGTTGTTAGCACAAGTGTGGAAAGATGTTCAGCTGAACCCTCCAAAAATGCCTGTTGGCATAAACCATCACCCTGCAGAGGCAACCTATGTGGATATGCCTGTCTGGAAGAGACTGGTCAGCCCTTTAGTTGATTTAAGAATTGTCCAATCTCAGAGGCTCTTAGATGCTGATATATGAATGCTGGAGCCATCCTTGGGAAATTACTGTCCTTAGTGTCTGTTGTTTTGCCCTTAGTGTGCAGGATTTCCCAGGCCGTTCAGGGGGCAGGACACCTCACAGCACTGCAGTCCATCTCTTCCTTTGCTATAAGCGGAGCAGGAGCAGTTCCTGGTAAAGTTACAAAGCAGTCTGGATGGGATTGCTCTCAGGAGTACACAGTTTAGAGACAGCACCCTGTTCAGGTGGTTGTGCCAGTGTGCCCTCTTGCCTACCATCACCTGTGCTGATTTTCTCCTGTTATTAGCATTACAGGATGTGCCAGTGTTTCCTTGCTGGTGCTGGGTGGGAGAGGAAGAGCAGCTTTTTCTGGGAGTGTCTGTGGAGATGCACAGGCACAGTGGGCGTTGTGATCTCTAGTGTAGTTGCACGTGCTGCTCAAGCAGTGCTGCAAAGTCCCAGTTTTTATGCCTGTCTTGGAAGCGAGACTGACAGCTCTCACCTTAAAGTGTGTGTCAAACTGTCTCACTTGAAATGCTGGAGAAAACAGTTGTGGAGCAGACAGCCAAAAGCTTGGCTGAGGAAGGAGGAAAGGATCACAAATACGAAGATGACACACTGAAAAAAATCAGTGGAAAATGGTTGATTGGGGATTACAGTATCACTAAGAAAGAGGCTGCAGTCCCCAAGGAAGGCTGTTGCAGACAGGTGATGCACAGCTGCTTTCCTCCTCCTTTGCTTGTTTTTCTTTGCTGCTGCAGTTCTGAAAGTCTCAGAGTAGCCCTGTGTTCTGTTACTGACCTCAGCCACTGCCACTGGTCTTGAATTGGTATTTATTGTGTAAGAGCTCAGGCTTTTCTGCAGTCACACTTCTACCCTGAGAAAGACTTTGCAGAACAGAGAGGAGTTTTTCCAAAAAAGTCCAGATACTGGTTTGTCCCGTCACTGGGTGGTTATCCAGATTGGCAAAGGACACACTTTAAAGAAAAGCCTTCAGCTGTAGATCAAGTGCTTCTTAGTGAGTGAATGGAAAGTTTTGCTTTGATGACTCCATCTCCAATATTACTTTGGTCTGTGGTTTATAAAAAAAAAAAGAAATCATGCTGTTGAAAAATTCAAATTTGAGTGCTCTGTTTACTATCCTGGCTTATACTTGAGATGGATTAAGGAGAGTTGGTGGCTGATAGCAGATCTGTAAGGAGCCTGAAAGTGCTCATGGAAGTGTTGTAGACTGATCTGTTAGCAAAGCACAAAATACACCCAGTAATAAGTAGTTTTGGGCAGTGGAATTCTTCCTGCTGCTTACTCCATGCCTTCCATGGTGTGGCACGTGGCTGTGAGAGATTAATGCTGTGAGACGTGACTGGAGAGGGATTCTTTCTGTCTTTCATTTGTGCTGATCAGAGCTGAGGATCTGATCCCTGTCAGAGCAGATAAGTGACCACACGTGCAGTGTCAGGTGGTGTAGTGATGTTGCTCCAGGTGGCAGTTTGGGAGCCAGGGGTGTGATGGCTCTTTTCAGGTAACTGCCAGCCTGAGTGTGCTGATATAATTTAAGTAAGTCAGAAATCTACGATCTTAAGGCAGCAATAAGCAACTGAATGTGCAAAGTGACCAGGACAGCTCTTGGAGCTCTGTGCTAATGACCCTGCTAACAGGTTTGAGCAGGAGGGAGGCTTGGCTCTACAGTCAAAATAAGGATGGAGAGGGAGCCTGCTGTGATCTTACAGTACTCTGTGGAACAGCTCAGCCCTTTTAACCTCCTGAACTGAAAACGATCTATGCAAACATCTTGTTGGTGATCCTTTAGAGAGCAGTGCAATGCTCTGCCTCTAAAGCAATGCCCTTGTGAGACACTCATGTTGCATGTCACTGCTCGTTACCCAAATGAGATGTGACAGTCTCCTGCTGAAGCTCCTGGAAGACTTGCTGATGGTTGATGTGGGACATTTCCACTGTTCCTGCAAGAAGCAGTGTTTTGTCTGCTGCATCACGAGGCTGCAGTAATTGTTCCAAAGCAACTGGTGTGTCTGTGTGTGGTGGTGCAGCAGGTTCTGCCAGGGCACCCTAGTACATGCTGTAAGCACATGCTGTCCTTAGCTGACCTCAGTTTAGAGCTGCTGCCAAAGATGCTCAGCCCTTCTGCAAATTAGTGTGTTTGCTGTCTCTGACTGCAAACAACAGATAGCTACTACTCTGTAAAGGTTAATATCCTTTTATTTTAATGCCAATTACATAAACTTGGGTGTCTTGTGTCTTTCAGATTCCTCTTGTGGCACTTCCAGAATAAGCTGTAAAACCGAAGGCATTGCAGTGACTATCGGGAGTTAACCTTTCTTTTCATGACCTAAGCTTAGACATCTAGGTCAATAAATGCTTTTAGAGATGTTTAAAACAGGGTTTGACATTTGTGACCACTATGGGGTTATTTAAAAAAACAAAACAAACAAAAACAGTAAAACCTCTTGCATCTAACACTTGAATGGGGCTAATCAGGGGGTCATTTCATACTATCACAGAATGATTTGGGTTGCAACAGACGTTAAAGATCATCTAGTTCCAGCCCCCCTGCCATGGGCAGGGATGCCATTCAGTAGATCAGGTTGCTCAGGGCCCCATCCCAACCTGGCTGTGAACACTTCCAGGGATGGGGCAGCCCTAATCTCTCTGAGCAACCTCTCTGGCCTTTTAAAGGAGCCTTTTTAGGAATTCTAGGACTTCAGAAATAAAACTGTAAGTAAATAGAATTTTAGATTGTCCTGGAATTTTCCGTATTTTTTTACTTGTTTGTTGAGTCTGTGGAGGAGAATGGAAATAGGCATGTTAGGACTAAAAGGAAATAGGGTTGGCCAAGGATTAAAAGCAAAGCTAAATTAAAAGCCCCTCAAGTAACTGGCTTTACCATTTCAGTGCTATCCTTTCATTTCTCTGAGAGCAGAGTTTGGGTGTAGAGGAGAGGTAATAAAGTCTGTAAAGTCCGGAGGAAGAGAACTGTTTTGTGTCCTTGTATTAAATGTTAACATTGTTAAATAAACTAAGATTTTTGTATCTCACAACCAGCTCTGAGTTGCAGTTCTCGGTCCTTTACTTCAGCAAACAGCATGAGCTCTTGACTTTCAGCACTCTCTTCTGTAACAAAAAACCTCCAGTGAAGCAATTTTCATCGTTTACCTAAATGTGAGGATAAAAGGGCAGAATATTTGCAAAGCGTGCCTGTGATAGAATTAGTCTAACACATCTAAAACTTGGGAACCCAGCCTTAAATTACCAAGATCTTGGTCCTTCTGGAGCTTTTCCTGTGTCATGTCTCTCTGGGGTGGTGTTTTTGCTATGGAGCAAAGTCAGTAAATTCAGGTTGTTTCTCACCTCCTCCCAATATTGAAATGAAAGTCTGATAACCACTTCTTTTGATTTGAAATTGACTTGTGATTCTTTTTGGGGGGATATTGCTGTTTTTGTTGGTATATGACCAGTTTTCTTTACTGGCCCTACACTCTTGGAATTGTATTGAGTGATTCTGCCCTGCTTAGCATATTAGGATGTGATTTGGTTTCAAGGTACATGATAATTATAACCACCCTTTGTTTAATATTCATTAGAAATGCCAAAGTCAAATTAGTGTTGTGAATCAGAGCTGAATAAATGAGGTGTTTAGCATGTTACACAACAGGACATTCTTCAAGAATGTCTTTACTAGCCCCTGTATACATGTATGTATATATGTATTTATGTATATACGTGCAAGTTTTTGTTAGGGTGTCTATCCTTTCCTTTTGCAAATCTTCAAAAATTACATGGAACTGGGGCCTCTAATCTACAGTCTTGGCTGTCCTATAGGTTTGTTATCTCAGCTTTCTCTTTTCCCTGTTTTATACGCTCTTTGAGGTTTGTTTTTGAGACCTTTACCCTGTGGGCTTCATGGGCTCAGAGGAGACATTAAATCATGTAAATTACAAAAGATTTGTTTTCTTAAGAAATGAGGCTGAAAAGTGTGGGGGAAAAATCTCTAAGGTACGAAACACTTTAGGTAAAAGGGATAAAAAGCAGTAAACCAAGAAAGGGAAGGCAGACCCTCCCCAAAGCATCTGTTTTACAAGCAGAACATGGTGTAAACATAAGTATGTTTTTAGAGGATCACTTCTTACCAGGCTCAGTGTGCTGGTGTGTGGTCCTTGCTGTGAAGAGTTTCACCAAAACCAATTTCCTTTAGTAGGCCAATGTTAACCCAATTATCTAGTTCTAGTTCTCTTCAGTGTACTAGCAGGCTAAATTTTTTATTATTATTATTACGGCTATTTTAATGACTGAATACAGGGTCATGGATAGGACTCTTGTATGTAAAGCACATTCAAACCGTTAATTTTGCAATATAATCTTAAAGGTACCTTGGAAAATTAAAACAAGAAAAGATTTTATTGCAACAAATTGGAAATTGCATGAAAATATTTTCTTCCTAAACTCTTGCAAAAAAGATAGCTGGCAATAGTAGCTGTTAAATACTTGGTTCATAATTTTATTGTAAACCCCCCCCCCCACCTGATTCCCTTTCTCTTAGAACATGGTTTGTAAGGTGACTTGGATGTTGAGTCAGGGGGCATTCTACTGAGATCTTTGTAGAACTTGTTACCCATCTCTCCTTTTAAACCTAGTAACTATAAAGTGAAAAACTGAATTTACTCCTAGATTCGAATAATGTGTTTTGGCATATTTAAAAATTAAGCTGCATCCAGAAGAAACCTCATGCTAGAAAAAGAGCTTCCAAAGGTAGTACCTATCAGTAGTGTTTGCCTCAGCTGAGGCTATAAAGGACACGTTTGTGCCAGTTTGTGTTTGTATTCTTCCTGTGGTTCCTCTGTTATTTATTCTCCTATACTGCAGATTCATTTGTTTTTTAAAAAAATTGGTAAGAGCTACACAAAATGAAGGACAAATCAAGTACCGTGTGACTCATCCCTATATACTGTGTGTGTGAAGAGGCAGCAGTAATCTCTGATACAAAGGAGGGGAAGGTTCCTAAAAAGCCCTTTTACATGCGTGTCTGCAGAATTTTATGGTACTTTATTACTGGTTTTTCCAACCATGGTAAACATTCAACAACCTACAGTGGGACGGGATGGGGCAGAGCCTTCCTGACAGGAAGTGAGAGGTTACTTACCTGCACTCAGGTACTATTAAAACAATGCTGGTCCTACAGACTTTTAATTTTGGTGTAGGGTGCCTCTGGAAGAGTGGAGACTCTAGGGAGTAGTGTGGCCTTTCTTCCTCTCAGAAGTACATATATGGCAAGTAGGAATATGATGATGTCAATCTAAGAAATCTTCAGCTCCTTTTTTGCAGGTGCCTTCTATGGGAAGAAATCCAGTAAATGCAAACCTTGAAAGGACTGGGTATTTCTCTAAAATTAGTTCTGCATGCTGTTGTAATAAAGGTCAGCAAATGGCACTTATGGCTAAAGTGACAAAGTTTCAGTGTCTTAACAGTCCTTCACATTCATATGGCTTGACTGAAAATGGTGGCAGATATTCCCAGAATCCCAACACACATTTACAAAATTAGTATTTGAATACAAAGTGGTAAGTTAACATTTCAAACATGAAATCTGAAAATGCAACTGAAAAGTGGCATGGAAGTCTATGTCAACAGTCCTCTGAAAGCTTTAAGTCTGAAGATGTTGAAAATACTTTTTAATGTAGTACTGCCGGATTTCACGGTTTGATGTCTCAGGATATCCGAGGAAAGAGTTCATCCCATATAAAAGCCACAAGTATTGTACCTGAAATGAGAAATTACAGAAAGGACCTTTATTTAAATGTAGTTGAGCAGAACACTGGTATTAAAAATAAACATATGTTCAAGTATTTGAGTGTCTAACACATGATACAGTGGGGATTGCAGAAAAATGGAATTTTCTGTCAAAAGGGTTAGAGGCAGTCAGCACTTTTACCAAACACAGTTTTTTTTTCTCCCAAAGAAAGCTTTGACTGACCATGCAAGCAGTCCTTATGAGTTAATAATCTTATTCCTCTTAATATATTTAATGTTTTAACTCTGCTCTACATGAGCCAAGCCAAAGGCAGAGCAGTTTGACTAGCTGAATCCAACAGGTGCACCTTCCTGTTGTACCAGGGCTCCTTTCTTTGTAACTGGATGTATAAATGACTGAAACTGGATGTATAAATGACTGAAACTGGATGTATAAATGACTGAACCAGCAGCTTAACCTCCACTTCTCAGCTGAGTTTGTCAGCAGTGTCTGTTCTGGTGCTGCCAATTTGCTACTGAATGGTGGGTGTTCTTTTGAAGATCATTCTGATTTAGGGTTTATTCTGAAGCAGAAAAAATGGTGAAGTTAGAGACTAGTTTCTTCACCAGAATTGTGCACTGCCACAAGCTGGAAGGGACCCATAAGGACCACGGAGTCCAAAGGGCATCCAAATACAGTTTATTATGACTTTTTTTTTTCTCCTGGGAAAAAAAATCAGTATATTCTCTTTCAGAAATTAAGATGATCCTGGCTGATTGTCCACCCATAGCTTGTATTTTATGAAGCTTCTTAGATCACAAAAAAGGGTTATTGGAAGGGATAGGGATTCTGTCTAGTCCAGCCTCCCATTCGATGCAGGACTTTGCCTGTGCTAGATAGGTCAGGGAGGCTTTCCCTAGCCGAGTCCCTAAAACCTCCACGCACTGTAGCACTTCTCCAGATAACTACTTTCTGTTGCTGTAGCCTTCTGAAGGCTTTCTTGGAGACTAACCCAAATTTCCTATGCCCACATTAGGGGTGTTGCTGTTACTCATTGCTAACAAGAACAGTTAGTCTCTGTCATCCCTGTAACTACCCTTGACATAATGGTTGACTGTTATTAAAACATGCTCTCATCTTATTCTTCCAGCCTAAACGAGACCAGTTCCCTCAGCATCCCTTTTATGTATCAGGTATTGTACGCCCTCCATCATGTTGTTAGTCCTCCACTAACCAGATCCCATTTTATCCACAGTGCTCTTGAACTGGGGGACTCCAGACAGTCACATTCCAGCTGCCACCTCTCAAGCACTGAGTAGAGGGAGGTAACAAAGTCCCATGGTGATCCCAATTTGCTGAATGGTGTGCTTTGTTTTTCTTGCAGAGACAACAAACCGCTGTGAACAAACTTTAATTCAGGTCACTGTTAAATGTACCGAGGAATATGAACTCCCAGTACTGACACCAGCATACTCTGCCTGTTACTGGCCCTCAGCCAGGTGTCAAACCATTGATTGTTACATTTGGAGGTCAGTGGTTTAGCCTATTTTTATTTCATCTAACAGTCTTTTCATGTGACCCCACTCTTTGCCTTTGGACCAAGAATCCTGTGGCAGATGGTCTCAAAAGCCCTCCTAAAGGTATACTACATCCCGCTCCCCCCTCATTCCCACGTGTATTCATCATGGAAGGCAACCAAGCTGGTCAAGCATGGATTACCCTCACTAAAACTGCACTGACTGTTCCTGCGATTACCTCTGTGTTGTTTACATGGCTGGAAATGGAGTCCAAGACTAGGTACTCCACAATCTTCCCACTGACTGAGGTGAGACCAACTAGCTTATAGTTCCCTGGCCTCTCTCTCCTCCTTAAAAGCAGGCATAGTATTTCCACATTTCCCATTGGGAGGAACCTCCTCTAACTGCTGTAACTTTCCATAAATAAAGGACAATCCTAACATCAGCCAACTCTACCTGCATTTCTAGGCGATTCCCAGTAGAGTCAATGGATTTGCAATCACTGAGCTTATCTGTGTTATTCCTATCCTGTTGCTCCCTCAGTATTTATTGCCTCCGTTCCTAAACCTTACTGATTTACACAGAGGTTTGGAAGCAAATTTTTCTTGGGAAGACTCAGTGGTTAAAAAAGGACATGCAGTACCTCAGCCTTTCCCATGCCATCCATCACTAGGTTGTCTCCCCCATCCACCAAAGGACCTGAATTTTCTCTGGACCTTTTTTGTGATTAATATATTTGTAACTCTGCATGTCCCTAATCTTAGTTCCAGCTGAGCTCTGACCTTTCTGATTTTGTTTCTAGGTGCCCTTACACTCCCCCTTTGCTGCCCGTCCCTGTTTCAACTTCTTACATGCTCTCCTTTGTTCATAGGGAAGCTCTTTGTCTAGCCACTAGGGAAAGGCTTTCTGTCAAAATTCCTAGTCTAGGTGACAAGATTCCTTCTGGACATCTAAATCTACTACTGAGTTCTCAGAGAGCTTTTTTGAAAAATCATCTTTCCATAGTATACCTTCCTCATTTATGGCAGCTTCCAAAGGAATTCCTATTGACTAAACAGTTCCCTAAACAAGCAGAATTGTGTTTTGAAGTCCAAAGTCTGAACAGCTCTGCTATTTACCTTCCCAGTCTCCTTCTGGACCCTGAACTCTAGTGAGGACAACAACCCAAGTGGCCACACTCACCACCCATTCTTCTCTGTAAGCAGGTCAAGTACAGGATTACCACTCACTGACCCTTTAGTATTTGAATTAGACTTAATTACTGATAATTTTCTAGGAACTTCATGGACTGGATTTCCTCACTGCATACAAGTTTTGGTCTGTCAGATGATTTCTACAGAGCTGAAAATGCCTAGGAGGACAAGGGTCTGGGAGTAGGAGACTTCTAGTTGTTGAAACTCTCCTTTGCTACTGCACACAGACTTGGAATTCTTGTTTCTTTGCTAAGTTCCATGCTTCAGTGTTCTGAACTTGCTGGAGAATATCTTCTCCCTTTGTTTACCTTCTCCATTTACCTCTACTGCTAAGCAACTTTTGTGGCACTTATTTTCTCTCCTGATCAACTTTTTCCACTAAGGAATAGCATTAGTCTTTCTAGTAAAACTGATCTAAAGTGGGCCTAGATTCTGTTTTTATAGTGTTAGAAACCTAGCAGGATGGTAGACCAGGTTGGATGGGGCTTTGAGCAACTTGGGTCTAGTGGAAGGTGTCCCTGCCCACAGTGGGAGGGAGGTGTGGAACTAAATGGTCTTTAAGGTCCAACCCAAACCATTCTACAATACAATTCTATGATAAGCTAAGCTGACACCTGTCCAGGAAAGACCATCTCATTTTTTGACCTCATGACTATCTTGTCACCAACTCTTCCACTCATAGCTGCCATTTCCCTGGTACTGAAGGAGCAGAATTAGCTCAGTCCCCATCATTACTAGTGGTATAATAATGCCGGGACAACTAATGTGAATTCCTTTGGCAGTAAAACAGAAACTGTCTTTGTTCCACTGGTACTTACTGTGTCTGTGTTCACAGTGCAGAACTTAGGCCTGCCTGTGCTAAGACATAAATACTTGCTGACATTTATACTTATTACAGGAATTAGCTGTTTAAAGCTGTAGGAGAATCACCTCACCAAAATGTCAGTGAAGCCATTTTGAAAAATAAGTAATTAACTACAGTTCCAAGATTATGTTCCTGGGAAACCATAAACCACCAGCTGGTTTGTTTATCCTAAAAGAGAACTTCCACTTTGTCTTCCTCTAGTGAAGGTGATAATCAAGCTTTCTCTTGTTCCAAGTGTTCTTTCTAAGAAAATTGTTTTGAAACTGACTCACTGACAGCTAGATCAGGGTATTAGTTACATACCAAACACTCTGTGTCTCCTTGGCCTCATGGGTTTTTGCTATGGCCATAAATGAGAACACACAGCACTTTGCAGTGGCAATTTGAAGTTTCATGGTATGCTAGTCCATGGTTCTGCATGGTAGTTATTACAGAAAAATCACAAAAATCACAAAAAAAGCTAATAGACTCAGAAGAATTCCCCAAAGGAAGAACAAAGTAATTTAATCACCTAAGATACTGATGCTGTGAAAAGTAAGACATCAAATTAGCGGATCACTACAACTCTGCCAGTTTCTAGGAAGTCTGAAACTATTTCTGCAATCACATGGATTCTGAAAGGAACTTCGACAACTAAATTTAAAATATCTCTTCCCTCATCATCTACTTTTATGACGCTGCTTAGAGGTTCTTTTGACAAGAATTTTATTTGTCATCAAAACAGGCTATTTTCCTAGATGCCTCATCATTTGGTCTAACTGTGGAAGAAAAAATTCTATTCCTATTCTTATTTTCAAAAAGCATCAGAAAAAATTCACTTCATATTAGATTTATAGATCCGCGCTCCCATACTCATCAACTCAAGTTTTCAGATGCAGCAATCTCCTCTATACTCACACCTCAGACACTACATCTGTTCATAACTCTTGGTTTATAAGTTAAGGTCTCTGTGTGTATCCGTGGCGCATCCTTGTTTTGTAATGAGACATTTATATCACCAACAGACTACTCGGTGCTTCAGGTTATCCGAAGACCTGAGGTCTGTAACTACATGCTGATTACTGTAGCAACACTAGCACAAGTGATGTATCCTGACTATCCACACTTTTACAACTGCTCGGTCTGGAGTTCCTTTCCTTCTTAAATTAAGATTCAATACATTCTGTATGTATTTTCTAGATGGTTATGAATTTTCATAGAAATGTAACATTACTCCCTAATAATGTTCTAAATTCCTCAATTTTCTTACATCAAAATCACCTGGAGGCTTTCTGCAAGGCTGTTCTGCAGGACACATCTTGGCAAACAAGCAGAACGTGGCGTTTCAGAATACCTCCTGTTTCTTTAGTTCACTTACCATCATGTGAAATCCCAAGTACTTGCAACCTGGAAAATCTCTAAATGGTTATCAGGTTGAAATCAGTTCATGTACCAGAAAGCTAAAGCTGAATGGTGTGAAATACTATGTGTTCTGTTAGGACCCAAGTGATGCTGATCAGCTTTGCCTATGACATTTCATTAACTACTAACTAATCAAGCTTACTCTACTGTTCAGTCATCCTGTTTGGAGGTCTGATTTAACAAAATTATATTAAGTTTGACTAAAACTTCTGTCTTCATTTTTG
Source organism: Dendrocincla tyrannina (assembly GCA_035047865.1). Taxonomy (NCBI): domain Eukaryota; kingdom Metazoa; phylum Chordata; class Aves; order Passeriformes; family Dendrocolaptidae; genus Dendrocincla; species Dendrocincla tyrannina. The sequence goes on along the minus strand of JAWWMP010000001.1, from coordinate 30,358,202 downwards.
ACTAGCTGATAGTCAAGGCAAATAGAACATGTAAGGACGTGAACTCCAGAAAAGGAAGTTTTTTGTTAAAATGGGAGTGGGAGCCCTTTGTTATGTTTCCTGTGTATATTTTACATCCTGTTGTGCCTTCATCACTGTTGTACCTTCTAATAGGATTAACAGTCATGAAAGAATTTAGGATTAGCAGACTGCTTCTTTATATACCCTCTAAGCAGAAAGCTCAAGATTTGTAGGGACTAACTGTAAACAAACAGCATGAAGTATCACATGCACCATTTTCATCTACACACAACCAGAAGTTAAAATCAATAGCTTCCAAATTAAAGTTGTAATTTAAGTTCGAAAAAATCTAATTGTTAACATTCCTAATTCTTAAACTAATAACAGATTGTTTCCAGCAGTGACTGCAGCAAAAACACAGAACGGGAACTGCAAAGTTTAGACACTATGGACAGAGAAAAAAGATTTGATATTATAAAATAGTAATTGAGAAAGCACATTTAACACACTTGTCCTAATACCTGTGTGTGTGTGTGGGTTTAAATTTATAATCCCCATGTTCTTGAATACTGTCACAAAACAAGACAGAAACTGTGTGCTAACCAGTATGTTTCTCTTTTTGAAGTTAATCAGGCTAATACTTAGTTTCAGGTAGCTTCTTCTCCTGTTTGATATTCTATGGAATCTACAAGTGGGTCTCTGGCCAGTGTGATACCTCAAAAAGGCTGGATTTTAGTACTAAGGCATAAAGTCCCAAAGAATAGGCAATTTCGAATGTATCAAGCTCCAGAGTAAACAGTTGTTAGTTTATAACTAACTAGTTAACTCTAACCTAAAGATCAAACTTCTTTTATCAAGAATTGCACTGTTGTGGTTCTTTTGTAGGTATATTCGCTTGCTCAAAGAATCCCAAAAGTATGTAGACTTTGAATATGACACCTGAACTTAAACAACTGTACAGCATAATATGGTTGTTTCTGAAAATAAATTGATCAGAACTGTAGGTATTATTTTGTGAATGAAACTTACTTGAAGCTCAGATACTTGATTGATGGGACAAGAAGTAATGGTTTTAAACTAAAACTAGGCAGATTTAGACTAGATATAGGGATGAAGTTTTTCACAGTGAGGGGAGAAAACACTGGCACAGGTTGCCCAGAGAGGTGGTGGGAGTCCCATCCCTGGAAGCATTCAAGGCCAGGTTGGATAGGGCTCTGATTAACCTCATCTAGTTAAAGATGTCCGCTGCAAGGGTGTCAAACCTGATCATCTTTGAAGGTCCCTCCCAACCCAAACCATTCTATGATTCTCAAAACAGTGTCACAGGCGCTCTACATGGACCATTGAAGAAGTTTAAAATACACAGCCTGCATTTGCAAAATGAAACCATGATTATGAATGACTTTTACACATACATGATAATTTACTATTTTGGGGATTTTATTTGAAGCAGAAAATGAGAACTCTGTCAAGTAAAGAATACCCGTTTCCTCATGTTTGAACCATGTACAAAATAACGCTTTCTCAAATACATGAACTAATAGGAACTTACCTAGGGCTGGTGCTATCCAATATACTAGTGAGTAACTCAAAAATTTTTCATAGAAACAATCTGCATGTAATGAAAAAGCCAGTGCTGGGTTAAATATTGCTCCTGTGAGATTTCCACCTGCAATAAGATGTAAACAACATGAAATCAAATCATCTTTCTTAATATTAATATTGAAGTGCACATACAATATACTGAAAGAAATACACACCCTGCAATAAAATGAATTAGCAGAAACTGTTTGAATAGATAATGTCAAAGGTATTTATTTACCTTATGACATGGTTAACATTTTAACTGTTTCCTAAAAGGTTTTAAAACATCTGAAAGGTAGGCCATAGCTTCCTTTATCTCTTTCTAGCAAATACTCTTTAAAGAGATAGGCTTGGCTAATGCTGAATGTTTCTATTGATAAAACTAGAAGCTGTTTTACTAACAGTCTTTAGAAGAGGCAGAAAGTGCACAAGTATTAGTAAACAAGTACTGAGCCTTCATTACATCCCCATGTAACATGAAACACATATGCAAGATAATAGAAGAAATCTGTCAAGCACTGTTTTTCCTAAGCTGACCTCTGTACCTTCTTGTAAGAACACTAATATCATCAATGTATAGAACATTATCATATGGTAAAGCAGCTGTGGGAAAAGTCTTTATGATCATTCTAGATGCTGTCTGAAGAAAATAAAAGCAAATGCCACCCCACTGTCTTGTAATAGGAAGCCAAGCATCTTTCCTTGGCTCTGACTTCAGCTGTAAATGGAATTGCCTAAACGTTTTCTAAATAACTAGATCCAAACACATTACACTGTGGGGATTAAAGTGTAATTACACTGCAGATGAATCTGGAGCTAAGTGTGTTTAATTCTTACATATGTTGTTCCTCTCGTTGCAATCCTACAGAAGTAGCATTACTCATAGCAAAATTAACTGTATTACTGTACTATTAGTTACTAGCCACTCCGTATCTCTTTTATCTCTTAATCTGTTCCCACCAAATATAATTGTGTCTGTTTGATTCCTTAAAGGTTACTCTTGATTTTTCCCCAACTAACCTAGTGTGAGCTTTGAACTTACCCTTTGTACAAATACCATGCTGCTGCAACCCTTGTTTGCTATAAGCATGCAATCATTTACCCAAAGTTTTAGTAAGGTCTTTGCCATTCTCTTCTTCTGTATTTCTTTCTATATTCTTATTATTTATTTTACTGTTACTCCAGTTCAGCAAAATTTTAATCTTTGTTTACCTCCTCAGTTTACTGTGATTTTACGCTTGTTCTCAAGAGCAACTCAGGTTTACTGTGTGGTCTGTTTTTCTGCACAATGACATATGAGCAACATCCACTGTTGCCAGGAAGCCCAGCTAAAATAATTTACTTTGCTTTAATCTATTTACAAATTCACTGCTTCTGCTTTTATATCAACAAACACACAGTTGAAAGTAGCATTTCACTCTCAGGATGCAGATGCTGAACATTAAACAGGATTTTAATTGCTGTATTTCTTCAATATTCATTACCAATAACTTCTAGAATCTCAACCATAGGCATGGGGCACTAGTATAATCTTATTTAAAATTATTTATTGAGCACCTCAGTCTGTATACCAGAAAAGACAAATTATTTTATGGTAAAAGAAGTGTAACCTCTTTGATGTGGTACACATAAAGACTTTAAAAGGGGAAGTAACGTGTGCTTCCCACAACGTGTGAGAAAGTAATTTTACCTTTTTGTCTTCAGTAAAGGCAAAACCAAGTCAGAAAGAAACTCAGAATTAAAAATGTCTGTCATTTTTACCTGGATATGTTAAACTCAGAAAAATCTAACCAATTTCATATAATTCCAACTTAACTGTAATACGGCCTGTAAATGAAGAAGCTCTCAAAGGTGTATTTTTATTCTTCCCCTAATTAAATATTTCCCAAGGGCAATACCAAAAAATATTCTTTACCATCTTGTATGCAGTCTGCATCCTTAGCTACTGAGTCATTCCTTTAATAGGTAAAGGCACAGTGTTCTTTTTGTTCCTCTCTTTAGTAGAGTGAAGCAGTATTGGAGCTTTTGTGTACACTATGTCCTACTATAAAAATTTGCTCTGTGTAAGACTAAATGTACAAAAAAAATCCAAAAATTTTTAATTATGAAAAAGTATAAGAAAAACTAAAGAAACACCTTGTAATTTTGATAATACTATGTTATTTGCTGGGGTAAGCTGCACAGCATACCTAAGCACCTTGTATCAGTACACACAACACTGACCTACAAAACTTTGTTTTTTCCAATAGCTTTATTTAGTCAACCATAAAATTACAATTTAATGTTTTTGAGTCTTGTCTCTGCAACAATACATTTAGAAGGGTGTAAGCCACAGGGATGTGGCTATCCTTCAAAATTTTACCCAAACCAAATTGGAGTAAGAGGCATTCCTTCTTGCAGTCCCTTTTTAGACAGCAATCATTCACCTTACAGGATACAGCTTTCAGGCTCATAGCAGAGCATAATTCAGGGAATGAAATATGGTATACTACGTACAAGATGTTTTTTCCTAACACTTCTGATTCATTCATAACTGTAACAGACACAGGTCCTGAAGGCACAACTGACTTGTTTCTTTACAGAGTATAAAGGGAAATCATTTTAATGCACCTGAGTTCTTAGCTAGAACACTGTATCTGCCCAATTAAAATTTAAAAACAATCATTATTCATACAATACTATATTTGATAATTTTGCAGAAATAAGGAAGAGTGTTACTAGCTTGCCTGAATTAGTATTGCTTTGCCTAAATTTGTGCTGGTTGCCTGGCCCTTTGGTGCTGGATGTGCAAGAGATCTCCATTCCTCTTAGAGAAGCACTCAAGGTCCCTAAATACATATAAAAATATGGGTATATATTTAAATATATAAATGGCAAACAAAGAGGTGTAGAAGATTTCCTGAGAATTATCCAGCCCAGCCAAGTTAGGCATCTGTCTCTCTTCACAGCTTGTAGATGAGAACTCGGGCTGCTGGAGGCCACTACCTGTGACACCTGATTTGTAAGTCACTCTTCCAACTGCGTGTAAGAAGCACTGATGTGGAACAGACCTCTGTGCCACAAGATCCACAGGATTTACAGGATAAATGCACCAGACGTATTCTGTGCTGCCTACGAGGCTCTTTGCTATTGCCTCACATACTTGCCATGCTGTCGGGATGCCGTGGGAAGGGGGTCCCAACCAGCAGCCCTCAAAACGGAGGAGTTAACCTTCCACTGGAAAAAGAGATCTGTTACAGTGCAAACCTGTGACTTCATCACAGGAAGAAATTAACAGCAGCAGTGTGCCCCCACATTTGTTGTATAATAGCTCAGTGATAGGAATCTTGGAGTTTATGCCTTACTCTGCCTCAAAAAGCTCCAATCCACATCTTAGGAGTGGACAGTAAACACGAGGCTCATGCCTGCTGCAGGGGGAGTATTAACACTTCTCACATTTCCTTTTGAAGTTGAGTGTACAGCAAACAGTGCAAACCCTAAGAAGCTTGGAGCAGATCAAATGAGAGAGAATTAGTTTTTCCACTAAGTATGGCATAAAACTAAGTTTAGGATCTGCTCTCTGGAATACCCATATATTTTTATAGTAGACTTGATTCTAGATTAAATGTCCAGTTAGCACAGCGTGTTCTGCACACAATACAGACAGAAAGTGCAAGTGAAAGAGTCCTGGGAGCAGTGGGTTGAGGTTTCCTAGAAGTATTTGCAGATCAATTGCACTGCACAGTTTTAGGAAGTCCAAGTTTATGACATGGAAGGGAATGTGGTACAGTCTTCTCCTGCTAGAGAAAGACAGGAGCCTGGCCAACAACAACTGGAAATGAATCCTATGTATGAACTAGGGAGAGGAAATATGACACATTATTTTTTACGAGAATTTTCTAAGCAGGAAAAGAATGTTAAGAACCAGGAATCCAGTCTGTGCTTGTAGAAGAGGGAGGATAATATCTGGCTACACTTTCACTGAGCAATTCAGAAATAGATTTAATGTCCTAAAATGCACTGACACCTTGCTTCTGCCTTCAAAAGTTAATTTTGGAAAGTAGTTCACTGCTAAGTTAATTCTCAAAATTCCCCATGCACTTCTTTTATCTTTTAGGAATTAGCTAATTTCAGCTAAAAATAACGAGAAAAGGCTTTTTCATTACTACGTCTGGAAATTTGACTGTACATTGTTCTAGATGCTATTATGTTAAACAGCATAATACAGCTAAACCTTTTGGACACATCAGTGACACCACGAATGTCTGCAGGTAAGAGAAGTGATCTCCCTCTCTCATAAAAGGATTTGATAATCCCCTAGATAACTTCTTGTGTGGTCGGGGCAGTAGCACAATCAAGGAGTTCCACAACCCCCTCCCTCTCACCTCTCCAAACTGTGGAATCTTCCTGCCAGCAGAAGGATTCCCTGCAGGGCAGTCCTTGAGTGACCTAACAACTCTTGGTACTTCACTGGGGACAAAGGGGAGGATCAACAGCCAGAAGGCAGTTCAGTCTGACTCCCCTCCCCTCTTCCCTTCCACTGCTCCAGAGAGGAAGCGCAGGCGAGAGTGTCCCTGCTCTGGGAAGCGTGAGGTGACAGTCAGGTAGAGGCAAAGATATGGACACACATCCATAGGAGGCACAGCAGGCTCTAATACAACAGACACCTATTTTTTCCCTATCGATACATTTGGTTTCATGAGGTATTACTTTATCATTTCTATATACATTCTACAAATAACCCTTCCTGTTTTAAGGAAGTAGTTAAATAAACTGCACTGATAATGAATTATGCATTATTTAAATGCAGAGCTTCCATACTGCCAGTCTGTGCCTTGCTGTTGCACAGTCAGCACTTTTCCCTGATGCAAACAGCGGTGTTCTCTCGCAATGCCAATTAGAAATCAGAGCACACAGTACGAAATCTCTCACGCTGTATAAATGGTTGGATTACGAAACAATCCTTCACTATTTTAACACTTTACCATATTTACTTGTAGATTTGACATAATTTTAAACTCATAACTCATTTCATTCTTAACCCCGCACCTGTCTGGAATGCAACCAGGAAAAACTTTATATAAACTCCAAACGAACTCTTCATATGTAGGAAAATACACTTTCCTTGATAATTTTTTTGGTAAGGTACGAAAAAGAATTTTGCATCTTAACACTCAATAATAAAAACCCCTTTCCTTAAAACTTTATTGGAGAAACAGAGAGGGAAGGGAAAAATAAAAAAGGGAAAGACTAACCTGCATACACGAGCATGGTGATGAGGAGAGCAAGCAAATGGACTCTGTATTTGGGAGTGACACTTTCTGCTCGCAGGACCGCCAGCTGGAAGACGACAGTGAAGAGCAGTTCTATGCAGAACGCCTGCAGCTCCGTGGTCTGCATGGGGCTGCCGCAGCCCTGCGAGAGCGCTGCCGAGTGCGGCTCTGCCATGCCCAGGCTCCACACCAGGCGCATGAACGCCCTGGCGAGCGCGGCGGCCGCGAACTGCGCGGCGATGCGGAGCGCCGCGTCCCCGGGCGCGGCGGAGCCCGCCCAGAGGGGCTGCAGGGCGCCGCAGGGGTTGCAGGCGCTGCCCGCCAGCGTGAGGCCGTGCAGCACGGTGAAGCCGTAGGTGAGGGTCAGCGCCGTGTGCGGCCGCGGCTCCGCGCCGCCCAGCAGGCTGAGCTCGCCCGTGCAGGCGCACACCTGGAAGGTGCTCAGCATCTCCAGCGCCAAGGCGCGGAGCCGCGGGCGGGCGCGCAGCCGGCGGCGGGCCAGCCTCCTGCCCAGCGCCACGGCGGACACCACGGCGGACAGCAGCAGCAGCGAGCCCCGGCCCAGCCGCGGCGCCAGCAGGCGCGCCACGCTGCGCCCGAACCCGCGGGACGCGCCCGTCACCACGCAGGCGGTGCCGTCCCACCCCTCCTCGCTCCCTGCCGGGCCCGGTGTTCCCGGTGTTCCCGGTGTTCCCGGTCCCGGCTCCATCCCGGTACCCGGAGTAAGGCGGGGGGGGGAGCCGTGGGAACGCTCCGCCCCACGTGACCCGCCCCATTCATGACCCCGCCGCTTTGTGAATGGGCGCGCCCGAGCGCGCGCGCCGCCGCCGCCGCCGCTGATTGGTCCGTCCGCTGTGACTGGGGGGAAAGGGGGCGGGGCCGGGGAGGAGCGCGCGCCCCCTGGCGGTGGGAGGGGGGGGGGCCGGGAAAGGGGAATGGGGATGGGAATGGGGATGGGATGGGAATGGGAATGGGATGGGGATGGGGATGGGATGGGGATGGGGATGGGGGATGGGATGGGAGTGGGGATGGGAGTGGGGAT
>JAWWMP010000001.1:30230429-30350224 GCA_035047865.1 Dendrocincla tyrannina | reverse complement strand
ACGCTCTTCCGATCTCCCCGCCGCCCGCGGGCTCCGGGCGCGCCGCCCCCCCGGCGGGCGCTGCGGAAGCGCGCATGCGGGAGCGCGCATGCGGGAGGAGGGAGGGCGCGCTGAGGGGCCCGGCGCGCCGTGCGCGCTGCCGGCTGGACTTGTGCCGCTGTTCGTACGTCCCAGCAGGCACAAAGGCACCGAGGAACCACAGGAGCGGCTCGGTTGGAAAAGGCCCCCGGGGTCAGCGAGTGCAGGCTGCGGTGGAACGCCAGCGCTGTCCCGGGACACCCCCAGGGCAGGGGGCTCCACCGCCTGCCGGGCAGGCCGTGCCAGCGTCTCGTCACCCTCCCAGGGCAAGGAGGCTGGCGAAGGGTCTGGAGCACAAGTGCCATGGGGGAGCTGGGGATGCTCAGCCTGGAGAAGAGGAGGGGGCTCAGGGAAGTCCTTACGCTCCATACAACCACCTGGAAGGTGGGTGTAGCCGGGGGGGGCGGCCCCTTCTCCAGGCAACCAGTGACAGGACAAGGGGGCACAGTCTCAAGCTGCGCCAGGGGAGGTTGAGGTTAAACATTAGGAAGAATTTCTTCATAGAGAAAGGGTGATTGGGCATTGGAAGGGGCTGCCCAGGGAGGTGGTGTGGTCACCGTCCCTAGAGGTGTTTAAGGAAAGATTGGATGTAGCGCTTAGTGCCATGGTTTAGTTGGCAGGGTGGTGCTGGGTCATAGGTTGGACTCGATGATCTCAGAGGTCTTTTCCAACCTAGGTGATTTCTGTGAAGAAATTCTTCCTAATGCCCCACCTAAACCTCCCCTTTGCACAGCTTAAGACTGTGTCCTTTGTCCTCTCACTTGTTACCTGGGAGAAGAGACCAACCCTAACCTGGCTACAACCTCATTTCAGGTAGCTGTAGGGATTGGTAAGGTCCCCTCCCGAGCTTCCTCCAGGCTAAAACCCCCCAGCTCCCTCAGCCCCTCTTCATAAGACTTCTTCATTGGCTACAAGCTACACAGTTATCTTATAATTAGGAGTCTATCTTCTATTGGTCAATGATTCTCTCCCTTCTGACACTAATTATGCCACATGCTCAGCCTTTCTCTTCCTTTGGGTCAGTGGGTTTCTTGGGTTGGTGGTCTGTGACCTGGTATTGTGATCTCCCCCTGCTGGAGTTACCTGTTACCAGCGGGAGCTGATTCAGCACAGTTGCTGAGTTGCCTTTATAAGTTTCTTCCTTATCTTGGGAGTTCTGCCAAGTGTCCTTGTGGCCTGTAAGTTCTGCATTCTTTGTGTCTGCTGTCAGTGGTGCATCCTTCTCCTCAAGCTTTGCTAACCTCCCCCAGGTCTGAGGTCATTGAAACACGTGGAACCCTAAACTCTTGACAAGGTAATTCTACCCACAGGTGATTTGTCTTTCTAACACCTGGACATCACTTAGAGCTTGCTTGTCAGCTGCTCTTGGTTTCACAGATTAAATCTCCTGTTGATGATGTTTGAAACTATATAAAGATTAAACATCAAAGAGCATTCTTTCTTAAGAAAATTTTTACATTTTCCACGTTTTGCAACAAGAGGAATTTCTTTTCTGTGTTCTTGAGAACCTGGCAGTGCAAAAAGTAGGTGCACAGGTTGCTTCAGTCTCTTCCTCCCACTCACTTTCTGGGAGGAGGCATTTGACAGAACACCCAGAACGCCCAGAGAAGGCAGGTGGTGGTTCTGGGGCTTCTCCAATGAAAGTAGTGCTAAAAATAGTCATTGTCCTCATCCTGCAGCATGTTGGTAATGCTGGCTTTCATGGCAGGCCCCAAATAGCCCCGGGATGGTCCTAGAGAAATAGGCACGGCCTCCTTTAGGATAATTCTTTGGGCCTGGTAACTGAGAAGAGTCAGTCCAGCATGAGGTAATTGGGAAATGCTTCCTGTCCCATTAGGCTGGGGCTGGGTTTTCCTCCAGTCTCTCCCTGCAGTGCAATTTTGCAGTGTTCAGAATGCGTTGTACCTCTCAACAGAGTGTTTTTCTGGTGGGGAGAGAGAAATAAATGCCTGGACTCTGAACACATGAATGGCTGGATGCGTGTTAGTTTTCACCCTAATAAAATAAGAATAAATGTGTTTTGTTGTGCTTTTTTTACTGCTTTTCATGCTGTTAGTGACTGGTGGTTTTTTAGGCGGGCCCAAATCCTGATTTTATGAACTCTAAAACTGAAGCGCTGCAAGCAGCAGTAACCACTGTGCTGCAGTTCAATGCACCTGCAAGGAGGGACAAATGCTGAATGTTTTTCCAGGATTCCAGTATCCAGTCTTTTTGCCACAAGGTGGCATCAATGACAGCTTATCAGACCTCGCAGGAATGACTTTTGCCCGACCAAGGTCCGTGTATCAATCAATACAGTGTATTTCTTCCAAGGAAGCAATACACAAGTATATTGCTTTCAAGCAACAAAAGTAAACCCTTTCAGCTGAAGGTCATCCTACCATAAAGATCAAAGTTGAAAAACACAGAATTGTTCTCTAGGAGGGAATGAGAAGCTCTTCCTCATTTCCAGAAATGACCGTCAAGACAAGGGGGCTTAAGAAGTTTGAGGATAAAGGAGTATTTGGAAGGCTCAGTTTCCCAGAGGATCATTTAGCTTTGAGAAATAGGGATGTTTTTACAAGCAAGGGTCAAAAAACAGGAGTTGAACAGTGATAATGTAAAGAGAGGAAAGGAGAAAATGACAGAGTAGTTAATATTTGTTTTTTATTGTTTGTACAAGATTAAATGTCAAGAAATGTGAGTGAGGCATGGCAGCATATATGACATGATTGTGCTAAGTCGTGACATAAGTCCCAAATTTCACTTCCATGAAAACCATGCGTTGAAGCAATTGCTTTTCTCAGCAGAGATGTTCTGTAGCTGTAATACGGAAGAAAAAAACCCAATCATATCCTTTATTTAAGACTTTTGATGAAATTAAGGAATGTCCAGTTAGAAGTAAGGATCAGAATAAGAAAATGGGCTTTTAATATATATAGAAAGTCCTCTGTTTTATTTGTTTGTTTATTTCTCTCACCGCAGCTTTATGCACTCAGTTTTGAATTCACTGCTGACCATGTGCACAATTATGGATGTGGTCAGCACTAACTTGGGAAAATTATCTTCCAATTTTCTTTCCTACCAGTGCTATTGTAGTTTTTATTAAATTCTTGTATAAAGGTGACATGTAGAGACTGGAGTGTGTTGGTCTAAGAGTTCTCTTGCACATGCCAAAAGTGAATTTCGGAAGAGCTTGTTTTCCAAGGAGATAAAGCAGAAAAATTCTGATAATAGCTTTATGTGTTATTTGGGAATAATTTGGGAATTTAGTATTCCTTTACTTACACAGCTAAGCACAGTCATGCGTGTTGTTCCTGTCCTTAAAGGCTACCAGAGAACATAAACATCATTGCCAGTCTCTTTCTGAGCCTTGAACAGTTACTTGTGCATGTCACCAGTCATGAATTGGTCATTTTAAAATAGAGTAATAAGGTAGATGTTTGATTTAACAGCACACTCTCGAGGTGGATTACTGAAGTATGGATTGTTTTTTTTTTTTGTCTTTTTTTACTATAGTATAGTTGGTGCCAATGACATGAATAAAAGGTCAAACAAGCTGTAGTTGTCTGTGTGACCAGCTGCAAATGCATCACCTTCCTGATGTGCATATAACTGTATTTTCTGACCACCAGAGGGTAGTGTCATTCCAAACAATTGCTGTTGGTGTGCTCCTATAGCAGCTTTATTTTGTGTTTTGCCACTGGGAGATGAGAATATAGATCTCCTACGTACAAGTTTAAGCCCTTAATTTTGTAATTTATAAAAAGGAGTGTTCAAGCCTGAAATCTCTTTTAAAATTCATTTTACACTCTTTAGGTTTTTTGATACTGAATGGGTTAGACTCATCAGTTTCCTCTTCCTTGTGGCATTGCTTGCTCCTTGTCTCATTCCAGGTTGTCCTTTTGTCTGCTCTCTCCTCTGTGTACAAGATTCCTTCAGGCTCCTACCTGCTCTATACCAGGACATAAATAGCTTCCCTTTTCTGTGAAACATCCCATTTTCTTTTCTCCTTATTTCAGAGTCCCTCCACATCCTTTTCTCCCATTTTCCCTTCCATGCATATCAGTTCTTGAATTTTCCTTCCTATTTGTGTGTATTCCTACTTTCTCTTCTCTTCCATTTCCTGCTTTTTCTGTATGCAGTTAACTGATCTTAGCTCTGTGCTCTTCTTTCCTAAAATTTCCTCATCTACTTCCTTTTCCTATGGGAAGCTGAGTCATTTAGAGGGCATGAGCATGCCAAGAATTCTTGGATGGGATTCTTGGGACTCTTGCAAAGGTGAAATTGGGCATTATCATCCTGGAAAACACTGGCAAGTGCTTCCATCCACAGTAATGTTGATGAATAATTGCAGAGGAGCTGAATCTGTAGTTCAAGTAATTATATCCCAGGGAATCAGTGAGCCCCGTTTTCTTTGTTGTGGTTTAGTTGGTTTTCCCCAGATTAGTAGATTTCCACTGACATTTAAAGCTTTATTGGAAATTGATTACATAAAGTAAAAGTAGTCATAGTGCCTCCAAACAGAACATCCTTGTGGAGTGCAGGCCTGGGCAAGCTCAGGCACGGCTTCAGCACAGCTTTTCTTAGCAAGTGCCTGCAGAAGCTTAGGACATTTCCCTTTTCCAGCTGCTTTTCCCAGCAGTTGGAGGGATGGTGCCAGGATTTGCACCAGAGGGCAGTCGGAAGCTCTGCTGTACCTGTCCTGCTGTGCAGACAGTAATCCTGGGGCATGGGCTGTAGGAAAGAGCCAGGGATGATATCATCAGGGGAGTTTCTCAGTCTGAGCTCTCAGACAATACACCCGGGAGTGTTTGATTCCAGGGCAAGAAATGCCACTGCCTGTGCAGGCCATTGCCGTGAGGGCATTACACAGATCAAAGTGCAGAAAGTGTACACTCTTTAGGGCTCTGCTGGTCCCAGCAAATTAAACAGCAGCAGGGATGTTCCTGAGCGCCGGAACTCAGTTGTTTCTACTCATTAATCCTTACATGGTTTTAGCCCAGGCCAATGAACAGTGTCCCAAAATATTCCAGAGTGGCTTTGGGGATGCATCCTGCTGTCCCCAATAGGCAGACTGTGTGCTTTCACTGACTTTTTGAGGCTTTCATAGAATGGACATTGGATGTCCTGTGCCAGCTGGCCTCAGGGGCAGAGACCGGTCCCAGACTTGTTTAATTTACCAATGTGAGTGTAATCACAGTGACTAGGCCCAGCCACTGGACTGAAAATCTGTTTTTGCAAGCCCTGTTTGGTTTAGGCAGCAGCATCTGAAGGGGGGGTTTACCCCCATCTGTTCCCCCACTCTGCTACCAATGGTTACTGCATTGTACAAAAGGTCCAGAAGGTTTCCTTGCTCTTCAGTCATGACTGGCCACCTTGCAGAGTAATTGAGTTAGACCACTGATTTTTGTTTTCTGATCACGCTGTTAGTTTTCATGGGAAGGACCTTTTTTTTTTTCCCCCTAAAAATGTAACAAATAATGTTATTTTATGAGGTGAATCATGGAGAAAGAAGTCTCTAAACCACCTGGTGTTCATAATCTCTGAAGCAATAAGACATATACAAATTAATATAAATAAAATTACTATTCCATAGTAATAGACACAGCCTTCAACATTATACATAACTAGATATTTTGTTCTAGAAACCTACCTGTTATTACTGCAGTAGGGTGTGTAGAATTAGGATTCTAAAGAACATTTTTATTAAGACTGGAGCAAAAATAAATTAAGTAACGCTGATTCAAAGGCAGGTCCTGTTAGAAAAAGATCCTTCCATTAACTGATGATTTATTTTTTTATGACCACAAGAGTATTTCTCTTCTTCTCCTGAGACTAAGATCCAGAATTCAAGTGAATCTGACAGTTTTGAATTTTAAATCAGAAGGATCTAACTTTCCTGGTTTTGAAGACAAGCTCACAGGCATAATCCTAGAATGGTTTGGGTTGGAAGGGACGTTAGGGATCATCTCTTTCCAACCTCCTGCCATGGGCAGAGACACCTGCCACTAGACCAGGTTGCTCAGGACCCTGTTCAGTCTGGCCTTGAAAACTTCCAGGGATGGCACAGCCATAAATTCTCTGGGGAACCTGTTTCAGCGCTTCACAGGGAAGAATTGGTTCCAAAGATCTGATCTAAATGCACACTCTGTCAATTTAAAGCGATTTCTTCTTGTGCTATCACTACCAAAGTTCTCCAGCTTTGCTGTAGTCTCTTTAGGTACTGGGAGATTCTCAGTACCTCCCAGAGCCTTCCCTTTTCCAGGCTGAAAAACTTCAACTCTCTCAGCCTGTCTCTGTAGCAGAGGTGCTCCAGCCCTCTAAGCATCTTTGTGGCCTCTGGACTCTCTCTAGTAGGTCCATGTCCTTCTTATGTCGGGGCCCCAGAGCTGGGTGCAACACTCCAGGTGGGGCCTCGCCAGAGTGGAGTAGAAGGAGAAAGTCCCTCCCTTGACCTGCTGGCCACGCTGCCTCTGATGCAGCCCAGGACACAATTGGCTTTCTGTGCTGCAAATACATATTGCTGGCTCCTGTTGAGCTTCTGGTCAACCAACACTCCCAAGTCCTTCTCCTCAGGGCTCCTCTCAATCCCCTCATCCCCCAGCCTTTCTTTGTGCTTGATATTGCCCCACTTTATACATAAGGCCTTGAACTTGGCTTTGCTGAACTTCATGAGTTGGCACCAGCCCACTAAATCCACCCTAATCAAAAAGGATGAAAGTTAAAACAAAAAAGCTAAAAGCAGAGGAAAACTTCACATTTTTTAAAGGCTCTTGGTTTTTTTAAGGACATTTCTGGTTTTTAGTTTGTTTGCTTTTTTCCTCTTCTGAATTATGTAATGCAAAATCATCCTTAGCTTTTCCTTTCTGAAGTGGTCATGTTAACTGCCACAGCCCCATTCATGACAGTACAGTGACACTTGCTAACAAAAATTGCACAGTGTGCAGTCCTTCATCTTTGGTTTCCATCGTGTTGCTTTCCAGAACATTCTTGTTCCAGAATCCAACTGCTCGCCTTAAAGCACTGTCCTATATTGAACAGGGAGTTCATGATGTGAATGCTTACTGTCTCAATATATCTGTTACATACAATGTTCAAAATATTTTTAAGTTGCTTATGAACATACTGTACTTCATTATGTGAGGTAATATAGAACCATATTTCTAACAATGCAGAAACCCAGTAGAAAACCCTGAGCTGATATGACTCATTTTCAAGTATATTTAGGACAACTGATTCCAAAACAACCAGCTGAATTCTCTGCTTCTGTTTATTATGCATGGTGTCATAGATCAACAGAAATTATCATAGCTTTGGTATCTTTTTACCTGTGATTGTTTCCAAGTAAAAGAAAAAGTCTAAGAGCAAAACACAATATTCTGCTGAACTTGTGAAAAAGATACATTACTGAATTCCAGTTGCTCCCGCTGATAATTAGCTTTCTCTATAAAGTGCCATGGAACAGAATCAACAAATAAACTACCACTGTGATTTGGAGTAGCTCCAGTGAATATTTTTATACAAATATAGTTTGAAGGCTAGAAAGGTTAAGGGAGACTGTATTGTCTCCTGTCACACTAAAATATATTTAATATGAATTTGTGTTTTGTAGGGTTGTGTTAGAGATTTGGAATACAGCAGTCTTTTAGCACGCTGTCTTTGCACTCTGAAAACTGGTTCACACTCGGTTTTGTCTTTCTCCTTCGTGTATCCAGGTTGTGAGTGGTATTCACTGTACTTTGTGAGTAGGAGGGCTTGTACTAGCTGTGTTCCCTTTTGCCCTTGCTACCAAAGCAGTGCTTTGGTGCAGGCAAAGCACTTCTTGAATTAAAGTTTGATTGTAGGTAAACTGCACTCAAGCATAAATCATCTCCCTCTATGATGCTGGCACATCTGCCAAGTGCCCTTCTGAACCAGTAATCAGACATCGCATTCACTTGATGTGTATAAAAGCATTTATCAAAAATATATATGCTAGCAAGTGTGCCAGAAACTTCTTTGTGAGAAAGAAGTGAGTTCTTTTGTTCTCCCTCTCTCAATTGTTAGTGATAATGACTCATGTGTTGCTTATAGCCTCAGAAGTACAAGAGCAGTAGTTCAGAGAGCAATTGGGAGCTCTGCGTTTCTTTATGAACAGGTGATGAAAGATTTTAAGAGTAGAAAGGAGGCAGCCAATCTCAGAAGGATTTGAGTCAGACAGCTGCAGCAGCAAGCTTGACCAAAGGTGAGTGGAGAACCAGATACAAGGGGAACAATCACAACTTTTAGTTGGCTCTGATGTTGTCTGCCTCTGGTGTCAAAGAAAAGATTGTGTCACTGTGGAAAAGGAACATGACTGATTTATGCCTGGTTTTGTGTTTGCACCTTCCCTTTGAGCTGCACCATGTCCGTCCTGGTTCCCTTTGGAGAGAGCATTTTGTAAGCTCATCTTTGCTGGGATCCCTGTTCATAAGGTGCATTTGTTCACTGTTCCTGAAGCCACGAAGCTGAAAAAAAGGAAAACTTCAGCATCAGACAGGAAGATCAATTTGAGTGAGCGGCTCCCTGTGGCAGAAGTTGATGTTAGTGAAGTTGTTGCTTCTAGCAGGAGGAGACATCTCATGCCTGTTTATCATTTAATTCACATAATTGCTTTAAAAGTTTAATAAGATTAAAGCTTTATTAACACAACTCTTTCTTTCAAGCAGATACAGTACTCTGGGGGATTATCACAGCTTTTGTTTGCTTATATTTCATATTTTAATATATATATTTTTTCCAGTGTAAGAAGAGTTGCTGAGTGGATGACCCCCTTCTATAAAGGAATCATAATTTATTTGTGAGAGATGAGGTAATGTAGTAGCAAAGCATGTGTGCTAGTCAAGAGAGGTGCAGTCTAATCATTATTGCATAATCATGTATTGTGGGCCTGTTTTGGTTCACGCTTTGTCTGTCTGCAGCCTTCTACTTGTCAATTGGCAGTGTCAACACTTGGGTGTATGGATCATCACTGCCATGTGGCATGCAATGAGATCTCAGATGGGATCTCTAACCCTAATGTAATATAAATAATTAGAAATTACAATGATACTGGAATATTACATGAACATTAAAAAGCATGTTTCACAGCACTGTTACAAGCTGCAGTAAAATATTACTCATTTTACTGAGTAGTAAATCAACAGACAGTTAAATGCCTTGTCTGGGATGACAGGAAGGCTGTGGGTTATGTGGAGCAGCATCTAGGCCTCTTGACTCCCAAGTTTGTACAGTGATCACTAAATCAATGTATCAAAGCCCCTGCCCTTTCCAGATATTCCCTCCAGCCACTTCAAGTTATTGGTAAACCAGAGAACTGTGATATCAGAAAGCGTAACAGAGCTCGTGTATGTAGAGCACACAGTCTGTGCTCAGGGGGCTGGGTAGGACGTAGCTGGTTTTCCTTTACCTTCAACTGCTCCTGCTTGAGTATTCTGGGTCAAAAAAGTCAGCAGTGGGTTTGCTATTTGCTGTGAACATGCTGGGCCCAAGCTGAATCAACTAGGGTTTTGAAAGCTGAGGGTGAGATGAAGGCACTGACTACCAAGAGACTTTTTCTTCCTCAGGAAGATGTTAGGCATCACCCTTCAGGATAGATAATAGGAGGTTACTTGAAGGATAACATTGAGACACCAGATCTTAGAAACAAGTTCTGTGTCAAGCCTGCCAATCCTCGATTATTTTGTTTCTACCTTTGTATGAGTTTTAGCCTCTTGAGAGGTGCCACGTGAAAGTCTCTGGAACCTGAACTTCCATGTCAACTTTAAACAAAGACTGGTTTAGGGTCAAATTCAGCCAGTGCATAACTAAAGACAACTGCTAATTTTCTGTAAGGCCAAAAGTTTCCCAGAATTTAAGCTTTTTTATAAAAACTCAGTTTCTTCCACCTTTCTTGATTTCAAGCCTGCAGGATTTCAGAAACCAATTCAGGATGTGACTGAAATGTGTTTTCAGAAATCTTTGGGAAAAATAATTCTGGGAACATGAACGGATGCCTTTCTTCTCAGTGGGTAACACTTCTGAACTTAACAAGTGAAATAGTTTCATTTTAGTTGGAATCTCACTGAGGAATGTGCCATCTCTATTTCCCAGTCTGCCTAGGGGCCAAGTAACCCTGGAAAATTACTATTTTAAAATTGATAGAAAGAGTGACAGGAGCAGTAACAACTGTGCTGCTCAGTTAACCACTTAGATCTAGTAAAAAGAAATGTCTTTATAGGCTTGTCAAGAGAGCAGTAATACAATACAAACATATGAAAACAATAAATTAACAATATTTTTAGGGCTAATTTTAAGGCAAGACAGAATTTGCTAATTAAATTTATCGATTACATGAAATTGGAAGACAGTATCAAAATGAAGAAGAACTGAAACATCATGTAAGAAGCACTGCATAACTTCAAGGACTGGAGTAAAGAGGTCACAAAAGTCACGTACTGAGGACTAAGGAAAAAATTCTGACAGAAGAGAGGAGGTGTGCAGAAAAAGTAGCAGTAAAACCTCTGGATTCAGTTGTCAGCTGCCAGTGTGTGGACCAGCTGTAAGAAATGCCCAGATGAAGGCAAATGAAATCTTGAAATGTCTCTGGTTGCTTTTTCAGGATACATGGAGGAAGCTAATGCTGCACAGAGAGATGACGTGTTTAATGTAAAAGACAATATTGACGCAAGAACAAATGGGAAGATATAAGTATGAAGTGAGAAGTAGTGGAATATTTCTAAGCCAAAACCCAAGCACATTTATTTTAAGATTTGATTCCCATGCTTCTAGTAGCAGAGAACATGAATTCACAATTCAAAGAATTTTTTCCAGTCATGTTATCAGTTATGTTCCCAGAATCACAGCTGAAAAATGTGCAGGCACATTTACTGTCAATAATACTTTTCATTGCTAAAATACAACCACCTCCAAGAAACCTGGGAAGTAATTTTGCCAATTGTATCAGGGTTCACGAGGCTGTGCCAGAACACAACTGACCCTGTTGAGTTTGTCTAAACAATAAATATAAATGGGAAGTGGGCATTTTAATGAAGCTGAGGATCAAACAGAGGATCTCAGTAATGCAATGTCTCTCCCAGTCTGCTCTTGGCAGAATCTTCAGCCCAATCTCTGAAAAGTAAAATTGGACTCAAATAGGACAGGGGAAAACTGACTTGCTTGTCAGAGCAAAACTGAAAGTCAGCAAAGGGAGAAAAGTGCAGGTTTTCTTCCAGAAGTAAATATACCTTAAAAAGACAGGACCTGACCCTTTTTTATGTGTCAGGGCTTAAAAGAAATTTTGGATATGGAGGATTCTGTATCAGGGTTTGCAAAGTGCTCACTCCAGACCAACACCACAATCTCAAACCGGTCAACCACCAGTAACAAGGATAATAAATGTTTAAAATTCCAAGACACAGACTTACAATGAATCGATAGCTTGTTAACACTACATGGAAGTTGAATCCTGCTGGTTCTGATGAAAACAGGGTGTGGAGAAAAAAAAATAAATTAAAAAAAGGTAGCCTTTTTTTATGCTGAAAGATGCAATGCATTCAAAGCATACTTAAATATATTCAAAACATGATAATTAGCTGCATGGATCCCGAGTGACTATGTGTGAAAACCTATTCTCTCTCTTAGTGCTTATAATTTGAGATGAATCTACTGAATGTCAAGGGTCAGTAGACCATAATATTCCAAATTTCTTCTGAAATGCGACTGATATCTTACCAGAGTAATCACAGCTCATATGCAGACCATGAAAAAGCATAAGTCTCAATAAAAATAATAATTTTCCTTTAATGAGTTGTAATAGGACCTCTGTTCGAGACTACCTATTTAGTTTTAATTAACTAATGTTTTTCAGCTGATGGTCTGTCTTAGGCTGACTCATCCCTACTTCCCCCTGAAATTTCAGCCAGAGCTGTTCAGTTGGTTCCCAGTATGAAAAAAGCAGAATAAGTTGGTTTTCAGTGTTAAAATATCTTAGAAGCTCAGATGCTTTTGTGGAGGTTTTTTTGTTTGGCAAGAGAACGGACTATGTGTCAAGACTGTGCCTCTTGTGCCTGTGAAAATTGACCTAAATTTGGCCAAGTCAGAAGGCTTTAAAAAAGGATCTCACTTCTCATCTTCTGGGGAGATGTGTTGAACTTCAACAGTAAAATAAAACAGTGGGTGGGAGGATGACAGAGACTGGATGAGAAGATGATGGGAGAGAAGGGACATAAACAGGAAACTAGGACTGGCCTTATGAAGGTGTTGGATTGGCTGTGGGGGAGTAGAGAAAGATTTACCTAAACAGTCTGGTGTGCGTGGGGACAAATATATTGGACAAACAAAACAGAAATGACAGATGTATGGGAAGCGAGAAGCTGAGACTGAGCAAGAGATGTTCCCTGTAGGACTGGAGAGATTACTCCTCCACCTTCTAGGATATTATAAAGACAAGAAGGAAAAAATGAGGTTCTATTACAAAGAAAACCATAGAAAGCTATCAAATCAAATATTATTTTCTGTCTTCAGGTTTGGTCAGCTTACAGCGAAAATGATTTTGGAGCATACATGAAATTAGGAGAGAAAAAGAAATTGAGCTGCTGTTGCTTTAAAAGGTGGATTACTGATGTATCCATGAGAAATCTAAATTATGGTTTTGTACAATTATCATGGTAAGATCTGTATTTCAAAAGGAGACTCAGTTTACTTAAGACTCAGATTACATAAACTTGGTGCATGAAGGCAAATGACATCAACCTGCTCCTGAGTGAGTGTTGTTCTTTTTGTCAACCAAATGAGGAAGCAGGGATCTGTGGAAAAACATCACCAACTCAGATAATTCAAATCCATTATAGGATATGTATGCAAAGGACAATAATTAAGGCGATGCAGCGACATTCACTGCCTTTTAGTGTTCTTTTTACCCTCTTTTTTGAGTGTTTAATTAACACTGTGTATTGTTTGTAAAGAGGTAGAGCTTGGAAGCCCTAGGCAAGGATTCTAAGGCTTTGCAGTCAGAAACCCAGATTCTTCAGTTACTACTGACTTGGACTACAGCTGAAAAACTGAGCTGTATGAACTTTGTCTGGGAACATGAATAGCGGTGTGTAGTCCCTGACTTGCATATTTAGACTCTGTGCTTTTCAGTACTGGAGACGTGTTATCTTTGTACAGTTTCCACTATCTTTTGTTACCACCTTAGGACTCTAAATTCTGTGCTGATAGAGATGGTTAGTAATGTAATCTAAAACTTTTAAAATCCTTAAGGCTCGCTGGTGCATGTCAGAGCTCCCCAGCTGGATGTTGCAGGCTGAGTGCTGTTAACAGACAATAGGGATTGTCATTTGGTTTCGTTGTAAATGCCTGTGGTTTTGAAGACATCTACTCTTCTTCCCACAGAGCTCAAAGTGACTTGGGCATGCAGCAGTGGCTGTGAAAGTTTCTGGCTTCTATGCATTTCTTACAGTTTTAGATAAGCTGCTTGGTTTTGTAACAGATGAACCAGCTGGAATCATCTTCCCTGAAAACGCTTCAGTGAGTGTCACTCATCACTGCAGGCAGGCAGGCAGTCAGGGACAGTCTGTCTGTCTGGTTCTTCATCCCGCAGTCCCCTCTGACTGAGCTGGGAGAACAGGGCTTTCTCAGGTCAGGGGACTTGTCTGGGGAGCTCACTCACCGTGGTTGCCAGCTATCATCCTGCTGCAGCTTCCTTCAGATCTCCAGGTGCTGATCTTGGAAGTCAATACATTCTTTGGCAGATGGGTCTCACCCTTCTTCTTTAAACTAATTTGGTATGTTTAATACAGGGAGGTTGTGTGATACACTTCAGTTTCTGCAGTATCCTAGAAGCCTGGATAAAAGATTTAGTGAAAAGGAAAAAAAAGATAGCAGTAGGCTAAAGTTGTCGTGGTCTGCTTGCATGGAAGTCTGTAGACTTACACCTGGAATGACTCTGGTCTAACACGTACAGCAAACTCGTGACTGACAGGAGTATTTGGTTCAGACTGCAGGCATGCAGATGAACTGTAACATCAAAACTTTTCATTCCAATTGAAATAACAAAAGTCATCTCATGCACTCAGACAAACTTTGGTTTCATCAGCTGCCTTCTTTGATCTTCAGTAAGCACCAGTGATCACCCTTTAAATGATTCCTTTGTTATATAAGGGAGAAGTGCTAGTGTAGATGTTCCTAATGACGTCCCCTCTGCCACAGAAGGTGACACCACAGCAAACAAAAGCAGCGGGCATAGCTAGCAAAACTGTTCTCTTGCAATCAAAGTGTAGATAACACTTTGACATGATGTCTTCACTGCTATATAATGCTTTCTTTGGGATTGCATTGCAAGCAAAAAGGCAAATTACTTTAAAGGAAACCCAAATCTCTGCGGAGTGGAGGACTTGAGTGTGCTAGCTCTTTATTGGCCATCCTGCAGAGCAGCCAGCAAACTGCAGCTTAACCAGAAAGTCTCTCAGGACCACTAATCTGGCCTTGATGAAAGTGGAGGCTTTACAACAAATCTGGAGAGTGTAGGGGCAAGTGGAGATCAGGCAAAAAGTAAAAAGAGCTAACAAAAATAGTGTCACAACAAGGGTATAAGTTTGTTTTGTAAAATAACTTATTATTGACATGGAAAATAGAGTCTTTCAGGACTTCAGTGCAATAGTTGGTGCGTTGCCACAAAGAAAACTGAGTCAAATAGACAAAAGTGAGGATTATGGCAAGAATGGTGACATAAACAGGTGAGGTCAAAGTTCCCTACTTATTTGGATTTTCCACGATTGTGTCACGTGAGCCCATGAAACTGGCTGTTTTGTGCCATGTTACCTATGTCAAACAACAGGTTGTGAAGGAAAGGCTCATGGAAAACACGCCAGTAAACAGCAAAAGGGTCGAACTGCACCCTGGTTTTGCCAAGCTCTGTCTGGGTTGACAACTAGCAGATGTCGGGGTGTTGTCACTGCCTGTGTGTATGTTGTGCATGTTTTTTGAGGCCTGTGTGATTTGGATATGCTAAATTGTCTATGAAGAGGCTGCGCTTCACATGGTCTGCTGGTAGGTCCTGGGCAAGTGCAAATTCTGCTCTATATACTGTCTGTAAACCTAAAAAAGATAATTTTTCTAACATTTTATGAAGTAGATCAAGACTTAATTAGCTTGTTTTGGAAGTGGTTTGCAGAGTGGACCTAAAAGGGAAATCTCTCATTCCTCACACCGTGCAAAGCAGTAATTTCAGCTGCATTTCTGCGCACCCTAAATCCCTTCATGTAACTGTGCTGTTAAAAAAAAAAAAGGCAGAAGGCTAAAGTGGAGGAACACTTTGGAAATTGTGAACTTCCCATATAGTTCTTGAGGATTTGGGTTGCTTGCTGAGCTGATTTATTTTTTAAAAGCACTTAAGGTTATGCATTTAAATTTTCCCTTACTAAGTGGCCTTACAACCTGCTGTTGTTTTTGTGATCTTAGTCATCACATTATCTTACAGGGTTTGGGAAAGAAAACAAGGAAAAGATACAGCCACTGGCAATCTCTAATATGAATTTGTTTCATAATAGCATCCTGTTTACTTTTCCGTGTTTCCACACAAATCTTCTGTTCTGCACCTCCTTATTAAGCCTGAGGACTGTCTGCTGAAGGAAACAGGTTCTGTAGTGGGAAGGAACCACATGTAGTTCCTACCTAGGCTAACAAAAGCTTAAGCAGACTTACCAGTGGTGTGAATATAGTAGCATATACTCTGAAGGTCATTTTTTTAAATTGCTCTAATTTCTATATGTACACATGGTGCAGAACAAAATAGAGATTACAAAAGGAGGTGATGAACTCCTGGTATCCTACTCCCTGGCATAATATAAATGATTATGAAGGATACTGAGCAGAGGACATCAGGTCCACTTATCTTATTAGGTCTTTTTCCTGGGTATATTTATGGTGCCTGTTTGTTACAGAGATTAGTCATGTATCTGCAATGTTGGATGGTTTTCCTCCATTTGTACACAAGGATGTGGTGCTCCCACTGCAAATATATAGATAAATAAACATAATAACTCCTGCTTTTTTCAGTACCAGTGGGCGGGTTGGACGTGTGTGTGTGTCATGATGGAGCTGTGACTTCAGGCTTGGCAAACTATTATTGGATCATTTAGGTAGGAAATTATTACTCATAATTAGTGTTATGGTGGTGCCTACAAGCCATGGCCTTGCCATTGGGAGTACTGATAAAAACATCGGGTGGAAGCCTTGATCTTGGTCTGTATAGGACATATAGTTCAGGTATGACTTTCATTTATGAGCATTTATTGGGGTTTTAATGACTGTATGACCTAGGCTGGTTGCATGTTTTGTCTGCTTAGTTTTTAAATCTGAAATGCATCAGCCAGAGATTGTGGCATCCCTGGTGACTATGCAGGGTATACACAGGCTAACAGCAGAAAGGCTGATTCCTGTCCTTTTTTGCTCTTGAAGAGAGACAAAAATTAGTGAAAAATTAGGATGATTAATAAAATAAGCAGCATTTCCAGCATACCAACTGCTTCTTTGTGGCTGAGCATTAAGGCATCATCCTTAGCCTAAATTTCATTGTGGAGGCTGCAATGCTATTCTTATGGATTTTGTAAAGTTCTTCTTGCCAAAGGACAGCATGGGAGAAAACATCACTGTGCTTGAGGGAGTTCCAGCCTGATGAATAGCAAATGGTGATACCTGGCAGACTGTCCCCCCCCCGCTGTTCCAGATACACCCTTATGCCCTGCCCGAGGGCAGTCAGTGAAGCTGGAGATGCTGCAGCTCCTAGAGAGAAATTTCTTTGATCCACTTGAACAAGCAAATGTGAGCACCATCCCACAGAGATTATCCTTCTGTGAATGTAACTTATTGTTTATTCCAGTGGTATTCTCTGGCAGGAATATCTAAGGATCAAAGTACTACTTTTGGAGCATTGTCCTATTGGAGTTTAGGTGTGTGGGTTCACAAGCATGGTCCTTCAAAATCACCAGCCCAGGTGATTTCTTTCTGGCTGGCAAAGTTTCTTGCCCTCTGAATTTTCTTTGGCAAGCAGTTTCAGCTCCTGGATTGCTCTTAATTCTACCCAGGATCCTCAGAGTAGGCATTCCTTTGTCTGCATCCACTGAGGGTTGTGGTCTGGAGGCTGTGCTCCAGGCACATCTACCTCACATGGGACAGCCCTGACCTGAATACACATCACAGCACTCAGAGCCACTTCCATCATGAAACAAATAAATAAACGACTGCAGCATTGCTGTTGTCAAGAGAGGTTGGACCAAGACTAGATCTCCCTTTCCCCTGGGGTGTGTGCTAACACTTAGGTTCCTTTTTGGCATAGTAATTTCTAAATAGTTTGTTGCACTGTGACAAAATTCCTGTAGAAATTTTCTTGTCCTTATTTCCTTGGGCACTTTCAGGATTATTTGCAAATCTACCTTCATCTTCACTTCAGGCACTGCTGGGTACACTCTGCTGAGTATTGCTATGGCAGTTTAAGATTGTTCTGCCCCTCTGGTGTGAGCTACTCCTTCACATCACAGCTGACAGAGTGAACAGATGCTTCTTCTACCCAAGAACAAAGCCAAACTAGTAGCCAGTTGATAAAGCTGCATCTGAGTTAGGACACTCAGTTTTGGAGAGGAGTAGGCAAAATGCAGGCACACATTTCCTTCTGCTGACTTTGCTAGAGGGGTTGAGTGCACCCTGCACAAGTACGCAGGTGACACCAAGCTGAGGGGTGCAGATGCCATCCAGACAGACCTAGACAAACTTGAGGTGTGGGCCCACAGGAACTTCATGAGGTTCAACAAGGCCAAGTGCAAAGTGCTGCTTGTGGACTGGGGCAACTGCTGGTGTCAATACAGACTGGGGGATGAATGGATTGAGACCAGCCCTGTGAAGAAGACTTGGGGGTACTGGTGGGTGAGAGGCTGGACATGGGCCAGCAATGTGCACTCACAGCCCAGACAACAAACTGTGTCCTGAGTTGCATAAAAAGCAACATGACCAGCAAGTTGAAAAAGGGGATTCTGCCCTTCTACTCTGCTCTTGTGGGACCCCACCTGGAGCACTGCAACCAGCATTGGGGTCATCAGTACAAAATAGACATGGATCTGTTTGAGTGAGTCCAGAGTAGCACCATAAAAATTATCAGAGGGCTGTAGCACCTCTGCTATGGAAATAGGCTGAGAGAGTTGGGGCTGTTAAGCCTCAAGAAGAAAAGGCTCTGGGTAGACCTTCCAGTTTCCTAAAGGGGCAACTTTCAGTACCTAAAATGGCTCCAACAGAGCTGGATTTTTGACAGGGGCATGGATTGACAGAACAAGAGGGAACGGCATTAAACTGAAAGAGGGTACTTTTAGATTAGATGTTAGGAAAAAATTCTTTCCTGTGAGAGTGGTGAGGCACCAGCTGTGGCTGCCCCATCCCTGGAAGTGTTCAAGGCCAGGCTGGATGTGGCCCAGAGCAACCTGGTCTAGTGGAAAGTGCAACTGCCCATAGCAGGGGGTTGGAATGAGGTGATCTTACAGGTACTTCAAAACCAAACCATTCTGTGGAAGCTCCAGCCTGAGGGGACAGCTAACAGCTGCAGAATGGAAATGTCTTAAACTGATGCAGCTGTTGCTAAGTGACTGAACCTAATTTAACATTTCAATTTAGCAAATTTCACACATTAATATAGCATACAGATGCTAATTTATTACATTAACTGTAAATATATTTACTTTCCTTTTTTCTGCTTTGCATTTGAGACTGCTTCGCAATAGTGGGAGGAAATTAATTCAAAACCTTGATATTGTCTGGTTGCACCATTCTTTCCCAGCTGATTTTGTGGCATGGTTTGTATCTTGCCATCAGATTCCTTAATTGTAGTTTGCAATGAAGGAAACCATACAGTACTTGAATTGCAAGCTAGCCTCTGTTAGAAGCAAATGAAATAATTATTTGGAAAACCAATCAGGAAGCATTCAAATCTTCCTTGGTGACGTGCCTACTCTAGTTGTACAGCTTGCTTCCTTCTAGATCGCAAGCATCAGCGTTAAGATCAGCCTGGCATTGTGAAAGTGCTTACTTGGCATTTCATCATCGGAATGAGCACTGCTGGGTTTGTGATACTGCTCCTCTGCCAGCCTCAAATTTTAGATTTAGGCATAGCAGCCCTCACACACTCATGCTGAAACCTAGTCGGTCCTGAAACAGCATGTTAAAACAAGAGCTAACAGTTTGATGCACGGCTGAGAATTCAGAGGCTGATACAGATACCTTGCAACTGGATACCCATGAGAATAGAAGAGCTGAACTGAAAGAGATTAAGCAGCTCTTTGTGTATTCTCCCCTGTGAAGTGTAAAGAACTGAGAGCTTCATTGTTTTGTAACCACTTAAAAATTAAAGGGGGAAAACAATTACTTCAGCATGGTCTTCTTGAATATGGTTTTATTAAATGTGCTCTTCCCAGAAATTTAGGCATACAGGCAAAAACAAGAAATCCTCAATACACAGATTTCACAACAGAGCATTGCCCCCCATGGAACTTAAATGTTCCCAAACCCAGTTCCCCGTCAGCAAGTAGCTTTCCCACCCTGTTTCAAACACTGTCCTCATACATCAGCAACTGACTCACTTTCTGCACTGTTTTTTGAAAATTGTTTACCTCGGGCCTCTAGGCCCTTTTTCTCTGTACAGCCATTTACACCTTCCTCTCTGGGTAGGATAAAGGCCACCGTCAACAGGGAATAAGTTTCAGCGTCATGTTTTTCTGCAGGGCAGCTCTCTGCTAACACAAAGCCTTTGGACAGATGCTGCCATTCTGATGCAAACGGCAATATTAAATGTTTCTTCCCTATAGTTCACTTGCCTGCTGAAGATTAGTTCTCTGTGCGACTGCAGAGCTGGGTCTCTCCCATGAGGTTTATATTTGCTGCAACTGGAAGCATTCAGAGGTAGCTTAAAGGATTGATCTAGTCTGAGAGCGGAACTGGGACGTAGGAGCTTCTGAATTCAAAAGGCATTATTGCAGTAGTTTTGCTGCACAGCCTGAGGCTACAGGTTGAGCTCTTACCTCATTTTCCCCATCTGCGATACAGCTCATAGGATGGTTTGGTGATTAATTTATGCTGATGAAGTTAATTACTTGGTAAGCATTTAATAATTTGATAAGAATCTCTACATAGCCCAGAAAACGTGGCAAAAAGAAAAGCAAAATAGCCAGCCCTAAAACTCTTAATTAACAAACTGAGACAAGATGGTGAGATTCAGAATAGAAAGCTCATCAGAGATATCATGGCCAGTTACAGCCAGTGCAACTTGACATTCCTCTGATTTCAGAGGCAGCTTGACAGGTATGTAAAGTTAGAGGATGATGTGTTCCTGAAACCTAAGTTTTATCCTGGCGGTTTTGGAAGATCTATGTGGTATGCTAAGGCAGCCAGTAAAAAAGCTCGGGGGGTTGTATGTTGTTGTTTAGTATATACCGGTACATGCAAGGAAGCAATTGGAAAGGATTATGCAATAAAATAATTTATTAAGATTTCCTGTGTCCTGTGCAGAACAATCTGTGACTCATCAGGGATTTGGACAGCACTGAGATGTACATCATATCAAAGGAATTCTGCAGGGCCAGCTCTCTTGGCAGGCTTGTTGTGATCTATATCTCCAGTGTAACTTTGGTTATCGTGTGACCAACCAGTATAATTAAATTACCAGTGTCACTGTCCTCAGCCAAATTGCCCCTGAGCTTGTATAGCTCCCTCTGTTGGATTAGCTATAAAAGCTGCTCTTTACCCTGCAAAATGGGTGCTCCATCTCTCTAACTTTTTGATGAGTTAATAATTTGAATTATCTTGCTGTTTTTATATTTTGCCTGCTCCAGGTCAGTTCAGATTATGTTGCTGAAGACCTTTACGTTGTGCTTTAATAGAATTTAACTGCACTGATGTTTGAAGGTGCCATGAAATCTCCCAAATTCAATGTAGTTTTTCTAAAACATTTGAAGTCAGCTACTCTATAGTCTTTTCATTATGATCCACTTAGTCCCTTTTGAACACAATGCAAACAGGTAGAAATGAAGGGTAGTGGTTTCATAGTTTCACAGCTTGCTTCTGAAACAACTGAAATGCCCAGAGACCCCATGTCTGTCAGTGCTCTGCAGTTTTTGGTTGCTATTCATGTAACCCAGTGAGGCAGAAGAGCAGAGATAAGGGAAAGAACAGAGGAAGATTTCTCTCTGCAGTCAATTCTCCAGGGTTTTGTTCAGTCCAGTTTTAAATGGCTCAAGCTACTGAAGTGATTCAAGCTATGACATTTTGGCAGGGTGTGAAACAAAATCTGGCAGAGGTGCTATGACTGAAGGGCTGGTTTTGTTCTCTCTGAAATGTGTGGCAAATCCTTCACTGGCTTCAGTCAGAACAGGATCAGGTCCTCCGAGTCATTCAGTTTGAATAAGCTCAGCAAAACCAGCAAAAGAATCTAATTTTGTTGTACCATCACACTGCTACAATTTCTTTCAGGCTCCCCCTCCTCTGTTTACAGTGTCCTCCCATGCAACTAAGACTTTCTGTGTAGAAAAAAATGAGCTGCTTTTGTTAGGTTTTGAGTAATAAAGAGCCCTGGATTAGCAGTCCCTGTCTGATGTCTCATTCAGACTGTCCCTTGCATTACCTAGCTTTGTTTTTAAGCCCTGATAACTGGAAGTGGAAGCTCTCCAGAGGTATGCTTTAAAAAAATCAATAAAGAGAGGAAAAGCTAATTGATTTTAAAATTATTTTTATTATTATTTTCTTTATAAGATAGCGCATCAAACCTGGGGAGTCCCTAATGAAAGATAAGTTTACTGCAGTCTTGTTTTTCCATGCTTCCAGAGTTGTCTCCCCTTGATGTTATAGCTTTCTTTTTTATTTCTCCCAACTTACAGGTAAAAGAAATTTAAAAAAAATAACATAATTCTGAATAATTGGGATTAATTTCACTTTCAAAACCAATTCTGGTTTTCCTCTTGGTTTAGCCAGAGTTGTTGAGTTCAAGTTATGTGTAAATCCATTTCTACTGTGTTACGCTACATGCTCACAGAGGAGGATTTATCTCATCATAGGTCTATAGTAAAACACAATAAAATAAATGGAAAAGTGATTCTAAGTGTTTGTTATAAAACTGTTGCAATGCTGTAAGCTGAATTCAGGAAGGAAAACCTGTCACAGGCTTGTCTGTTGGGAAACCTGCTCTATAGGCAGCAAATTTACATTTTGGGCAATGTTATTTTTTCTGAATTCTTTGCATTGAGGAGATTGAGGGACAGTCCAGAGAACCTGTCCACACTGAGGCCAGGACAGTCACCCAAACAATTCTAAGAAGGCTCTGCCACACGATGTTGCAGACCAGGACCACTCACTTGTACTGGTGGCTGAACAAGAGCCAGCAACCACAGATAGTTCTTTCTAGTGATTTCTGCAGGTATTTGGCCAGTCGGGAGACAGGCTCTCATGTGCTTGAGATGTTTGTCTGCCACTACTGTGTTACTTTCCACACTTCCTCCCCTGTCAGCAATTCCTTCATGCTCCAAAGGCCCAAGTGAATAAGCAGTATTTACGACTCTCCCTTCCCCCACACCTCTCAGCAGTGCCCCTCTTGCTTTCCCTGGGTGCCTCGTTCTTTGTCTGCAGCTGCCTGTAGTTTGTAAAGCAGAGCTGCAGTCATGATTCTTCCCTGTGAGAGCAGTGAGGCACTGGAATGGGTTGACCAGGGAAGCTGTGGATGCCCCTTCCCTGGAGGTGTTCAAAGGCAGGTTGGATGGGGGTTTGAGCAATACAGTCTAGTGGAAGGTGTCCCTGTCCATAGCAGGGGACTTGGAATGAGATGATCTTTAAGGTCCCTTCCAGTCTAATCCTTTTGAGGATTCTATGATTTTCAGTCAAGATGGGACACCGATCCCTAAAGGAGCATCTAGACCATATGCATATCCTCACCTTAGGTTGGCTGGTGGGATCAGGGAGGGAAGGGACTTTCAAAAGTGAGGTGAATGATGAAATAAGGCCGGGGCGTGGAAGAAGGGGAAAGGAGAAGTAGGACTAGATGTTTCAAGAAACAGCTGGAGAAGAATAGGGGCAGGGATGGATAGGGGCTTTTAGGACTGCAGGCAGAGGGAAGTTCTGATGCAGCGAAGTATAGCTATGACTGCAGTTGGAGATTGAAAGAGGAAATTCTGGGTCTAGTTCCTGCATTTGAAGCATGTCAATACTGCTTTTAATACCTGAAAACAGGCTTTTCTGTTATGGCACTTATTTCCACAGATTCCTGCACAATGTAGGATTAACATACAGATGGTCAGCCCCTGGAATTTGTGTAGCTCCAGTGACTGACCCAATACGTTTGAAGCTTGTACTCCCAACTACGATTATCAGTGGCTGGTCATATTTTTTTCAAAAAACAAACTATTTAGATATTGAGAACACATACAAAATCTAAGCAAAAACCAGGATCCTGTACAGCTCCAAAGAAATTCACAGTACAGGGTAAAACTCCCCACCATGTTTTTAAGCTTGAATTAGCAGCATGCCTTAAAACTCACTTAAACTTAAATGTGTTTAAATCCAGCTGTTAGTTAATGAATCAAAGACTGACCTCACTGTTAAGCCATTGCCTATCTGTATTTTATGACTTCCAGAGATATACAAGGCTTCCAGAATCAAATTTGTGGCTTCCCTAGTATCCCCCTGACTTGCTGACTGTTCACCAAAGCACTGAGCGCTCTTAGCTGTCTCTGTGCAATTTCCTGGCTAAAGGAGATCTGGAATGTAAAAGTGTATTCATCACCAGAGGTTTTGCAAGATTCCAGGACTTCAGCGAAGCGGTAAGAGATGATTTAAAATTGGAAAGGCATGAAGGTTCCTCTGAGTTTTCAGTTTGCTACAGGGTAACTTAACCAACAAGAAAGTAACTTTTAAGGACAACCTGAATTATTTGGGATTTAAGCATCAAAAAAATGTACCAGGTTGTAATAACTGTTATAACTGTACCAGATGGATCCTGGGCCTTTATTGTGTACTCTCAGTACAGAAATGGAGGACTAAGTGGCAAGTGGGAACATGTAGAGTATGACGCTGTAACCATTTATCCAGAGTGAAATGACTGCATACAGCCAAACACTGAGAAATGGCAGTGCCTAAGCTGGATTTTCTACTTCAGTGCTAAGACCAAACGTGTAACCCAAAGTCAGCTTTGCTGAAATGGTGAATCTGGTTCCTGTTCCTGTATTTGAACTCATTCTAGGCAGCAGTAGTCATAGTAAACCTTTCTTCGGGATGGTAGGAGGGGCATGTCCATGCTAAATACACATCAGATGTAATGTGCTACTTGTATATATTTTGGAACTGATTTTAACTTCCATTGTGATGGGTATTACATCCCATCTAACATCAGGGTATGTAAGATGGGAACCAGATGCTGCTCTTTGCTAGTCAGGTGTTCTGGTCCTTTTGTTATTTTTTACTTTGCTTTTCTGGCACTAGAACACCCTAAAACTTATTGAGGAAATGAAAGATTGTTGCTGATGTGCTTTTGTGTGTTTGTTTAGTAAAAACATTTGTGCATCACAGATTTGTGTTCAGAAACACATTCCTCACTGCTTTAGTCTGCTGTACTATCTGGGCAAAATGAAAAGGAGATAGTTATGATTTGAAAGTGTTTTACATACATTTTGCAGAGCTGTACAAGCTTACATGATATGTAGGGCAGTGATGAATCATTGTCTGTCTTCTTCATCACTTCACGCCACTATAACAACATTACTTTGCTGGATTAACTTCTGATTTACTGGGTGAGAAACCTCCAGGCAGTAATATGCTGACCCACCATCACCTTCAGTTTTGTTTGCTAGTGCTTGCTGTTTCTGCATCTTTGCAGTGAGATCTTTGGCTGAGGAACTCTGGAATTGTGTATTGTATAACTGTAGGACTCCTTTTTCCTTTTTTGTCTTTTTCCTTTCCTATCTACTAACACCTAGAGACTTGTAGTTAGTTTTCAAGTCATTCATGAATTCTAGTTTCCTCCTTTTAGGCTGTGACAAATTTCTCTCTATTTGCTAGAGCAGATTATAGGAGTGGATGGGTTATTGCAGGTGACTAAGTTGGTACATCCTAGTAAGTTATTGTCCCTCAGCTAAGTTTTAGCTTTTGTGATTACACATGTTCTTTTGTGCCCCCTCCATTGTGTCAGCCAAGATATCTGGGGATTTGATCTGGCTGAAAAACACCCAGGAAAAATCTTGGGTGGGCCAGTTCCTCGGTCCCTTCCCTTACATAGCTGCACAAATAGCTGTGCTGGCACAGTGCAGGGAATAGCTCAGGAACAGAGATGCACAACAGAGTAAGAGCTATTGATACTGGTGCTGTTGACAAAGAAGAAATCATCAGGCTGTGCCCTACGGCAGCTCACTGCTCATTCTGCTGTGTGTCTGAAGGGAAGGAAAATACCTTTCTTACACGATCACTGTAAAATTGATTGTTCAACAGGGTTGGTCTTTGAGGCTGAGGCCTGGTGCCAGGCTTCTTCCCACAGAACACAGGAGACCTTTTTGAGGTGTAAGAAATCGCCTTTTTTTGCCCTTACTGAGTACAAGGCAAGATGGATCCTTTCCCTGAAACCCCCTGAACACTTTGCTCTGAGTGCTTAGAAATGCAAATACAATGATTTACATTTCACTCATTCCTTTCTCAAGTACCAAATTCTAGTTTGCAGTAGTAGCTTTATATCCCGTTCTTACATTGTTCCTGGACATCTTCCTCCTTTTGTTTGGGAATTCCCTCAGAAATATCCAGCAATAGTCTCAGACAAAGGAATCTCAACATTTGGATAAATTCAGAAAACTGTAAGTATCATAATCCTAGAATATCCCTTCAGGATATCTCTTTAGGATTCCACATTACTACAGAGTAGGATAATAGCAAAATGTAAGAATACAGTTCTGAAGGTTTTGCTGAGATCCAGTGGCAGTGAATATACAAAGGTGTAATTGAAAGAATTTCTGAACTGAGTTAGCCCATGCATTGATTGTCTTTTCTCAGTTTCAAGTGGCTTTAAAATCACCTATAATTAAATCCTGGTTATTTCAAGCTGCTTTAAGTGCCTTTGTATAAATACAGCTAGAGAAGGGGCTCTAGCTGCAGAGCCACAGAATCTAGAGTGGGTAAGTTTGGAAGGGTCTGCAGTGGGTCATCTGGTCCAACCTCCTTACTTGAGCCCTCGAGCATGTTGCACAGAATTGCATCCAGATGGTTCTTGAATATCTCCAGCAAGGGAGACTTCACAATCTCTCTGGGCAACCTGTTCTAGTGCGTGGTCACTGCACAGTAAAGGTGGTCTTTCTCATATTCAGGTGGAATTTTGTGTGTAACGTTTTCTGCCTGTTTTCTCTTGTCGTATTCCTTGGCACCACTGAGAAGAGCCTGGTTCCATCTTCTTGACACCTTCTCTTCAGATGCTTACAGACATTGATGAGGTCCCCTCTAAGTCACCTCTTCTTGAGGCTGAAGCTCCCCCAGCCTTTCCTTGCAAGAGACATATTCCAGTCCCTTAATCATCTTTGTAGCTCTTCATGGACCCGCTCCAGGAGCCCCATGTGTCTCTTGTATTGAGGAGTCCAAAAACTGGACACAGTACTCCAGATGTTGCCTCATTAAGAGTGCTGTACACCAGGTGTATATGGGCCAGACCTTAGGTCAACCCCTGCCTTACTCGTCCATTCTCCGTGTGGTTGAATGGATGTATTTGGCAAAGTAACTTGCCAAACAATGTGTGTATGAGTATTCTCTTGCCTGGCTTCAAAACTTATTTTCTGAAATTATCAGGGTATATCCCTGTTTCTGAAAAGGCTTTGGGATTTCAAGTGTGATACTAAAGGAAGTTACTCTTCAGGTCTCGCTTCAGGGCTGAAGGGTAATTGTTGGGTTTTAAGTCCAGCTTTGATGGTGCCCCCTTTATGGATCTGGCATTCAAACAGCTGCATGGTTTTTCTTCAGTTCCCCCCCAGCAGCAATCCTGTAAGCTCCCATGTAACTGTGGGATTCCTGATACAGGCTGACCCTGCGCCTGTCTTTGAAGTGACTGATATACTACCCTGAACTCACATAAACGCCTTTATGTTGCAACCAGAGGACAGACTACGGCCAGACGGTGCCTGGGGGAGCTCATGACTGCGTGCGTGAGTTTGAATCCAATTTTTAGTGTATCCAACAGAGGGAAGTGATTCTAAGTGTGCAATTCCACAGCAGGTTCAGCTGATTGAAATCAGCTCTGTGGCAGTCCTGCTTTATCAGTCCCAGGCTCACATTCTCACTTCCTCCATTTGTTTACTTTTGCGATGTTAATTTTCTGCTGGTTTAGCTCCCGACCAAACTTATCACGGCAACTTAGAAATGTTGCTACAAGGGGGAAGGGCAAGACTTCGGCAGCGCTGTCTTAATCTGCCTCGGTACGGAAGGCAGATCTGGGGTGGTGACCTGTATTATTTGCCCGTGCTTTGCCTGTATCTACCTGCTTCACTCAACATTCCACTTCTGCACATCTAGAGAGCATGTCCCAGGGGCTGCTCCCGGGAGCGGTGCAGATGTACGAGCAGGAGGGAGTCCCTCCTCCTCTTCCCTCTCGGCAGAGCTGAGCCGAAAACTCCTCCTAACTAGGGTGACAAGTTTCCAGCAAGCTTTGGGTCACGGGGAGAGGGAACACCCGGATCCCGGCAATATAAGGTATAGACGCCTAGTGCTTGTGCAACACAGCAGCAAGGCAAAGAGCCTGTTTTTATTCTTGCCTTTTTTGGATCTGCACGCACACACGGCTCGCAGCACAATGGAACGCAGCAGGAATAAAGTCACCGCAGCGCCGCCCGCAGCCCCATCAGCCCCATCAGCTCCGCAGCCCCATCAACCCCGCAACACCATCAGCCCCATCAGCCCCGCAGCCCCATCAGCCCCGCAACCCCATCAACCCCATCAGCCCCATCAGCCCCGCAGCTCCATCAGCCCCATCAGCCCCGGCCCCCCCCGAGCGGCGGGGCACCCTCCGCGCCCCTCATCTACCGCACCGCGCAGGTACCACCCCCTTCTCCCCCCAAAAAACCAACACCCCCAACTTAACAGCAGCGTCCCCGGGCTGCGGGCAGGGCCAATGGCCGCGGGGAGGCGGGCGGGGAGCGGGAGGCGGTGCCGGGCCCGCAATGGGGCGGCGGGAGAGGGAGGGAGGGAAGGAGGCAGGGAAGGAGCGGAGGAGGGAGGGGCGGCGGTGCGGGAGCGCGGCGGGGCAGAGCCGGCAGCACCTTGCGGCGGGCGGAAGGTGAGTCCCGCCGCGCCGGGACGGGGAATTCCTCGCTACTTTTGTAACAGGGAAGTTTGGACGGGGATGAGCGCCCGGGTTCTCTTTTTATTTCCTCCCCCCGCGCTCATCCCCGCTCCTGTTTTTCCTTTAGGAGGGGAGTGCCGAGCCTGCCTTCCCCGGCTCATTCATTCCCATACAGAGAGGTGTCCTGTGGAAGGGGGCGCCGCTCGGGCCGCATCCCGGGGGTCCCGGGGCAGAGGCAGCCGTGGGGATCGGGGCTCAGCGCAGAGTTGGTGCCCAGCACCCCGTCCGGGCTCGAAGGGGCGCGGTGGGCAGGCACAAAGGATCGAGGGGCTGGACCCACGCTGGGCCACGGGGGAATGAAGCCTCAGGCTTTGTGTGGCTGGCGCGGAGGGATGGAGAGGTGGGAGCTTGGCTTTTCACCCCTCCTGCCCGCGTGTGAGCACGAAACCGTGGCTTTTTGAGAGTGAAGCACTTAAAGCTGAACTTAGGATGGTGGGATGTCTCAGGCTGGAAGGGACCTCAGAAGGTCTCAACTCGTGCCACCTCCAAAACAGGGGCTTCTGGCAGGGGAGTGGGTGGCACTGAAGGGACATCGGAGAGGGGTGGCAGCTCTCGGAGCGCTCCTGAGAGCCCCGAGGGGAGGCAGCACCGGCAGGACGAGTCCCGAGGGGCAGTAGCGCTCCTGTCTTCCTCCGTGCATGGAAATGCCCCAATCCATAGCTCTTCCATGCCTGCGATCCCTGTTCCTGCTGCTTTTGTTATGCAGAGGACTTAAAATTCATGGTTGTTGGGAGTAGCTAGCTCCATCCGTATGTGTGTCACGGTGCATCTGCTCCTGCGGAGCATTACTTGAGCATTATTCCGACGTCGCCTCCAGGAGTTTTTTTCTTCAGGAACAAGATTTATAAATAGTGTCAAAACCTGGCTCTTTGCTTGGGACCTGTTACCGGCTGTAAGGCGTGTACTTTATGTGGTAATTAAGTATGAGAGATGTGTGTGTGTGTGTAAGAACAACCGTAAAAGCTGTTTACTTAGCCAAGCTTTTAATTTTCAAAGTGAAAGCAGGTATTGTAGTTGGGTGAAATGGCTGTGTCGGGCGCAGACGGAGGAATGTTTGTTTTCTTTGCTTGTAATTACTCTTTGTATAGTGCCTTATGGATACCTTTCACTGAACTACGTCCGCCTTTTCCATACCTGGAGTTTCCTGGTGTTGCATACATTACCTGGCCAAGGAGGGAGCATCTTCCTCTCTGCTGCTCTAATGTCTCTTAGTGTGGGTGTGTTCATCTTGTTCACGGCTTCTTAGGGTAAGGCTGGAAAAATTCCTTGTCGAACAGTTTGTGTGTATATCCAGTGGATGCTCGGAAATTGTTTTTCCCTGTGCGTATTCTGTGGATACGTCAGATAAGTGAAACTCATCGCTGCACAGAGAACAGAAGGTATGGTGGGAATTTAAATATGTCTGAATACTGGTTCTGTTTAACCCCGCATTGCCCATCTTATGCCATGGGACAGAATTTGCCCTCAGTTGTACTGTATAGCAAAGCTGGAAATTAAAACTGGAAACTGATAAACTGGGTATTTTTTTAGCCCTTTTCAATCCTAGGGGGCAGGACCAGTACCTTTTAATGGGATGATAGAACTACCATTCTTCGATTTGGAAATGAAAGCCAAAAATAAAATTGAAGAGCAAAATGCTCTTGTGTCCTGACAGCAAGAATGCTTTTACTGGTTTTAGGGAATAGGATGTGCTCTGGATGTTGCTAGAAAAAAAAGAGTAGGGAAAAGTGAGGCTTTTAGTT
This sequence comes from Dendrocincla tyrannina, assembly GCA_035047865.1. Classification (NCBI taxonomy): domain Eukaryota; kingdom Metazoa; phylum Chordata; class Aves; order Passeriformes; family Dendrocolaptidae; genus Dendrocincla; species Dendrocincla tyrannina. Next base: position 30,320,041 of record JAWWMP010000001.1, on the reverse strand, counting down.
CATACTTTTCTGTGCGTCGTGGAGATGTTGGAAGAAATATGTGACAAGTCCAGTAAAACTGGCACAAGTGAAAATATATTGCTAGTTTATTGTGTTTATGACTGCCTTGCTTGCACTGATTGAAAACTGATGCTAGCTCTTTTTGCCTGAGAAGTCAAAAAACTGTTTGGTTATGCTTTTACAGGTCTGTGAAGGGAGGCCTTTTCTCTCAGCTTTGACCTCGATGCATGAATTTCACCTAATTTCCTAACTAGTGTTTTGTCTTCTTTTTAAATGTGAGTTGCAGTGTGACTTCTTTCTTTCTTGCTTGCTTTTGTGCCCCTGTCTCACTTCCTTGGTGTGGGAAGTTTTGTAATTTCCAAAGCTAGTTGTTATGGTCCGGTTTGCTTCTATCTGAAAGAGGGTACAGAACCACCCACAGCTGAAACAGACTTTTCTCTAGCAAAATACAGAAATGGTCCAGAGCTCCACCCTGTCAACATCAGATAACAGAAGCAAATACACTTGTAAAGGAACTGACCGGTCTGGGTCAGGAGGTACAAAACACAGACTGAAACTAGTTCTGTTTTTATTTTATTAAAAATAAGTGTAATGTTTCTTTAAAGCCGAGTCAGTCATTAGCCCTTTGACAGGTACAGGAATACCTCTTGTTGGTTTTTTACCTCAACGGAAAGGCAAGAGAATATTGTGTGCCAGACTTGTGTTGTGTGAAAGAGCCTTTTTCTGTACCTGGCAAGGAGCTGAACTAATTTTCTCAGCCTGATATCTTGGCCTGTATAGGAATTGGGAGAATGTAAGCGTGTTCTACTTGATGCTGAGGGCTTGCTCTTACAGAGAAAATAGTCTAGTGTGCGACTCTTAGGCATTTGCACAGCTCTGACCTGGGAGGAGCTACTTTGCACCCCTTTGTTCCTAGAGGTGGGAATGGCTAAGTCCATTGCCTTTGGTGGCAGTGGAACTGGGACTGTCGGCAGACGCTCACTGATGTGGCATGTAAGTCACTGGGATCAGATATTCCCTTCTGATCTTAAGGCACATGGTACTCTTTAGGAATGAATAGGTTAAAAGTACCTGATGCTGCTTGTGCTAATCAGGTTTTTACTGAAATTGAAGTTCGAGTTTGAAATTCCTGTGCTTGGGTGCAGCTGTGCACAGCATGTGTAGATGTGGTTGTGAGGGGTAACACTCAGTGCTACCAGTGGTGATGACTGCTCCTGGCTTTGTGCAGGAGAGGAACCTTACTTTCATCCCATCCCTCCCCAGGCACATCCTCGAAGCTGTGGATGAGAGTCTTTGGGTCCTCCCGTGGTCTGTCTCTTTTCTGGCATGTGATATTGGGGTGCATGTCACAGTTTCAGGGCCCTTCATGAGTTTCTCTTGATAAAAACATGGATGCTCAGAGCTGAACAAGTCTCCCCAGGCTCCCAGTAGGATCACCCGAGAGAAAAAGGCCCTTTTAGGATGTGCTTTTTATCATCCTCCAGTAGGCGTTTTTAAAATAGGTCAGAGAGTTGCACTCTCAAAATGCTGATTCCTCTTGCAGTTACCCTGGTCTCCTCTGTCTCCCGTGTGTTGTGTTCTATGTGGCAGCAGGTAGCTGAGAGAAGTTTCAGAGTTTCAGCTGCTCCCATCACTGTGGGGGTGCAGGCAGGCACTATTGCTAACAAATCCACCAGAAAAAGCACTGTAGTAGCCTAGCTTGCACCAGTTCCCTTCTTTTTAGCGCTTGTTTATTGGGTTGGGGGAAGAGGAAACAAAAAAACAAAGACATCTGATAAGTGCATTTCCATGGGAATTTGAAGAAAAAGTCAAAGTATTCAGTTCTGGTTTATGTACTAATACACCTTTTTAGACTAGCAATCCATGTGTTTCAGCTTCCACTCATATACTATCAATCTCTTGCAGGTAGTCTGAGAGGCAGGTTAAACAGTAACTTCCCTTCCTTGGTTTCTTTCCTTCTGGCAGTCTGTACTCTTTGGACCTGCTGTATGGCTGCTTTAGTTTACTCGTAAACTGGCATAACTGCCTTAAACCCATTCTATTTCCTACTTCCCTTGAATCAGTGAAGTAACGTGGTGGTGAACCAGGCATCCTTTTATTATCTGAGCTTTAAAAAAAGGAGGAGGAAAACAGTTAATGGTGTAGGAAAAAGGTCCTAATCTGGGAAAATCAAGGCAAATCACAAGACTGCAGAAGTGGTAACTAAATGTACTTGCTGAAAAGAAATAATTTCTACCAAAGTAGCCCTTTGTGATCTCAATTGCCATGTCAGAGGTAGTGCACGTAATATATCATGACTGCCTTGAATATAAGACATACAGCTGCAAACAATTCCTTGGTCTGGGTGGGCCTGTAGCTGTGGGACTACAGCAAAGTCAAGTGGTGAGTACATGGTGCCTGCAGGTGGGGTTTAAAGTCTTGTTTCATGCCTTTTTTTGTTTCTTTCTCCATAAAGTTTGTCCACCTGTAATCCAAAAGGAAAATGGGGGAGGAAAATAATTGCTATTCACATTGTGTGTGTTTTTGGGATGGGGGAGTCATCCAAGTTTACCTTAAGGCATTATCTCCTGCTCTTTCAAGCCTGATGTGTGTAGTTACAGTGTGTCTGCCCCTGGTTTGCAGGTGATGTCACTGGATGGCTTTACAGATGGCAGCAGAGAGAAGGAAAAGGTTAGCATGCGGTTTGGCAACTGGCTTGCTAAAGTGTCACAGCACCACTTTAGTTACTTTCTCTAGGCTTTGGTAGGGCTTCAAACTAGCAACTTTCTTAATGACAGTAGTGGCACGCAAGTGTTCTAGAGGATGCTTCTCTTACAAGACAGAGCCTGTTTCTCAGGGCTTATGTTGTATTCATGAAATAAGAGCTGGAGTGAGAAATATTTTTATTTGAACCAGGGACTTGCTTCAGATGGTTTTTCTCTCCTTTCACACCTTATCGCTTCTTTGGCATAAAGAAATTCCAAAATAGATTATTGTTTGTACCCACATAATCCCAAACACACATTTTCTGCTGACCTTAAAGTATGAGTGGCTTGGCCACTTAACCCAGCCTCTTCTGTAGAAAGAGTGCAGAAGTGATTCCTTTTGTAAAACTCCGATTTAATTTCCCCAGCTGTCTCTAAGCGAACATTACACGGTTTCACCAAGAAGTTCAACTTGAAGGCTTTGTGCCAGGATGATTCTACGATTTGCCTTTCGTAGGTATTTCAAGAATGTCTTATTTCAACCATGCTTTGGAGAGGCTAGCAGTCACAGCTGAATGTGGAATTCTTGTGCGTCCAGAGTTGTTTGGGATGAAGGGAAAGCTGATTTCCTTCAGCAGCAGAAGGGGGAATATTGCAACCCCCCTTTCCCGCTTGTGTGTATCCTGCTGAAGCTGTTAGATCCATTCAGCTCAAGGCTCTCTGCTAACCTCTGTAAGGAGCAGCAGCGCGTGTTTGAGGCTGTTACTGAGCTCTCCAAAGCCAGTGTGTGTTGAGGTAGAGGCGGGGGGAAAAGTGAGGCCAGGCTCATAATTTATCCTTTGCTTTTCTTGTTCATGGAGCCGGTCACCCAAGCCTGAACTCCGGTGTCCTTTCACAATGGGAAGTAGATTTGTCAGGTAACAGCTGCAGAGACCAGGGAGTGTGTAGCTCAAAGAGGGATTAGCAGCAAGCAGACACATCAGGATTTGAAATGCAATATTGATTAGAGCATTAAAATTAATAAGACACTCAATTATAGAAGTCCCATTACATTTTGCAGTTCTTCTGGAAATAGAACAATGTTCTTATCCTTTCAGGAACACCTCACTCCAGACTAATTTTAATGTCATTTTCATTCTCAAACCACAGAATGTGTTAACTCTAATGCAGCCTAAGTTCATCAGTGTTTTATTTAGTAAAACATTGCTTTTAATAGGCTACTGTTTTTCATACACTGGAAGATGTAGTCATAGTATTATGTCCTAAAGGGTTGCTTGAATGGAGAGTGATCCAAGTAAGTGTATAACTGGACTAATGTTGCTGTAGTTAGGGTCAAAAATTAAAAGGTAGATATTCACATAGCGGCCAATTTTTAGCAAGTCAGACAAATCTGTTTCAAAACAGAGCACACAGAGTGAAACCCCTTTTATTCAAGATCAGGAACTGAAGGAAAAGTATGTGAAAGGGAATGTTGTTCCTAAAAGGTAAAACTGTCGAAGTTTTCCTAATTCTTCAGAAATGTGTACGTGACCTCCATAATACATAAATGTGACTTTTCAGGCTACAGTTCCTTGTGGAACTTTTAAAGCTGGATTTCCAATGTGACTTCCTATGCTTTTCTAGGTATTATGATTTTTTTTTTTATTTTTAATAATATCTTTAATAAAGGCTTTGCTTGGGAGGGTTTGAGCCACTTGACTCATGGCAATTCTAGCTGAAATGAGAAATTGCTCTAGGAATACTCAGTTTCCATGCAAGAGGGAAGCTGGAGGAAGGTAAAGTCATAAAACAAAGATCCTGGAATGATTGTTAAGGGGATGGCACTTCTCATGGATGTGATCACTGCTGTTTCTTTTTGCCACAGTGCCCAGGAGTACTGACTCTCCTCTTAAACCACAAAATGTTAACCACAAGCTTATAATTCACATTCCTGTTTTCCCCTGCCATTGTTCTCATCTTCAGTCCCACTTTGGAATAAGATGTGCATTCAGTTTCAGTGTTGCTTCTCTGGCATTGTGATCACAGATCAGAGATGACAGAAAAGCTTTGAGAGCTGAACTCAAAGGAGAGGCCTAGAAATGAATGGTGATAATGCCACAGAGCCCTTCATCAAAGCCATCCCCTCTCTGATAATCAAAGTAATTGGTAAAGTTATTTGGTAAAATGTATGCATGTTGTGGGTGTGTGTTAAGGTGTTTGATGCTTTTTGTTGAGCTCCAAGATTCTGGAGATGTGAAAGCTATGCAGAAATGTGTCACATTAAAGAGACTTCTCCCACTCCTATCTGTAGAGAGAAATGACAGAATTTGATCCAAATGTGCCTTGAAGACTTAAATAATGAGATTTAGGCACACAGAGGCTTTGGGTTGAGCCTCCAGTTCCTAATTTTGGGTGAGGAAGTGAGGATATCTACTACATCCTAACAGTATATTAACATTATAACTTCATTCTCTAGAATCACTGAAATCTTCACTGAGTAGTCTAAAGAAAGCCTAAAGTTATGAGAGAAGGAAGGAGAGGGAACTGCAGCACCAGTGATAAGTATTGTCTTACAGTTATGTTAATCTAACACGAAAATCTGTATTTTAATTTTTGGCTCATCAAATTTCTTCTTGTTGCATCAGCTTAAGTGTCTTGGTAATAAGGTGTCTGGGAAAAATTGCAGTCTCTTACATTTGTGTGTGCTATAAATTCTTCTATGGAAGTTTGGCTCCCTTGGTAGCAGAGGGAATGGGTAAAAACGCTGTACCAAATTCACAGAAAGCAGCAGGAGTCTCATCCACTACCTTTAGATGTGCCAAAAGACTCTGAAATCAAAGTGAGTCTGGAAGTACTTTTCCAGGCCTGCTTTAATCCCTTGGTCAAGTTCCTAAACAAGATTTTGAAGAGTATGAGTAAAATTAAAGTGACACTTTATCTCGATGAAGCTGTAACCTCCACTGTCAGACTGGTGCCTCTCTTGCCACTGCTGGGAGCCCTGGCAACCATACTGAACTTAACTGGCAGTGTGTGGGGGGAAACTAACTTTTGCGTTCTTCCTGTTTGTTTGGTTTCTTTTCTCTGTTTCCATTCCCTGCTTATGTCTCTTAAAGCCTTATGTGTTAGTTTGTTTGTTTTTGTTTTGGCTTTCTGCAGAGATCTTGTTCATCTGCCTATGTTTGCTTTCCCTGGCCACTCCTAAGACTGATGAGAAACAGAGTCCTCGTGCTTCTGTGATCCTGAAGATGCTGGGCAAATACAGCTGAGCAGCAGGGAGGTAAAATATTTTGTCCTCCACCCCAGTAAGAAGCATCTTCTTAAGGGTTCGGGAGGAGGATGGAGACTGAATAGGGGAAGAAACCTTACATGCATTGCTTTCCTCTATCAAGCAGGTAGTTTTGGTAATGAGATATCTGGAAATAATTAATGTGTACATTTCCTTTCGAAAGGAAATGAGGTGAGGGAAGGACTGGGAATGACAAAAGCGGGACTTCAAAAAGAGAAAGCAAACAACTCCAGATTCTTTCGGGGCTCTGCTGCAAGCCAGAAAGTAGAACACCACAAGATACTTCCCTGTGTAGGCTGCCTTTAAATGGAGGCAGACGGTCACAGGCGGTGTTTGAATTCTAGGTTCAATAAAGGCACATCCTTCAGATAGAGGAGGCAAAACAGTGTCATTTGTTAGAATTCAAAATCAGTCTCTAAATGCCTCAATGACTTGTCATCAAGTGACTCACTGCGCTGTCATAGTAGGGCTTCTGGCTTTCACATCAAAGTTCTGCTTGCTGAAACAGTGTCCTGCCAGCTCATAGGAACATTCCCCCCTCCCAATCCTGTCTCCAATTTACTCATGGTGAAGAGGGGATCTGTGGGGGACAGGGCAGGAGAAGGCTGCAAGGGTAGATCAGAAATCTCATTACCTTGTAGACTTCAGTGTGCCAGCTTTTTCATTTGTTTTGTGTATCCCTGAAACAAGTCCTTGAGTTGCAAAAGAAAAGCATTCATAAATGATGAGCTGGAAAAATTTGCAAGAATTTAGTCATTAACTTGGTCCGACCCAAAATGTTTTTTCTTGTGTGCAATGTCTTCTTTCAAAAAATTTGCTTCTTTATTTGCTACTCTGGAAAAATACCAATGTTGAGATGATCTCAGCTTGATTTCCTTTATCTCCTGCAGTTCACTAAGGGATCATCAGAATAGTTTTTTTCTTTGTTTATTTCACATTATCAATTTTATTCTAGATTATCTGTGTTATTTAAGAGCTAATCCTTTCTTACACTGGATACATCCTGCAGGAGTCCTTTCTGCCTTCTGATCCAATACTTATTCACCCTGGGAGCTGGTCCAAATGCCACCAACAATGTTTGTGTGGGCTTTTCTTGTTTGTTTTGAAAACATTGTGTCACAGGCTGACATGTGGCAGCATTAAATGTGTAAATGTGCCGTTTAGGATGTAATGGTTATGGAGATGGAAAGAATCTTACCTGAGCAGCATAATCTTGCCAGGCTTTCTGCTTTTAACATCATACCTGCTTCTGTCATCAAGCTTTAAATTTAGTATTACAGTGGATGCCTTGTGTTTCTGATGATGTTCAGTTGCTCTTTGAATCCCACCCTGTTATTTTGGCTCAGTATTGAGAAGCAGTGACTTCAACAAGGTGATCTCATCCAGCGTGTGGTGTAATTGTGTTTGTTTTTGAAGGCTTGAGATTATGTTCCATCTGCACTTCCTGTAGCTATAGGTAAATAATATAAAATCCAATAGGATGAGCATGTGTGATCTCTGTGGTCTGTCTTCCTCTTTTCTCACGAATTCTTGTGCTTCCCTTCTGTGGTGGGACTCTTGGGAGCCTTGTTATTCTTTTCAACAGGGTGTGAATGGGCTGAGCAGTGAAAAGCTTTTCCATAAAGCATAACCTGGGCTAGTTTCAGCATAAAGGCTGTTTGACCACTCTGTGAGGGCTCTGATCCTAAATTCCTAATGAACTAACTACAAATTTGGGAGGAAAGAGTCTGTGGTTAACCTAGCATTCTTCTTGACTAACAGATGAGAAGCTGTGTTTTGCTGCTTTTTTTTTTCTCAAAACCATCCCCCTTCCCCCCCAGACTATAAAGCAAGGATGTGGCTGTTAGCAGCTGTTTTCCTTTTGATGTGGTCAACTTAAAATTAACATTAAAAGTATAGTTCTGAACTTGCATCTTCTTGGAGACCGAGTGCATGATGAAAGGACGGGAGGGATCTCTCTCCACCTGCTGGGAGTGTGCTCTGCACTCGAGTATTTTAGAAGCTGCGATAGGAGCATGAAGCTTGACACAGCTGAGCTCATCCTGGCTCAGAGCCATCCAAAGGCAAGGGTGCTTTTCCCTTTCAGTGCTTGGCTGAGAGCTGACCTGGCAGGAAACTTTGCAGAGCAGTATGAGGGAAGCTAGCTGTGGTGTAGTATAAAGATCATGGAGCTGCCTGTAGGTTTGAAAACGGGAAGCAAGGACTGTAAGACATATGGTGAGATCTGGTGGCTTCTAGAATTGGTCCTCAAGTTAGTGCCTTTTTGGTCTGTCATTGTGGTCCCTGCTGCATGCAGCTTTTTAGTTTGGTTCTTTTGTTCTCACATTCCTCTGTCCCCCAAGCTCTCTGAACCTCTAGCACCTGCCCAGTCAGCTCCTGCTGGACTGCCTATGCTGCATGTCTGAAAGTCCTTGGTCCAGAATGGATTTTATAGAATCATGGAACCATAGAATGGTTTGGGTTGGAAGGGACTTTAAAGGTCATCTAGTTCCAACCCCTCCTGTCACAGGCAGGGAACCTTCCACTAGACCAATTTACTCAAAGCCTCATCCAGCCTGGCCTTGAAGACTTCCAGGGGTGGGGAGTTCACAACCTCTCTGGCCAACCTGTTTCAGTTCCTCACCACCCTCACAGTAAAGATTTTCTTCTAATATCTAGTGTAAACCCACATTCCTTCAGCTTAAAGCCATTTCCCCTTGTCCTATCACTCCATGCCCTTGAGAAGTCCCTCTCCAGCCTTTCTGTAGGTCCCCTTTACATACTAGAAGGAGCTATAAGGTCTCCCTGGAGCCTTTTGTTTCCAGACTGAACAGCTTCAACTCCCTCAGCCCATCAGTTTTGAGTCCTCTGTAGCTGGTTCTCTGTCTTTAATAAATGTATTTGGGAGAAAGAGCCTGACAAAAAATCACAACTGGATCATGTATTTCTCCCCACTCTTGTTGTTGTGTTGCTGTGTATCCTTTTATTCTGTATAGAGGAATAGTGCTTGTAATCCCCATCTTGCTATAGGGGCTTCCATGCTTTGCCTGGTAGGTTCATTTGTTAATGTAGCAGAGCACTTTTGGGATTTTCCCATCACCTACCCGCATAATGTGTCATGTAAGTGTTACATATATTCTTGAATCTTGAAAAGATGGTTCAGAATTGAAAGAATGTTTTCCCCAGCAGGCCATAAGGTGGGCCCAAACTTCTTACTGGTGTCCAGCTGGAACTATAGTTGTAAGCCAAGATGGAATTAAGTTGCTAATGCTGCTGCCAGTCACACAAACTTTTTTAAATAATCCTACTATTCCCCTTCTACCTTGCAGTCCTCTACTTCATAGTCAAAGTGCTACAGTGAAGGAATCACCTCTTATACAAATGTTTGGTGGCTTTTTCATGGAGGTGCTGAGGTTACTTGTTACCTTCCACCTAAACACTGCTCATAAAGGCTCACAGTGAGCTCTGATGGAGACATAATGTGCTTAGTTCTGTCATGAGGGTGTCAAGGGCAAATGGAGAAGCAGCAGGCACGGGGGGGGGAACAGGAAACACATTTCTGGTGTAGCAAATGTCACTTTATCTCTGAATATCTTGAAATATGTACAGAAAGACTTCAGCAACATCTGTGCCTCAGAATTTGTAGCCAAGATGAAAACAAAACTTTCATCTGGCAGGTATTTGGTAAGATCTGCTGGGCATGAAAGAATAAAAAACAAAAAATGTGGAGGTTTTTTCTTCTTCTTTTTTTTTTACCTTTTATTTCTTTTCTTTTTCTTTCTTTTTTTTTTCCCCTCTTCTGTTTTGTTTTTCCTCCTCCCTAACCAGGGGACATAACTCTCTCAATAGCCTACGGGTTTCAGTGGGAATGTTCAGGGACTGTCTTAGCAGCACTGGAGAGCCTAACCTTGAGAACAAAAGTAGTGTTTCATGTGGTTACGTACTGAAAGATGTGGGTAGGCATGTAGTGGGAATCCAGAGAGCGCGTGGGCGCTTGATTCCCTCGGAAACTGTTGGGATTTGGCACCTAAGCTGGTAAAGTATTTTTAAAAACTCTTAAATATCTTTCTGAAAATTGGGTCTGATGTTGCTAATCAGTGTGAGGGGTGGGGGGATTTCTTTTTTTTTTCTGATGTAATGGTGCCTTTGATCTTTGTTACTTTCTTGCAGATAAACAGGAGGAAATTGAACAAAAGCAACAGAAGTGACTTTGGGGTTGGAGGGATTGACGTAAAAGGGAGATAAAAGCTATATACTTGTGTAGTTTTTATGAAATGAGGAGGAGAGCAGGACTGCTATGGGCTTCTGAAGGGTATAAATGCCAAGGAATGGAGGGTGTGGAAGAAGGAAACTGTTGGAGTCTCGGCTTTCCAAGTGCCTGTGCAGGCAGGCAGCTGCACACACAGCCTCATCCCAAAGGAGCATTTTCACGGAGTGTTACAGGGATGTGCTGGGGAGGAACAGAAACACTTTGTGTGGCGGCAAGGAGGGGACGTGCTTTAGTACTTCAGTCAGGGTAAAGCACTGAGATCTGCCGTCATTTGCACCTCGGATTGCCTGGCATCTATCAGTGTCATATTGCACAGAAGTTACTCTCCATTTGTGCCAGTCTTTCCAGGCAGGAAGAGCCCAAACAGAAGCTTCTCTTCAATAGCTCCTGTCCCAAACTCACATTGTTGGTGCTTGGATCTCCACCCTTTGTTATAGCTGACTGCTGTGGTGGCACAGTTCAATCTTAGTGATCTCTTGTCGTGTCTGAAACCTTCACCAGGAAGGTAAAGCAGAGTGACAGCTGTGCCAGGGCACAGGTTGGTATGAGGGGGACAGAAGGGACAGCAGGTAGGCACAGCCATCTTTTGCGACTGCTCTTCTGAGATGTTACCACTTTTTATAACCACTAGGGCATAAATATTATATGCATGAGATATAATCTATTAAGATTAGGGTATTTGGGGGAGTGCTTGATGTCAGAGGTGTAAAAAGGTTGTTTGGAGTTGATAAAGCATTAGCAGAGAATAGCAAGTCTTAACTGCTGGACATATTGGGGATGTTCCAATGTCAAGTGCACTGTTTGTAGCCAGTAGATTGAAAAACTAATTTGAGATGATAAATACGAAAGGAAAAATTAGACCAAATAGATAAGTTAAATGTTAATAAGTCACCAGAGCTGGATGGTGTTCAACCAAGAGTCCTGAGGAGCTTGAATGTGAAACTGCAGAACTGCTGGCCAAGCTGTATAATTTATCACTGCAGACTGCTGCTGTGCCAATGGACTGGGGAGCTGCCAATGTGATTCCCATCTATAAAAAGGGCTCTAGAGGGGATCCTGGGAACAGTAAACCAGAAAGTCATGGTACCAGGAATGGTCTTTAATAAGAATCTCTTAATATATAGGTAAATGTTAACTGCTGGGAAAAAGTCACTCTGGCTTCTGAAAATGAAAATCCTGCTGCTCAGCCTCATGAAGTTCTGTGGGTGTCAGTAAGAAAAGATTCAAGTAGATGTAATATATTGGGATTTTCAGAAAACTTATGCCAAGATCTCAAGATCCTGCAAGTTTGGAAGAAAGCATATTTTATGGTCTGAAAGCCACATGAATAATAGGAAGTAAAAGATTGGAGTAGATTTCACTTTTTTGGACGAAGAGGGAAACATCACTGCAGCAGCAACCCAAAAAGCCACCATCCTCATCAGGAAAGGGATGAACAATATAATTTTGCTTTGGTATAAATGCATGATGTGCCTATATCTTGTGGGTGATGTGCTTTTCCAGTCTCCACATCTCTTGCAGGACACAGTGGCATTGGAGAAAGGCAGCTAAAAGGGTCAAAGAAATGGGCTGCCTTCCAAGAAGTCACTAAAATGGTTGAGACCTTTCCTTACTGGGAAGGAGAGGAGGAACATAGATTAGGTTAAAATCATAAAGTCATCAGGTAAAGCTGAATATGAAACATCCATCAGCTCTCATGCTATTATAACCAGAAAACTTCTGCTTGAATGAGATAAGCTTAGATTTTAAAACAGATGAAAGCCCATGCTAGTGCTGTGAAGAATTGGTTATTGTAGCCTCTGAATAGGTGGAATTTGGTGACAGGCTTTCAAGTGCTCAGCCACGCAGGGTAAATCCCGCTTGCACTTTGCAAGATTCTTGCCTTTGCAAGAGTCTCTGCATGACCCTTCCTTTCCCCAGGGCTCTCTTCTGCAGCTTTTCATAGGAAGCAATTATCCAGGTGGCTGGCAAGTGTTCGGCACTCCCTTGTGTACACAATGAGATTTTTTTTAATTATAAGTGACTTATCCCTCATAGAAGTAATTTTTTTGTAATGCTGCCTTCAGCAGGGTGTGCATGTGAACTTTATTTTAATTAAGGGTGAGGAATCTTTTTTTACATAACTGTATTCCAGATTCTCATGAGAGAGTGAAAACAGCCCTGAGGGACTGATGAAAAGGGCAGCGAAATCGGTTGCCTCACCGATGGGAGCCCTGATTCCCATCTCTCTTAGGTTCTCTCTACCTGTGGGACTTGCTCCGAGCTGGCTGACAGCCAGAGGGATTGAATTAATGCACATGCACTGACTCCTCACAGCTTTGTTTTGGGCCACTAATTTGTGGTTCTGGGCAGATACAGGGGTGGCTGTTGAAGATCTGCTTGAGGTTGTTGTCCCTGTAATGGGAATGGCTAAATGGTATGTGAATCTGCTTCCAAGCCATTTCAGCCATGCCCGATGCTAGCTCAGACTTCTGCCACTGTGCTTGGTGTCAGGGTATTGTATTGCAACACTTGGTTCACCCCTCTCCTTGGCAGAGGGGTGCTTTTTGTGATGAAAATGCAGTCCGCACCAGCCAGCCGAGTTGCTAATTTAATACTACTAATAATACATTACTACATGTAATACTCATGGGATCAGGTCAAAGTGATTCTCTGAATCTTTGAGAAAGAAAACAAATGGCACTGGAAGTCACAAACAAATGCTGTGAACTAGAATTTGATTTCAGTTGTAAAACCTGAAAGGGACAGGGAGCAGATGAGTAAAATGTTTCTGTACCATTAAGGAGGGAAAATCCGGGGTGTGCGCATGGCCTTTGTTTGTTTGTTTTTCTCTTAAGAAGAAAGAAGTGGTAAAGGTGTCAAAACTCAATTGTTGCAGTCCTGGAAGTGTGGCATACAAATAAAAGATGATCTCCTTTACCGTGCACAAAGAGGAATATGAAAAACAAACCACAAACTCTGTAAAGAGGTTAATGAAGTTTGTGAGTCAAACCTGGCATGTCGTTACCATCAGCTGCTTGTTTGCAGTGACTGAAGAGACCATCCCTTTCAGGAAGCCTCGCATAGCGGAGGTAATTTTACTACCCCGTTACCAGAACCTGAGTGTGGTGTTGAAGAAGCTGACCTGCTGACAGACTGCTCACTTGCGACCTCCTGGTGTCCTGCTGAACCTGGTGGTGGCTGGCAATTATTTTTTCTGAAGCCAAAAGCCTAGAGGGGTTTGGCATGTGTGCCCTCCAGAGGGCAGATGCCATTCCTTTTTACTGTGTTAAGTCAGGCTCAAACACCGATGTCACTGCATGAGGGCAGTGTTACTAGTGCTCTGTTTCTGCTTCTGCCCCAAGAGCTGTCTCTACAGATGGTCTAGAAATTTGGCTTCTCCTATCAGAATAAGTAGTCGGGTATAGCAAAGGAGAGGTTTGACACTCGACTCTTAATGCTTTATTGAAGTGGCAGTTCACGCCATCAGTCTGAAAAGTGTTTTGGATTTCAAATAGATGGGAGGTAATTGGTGATGTGGGGGCTTTGCAGCCCCAGATGGGCATCTGCCATCAGTCTCCTGTGAAGGGAGGGGGAAACACTTTGGAGGAGCAGATCAGCAAGGAGGTGGGGCAAAGATAAGCTGGTTTGAATAGATGTCCTCCAGCTGTTCATCGGAGCATTTTAAACGAGTGCACTTTAGACAGAAAGGAATCTGATGATGGTCATGTCACAGCTTGGATGTGCTTTGCTTTGGGCTGAGTTCGTAGGCTGCAGCATGTGCTTCAAGTGGATGTATGTGTGAGATGAGGGAAGAAGTGGGGAACAAGGTCAGTGAGGGTCGTGTCAGTCTGAGAGGATGTGCTGACAGCTTTAAGCACCTCAGAGTGGGGAAACTGTAGGGAAATTTCTGATGGTGAAATATTTTTTCAGAGTGAGGCCTGAACATTTCCATCATCTTAACAGGACAAGAGGAAGCAGCCTCAAGATGTACCAGTGGATGTTTAGATTACATATTAGTAATTTTTTTTTCTCATGGAAAGGATTGTAAAGCATTGGAACAGACTGCCTAGGAAAAGTGGTGGAGTCACCATCCCTGGCAGTGTTTAGAAAACATGTGGATGTGGCACTTGAGGAGGTGGTTTGATGGTGAGCGTGGTGGTGGTGCTGGGTTCACAGTTGAACTTGATGATCCTAAAGGTCTTTTCCAGCCTTACTGATTCTGTGATTCTATGAAGTGGAAGTCCCATCCCTGGCATAGGTGGTCGGAACAGGAACACTATAAGCTGTGCCAGGAGCTATGATCCAAATCTCTGCTTCATGCCACTTGTGCCTATGGGGAGTAGGGTAAAGTGTTGTAATCACTTTGGAGTGTGAACCAGGAACAAATCTGTGAGGCTCCTTCAGGCGGAAAGGAAAAAGATAGTGAGCAGTGCCAGTGTCCCCAGTGGGGGAAGTTGCACAGGATAAGGATGGCAGAGCAGTGCCAGTTCCTCCTGCTCTCTGAGCTGTTTCCATTCTGAGTGTGGTACCAGCCTCAGCAGCTCCTACCTGGCAGCCTGACCCAGGGGCAGATCCCTGCTCTGTGCCTTGCTCCAGAATCTCTTGCAAAATTAGCAGGGAGTTGGAGGGTGGAAACAGAAAATGCAGAACCAGAGCAGGACAGAAGTCTGGAAACCCACAAGAGGTGTTTCTCCTCTGCTGTGAACTTGTGTGACCTCTCTCAACTCCCTTCAACTGTGTCCTCAGCTTATACAAGGGTAGCAGAGCTATTGTGCACTTTCAGGTATTCTGTGTTACCAGGCAGATGTTTTTCCTTCACCCAAATTAGTAACATTTTGTCACTGAATAGTGTTTTATGGAGGAATGGTTTTCTGTGCATTACTTAAAATTCAGGAAAAATCTTGAAATTTTATAAGCCTCTAGTATAGGCAGAGTTGGCCAAGGGGGTAGGGAAAGGAGGAGTATTATCCTTTTCTGCAGAAACTCTTGCTCATTTCCCCTTCCAAAACAGTTTCAGGCTGTTTCTTTATACCAAGTCTTCATTAATTCATCTTACAGTGAAATAGCAGATAGTTGGTTCTTTTTGAAAGCTGCACAGATTAGGAGATGCTTCAAAACATAAGCCATAAGCAAAGAAGTAAGAACATCCTAAGGAATAATGTGAAGTGCAATGCTTTCTGGGACTGCTACACAGCTGCAAAGTGATGGGTGAAGTCAGATTTTGCCCACACAGATCTCCTAAGCCTCAGTACTTTGAGTTTTACTTTGCTTGCTTTGGCTTCTGAGACAGCCAGTGTCTGGAGCTGAGGCACTCTGGTACTTTGCTTAGTGTCCCCAAAAGACCTGCAAACTTAGCCAAGCTCTGGGGCTTGTGAGAGATGAGCTGCGTAGCTTGAATTGCAACTGGGTGCCTCTGGTTCTGGGAGGCTGTAATGACTGCGACCTTTTGAAACCTTGTTCAAACTGTTTTTGTTGCCCTCAGAGAGGAATGTTATGTTCTTTGTTCCGCCTCCTAAAAGGCAAACCTTTTTGTGTAGGCCACTTGTGGCTTCTACAGTTTGATATATATGGGTCAGGGGAGGAAGCAGGCATAGACTGGTGGATGTTTTCAAGCTGCTGACAAAGTCCTTCTGAGTGCATGAAGTGGGTTTTAAGATCCCAGCTGAATTTTTGCAAATAACCTCTGTCTTGATTAAGAACAGAAACAAGCCCCCAAATTTGAATTGCTTCCAGCTTCTGTGCACACGAGTGAGTGGGCAGACTCTTCTCTGAGACAGACCTGTGTGGTAAAGGGTTACGTGTTTAATTCTGAACCCCTCCTTCTCCTGGAAGGAAGAACACAACATCTCAGCTACCATTACTGAAATTTCATTGTTTCTCAAGGGGAATAAAAATGTGCATTTGGTAGTTAAAATTAGGGTAGCGATTTGCATTTCCTTTTGAAACCATCGGAAGGGCTCTTCTTGGTGCCTGTACGTACACCTTTAGGTATGTGTCTTCACAGAATCACAGGCTAGTTGTGGTTGGAAGGGAACTCCAAAGGTCATCTGGCTCAGCCTGCTGTGCTCAAGCAAGGCTGCCCACAGCCAGTTGCCCAGGACTGTGCCCAAACAGCTTTTGACTGTCTTCAAGGATGATGACTCCACTGCCTTTCTGGGAAAGCTGTGCCAGTGCTTGGTCACCCTCACAGTATCTTCGTGGTCCTTTGCTGGACTCTCTCTGGTGCTTTCTTCCCTTCTCTTCCTCTCTCCATTGCCTGCTGACTTCAGCCCTCATTACTGCAAAAGGTTCCTTGCTATTGCATGACAAGCCTGTTGTGGGCTTGGCTTTCAATTTAAAGCTGACAGGTAATGTGCCTTTAAAGCCCGGACACCTCTTTTGCAAAGGTTCTCCTGCCATGTGATGCTTCTTCTGAGGTGGTGGTGTCATCCATGTACACAATTCGTGTGCCTCCTGTGCAGTGCATTTTCTGTTTATGCTTGGCTGAGAAAGGGAGTCTGCCACAAGGACTGACTGTGCAACTTCAGCTCAAACTGCCTTAAGTCACACTATTTACTTTGGAAATTACAGTTTCAATTGCCGCTGATAACCCAGCTGATTGTTATGTTATACATTTAGCACTGTTTTTTTAGTTCTTTCCTTAATTACTTATGTAAATAGTTTTAGAAGACTTAGCATTAATTTTGGAGAAGCTGGCATATCAAAGACTGTGAGGCTAGCAGCAGGTGCTGTAAGTAATCACTCTTCTAAATTAAGCAACGTTTTCCGAGGCAGTAGGTTAATTTCTGGGTAAGCAGCCTGCATACAGATTCTTGGAATCAGCTGGATTGTGACCCAGCAAGTGACTCAAGGCTTTATGTAGTTTTAATCACATGAAATGTCTCACTGAAGCCTCTCATTCTTAGAGGAAACTGGGGGTGTGCTTGAGCATCTGTTGAAATGGTGCTATCACGTTGAAATCTCTGTCACCTGGGTCTGTGCTTGTGTTTGCAGCTCAGTCTTCACTGCCACTGGAGGGGTATTTGGAGCATGGGCAATGTCATGGCTTAACTGTGTCAAGGTGCCTGGAGCCCAGGGCATGTATCATAGAATGGTCTGGGTTGGAAGTACCTAGAAAATCATCCAGTTCCAACCCCTCTGCCATGGGCAGAGACACCTTCCACTAGACCAGGTTGCTCAAAGCCCCAGCCAACCTGGCCGTGTACACTTCCAGGGATGGGGTACCCACAGTCTCTCTGGGCAACCTGTACCAGTGTCTCACCACTCTCATGGTAAAGAATTTCTTCCCAATATCAAATCCAAGCTTGCCCTCTTTCAGTTTGAGGCAGTTCCCTCTTGTTCTATCACTATATGCCCATGTGAACAGTTCCTGCCCAGATTTCTTGTAGGCATCATTGAGATACTGAAAGGCCACAGTGGCTCTTGATTATGCCAAGGTCTGCGCTGCTGTGGATTTCTCTAACTACAAGAGCAAGAGCAAGCAAAGTAGTGCTTGAGAGCTTTGTACCATTTCTTTCTCTACCTTTGTGCATGGGAGTGGATTTTTGCAAAAATACTTCCTCTGCTATCTCTAGTGGAGTTCTTTTGGGATCTGTGAGCAGTAACTCTTGGCCTGTGGGACAGATTCTGCTTGACTGATGCCTGTTGCTTTTGCATTGTCACAGCTCTGGCCAGCAGTGCTCTTGCCCAAGGCTAGGAGGCCACCTGCAAAAATGTAAGCCACTCTTCAGAAACTGTTCCAAGCCCATGAGGCTGATGAGGTCAGTAGTGTTTAACTTACATGATTTTCATAGGCTCTGCAGGATTTTGAGGAGATTAATAAAATCTTAATTTCTGTCACTACACAGAGCATGACTTTGGAACACTTTGTCTCACTTGTGGAGCAGGAAGGTGCACTTTGAGAACTCTTATAAACCTGTCTTCCCTTGTGAAGATTGTGCCAAAAAATAAAGGGAAGGGAAGAATTTTTACTTACCAGTGCAAAGTGGAATAGAGCAGAAATAATGCCCTTCTCCAAGGATTCAAGAAAGGAGAGAACTTCAGAGAGCTGCAGAGAAAAAAAAGAATTTTTGGTGCCTCCAGGTGACTGTAGTCTGGAACTGTGAGGCCTGTGGATGCTCAACCTAGTTATCAAGCTGGTGCTTGGAATTATATATCTGCTAAATAAATCTCAAGCCACTTTTCACACTCTTTAGCTTGATGTTTTGCTATGGTCGATCATCTTCAGATGAAAATGCCCTTAGACTTGAAGCTCAGTGTTTAAGCTTTTCATGTTTAAAAAATTAATAATCCAAATGACAGACTTCTGAAGGCTGAGCTCAGTCCTTATGAACAGTGTCACAGAATGACATGGCTCTTGTAATTGGCTGAGAGGTCTGTAATCTCTTTAATTAAATCTCTTCTCACTTTCTAGATTAAAACTTTACTCGTTTCTTTGCTCTGAAATGTTGAAGAGGCACAATTCACATGGGCAGAGTTTAATAAACAGTATTCTACTATCTGGTCTATGATAGAAACAGGATGTATAAGCAACTTGTTTTTTTGATAGCTCAGCTTTACTCTGAAACCTGAATTCTCCTATAGCTCTGTGATCAAACAGTCCTCTTTAAGTGACATTGCAGTTCTATGGGAATTGGGACCAAAATGTCTTTTAAAAGAAACAGTCAGGAGGAAATCATACACACTGACTCTTCACTCTTTATGGATCTTCTGACAGTGGATGCCTTGAGGGTTCAACAGGTGATCTGAATGCATATTGATGTCCTTGCATCATCTCGGTGTATTCTCTGGGATGCTGCAAGATGCCTGCAAGGCTTAAAAATGGGAAGAGGTACACTGGGCAAGAACTGGGTGGACAGTGAGTTGGTGATGGCAACATAAAACCATGCTAATCTTGGGCAGGCTTTCCAGAAGTGGTTAAAATTTGAACTCTAATTTTAAACACGGTGGGGTAGGAGGCAGGGAAATTTGCCTCCTATACTAAATGAGTTAGCTCTCTGTGGGCTGAAAGTATTGAAAGCATCAGGTAATGCAGCGACCAGATAACAGGTGTCTTGAAGGCCAGCTTTCTGAAGGGACTTCAAAAGAGAAAGCAGAGGACCCAACATTCTCTGCTCCAGATTTGTGGATTTTGGGACAGAATAGATCGTTTAAGAATATCGCTTTTCATCTTTCTCACTGACTGCTTTAAACTCAGTCTACCCAAGTATCTTTTTCCAGGCTATGTGAAGAATTTGTAATGCTTTCTATTATCAAAAGCAGAACTTGAAGAAATCCTGCCCCTTACTAAAGATATGAGCACTGTGTTAGGGAACTTGGACACATTAATAAAACGAAAATACTACTCTACCAGTCTGAAGTTAAATGTGTCAAGCAAATTGCTGAAACATTAGACTGAAACTTGGCAATTATGTTTGTGTGGCAATTCGATTCTGTTCTCCTAAAATACCTTTGGATAACATCCAACTGTAGCTCTGCTCTGATCCCAAGAGCACCCTGCAGATGCCCTGAACACATACATACAAGCAGCAAGCTCTGGTGGCCTGGTCTGTGTAGTTGTTAGAAAGCCTCAAAATCTGGTTTGCTATCAAAGGGCTTTCCATTTGGGAAAGGGGAACTGATACCATTCCAGTTTTAACTCTGGAAGAGGAATGGAAAATAAAAAAGCTTCAGAGAAGCAAATTTTTGTCTAGACTGTGAAGCCAGCTGTATGTCTTATTCTGACTTGTCAGGCTGCCTTCTCATTTGGGGCTGTTTCTGAGTGGTTGACAACTGCATTAACTCTGTGAAAATAAAGGGACTTTTGGTGTGGCCTATGAACCCTGGTCTCCCATGACCATCCTCAGCCACAGTTGTCTCAATGAGTGCCTTACTGACCCATATAAATGCACAATCTCCTCTCTTTGTCCTCTCACAGTCATCGTTTGAAAAGCTATCCTCTGCTTTTGCCTTAAAAATTACTTTTGAAGTGAAAGGTCCCTTTTGTTTCATTGAGTATAAAGTGTGCATCAGAATTACAGGACAGTTGCTCTGTAGGCTGAGATGCTGCAGTACTTCTGCAGGACAAAACCCTGCTCGGTACAGGAACAGTTCCACTTCTCTCACTCAAACCCCAGGGGCCAGGAATGAGGAATTTCCTGGGTTTTCTTGCTCAGCAGTGACAGTGGTATCTGTGTGGATGTTATTTATTGCTTGGTAAGAAATAGTGTAATGGACTTGCATGTGATAAAATGCTATTTTGTACTGGTGTGGGATTTTCAGTAGTATATCAGAGAATTACTTATGTCTTTAATTTGCATCGTTCAAGAAGGGAATAGTTTAAAAATGTGATTATGATATGAAGGATTTGTGAACTGAAGGGCAGACAGGCTTTTGCTTGCTCTAAAGATTTCCTGTGTAGTGAATATAAGTCATAAACATGACAAATACAGGATATTTTTGCCTTTTTTTTTTCTTTCTTCCCCCTTTGAGTCAGACTTGTTCTCCTGCATTTGGATCTTCTTAAAAATGACTAGTTTCAGGGCAAAAGGCAAGCACGCCAACTAATCTGTGGAAGACTTTTGTCATTTGATAACTAAGTGCTGCTTTTAAAGTGGAACCTGTCTTGTCTCTTCAGCCGTGTGTCTGCTTAGTTGTACTCTTGTTCCAAAATGAGTCATGTTTCAAATCCCTGAAAGACCCACTGTCCTTGACTATCTTTTAAACTTCTCTTTTTTTTTTTAAATTTTGTTTGGGTTATTTTCTGTTGGCTGTTGTCAGGGAGCTGCTGGGATAGCTAAAGATGCTGTACCTCTTCCCTATTGTATCGCAGTTGCTGCATTGATTATTTACAGGGCTACTCTCTGACTTGCACTGTAGGTGTTGATCCTGTCGTGTGCAAGCCCCTGCTGCCTCCAGGGATTCACATAAAGGATCTTTTTAAGTGTTAGGTGCCACAGAGCCCATGCTGTTGTCTGTGGTATCAGTGACTTCAGTCTGGGCAGGATCCAGGTCCCCCCATTCAGAGCAGTGGTACTGTGCCTTTGGCTCATGGAATACAGGAGCTGCTTGTTGCTTGGCTCCCCACAGGATAAAGGTCAGATTGGGTTGATCAGGGCTCATAGACATGTTTCCCTCAGCGTAAATGCTCAGCTCTAGCATATACTTACCTGGTAAATATTTACGTATTAAGAGTGTGGAACAGGGATGTGAAAGATCATCAGCCAGAGGTAAGGTAGTTTCCTGAGCATCCATGCCATTAGATTTGGGCTCAAAGGCACTGTGTGGGCAGCGATTGGTCTCTCAGACCTTGATGCTTCCTGACTGTAAACCCATCCACCCTGTCCCAGGTCGTGCTGGGGGTGGCAGTAGTTATTTTAGGGCAGTTCTGGATGTACCTCTGAGAAAAGATGAGGATTTAGGTGGTGCTGGAAAATGGTTCTAGAAAAGCATCTGTTTTGCCAGTGTTACTTATCTAATCACGAGTAACAGCAAGGAACCAAAGGTGGGGGATTATTTCACATGTTAAGTGATGTCCTGGATGCAACTGCTTTGTGGGGTTTTTTTTTTTTGCTTTTAAAAGTCTGGTTTGTTTGGCATTGAGTAGCTTTAGGAGAGGTGTTTTTAGCCACGGTGATTTTGAAATTAGCATGCCAAACCTCCTTGGAATTGCGAGAATATGTGCATACGCAGACAGGTATTGCTCAGATGCAATTGTTACAAAATACCCCCTTGGAAACCTCATCTGTGATGGTGTCAGCATGTCCCTCACATTTGGCCAATTTTCAGAAGCTGTCAGGTAGTACTGTGTGGGAAGTGTTAGAGAGCATCATGGGATAAATCCTGAAATCCTAATTCTGGCCAAACTCCCACTGTTTTCAGTAGGTGGCTTGCTGGCATTATGGCCAAGTACCCCTTGGCTATCACAGACGACCTCTCTGTCTTTTTAAAGCCAAGCAGACTGAGACTTGGTGCCTCTGTCTTATATTAGAGACCAAAATGCAGGCTTGCAGCTCTTAAAATTTATACACGTGCTTAGGTTCGTGAACAAAAAGTTTGTTAACTGAAAACGTTTCCAGTAACTCAGATTCTCAGTAAGGCTGGTGAAATGCCAGAGATCTGGAAAGAGAAATTAGCTGGTGATTTAGAGCAGTGGATGAAGAAGACTCTCCATCTGTAAGGGAAACACTGATGTTCTAAAAACTCTACTTTTCCTAAATGGAGAAAATAACAATTTAAAAAATATATATAAATGTTAAATATTTTAATATTTAAATATTAAATTAAAATAAATAATAAAAATAAATTAAAATAAGTATTTATAAATATTAAATATTTTATATTTGCCTGTTAAGAGTGTGGAACAGGGATGGGAAAGATCATCAACCAGAGGTAAGGTGGTTTCCTGAGCATCCATGCCATTAGATTTGGGCTCAAAGGCACTGTGTGGGCAGCGATTGGTCTCTCAGACCTCAGTGCTTTCACTTTGTATGGCTTGTAATTGCAGAGTTGGTGAGGTTGGCAGGAACCTCTGTGGGGAGTCTACTCTAACCCTGCACTTAAAGTGTCAGCAGCTGGAACAGTTTGCTCAGGGTCATGTCTAGTGGGATTTTGAATATCCCCAAGGATAGAAATGCCATTGTTTTTCTGGGGAACTTGTTCTGTGGTTCTGTGTCCTTTCCCCCCACTCCCAGATAAAAAGTGTGTCTTTGCTGTGGAGTTTGTTGCTTGTACATTTAAATGGACTTTCCTGTATTTCAGTTTGTGTCCATTGACTCTTGTCCTGTTGCTTGGAAACCACCAAGAGGAGCCTGGTTCCATCTTCTTTACACCTCCATCAGGTATTTATGCACATTGGTAAGATCCCCCAAACTTTTTCTTCTGCAGGCTGAAGAGTCCCAACTCTTCTAGCCTCTCCTCTTATGCCAGATACTCCAGTCCCTTAATCATCTCTGTGGGC
Organism: Dendrocincla tyrannina; assembly: GCA_035047865.1. NCBI lineage: Eukaryota > Metazoa > Chordata > Aves > Passeriformes > Dendrocolaptidae > Dendrocincla > Dendrocincla tyrannina. The sequence goes on along the minus strand of JAWWMP010000001.1, from coordinate 30,296,924 downwards.
CTTTGCTGGACTCTCACCAGTATGTCCATGTCTCTGCGGTACTGGGGAGGCAAGCACTTGGACCAGCACTCCGGTTGTATGTCACCAGCCCTGAGCAGAAGGGAAGGATCCCCTCCCTTGACCTGCTGGCATTTGTTTTTCCTAATGCAGTCCAGATGCTGTTGACCTTGTTTGCCACAGAGGTGGTTTGGAGGCTCATGGTCAGCTTCCTGTCTGCCGGGAATCTCAGGTGTTTCTCTGCTTTTTTGCTTCCTTTCTGCCAGTTGGCTCTCAGTCCATTCCCCCAAGCAGCAGGGCTTTGCGTTTTCCTTTGTTGAACTTCACAAGGTTGGTGTTGTCCCATTTCTCCACTCTGTTCATATCCCTCTGAGTGGCAGCACACCCATCTGGCCTGTCAGCCAGGTATGGCTCTCAATACTGTATCATCTTCAAGCTTCCTGAAGGTGCACTCTGTGCTGTCACCCATAATATTTCCTTTATGAAGAATCCACTGCCCTGAGTGAAGTGTTTAATGAATCAAATCTCTCAACAGTTCTTGAAAGTACATTGCTGTTCACTTGGGAAAGTCAGACAGAGATGAGGTAGCTTCGCTAGCACTAAAATAACATTAAATACTGTGCCTTGTAGTGAAAACATTCATTATTATTATTTAGGACTTTAATTCCTTGAATCTCTGATACTTCCTGCAATACCAGCTCATGCCCTTTGCTAACACCATAGCAACCTGCCATAAATTTCACTATATAATGTGGCTTGTTTGTCAAAAGTTGGATGAGGAATGCTTTCTAGGGTAGGAAATCCATGGGGTCAGGAAGAAAAGTGCCATAGAATGAGGGGAAAAAAACCATTTTTATGTAATAGTGTTGCAAAGTGATTTTTTTTTTTTCTCTTCAAAACTGTGCCCCAGAGGAAACAGGGGCATCAACTGAAATTCTCTCAATGCCTTTTCTATATCCCCCTCCCCCAAAACCTATATCCTAGGCACAGTCTAAACCTCTGGGCTAACAGATGGTGTTGAGAGGGGGAGGGAGGGGAAACAATTTGCATCTAAATAGCTGAAATAAAAAAGGGTCATGTCCCACAGACCAGCCACACTCACCTGCTGTTTAAATCCCCCTGAGAAACAGGAAAACGCACTTAGTTTTTTAATGTCTGCATCAGCTGTGCTTAGTCTCTGAAGCTTTCTGCCCTAAAAAAAGCTGCAGTCCTGTGCATCTTGCTGTATGGATTCTGTTCTGGCCCCAAAACGATGAACTCTTAAGGATTTGGTCCTTTGATAGCAGTTGACAGCTGTGTGACTATTGTTCAGCCTCCCATCAGAGTGACTGCTGCTGTTGGCTGTACTAATTAGCGCAAGCACTAATGATACAGAAAAGGTTCACCCCAAATATTGCCTATTCTGTCAGCTTCCTACTCATATGGCTGCCTGAGTGTGTCTTCAGAGGTGCTCTTGCCTTATGGCCTGTGTCCTCACACTGCAATATTCCGTGCTGGGTTTGTATGTGTAGGTGAGATGTGGTTTGGCCCTACTGGCCACCAAGCTGTAGCTCAGCAGGGATCCTGATTCTGCAGGACTGTAGCATGGCTTGGTTGAATGCTCGTGCTTAATCCTGCAGGCATGCAAAGCCAAGTTGCTCTGGCTTTCTGACCGTGTCCTATAAAAATTTGGTAGGTTCATCTAAGACCTTGCTGCTTTGTAATGATTTTGTTCTGGAGTGTAAAGGTCGCTTGCCCACCAATTCTACACTTCCATGGAGACTGCTCTGGGTCTACCCCCCTGTCCAAGCATCAAGAAGTGAGCTTTTGTCTCCTCAGGCAGACTTGCTCAAATCTGTGGAAAGCCTGTAATAAGAAAAATCTTCCCAGTTCTTCAAAACCACATGGACATTCACCACTCTGAAACCATCCTGCCTTATCTGCCAATGATATTTGAGGGATGCAGGCAGTAGTGGAGGCCAGAGGGCTTCACAGCCGAAGTTTAGTCTTGTTATGAAACACAAGGATGGGCAAAACCTGTTTCTTCTCACCATTTCCTTTGAATTCTACACTCAAATGATAAAATATATAGTGGGAAGATAGTCCAAGTGGCTTAGGAACTTTATTAATTTTGTCTGTTGGCATCTTCTCCATCTCCCAATAAGCCAGAGGCATTGGTAATTTGACTTTGGCAGATGTGAAGGCTCAACAGGATAAGGAGTGTTGAAGATGATGTCTGGGGACCCACCACTGTCTTCTGTGTGTTGTCCTGGTAGAATAAAATGTCTGCAGAGGAGGATTTTTATTTTTGGATTTGCAAGACCTTGAATCTTTTCTTTCTTCAGCACAAACCTGAAGGGAAATTGTGAGGTTAACCTTTTCTGAGCCGCCCAGCCTTCCCTCCCACGAGTGTCATGGAAGAGGAAATGGGCTCAAGAAATGTCTTCATTTTCTTTTCTCATTTAATTCCTAAGTGCATTTCAGTATAGTGAGTCGCAGTGGCTGAATAACCTGTGTGCACGAGGTCAATGTGGATTTGGGCAACAAACTTGTTTGTATGCCTCTGGGGAATTGATTTATTTATTTTATAGTTTAATATAAATTCCAGTTAATAGAAACAAGATCTGGTGTATGGATACTTGCAGAAGTAATTGGGTGACGTGCAATACCAAATTAAATTAATTCAGAGCTATCTGTTGTACTTTATAACTTTCTACAACCTTTTTTTCTTTTTAGGACTTTATATCACTTGATCATAATTATGTTTTAGAAATGGTCATATGATGCATTCTCACTGTCTGGGAGTAAAAAGAGTAAGTGTGTAACTTGGGTGTATGTGTGTACATACATGTTTATACATCCACACACTCTCATCTGTACTACAGACCTCTGCCCTGCCCCTTCTGCCAGCTCCCCCAGTTCAGCTCCCCAGGCACAGGCAGGTAACTGGCTCTGGTAGCTGTGCTGCTGCTGTGTCCTTGCAGCAGGGCCCCACACACCATGTAAGAGCAAAACAAAAGTGAAAGATTATGTTTGAAATATTTCTGTGTGAATTGTGCAGTCGTAGAAGAGGTACATGGACTTTTTGACAGAGGAGGCAAAAGGGGGAAATAGAATAAAATAAGCAGTGTCCTATGACACAATGTTTGCAGGTAGTGGGGTAAAGAGTGGAAAACCTGGATTTTATAGAATGCAAGAATGTTTTGTGTTGGAAGGGACCCTAAATATCTAGTTTCAGCCCACTGCAATAGAGATTACCTTCCACTAGCTCAGGTTGCACAGAGCCTCATCCAACCTGGCCTTGAACACTTCTGAGGATGGGGTATCCACAGCTTATTGGGCAGCCTATTTCAGTGCCCTCACCACCCTCACAGAAAAGGATTTCTCCCTAATATCTAATCTAAATTTGCTCTCCTTCAGCTTAAGGCCATTTCCCCTTGTCCTGTCACTACATGTCCTTAGGAAAAGTCCAATTCTCTTGTAGCCCCTTTAGGTACTGGAAGTGGCTCTAAAGTCTCCCCAGAGTCTTCTCTTCTTCAAGCTGAACAACCACAATTGTCTCAGCCTGTCTCCATAGCAGAGAGAGGGCTCCAGCCCTCTGAGCACCTTTGTGACCTCCTTTGGAATCACTTCAACAGGTCCAGGTCCTTCTTATGCTGAGAACCCCAGAGCTGGATGCAGCACTCCAGGCTGGGTCTCAACAGAGTGAAGCAGAGGCAGAGAATCACCTTCCTCCACCTGCTGGTCACACTGCCCTGACATGTATGCTGTTTTTAGTTTATCAGTTTTCTTTTTGTTTCTTTTATTAAGTAGCTTCCTTTAAGTGGATGACTGACATTGGAACATTTATTTCTGTATCTTCCCAAGCTCTCTAACTGAGAGAGGAACTTGCTGTACAGAAAGGACCATTCTGGTAGTTTACAGTGTTTTTTCAATCACTTTCTGTGTCTGGAACTAAAGTATTAAAAAAAGATGTGCTGGATTGGAACCACACCTAAAGCAATCCTTAGCATATTTATTATTTGACTGATCTTTAATTAAAATGGAATTCTAACTAGATTGTTTTGAGCATACATACAGCTCTGGTTTGTTGTTGTTGGTCTAATTGACTTCTAAATTAGTGACAACAATATTCTAATCCACCCTCTCCCTTGGGATACTGGCATTAAAAGAGGGTGTGAAATGTTATCTAAATGATTTACAGGCATGCAGGATAGAAAATGGTCTTTAAAGAGGTTAGCCAGAACTCAACATCGTCTTGACCTGCGATGTCTTCACAGAGAGAATGATGAATTATTATTTTTCTGTATTTATTTATTTCTCGGTCCTGGTAGGTCTTTTAAATGCTTAGAAATGTAGTCTGAGAAAAATGCCAATAAACTCAGCCTTTGACGAAGGAGCAGTTAACGAATCTCCAGGGAAATACCCAGACTACAGATGCTCCATGGGGAAGAGAAGGTTAGGAGCCAGTGGAGCAGGGGCTGGAGACAATACATCATCTCAGATCTGAGATGGAAGCTGTCTCCTGATAATACAAGATACTAAAGTGACAGAATTGTGGGCTTATTTGCTCAAGGCTGCTTTTTCAGAGCCCATTTCAAAAAGTCATGGTTTGGGATTTGACCACGTCTATTTAAGATATTTTGGTTAAGTTGTGTCAGAAATAAAGCATTACTTTTTGCAGATTTTTAGTTGTCTTTAGGAATGGAAACCCTTGGGGGAAGTTTCGCCTGTGCGTATGTAAATTCAAACCATGATGGAAGTTTAAAGAGTATATATTAAGCTCAAATCCAACTTCTATTTTTAAAGTTAAAAGGGACCTTACTAAGTAGCAGGCCACAAGTTTAGGTGTCTGTTTTATAACATTTTAATAGAGCAACACAGACTGATAAAACTTTGCGGCTTTTGTCGAAGTAGAATATTTTAGCTGCTCAGATAAAACTAGATACACGTTGAAGAGTGTTCACAGAAAAACAAGAGTTATTTCCAGCCTGTAGAGACTTTTCTTAAAAATAAAAGCGGCCAAACGTGCATATCCTGGGAGGCTGTGAAATCAGCACCTGTAAATACCAGCAAGTACAAGAATAACCAGGAATGGAGGAAGAGGTTGGATGTGGCCCTGAGCAACCTGATGGAGTGGTTGGAATTGCTGCCTGTGGCAGGGGTGTTGGAACTAGATGAGTTTTAAGGTCCCTTCCAACCCATGCCTTTTCTGTGATTCTCTGAAAACTCAGGTCAAAGGAAACAACTGGAAAGAAGTAGTGGAAGAAGCCATACTTGCAAAGGAGACAGTTCCCTTAAGCCATCAAGTCACGCTTTGTTCTGGATGGATTTGAAGGATCTCTTTTCTGCAGCAAGTGTATTTAATTTCACTGCATCCCTCTGCAAGGAGTGTAAGAACAGGAAAGGGGGAGTTAGGGCATTGTGCCACAATGTGTGTATGAATGTTAGTGTCAGCAAAGAGGAAGGCAGCACTTACATGAGGCAGTGTAAACGCCATGAAGTGGAGGGCACAAAACGGGGGCAGCGCAGCCCCCGTGCATTCCTCCTGGGTATGCTTAAGGACCAACCCTGAGATTTCTTCAGCCTGTGAAACAGCTGTTTCCAAAAGTGACTGCCCTGTTTATATCTTGAGTTTTTTAGGAAACAGATCTATTACTGTAAAGGTGAGAGATGAAATTATAGTGTGCTAGCTACAGAATGTAAATTATCTCATTTTACTCTCTCTTACCTTGGATTTACATTAGGATACAGAGGGAGCGGGGTCAGGTAACCTGAGGTGGGTGCTGAAGTTGGAATTGGTTAGGGTGCCTGAGGCTTTGGGGTCATGGGTAGGTAGCAGAAACCTCTATGAGAGTTTGCTGGTAGGGAATATCCTTGAATCTTAATTACTGGAGTTAGGGAAGGATGATCATAAAATTGCACCTGGATTTGCTGCATGCTGTGCTCTCACAGGGAGCCTAATTCCTATGCTGATGACCTTAAGTGAGAAGTAGCCATGGGACTTGAGCAAGATGACTTACAGCAATGGGAGGGAGTAATATACTGAACTAAATGCCTTGGCTCCTATGGCTTCCTAGTACATTTGTCCTTCCTTGTTTTCATTTTGGAAATCCATCGAGTTTTGGCTAGCACTTAGCCAAGGTACAACATTGTCTATAGAGGTTCTTGGCTTCTCAGTAGTGACCATAAAATGACTTCTAGCATTTTAAGTACACAGAAGGTATACAACCAACCTGACAAAGCAGTCTTGAGATGAATAAAACATGTATACTGGCAATCCATCCATCAGTGAAATCCCAATTCTGCTGAATTTGCAGTTCATACTCTTGCTAATTGTATGATGTATGTAGATGCTCATCCACTGGGAACTGGATTGAAAGAAGCAAGGCACTTGCTGGAGATGCTGACAGGGCTGTCTATGGGACCTCGATCAGTCTCTGCTGGGTTGGGTTTTGTGTCTGCAGCTGATGTTGCTACTTCCTGAGAAAGAATGAGTTTTAAATGGGTCTCAGTGAAGATCCATCTGTCCTACTTGAAGTTGCTTGGATCATTTTAGCAAGAACACGGGGTAAGAAGATCCATGCCCCAGAAAGACTTGCACAAAGATGTTGAGGAAAACCTTGCCTGCTATATCTGGTCTTGTAATTAACTCCTAATTACATGGTGCCTTAAAATGGGCTGCCACTGTAATAAGTGATGTTATATTTGCTTTTGTTCAGTGGAGTAAAAATAGTTCACTTGGCTCATGGGCTTTATTTAACTGAGTGCTAATGCAGACTTGGTTGCAGTATATTGCAGGAACAGCAGTTCCTTTGTGCGAGTCCTATGGAGCTTTCTTTACTGACATACAGTAAGTATGACTGGAATTTGAGTAAATGATGCGATAAAAGGCTTGATGGTACTTCCTAAAAACAAACTGCTGCTCATTAAATTAAATGATAATGATTCTTAGTGGACTAGTGAATGCTCTGCAGTCCATTTGGTACAAGTAAGGAAGTCTAGGGACATATACTTGCTATGGTTATTTCTGGATGTTCTGGAATTATAGAGTAGGTAGAACAGGGCATTTTGCTACATAGCATATAATTATAAACACAAAGCTGATGTTCTACCAGGAAAGAAGGCTCTACTGTGAAAGTTCAATTAGCGGAGAACCCTAAAGTACCCTAAGTTTTTTCATTTTGTCTTGTAAGTGAACTGCTCTTAGACCATTACATGTATCACACTTGAACGAGTAATTATTGCAAACTTGGAGCAGATTTATGTGCAGTTCTCAAATTGCTTGTCTTTATTGATGCTAAATTAGTTCTTGCAGTTCTGGGTATTTGATGGTGCTTTCCTTGTCTCTTAATTCAATTTGTCTACAGAAAAGTCATATTTGATTCAGAGCTCATTCTGTCTTAGGAGAGCGATTCATTCTTTCTCTTTCCTCAACTTTGAAGAAAAAACAAAACTTTAACAAAGCAACATGAAACTGAACCAATCTTTATGATTTCTTTTAATTGAAAACTACTGCCAGTATGAAAATCCTGGCTAGCAATTAAGGGAATGTGACAGCTTTGCCAGTCATTACATAAATACTATGGAACACTGGGTTTCCTACTGTCATTAGCTGCAGTGAACACAATGGGGCTATACACCGGAGCGAGCGCTACTCCGATGATAAATGTTTGCATTTCCAATTAGCGCTGAACTGTTGTGGCATTTCCCCCTCAGTCTAATTGAGGTTCTTGGATGGTTTCATCCACTAATGATAATTGGGTTGTCTTCTTGCTCTTTACTTTCTTAGAGACAAAGGAGTTGAATGAGTTTTGCTTGTAAAAACATTGGTTTCCTCTTTGCAGGTCTGTCTTGGTGTTTTTTCACCTCAGAAAAAACCCACTTTTTACAGGTTAATGCAAACTTTCAGCTATTGACATCCTGTGACTTTTTGCTAACCACTGCGTTGCAGAGTCCTCTGTGCCTGTGGGATGTTGTTGACTTGGTCTGACAATGTTCTAGTTTTCTGACATATTTTGTAACCCCCACCCCCATTGCTAAATGGCGAATCCGTGCATTTAACAAGGTGCAGTTTTTGTAAATATGCGCATGTATTTAAAATGGGAATACATTGTACTGGGAATTATTCCACATTAGGGGATAGCAGGGCTCAATTCTGCGCCCTGTGCTCTACATTCATCTTCTGGATTGGAAACTTTTGAATGGAAGAACGATTAATGATTCGGCCGCTTTCAGTTGCTGCTGCTAATGTGTGGTTAGGACTCAGAGCCAAGTAACTTAGGCACGGAGTAGCGGGGGTGTGTTTAGCTGTGTGCATTATTATATTTTCTTTATGCTGCATCTAGTCATTTCCTCTGGAACACAGATCTTTCTCCAGGAAACCTGCTTAGATGGGCTTTGCATATGCTTCAACATGAGGCCTTTATTATTCCTTCCCTGCTTAGCAAGCTCTGACTCTAGCAACTCCTTTGACTGGTGTGGTTGAAGCCCTGCCCTCCTGTGAGCGAAAGCGGAACCAGAGCCAAGGCTGCTCCGTACTGTGCTGGAAAAGGGAGCCTGTCCTGACATCTGCAACAGCGAACTTGCTTGTTCAGGCATGTGTCTGGGGGAGGGGGGACAGCACTTCTGGATATGAGGAAAGAAGGACGATGATTTGTGGGCTGAGAGCTTTTAAACATGATACTCTTGGTTCTTTCTGTCTCAGCATGGGGTTGTGTTTTTTTTTTTTTCCCTTTAAATATGGCTGCGATTTATTTCTCTTGGGCAGTTTAAAGGCACTGCTAGAAATGGGTAAACGCTCAGTCAGAATGAGGAGGCTGCTGCCCAGGGATGGGATTGGGCAGGGCTGATCTCTGCAGCTCTCAAAGCTTGAGCACTGGAGCATAAGTAAGGTGAGTTTATCATGTAGTCCAGGTACGTGGGCATAGCTGGCGTTGATTGTGAAATGGTTATTGCTTGAGACTGCCAGTTATTTGTGAAACAAGCGACGCTAAGTTTAAGCATGGCAATGTAAGCTGGCACTGCTTCTCTGTGGTTTTGGATTTGAGCCTAATGCGGTGGAAAGGGCTTGACCTGCCTCAGTGCTACAGAAACCCTCCGTGTGTCTGGGTTACTGTCTCAGTGGTCATGCATGGGCCCACACCGTGGAAACTGGTGAACACTGGGCCCTGATCACTTAAAACAAAACAGAAAGAAGCTTCCTTAGCTTGAATGAAAGGAGAACTCTGTTGCTAGGAATCAAGTGGTTATAATTAGTCTGTTCTTCTTTAGAAGCATATCCATATGGTAGAATGGGTTAGCATGTATATCTGCCCAGGGAGAGATTTTGCAGTTCTGCCTGCTGCAGGGATGTCCATGTCCTCCTGCAAAATATGGGCTAGGGAATCCCACCTGGCAGTTCTTGCATTTAGCCCAAACTGTGTGTGTTAAATTAAAGGCTTTTTTTAAAAAGGATCCTCCAGTCTTTTGGCTTTTAAAATTCCAAGCCATGGAATCCTCCTGCCTTCCTATTGGGTTGTAACTGGTCAGTCATCCTTTATGTCCAGCTCCACTGCCAGCATTATTTCCACAGTGCAAGACTGCAACTACTAGTTGGCCATCTGCCATGAGAGTATGTTCCCTTCCCCCTCCCTACACCCACCCATTAGGGCTGTAGCATTCTCTTCTAAATGTATATTGATTTTTAGTGAGTATTCTTTCATTTAATTTAGTGATTTCTTCTGCATCTTCAGATATTGGCAGCACCTGCAGGAGAGTTCTAAAGAGACATCAGCAAAACTACTTTTGTAATTATTTATTAGAACTTTATGCAAATCTGTTGTTTTGATTTTTTGCTTTGTTTTAATTCACATGTAAATACTGGGCCTGGACTGGTGCTTGCTGGTCCCTGGGTTTGTTTTTGTTTGTTTGTTTAATTGGCACACTTTCACAGCGCTCAGATGTGCAGTAACTGGCTGGGGAGACAGCTACATGCTACAGTTTCTGAGGGTTTTTTTTAGTCACCTCTAAATGTGATCAGTCTGTCCTCCCTCGGGATTGCTGCTGCCTTTTTTGTGACAGCATGTGTTCCAGGTCCCATCTGCTGTCGGGTGAAGGAAGAGGACAGCTCTTGCCTCTTTTTCAGGTGGAACACGTGTTGGGTGCCTTTCCTTCAGTGTGAGACTGGTGTTTGAGACTTAGTCCCACATAAAATACTAAAAAACAAATGAGTCGCTTTTCATTCTGTGTCCAAACCCAGCTGATAAACTCTGATGTTACTTTTCTGCTGGGATTTGCATGAAAGTGTGAACACACACTGGGAGGAATAAGCTGTTTGCAATGTGTTTGAACAGAGCAGGGGATGGTCTGTGCTCTTTCTCACCAGGGCAATGCAAAGGGGAAGGAGGAGATTTTAACTCTGTGTGAATGAACAATCTCTAGCCATGGGGTGGAAGGATGCAGGGTTACTGGTGCAGAGGTAAAACACTTGTTCTGATCAGGAAAGACTCAATTAAAGGTTAAGACTCTTTCTGCCTTTTTTTTGTGGGGAAGGCGCCCTTTCCTCACCCTGCCAACAACAGTATAATAGCATCTTGGAAAAATGTAAGATTTCCTTCTGTTAGTAGGCAGAGAGGGAAGAGCAGTTGCTGAGCATCATCCTGCCCCCTCTCTTGTTTAATATAGTTTATTCATCTGTAAGTTGTAGTGAGTAACTTACAACTGCTGTCTTGCCAGACTACATGAATTATAGATGGCTCTTTTATGAGTTTCCATGTTGAATCCTGCAATTAGTATGCATTGGATGTAGTTATCTTTGTGGCATCTACTGTAGCGTAGGTTTCAGCCTCTCTGACTTTTTAATTGCTTTCTGTTTTAGCAATCAGTCATCTGTCTGTCTTCCAAAGGAATGCAAAGAACACAACCAGCTTGAGAGTTCAGCATGGAGCAGCAGGTTTGAAATTGTATCGTTAACTGGAAGGAAAAAGGACATACATAGAGGATCTTTGTTCTCTCTCTTTTTTTTTTATTTTTAATTTGTGTATGTGTGTTACACACAGCAGTGCCAGAATGTTTCACATACATTGGGGTCCCACTCTGCAAGGTGAATGTCTCAGGAGTCTGTGCCTGTGTTAGGAGGCTGTGCCTGTACTGCATTTGATGCCTGTAGTTTAGGCATAAGCACAAGGCTTGTAGATGTGGCTCTGGAGAATGTAGTTTAGTGGTTAACACAGTGGTGCTGCATTAATGCTTGAATGGGATGGGTTTAGAGGTCTTTTTCAACCTTAATGATTCTGTGGTTATCTTAACACAGATTCTGTGATTTTCTTAACACAGATCAATAGATGTGTGTGGAACTTTGCATGTATGTGTGCTCTGAGCACTTGTTAGCACCTGTGGGTGCTGTCTTCTGTTCAGTATCTCTGCATGATCTGCCTTGAAATGCCGAGTGGTTTCCTAAGTCTCTTGAACCCTTGTGATGGTTGGTTGTCTGCAGAAGTGTTTTGTAGGTATGAAAGGAGAGCTTGTCAGGTTAGCTCTTGGACTCTGTTGAGGCTGGGGCAATCCAATTTAGCTAGTGGGCTTCAAAAGTTGATGCAGAGGAACAGAGAGCATTTGAAGGCCACCATAAAGTTATTTACAAGTGATTTACAGCAGCCACAGATTGCAGTATGTAATAAAACTTTCCCTAAGTACTATGCACTGAAACAACTTGAACTTTCAGTATTCCCTAACATCTGCAGAAACAATAGTCCTGTATCATGACTGTGCCTTCCTAGTGCTGTCTGCAGGGTTTGGTTTGAGTGCTGGTATTTTAATATATATAGTAGTTGAGAATAATTGTGTCTGCAACTAAAATGTATTCCCTCATCTGACTCTGGTTGAAAAGTTCATGTGCTGTTTCATTGCTTCCACTGTTCACTTAATCATACTGTGGAAGCATAAGATGGATTTCTCAAGGCAGAGTCGTGCTGGTGCGAAGAAGGAAATAACTCAGTCCAGTGATGCTTTGCATTCCTGTTGGGATAGACTGTGCTGAGCAGAATGACTCATTTTAGTGGTGTAGCACTGATGTTATGCCCACTGGTGAAGCAATTCCTGGTGCTCTGAATTTGAGCAGGCTTACATGGGGGGAGATTGTTAGAGGCCTATTTACATGCAGATTGGCAGGAGATTATTTTAGGAAGAAGAAAATTTGCACAGCCACAGTGAGGGAGACTGCCACCTCTGTAACCACTTGGCATGGCTCCGGGCTCCAGGCTCTTAACTCCGAGATATGGGTGTAGTTCTGTCAGGACAGAGTTTCAGCCACATGCTTTGAAGTCAATAGAAGTTTAAAATACAAGGATGTTGCATTTGGGGATAGACTATGTGTCTCTGTCACAGTGGGAGGACTCACATAAGCACATTCTTCGATTTCCCATTAAATATGCAGTAGCACAAGGCTTTTGGGAACCCTCCAGGATAGTGCTGCTATTATAGAGGATAACTTCTGTGGAATCAGTCTCTTAATTTTGTGGGTCAAAGGATTTTTCTTACCCCCCATCTCCAAACAGATTCAAGAGCTCATGTAACTCCAAACATAAGACTTTGATGAAGAGAAAGGTCTGGGAGCTTGAGTGATGGAGGGAAAATGAGAGGGGGTACTACAGGCTTTGCCTACACAAAAGTGGCATTTATCAAATAGGTGTGAAACAGTATTGTCTGTTAAACTGTGTAACTTCTCAGCAGTTACTTGCACATTCAGGGAATAAAAGAAGTTAGACAAGAGCTTGTACTGCCAGTGTTTCTAGCCCTGCGGTAAAACAGTAATTCACTTGTGTAATATCCTTTCCAACTGAGGGATTTTGAAAAACCCTCTTATATTGAAGAATCTGAGAGCAGATGTCCCTAGGGTTTTGCACTGGTGGAACTGACAGGTAGGAAGGGTGCTTGCCATCCAGAAGTTTTTCTTAGTGTCCCTTTTTGTGGGGTTTGGTTTTTTTTTTTTCTGCTTACATTCTTTTTCCTTCCCCCAGTACTGGGCCATCCTCTTCCTGTAATCTGGTGGGTTTTTTCTTCCTCACTTCTTTTTCTCCAGCCTGGAGCTATGTACTGCTCTATTTCAGTCTCATATTGCATCTGTTCCCCAACGCAAACCTTGTAGAGTAAACACAAAGTAAACTTTACTCTGTCCTCTGCTTAGTCTTGTGCCTTCGACAGCAGGTAACAAGCACCAATTCTCATCTGCTCACCTCTCTGTTCAGTGGGAGAGGGATCCAGAAATGAGTCAGTCTCCATTCCAGCCATGCCTACAGCTCCAGGAAGTCTGGCTGGTGGGAGAATCTTTGGACGCACCTTTATTCAAACCCCTGTGGGAGAAAACCAGGGTGTTAGAGCAGCAAATGTGGTGCTGCTCCTGGGGAGGGCTGTTTGGCAGACACAGAGCTGCTAACATTCGTTTTTCCTTCTGCTTCCCTGCTTGCAGCATATTCCTAGCACCTTCCCAGCAATTCACTTTCTTCTAGTTAAATAAGATTAATGCAAAGAATGCATCTTTTATGTGGCACTACTGCTTATGCCATTTCAGATGGTTTAGTTGTACCAGCTCAGTTCCAATCACTGACACTGTGATGTGCAGAGCCCATCAGCAAGGCCCCGGTATCTTCTTGTTGCACAAGATACGTGAGCAGCAGTGGCTGCCAAATTTGTCAGTTGGGTTTTAGTTTAGACTTTTTTCCACTGCTTAGACAGGGAGAGTATTCATTTGCACCAACCACTTAGTGGCTGGCACTCCAGCTGTCACTTAGTTCTGCTCCGTTTTATACTGGAGAACGGCATGAAGCTGAAGCATGAGCGGTGGGGGGATGCACAGGGCACATGCTGGAACACGCCCAGACAAATGCACAGCTAATTTCCCACCGCCGCTCCCAAATGCCAAAACTGTCCCACCAGTAAAATCAATGCCCCCAAAAGCTAGTCTGTCATTTAAAATTCCGTTGCACAGTTGTATTGGAAGGAAACAGGGCTGGGGTCAAACCTGTTACGGAGTTCCCCGTGTGTGAAGACTTGCCCAAAGCCTTACAGGCTCTACAACACTGCCAGCCCTCCTGTTTAAGAGTGAGTGTGAAGAAACTGCGAATCAACTAAGTGGAGGAGAAGGTGGAGCTGCAGACTAGCCATGGCTTGGCAGGCAACAGATAGGGAAACTCTGCTTTCAGCAAAGTCTGACACGTTGCTGCTGAGTGAGTTCTGTGGGGCAGTGTTTGCCTTCCTCGTCTCCCCATGGCATGACAGCAGCGTGCCCTGGGTCTGAATCTTGCCAGCTACACTGAGCATCAGTAGCTTGACCGAGGAAGACTTTGAGGGCTGGCTGGGTGCTGTGTGGCCATAGGACTGTGGGATGGTTGTGGGATCTGCTTGGAGTGTGACTCAGTGTGGTTACTCCAAGTCCATCCTGTGGAAAAGCAACTCCCTGGAAGTCAGCAGTGACCTTGGCTTTGTAACTGGACTTCTCACTGGCAGAGAGCAAACTGCTTCTGACTTTCTGCTACCCCATAATTCTCCCTGAGCGAGATATCTTTGCTTGCTGCTTGTGAAATTGTTAAAGCTGTTGAACTGCTTTTCCACCCATACAGAAACTGTTCCTGCTTTGTTCTGCAGTTAACTCCCAACTTACTTTTGAGAACATAGTGGAGGTGAATTCCATTTTCCAGAAGGCTCCTGCTGCAGCCAGGCTGTGTCCGGAGTAATGCTGATCTCATTTGGGTGGAACAAGCTAGTTGTTGCAGAATAATCTATTGCTGTTCCCAAGCTTCCGTCTTTAAATCTGCACAGCAGGGATTATTTTCTTATGGCTTTAAGTGGGTGTTGGGGATCTAGTTTTGTTTGACTCCCCCAACAGAACAAAATGCTGTCGACTTTCTGGCAATTTGAGTTGCTCCTGAAGTGTGCTGTTACTGTGGGAAGGCCAGGGCTGGCTTGAGACCAGTGAGGGCCATGGCACTGCATCTGAGGTGATGTGGGTACATCTCTGCCTCTGAACCCCTTTAGCAGCTTCGTAGCAAAGGAGCCCCAGCTGCTGTGTCAAAATCTTGGAGTGTAAACTTCAGTCCCTCTATATCATGCTGTGCTGCAGACTGATGCAGACCTTTTGACATAGTTTTAAGGGGAACTGCCATGGATCTAAGAGGTCTTATGAATTTGGCAACTTGTTGTCTCTTCTTGGGTATCCCCGCTCTTTCCTACCTCATATTTACTGCTCTGCCTTCCCACCCTGCACTTCTGCACCATGGTTTGCTTGAGAATTGGCTGTAACCTGAAACAGGCTTTTCTCAATGATCTAAAATTCAAATGCTTGAACACAGTCTTGTTAACAGAAAAATAATTTGGAGCTTGAGTAGAATTTGTTGTGCTGGCAGTGGGTTTGTGTTGACATCACCAGTCCTGGAAATGTTCAAAAAGCATGTGGATATGGCACTTGGGGCTGTGGCTTAGTGGTGAACGTGGTGATGCTGCGTTAATGGTTGGACTTGATGACCTTAGAGGTCTTTTCCAACCTTATCAATTCTATGATTCTGTATGAGGTTACAGCTTAGTCTGCAAATACCTGCTTGTGATTTGACAGTGTGTGATTCTAGTTTACAGTAAATACATAAGTAAGGCTTCTAATTTATTTTCTTCTTCCAATTCCCAGTAACGGCCTCCCCAGCTGAAGATGTCTAACAATGGAGTTGAAACAGAAGACAAACCACCTGCCCCTCCGATGAGAAATACCAGCACTATGATTGGATCAGGAAGCAAAGATCCTGGGACATTAAACCATGGCTCAAAACCTTTGCCTCCCAACCCAGAAGAAAAGAAGAGGAAGGATCGATTTTACCGATCTATTTTACCAGGAGATAAAAGTACAGTATTTTCTCTCTCTTAATACACCTTCTGCCTGAACACTGCTCTGCTTGAATATAGTCAAGCATTTGATGCTTAGTGATGGTTTAAGTTTTAGAAAATGTTTCCTGTACATCTGTCTTAGTTGTTTTGGGGTACATAACGTGCTGGCTGTAGATTTGTTTTTTATAATGTTTAATTCTATCACATTTAATCCATCTCACTTTATTTTCATAAAATCATAGAATTCTAGAATGGAATGGGTTGGAGGGGACCTTAAATATCATCTAGTTCCAACCCCTCTGCCATGGGCAGGGATTACCTTCTTGCTAGATAGACCAGGTTGCTCAAAGCCCCATTCAACCTGTCCTTGAACACTTTGAGAGATGGGACATCCCCGACTTCTCTGGGTAACCTGTTCCACTGCCTCACCACCCTCTCAGTAAAGAATTTCTTCTTCCTATCTAATCTAAACCTGCCCTCTGTCACTTTGAAGCCATTCCCCTTTGTCCTGTCACTACATGCTCTTGTCAAAATCTCCCTCCAGCTCTCTTGTAGGTCCCCTTTCTTGTAGTTCATGTTTTTTTTTTATTTTGCCTTTACCATAAATTATGAGAAACCTGTTCCTGAAAACCGGGATTAATGCTGAGACTAGCTCTGCTGTGTCCCAGCCTGACTTGTCTGTAATGGTCTTGAAAATTGTAAATTTTTGTGCTGATTACAAACTGGCCACTTAAAGCTGACATTGGTAATTCCTTTGGTGGGGAGCAGAGGGAGGCCTTTTGCTTTTTTTGTTGTTTTAAACAGGAAATAATTTGAATTATAGAGGAGTAGTATGCAATCTCCTGCTAGACCTGTCATATTTTACCTCAGGGCCACATACTCTGTTCTAAAGTTTGGGTCAGGCATTTTCTACTTGCTTTTAAGAATAATCTGTTACTGAAAATTCTTGCACATTTCTTGTGAACTGAAGAATTTTTTTTCCTGTTAAAGGGACTGTAACAGATGGAAAATGAGATAGGAGCTGTGAATGGTACATGAAATTCTAATTTTTAAGATCAGGATATTTTAAAAAACTCCCCTCTCATGAATCTTTTGAAGTGGTGTAAGAAAAAAAAATCTCCATCCCCTAATATGTGCTGTTTCTTTTTATATCTGACCTATTTTTTGGAGTTCCTCTTTCTAATACCTCAGCTTTTTTCTGTATTACAATGGTATTTGGGCACCAGGTAACTAAAGTCAAACTTAGATGTCTTCAACTTCCTGAGCCTCAGGAGTGACTCTGCCTCTTTAGTTTTATTAGTGAAAAGACTTAATTGAAGTGATAGTTTCATTAATTTAAGTAAGCCAGATGTAGGATCATTTTCTACAAAATATTGTGACATTCATTGTTATTATCATCTGATACTTTTGGCAAATTTATATTGTTTTACAAATGTGGGTTTTTGAACCTGCAATCCAGAAACCCATGAACTCAATGTTAAAAGTCTGCTGGATCACGGTTAGAACTTGCTGTTATGAATATGAATTCTAAAAAGCTGTAGATTTTTGTGTTGGCTTACTTAAGGGAGTGGGGGCTTTAAATCTCTAGGATCACCTGTTTCAGAGAACAAAAAAATATCTAAAATTTATAAAAGGGTAAAAGAAGTAGAACCTGAAATGCTGGTTTGGACTGGTTTGTGAAAGAGAGCTGCAAAAGTGAATGTTTCGGGTAAAATCAGCAGACAGACTACCGCTGATCTGATGATGCCTGCGTTTACTGAAGATTGGCCAACATGGCAGATGCTTCAAGACATTAGAGATTTTTGTTTAGCCAAGCCCAGCAGAGCCTTCTGTTGCAATACACCTGCCTGAATGAGAATAGTTGCTTCTGTCCTCTAATTCCTGTCGAGAAAAAAGTACCTTTAACATGGTCACCTTCACTTCAAATTGGTTGATTTTCATCCTATGGCAGCTTCAAATCTCATGATGGTTGCTATATTCCCAGTGCCTCCTGCTGCTTAAATGCAGTGAAATTCTTCAGTATTCAGACACTTCTCTTTGGTTTGTGCCTGAAATACTTTTGGTGTTATGTGCTAGTTTGGCTGAACTAAAGGAGAAGTTGGTTTCCATTCAGTTAGAGGAAAGTAATTTTGAGCAAATCTGTGACCTTTGGATCTTTATCCGGGGAAGCCAGAGAGTTGTGTTTAACCTCTGCTGGGGTTGCAAAGAGCCTGCTAAGATCTGAAATGCTTGGCAGTTAATTTTGCTAGCAAAGCTGGCTTTTATGGGTTTTTATGGTACAGTCTTGAGAGCTGCTGAAGCTGACGCTGCCAATCCCTTTGGAGAAGTGATAGCTCTTCACTCTGAGTGGGGAGCAGTACTGGAGCAGGGAATGATGAAGGATGTGTGGGAAAGATGGTAAAGGGGTTGTGCTTTATGCAAAAATGCAGCTCAAACTCATGGAGTCCTGCTGTGGGTCAGATGACAGACCTGCTGAGAACTTGTGGATCCAGATCAGAGGGGAGGCCAACAAGGCAGGACATCTTAAAGGCATCTCTTACATATTGCTGGGTCAAGAAGAGCAGTGTTACCTCAAGGCACCTCGAAAAGTGTCTCTTCCATTGTGCTACCCCTGTGCATGAGCAGAGGCATCGTGTAAAGGCTACACGGGGCATAAATCTAGGGCTCCATACATCTTTGCACACTTCTGTTGAGCTATACCCCTTGCCAGGCTGCTCTGGAGGTATTATGCTCTGCCTGTAAAATTCAGGATGTAATGTATAGTTCTGGTTTCCTCTGTTCCAGCCTAAACCCCAAAACTGGTATTTACAAAACCTGTTGGCTTAATATTGCGTGGGTCCTGTCCAAACAGATGCAGAGCTTGTGTGACTTGTTGCTTTCAGCAGGAGTTGTGAATATTTAAAGTTTCTTGGGCTCCAGAGGCTCATCACTGCCTAACTGAGGGTATGGATCTGGCTTGAATGGGGCATGTTTCACTGCTCTGAGCTTTGCTGAGCTCAGCTGCAGCTTCGCACAGAAGCAGGGCTTTACCCACAAGGTGACACTTTGCAGCAGCCGGGAGCCCTTTCTGTGGTGATGGGGAGCACTTTACTCTGCATTACCAGTGGAGATACTCATCTCAGTGTGCTTCAGGATGGGCTCAATTCATCCTGAGGTGTCGTGCTTCCTAGTTGCAGCTCAAGTTGCCAGAGCATCATGAGGAAACTTGAAGAGTGGGTCTTGTAACACTATCAAACATGGGAGGTTTTGAATGAGAAGGTGGTAAGGTGTTTGTGGGAATAAAGACTTTGGTGGTGGTAGGTAGATCTTCTTAAATTAATATATAAATTTATTTTTTTAAAAAATCAAGATTCTTTGAGTGTTTTTAACTCATTGTGAAGATAATGTAACAACTTCAAAGGGAGATTAAGTGTTTAGCAAGACTGGGGAGCGTCTGTCTCTTTAGTTCTTTTTGCCATACCTCCTGCTATGACAGAAGTGTCTGCCACAAAAAGCAATTGTTTCATTAATAGTTTAATATATTTAGGCTTTTAAATCTGTCAGTTCTCTCTGAATATAGAAATAAAAAAACAACAAAGACTTCTGGAAAACAACTTAATGCCCTTGGGCTTCTTCAGGAATATGTTCAAATCTAGTGTGGCAGTTGCCCTGGACCATGTGTGGGTGTTTATCACCCGTGCAGCACTCCTGCAGAGTGCTGCTGGTAGAGATGCCCTCTTCTTCCTTACCTGAGCCATGGGCTTCTAGGCTGAGGTGGCACCTTAGTCTTTGCTTGGAGGAATGGACTGATCCTGTAGGCAGACCTATGGAATACAGTGCCTCTGGTGGCACTCCCTGCATCTCTTTTCCTCTTGCTTTCCATCCATGCTAGTGCATGTGGCAGGCCCCTGTGCTGCAGATGCTCACCATCTGCTAGCCAGCAGATGTTTCTGTCTCCTCCTGCCTCCCTTCTCTGTGATGGCTCCTCCAGCATGGCTCCTCTCTCTCCTCTTTTCCCCTTGGCAACTCTGTCGCTCTTCTGTGGTTCAGCTTCCCCCATTCCCTTTGTCTGAAAGAGGGAGCAAAACCAATCTGTTCCATCTTCGTGTCCCCAATGGAGCATCTGATCCTTTCCTTCCTCCAAAATTACTCTGGGCAACTGTAACTCTGTAGAGATAGAGAGAACAGTGCCAGAGCTGGCACTGAAAGAAATGGGATTCAGTCCTTTGGGGCAAACCCTGACCTACTCTATGCCACTAACCACGGCAGTGTCTTAAAGAATTGCTATAATGAGTGTTAACTTCACAGGCTTCTGAAATACCTGAAGTTTGGCATTCATGTTGCCAAAAATGCACTGGGGAATGTCAGTCACGAAACAAGTTCTGTTTGGCTTTGGCTAAAAAAGGTAGCAGCTGGGAAGCATAAGTGGTTTAGTCACCTTCTCCTGGCTCTGCTGATTTTATAACTGCAAGCAGCAGCAATTCCGAGTAGAATGTGTTCCTCCTTTAACTCATCTCAATTTCTTGAACACAATAGATGTTAAAAGGAAGGTGGAGTCCTTAATACATCATGAATATGGATGAACTTAATTTAAGGCATAATGATAATCTTGTTTGAAGACCTCAGTTTAAAATTTGCAGGGTGCATCTGCTTTGATATATTTTCTTTCCTATTTCTCTTTTATTTCTGCTCCTCAGCTGCAGGATTCTGCTGCCTTGCTCATGTCTTCAAAGCTTGTTATTAAAACCACCTTTGGTTCATTTTGTGAGCAGAAAATAGAAGTGGTTTTTCTCCTATAAGATTTTGTAGCAGAAGCACACGTGTCATATTTGGTTTTCTTCATGAACTCTGTTTTGAGGAAATAGGATGAAGGAAGCAATTTATAAGCAGTATTTATAGTTAATTTTGTCCCTGGCTTTATATGAGAGGCAAGTGTATGTTTAACAGCACTTTTTAAAAAAAACGTTGCTTAAAACAACAAATAAAAAAATGTGTTCAGAACTGCCTGGCTTCCACTTACTCCCACTGTAGAGCTTTTGACTCTGACCTGTATAAGTTCAAGTGAATATTTTAGGTAAATAGCTCTCATGCTGTTGAGTCTAGACATGTTAGTTGACACTTTACATACCCAAAATATCAATTTCCTTCTCTTGTGCTTGTCCTGTGTTACAGGACTTTTATTTTTGTTGTCCACTCACTGTGGCTGCTCGTAAGTGAGGAAACAAAGTTTTTAAACTTGCTGTTTGTCTGCTCCACTTTGAAATCCTATGCCTAGCAAAAGGTGTGATGGAGTGTGATTATGTAGGTGAATTGGAAGCTATTGGGGAGATTTTAATTGGTGATGGATTTAGAGATTTTTTGTTGTTGTTGTTTTTGTCTTTTCCAGCCAATAAGAAGAAAGAGAAAGAGCGGCCGGAGATCTCCCTCCCTTCAGACTTTGAACACACGATTCATGTGGGGTTTGATGCAGTCACGGGAGAATTCACAGTAAGTGAATCTGGAGGAAAAGAAAACTGTGTGGTTTTAGCTTATTGCTGGGAGGAGCCAGGACCTATTAATGTTTTATATAGTAATGCTGGAAAGCTATTGCCATCATTTGGTTTCATCTCCTGTGAAACACATCTACAGAGGTTGCCCCTTAATGTGTGCTGAGAGGCTGTCAAACTTGGCACATCCCCCGGAGCCCAGGCTGCCAGCAAACATTTCCTTTCCTGGTTTTCTGGCTGTTGTGGTCAGCAAAACATGGTATATCTCTCCTCCCTTCCCCTTGCTTCCCCTCCCTTCCTCTTCCAAACCTGAAATAGGTCTACAGCATAGTCTGTGTCCCCCAGGTAGGGCTCTGAGAGTTTTGCTTTGGGAGACACAGCTGTGTATTACTACTTAGAACATGTATGTTCTGTCTTAAGACTAAATGTCAGATGCTCTTATGTGCTGAGGTGTTTTTTTTATTTTATTGAAATGCAAGATACTATAAAGACAGAGTTCTTGTTGTGACTGACATGTACAGCTGTGTTTTGCATGGGAGCCTCTAGACCTGCCCAGGTTACCCTACATGTAGCAGGCATTGCCTGAGCGGTGTATCCAGCCATCCTTTTAAACAGGGAGGATGCCTTTATTGTTAAAGGATCTTAGTCCCTTTCCACTTTGTCCATACAAATTATTATTCTTGCTAGTGATAGAAAGGCACAAGTCTGGTTGTACTCCAGGTGTATTTATTTTGTGGCTGAAGTTATGTCCCTGTAGTGAACTTCTGAGCTTCAGATGTGAAGTTAACCTCTGCTTTCCTGGCTCTGGTTTACAGTGGGCACCAAACTGCTGTAACCAAAGCTCTCCAGTGCTACAGGAAGACCCAAATGACTGTTGCATGTTCGTTGTGCTAGAGACTAGGCAGTGTATGTTACTTCTGTAGTCTTTCTTGGGTATATATAAATATGTGTATACCTGTGCATAAAGAATTGGGGTTTTATTTTATTTTTCTCTTAAGGCTCTTCTGGAACTCTACAGCATTTGAGTTTTGGTCTGCAAAGGACCTGGGACTCACCCAGAGCCCCATGAGCAGGGTGGCCTTTCCATGTTCATGTAGGGAATGAGTGACTTGTAACATGGGCATTGGCTAGGAAGGCATCCATTCACCACCTCTTTTTCTTTCCTCTCCTCTCCTGTTCTTTTTTCTCCCTGTTTCCCTCACAGCTCTGTGTAACCCCAAAAACTGAGGCAGAACGGTTGCAGTGGGCATGTGTTCTGTAAGCCATATTGGGCCAGCTGTGAGCTAATGAGGTGCATCTCTCCACAGGGAATGCCAGAGCAATGGGCACGCTTACTGCAGACTTCCAATATCACCAAGTCAGAGCAGAAGAAGAACCCTCAAGCAGTGCTGGACGTGTTGGAGTTTTACAACTCCAAGAAGATCTCCAACAGCCAGAAGTACATGAGTTTCACAGGTACATGGTGGTGGTCTCATATTGCTTCTTTGTCCAACTTTCCATGTGGGATTTTCAAGGAACATGTGAACGAGATTCTCTGGCTGCTCAAACACCCTTCTTCCTTTAAAATGCTGTTCTGTTTATCCTGATGCCCAGCGTAGCTGCAAAAGTGGAGGTCAGTCAACTGGCTAAATCCCCAGAACATGTACTTTTTCTGATGCTTGCAGCCAGCATCTGGAGAGCAGATCCCAGACTGCTGGTGCTGGGTTCCCAGTCATGAAAACCCCTGGAGTAAACCAGCAGTTAAATTTTGCATCATTTTTAGTTTGCAGGGGGGCTGTGGATGTTTCTTTGTGCATGCTTGGGGTGAGGATCTCTCTACTTCCATGTGCCATGATTGAGGAATACGCCTCAGGTGCCTGGGTGCTTGATAACTGCTGGCTGGATTTCTCTAACAGTCAAAGCTGCCAAGGTTTTGTGCCTCTGTGTAGATTGCCTGCCCTCTGAAGGACATCTTGCAACCACCACTCTTTTTCCCTTTCAACTGCAGGTCCTTTCTTTTCTAAATACTAACCCCTATTTTGGTTCTTTTAAGGGGATAGAATTGTTTCACCAGAACTGGTATTAGTAAGGAGGGCTCCAAGCAGGGATAAAATCACAAATCTTCCCCATATGTGCCTGGATAGTCAAATCAGAAGCCCACCAGTTGACTTGTGTGGCCTTCTGTGCTATTCCAGGAAGTTTAGGTGGCAGAGACTGAACATCTTGCAGGTCCTGAGCTAGCTGCAGTGCCTCTGCTGCTGACTGAGCCTGTTGACAGTATTTTATGTATATGGATGGAGGGCAGTATTCATTCAGGTATTGCTCTCGGCAGTTCCACCCTCCTGCAGCAGAGATTTGGTACCCCTGCATTTCTTTACCCTCTATTCCTATATCTGCTAGGAATCAGCTTGTTCTGGGGAGCTGGAGGTAATGCCTAGGTTTGGGAACAGCCTTTTTTCCTGCCCTTTCCAAAGGGAGCTTGTCCTTTTCTCCTCTCCCCATTGCTGCCATGTTTCATGTTTATAACTAATTTATGACAGCATTACTATCTGTCTTTTTCAGATAAATCAGCAGAGGATTACAATTCATCAAATACATTGGTAAGCTTTACATTCACATTCTGCCTTGAGTTTGGAGATTACAAAACTTGCAAAAAGTAGTTAGCTACATGCAAACTTATAGTCTGCTTAGTGTTTTAAAATCTGAACGATATATATTTCTATAGTAGATACTTGTTTAAAAAAACAGGCATGCTTCTTTCACTGTTTTTCAGCTGGTGGAGATTAAAGTAGACAGAAGAGGGGTTTTTAGTGACCGGTGAATTCGTGAATGGAAATTAATTACTAGATATAGCTCTGTTTTCATAGAAGTTGATCTGTATCTGTACCTAGAATTTGATAACCACTCTGCTGTCGGGTCTTATATGTCTCTGTAAACACCCGTGATATAGCAGAGTTTATTTACTAACTGCAAGGTCTGATTTACCAAAACTAATGTTGATTAACCAGACTAATCTCTGGCTGAACAGGAAATAAGAGGTTCTCCTCCTCTCTGCTTGACCTTTACTCAGTCCTTACCAGGGCAGGCACCACTCCTATTTGCTTTGCTAGGAGACATGATAGGTTTCTATATATGCCTGTGAGATGGAAGAAGCAAAACTTTCAGTTGAAGATGGTTCCTGAAAACCCACAATTCCCTCATCTCTTGTTTTCTCACAGCCATGCCATTATCTAGAATTGGCTTGTTCTGCATCATTCAGGAGGCAGCGCATTCAAATCTGATCATTTAGGGCTCTGCAAAAAGAAAAGGAAAATGCTTCTGCTGTTACTCATTATTACATGTTATTGTATGTCAATCCTCAGGAGTTTGAGTATCTAAGAGAGTTGTATTTTAAAATAATTCCTGAAACAAGCAGTAGTTATCAGTCTACTGAGATAGCATAGCCTAATGCATTTGGAAGACATCGGGTACCCTTTAATTTTGGGGATATTTAGGAAGTTCCCAGTACATAAGTATTTTTCTTCTTGCTTTTAACAAGCGAAGCTTTTGTGTTACATCAAGTGTACTTTGGCAATTATTTGTCAGGATGATGGTGTCTTCAAGTATTTTAGGCTCAGTGAAATACTGCATTGCTTTCCTCCTTTTTCTGAGAACTTTATTTTGTTACTTTCCCCCCACCACTCTTAGGGTAAGTGATGATGCACAAACAGAACTGTTCTACTGGGTTGAGAACCTCACCAAGTATATTCTGAAATGTTTATAGCGTAAAGGATGGCATGAACTTCAAATCCAATTTCATATTTATAAGGTTGAAAGTGACTTGTTTCTAATCACAGTATTGCAAAAAATTCCAGATAATTTTTCAACCACTATGAAACTTCTTTTAAAAAAACTAATTGTTCCTATCTTTCCCATAACATTTTATGTTAGAAAGTAACTTTAAAAGAGATTTGAACTCATTACTTAATTCTCAGTCACAAGGTGATATTAGCTTAACATCCTAGCTTTTAAAGAAAACATTAAGATCTTGATGCAAATTATAGCATTTAAAGACTGAAATCTCTGTACTGCGAGGTTTGAAGCAAGTGGAAAAACAAAAGAGAAAATATAAATAGGGACAGATATTTCCAAACCCAGGACTGTCTCCAGACTTGCTGGGTCTGCTGTGTGGGTGTTGGGAAGGCAGCGAGAGAGCCCAGGTGGGTTTCAGGTCCTTGGGAAGGGGATTGCTGTCAGGCAGGCAGATGATGAGCTCTGTTGGAGCAGTTGTGTGAGGTGATGCTGGATTGCACATCCATTCCCCACAAGGCTTAGGAACTTTGGGCATTGAATTTTTCAGGCAGTAGTAACTTGCCAGCTTGTTCTGATTGTTAGTTTTCTGCGATTGCTACAGTGCAATCTGTTACGAGCTTAATCCAATGTTTGTGATTTTGTTTTTATTTTTGCTATTTGTGTAACCACATGCAGAATGTGAAGGCTGTCTCTGAGACCCCTGCAGTGCCCTCAGTGTCTGAAGATGAAGATGATGAAGATGATGCAGCTCCACCCCCTGTGATAGCCCCACGACCTGAACACACAAAATCAGTGAGCAGAAATACTTCCTTTAGTCCCTGCTGGTGCAGTTGGGTCTGGAGTGACTCATCTGTGCTGCATGGCACGGTGCTGAGCCCTTCTTGGGAGCAGGAGGGAGGCAGTGGGAGCCATTCCTTCTGGCAGAATAGCTTTGTAGTATCACCTGTTGAGTTATTGGGCAGAAAAGTCCTTGACTAGTGACATTAGTTGGTAACAAGTAGCTGTAGAATTGCATCCCTGACAGCAGCAAGAACAATAACAAGCTGAATAGAAGTGTTTAAATCTTCATTTGACTTGTATGTTTTTCTCAACAAAATTAGATATACACCCGCTCTGTGATAGACCCTCTTCCTCCTCCTACCAGAGATGTGGCCACCTCTCCTATTTCTTCTCCCTCGGAAAGCAGCACAACGGCACCCGACATGATGGTCAGGAACACGGAGAAACAAAAGAAAAAGCCAAAAATGTCAGATGAAGAGATACTGGAAAAATTAAGTAAGTCCTTGTTCTTTAAAAAAATAAGTTCCAGGTCCTGCTGTGTTGGTTTCTCAAAATCTTAATAAACTGCAGTGTTTTGACATTCCCATTTTGAGATCCTTTCTGAAGACATTGGCACACAGTCGCAACACAAAATTGGGGGCAGATGTTAGAAGGGAGCATAAATGTAAGCCGAGCAAGCACCTGTGATGCTAACTGAAGTCCCCAGGGAGTCACAGATCCTCAGGCTCTGCAAAACAAGCCCTGAATACATAATATGTACTTAACTGTGAAGTCTGAAATTCTTCTACATCTTGTTATTCTGTAGCTCTGAAGTGGGAATGAATTGCAATGTTAGACACAAGGTGTCTAAAAGTTAGAGAGAAAATTAATGCATCCCCAAGTTTGCCTTCCACAGTATCATGCTAGAAAGTGGCTTGGTTATGTTTAAGTGCCTTTAATGTTGTGTGGGTACCCAAATTGGTGGTTTTTTTCTGAGAAAAATGTCATCAAGTCTCTCACTTGTGTCCTCGTGTCTCTGACAGTTCCTACCTTCAGTGCAAGTGCTCCTCTGCTGCTTGGTGGTTTTGGGTTATGCTGAGGCATATCCAATAGCTGAACCAGCTCTTTCATTCAGTTGATTGCTATCCTCAACCTGGGCCAGTTTTTATTAAGAGTAGAGCATTTCTAATTCTTTAAACTACTAATCCTCTATTAATTACATCCATGCCTTGCTTGTCAGTTTATATAAATTATGTTAGCACCTCTATGGTCAGGCTGATCTCCTTGGTTTGAGGGTGTACCCCTAAGGGTCAGTATTTTGGGAAGCAAAGTCTAGTAGCTAGATAAAGGAAAGTTTAATCTGAGGGTATAACTTAAAAACAAATTGAAATACTAAAATGGTATCTTGAATACCTCATTCCTCTAAATAAAGCCTAAATTGAACTGATAGTATGTTAACTGGAGCCGCTTGCTATTGGAAAACTCATTCCCATTGTTTCAAAACAGCAACTTCACTCAATTAGCAGGATCTTTGTACCATTAAGGATTCAAGCCATTTTTGTGACCGCTTAGGGCAAGCAGCAACTGTATCAGGAAAAAAGTGCTATTCTACTACAAATACACCCACTTATGTTGTGAAGAGAAATGCAAGTGTTACTCTTTGGATTGTTGGGAAGCAGATGCCCCTTCTGACACCGTGCTTGCTCCAGGTGTCAGCTTCTAGATGTGGGCTAGTCAGAAATATGTGATGAAGTTTTAATCTTGATGTAAACGTGTTTTTCTGCTGAGGGCAATGGAGCTGTACTTGTGCAGACAAGCAACCTTTTCATGTTTTGGTTTGACACATGAATAAACTGACTAAAATTGGAAAGCAAAAATATATTTACACTTACCAAAGATGTGCTAAAGACATGCAAAGGATAAAAGGAAGCTGCTAAATCTTCCCCCCTGCATTAGCACAGCATTGCTGCAAACATTAGTGAATCCTCACCTAACTTTCTGGAAGGTAGGAAACATCACTACATTTTACATTTAAGAGCATTATACAGCCTCTTGTCACCACAGCACTCTGTCCTGTCCTGGCCTTGGGGAAACATTTGCTTGTCTCACAGTCTGAACTTGCAGCCTGTGTTATGCTTTGATGGAAAGTTTATGAACATCTGTCCAGAAATACTGGTCCTCAGGGCAGACAGCATTGCTTCTATAATTGTACAGTGGGTTTTATATAGTCAGATTTCTCTTCCTACGCTCCTCTCCAAACATGGGCCATATTCCCTTCTTCTACCTCTGTCTGCCCTAAACCCTCTGGGTTTGGCTGCTCTCCAGTGGTGTCTGCTCTTGCTCTGCTTGCTACTGGATTTCTTGGCTTAATGAGCGCGAGCAGTTTCTTTGCCAATATACATCTGTTAAGGCTCAGCCCCAGATCCTGTGAAAGCAGCACCATATGTCGGCAGCCTGAGTGACTTGCACACACCAACTCAGACACAGCTCTGCATCCCTTGATCCTGTTAGCCACCCTGGTGCTGCTAGAGAGGAAACTTGCTCCCAGCTGAGCTGTAGAAATTGTTGGCTCTGGTTTCTTCAGCCCAAAAAGGGTGTGTTTCCTTCCTGCTGTTGGGGAGTTATGAATATCAGTTAAAGTTTGCCCTGTGCCGCAGAATACCAGGCAAAGTGTTTTTCCCTTTGAGGGATGCAGTAATACACTTTCTTCTGGCTGAGCAGCCGTGTTAGGGGAGGATGAACTGAGACTGTCTCGGGGTGCTCTCCAAAACCAGAGTGATGCTGGTAACTGCTGCTATAACCTGCTCTGACTGTTGGGTTCATAGAGGAGCAGCCGAGCACTGCCCAAGCCAGGCCAAGGTAGGGTTGGCTCAGAAGGGTCTGTCCGCCATCCCCCCTGAGTCTTGCAACCCAGTCATTGGGTCAGTAATGGCTATGGTCGTGCCAGTATGGAAACATCACAAGTACTTTTTTCTGCCACAAATTGTCATGGTGTAGGGAAATCTTTGGCTAGTTTTGTAACAGATTGTTGGTTCCAAGATGATTGAGGCTCTGGCCTCCAAATTTAGAGATGTTGCAGTGCAGGGGTATCTTAGATCATCCAATATGTTGAACCTGGGGGTGACTTAAAGTTGCAGTTTCCAGCATATAATTGTATTTCCATATGAGGCCTGTGTATCCCCATCCTGTGCCTGGCAGTGTGCAGACACTGACTGCTAGTGAAGAGTAAATGTTCTTAATGTCTGTGTCCCAGCATTTCTGAAGGGAAGTTCCTAGAGGGGAATGCTGCAGCTGGTATGTGTGTAAATAACTGAGGACTTCCTTGGTGTCCATGTGCCTCTGGATTTCTGATGAGTGGTTCATGAGGCAGAGCCTGCTCTGGCCACAGAATTGCTCTAACAGTGGGTTCTTATATTGTACAAAAAACCCATTTGATGAAAATCCACTTGGTTGCTTTTATTGTTTGCTTGTTTGTGTTTTTTTTTTGATAGGAAGTATCGTGAGTGTGGGTGATCCAAAGAAGAAGTACACAAATTTTGAGAAGATTGGACAAGGGTTAGTATACACTCCTTCTCTGTCCTCTGCCTTTCTCTTCTGTATGCTAAGAAGGAATCATTGAAACTAGGCTAAGTTAGTTTGCTGGAAAAGCTGGTGGTGATACTTTTGAACGTTTATTTTGTTTGGTTGTTTATTTGTTCTTTTCTTTTTGGGTTGTTTTTCTGTGTTCCACATCCCCCCCAGCTCTCCTGCCTTTCCTGGCAAAGTCTCAGAGACAGGGTTTTTGTGTGATTGTGTTTTAATATAAGAAAATACATCATTAGATGATCAGGTTGATAAATACAACTATAAGCAGAGAAGTAACTGCAAGACAGTCTTCAAATTACAGATTTGCTTCTGAATCAGCACTCCTACTTAAAGTGGGATAAACTCACAGTCCTACAAGATGTGCTAAGTTGCTGGTTTAGGAGCAAGGGTTTGAATGACCACAGTGCCCCTCATTAGGAGCTTTATTGCTCATAAATCCCCTGGTTTCTGCTCCAACAACAGTCTTGGCTCAGAAATATTTCAGAAGATGTTTACCACTGGAATTATTCATGTAAAGGAATAGGAATGAGAGAACTTAGATATAAGTGGGAAGGGCTATGTGTTAAGCTCTCACTTGTTCTATAAGGCACTAATAAGTGTGGTTTCTTTCTTTTTTGTTTTGTTTAGAGCCTCAGGTACAGTTTACACAGCAATAGATGTAGCTACAGGACAGGAGGTGAGTGCTGCCAGAATACCACTGCAGTGGATTTTGGATTGTGTCCTAAGAGTTCAAGCTGATGCTACAAAATAAAGACTGTCTTTCAGGGATTCATGTCATCTTTTTTTTTTTTTAATGAGGTCTTTATTTACTTACTAATGAAGCATGGCTGAGTGGTCTGAGCAGAGAACTGGAAAAAATGACTTCCCAAGTTTTGATTCCTGAGTCATTTCATATTTATAAAGATTCTTTCTGTGACCGCAATGGCCAGAAGCAAATGCTTGGACTGGGTAGTTCCTCAGTAAAAGTTTCTCTCTTCATCCCCAAGGTTGCTGCTTGTCTCCATATAAACCCTTCTACATGCCCTCTGCTCTTTTGCTTTCTGCACTTACACTAGTTACCTTGCATAGAAATAGTTCCTCTCCCACCCTTTGCCCACTTGCTTTCTGCCCTTGAATTGTGAGACAAGGAATGTCTGTTACTTTTTTCTCCCTCACAAATATTGAAAAGTTCCATGCTTATTCCTTGCATAATAAACTAGTAGTGATGGGTATGCAGCATCTGTGGAAACCTTTATTGCTAGATGCAGGATTTTTTAGAAGATGTAAGTGTACGGATTATTTCAAATATATTTATGGAAATCTGCAACAATGCCTGTTTATTTTACATTTGTACAATGTCAGAGTTATACACCAGTAAATTTCATAAATATGCTTTTTGCTGAAACTCCTTCACTGCCTTTTTAAGTTCCTGAAGAGTTGATGCAGTGTAATTGCAGCCTCTGAGGAAGGGGTGAAGTATTTATTTTGAAACAATGACAAATTTTATAGGAGGAACTCCTTTGATGGTTTTCTGCTTTCTTTCTGGACCCCTTTGATGACTCCCATGTGAAAATATGAACTCTTATATTGCAACAGACTTTTAAATCATTCCCATTACATTAGTACGATCAGACTCTGGATTTTTAAATCTGCATTTGGGATTGCTGTAACCTTGTCATGCTGTTACCCTGTTCCTTTCTGTGAAGTGCACTGAACTCAGGAGCTCATAGAATGGCACACATTTTGGAAACACTGGAAGGAAACTCCTTTATTTTGCACTGTAGAGGAGCCTTGGGCAGCTTCCAGGGTAAAAGAATTCTGAAGATTTGCACTGATATAACTCCATATAGCTGGTTATTTTGTATTTTTTGTATCCTAATGCATGTGACAGATAGTGAAAATGCCCTCTTATGCACTTGGACTGTGTTTCTACCCCTGAGCAGGAGTGAGGAAGTACAAGAGCCTCTCTGAAGCTCCCTCAGTGTTGGACTGAGATTTCTTTATCTGCATAAAATGCCTTCCCTCTCTTCTTCATCTTTCATTCTCCTTTCTGGTCTTGCACAAAGAGCAGCATGGGGTTTTTGTTTCTGTCTTCTTTAACTACTGTTTGGCAGCCCTCATGAATACTGTGGAAAACCAGCATGGTGTCTGTCTGCTCTTGCCTTTTCATGGGTTGGGATTTTTCTGTCTCCCCTGCTACACTATCAAAATGCTAATTGTATCCATCTATATTGGCACTCTGTGGCTTGTTTCTTTTAATCTTTGCTTTTTGTGAAGTACTGGAGTTACTGGCTCCCATCCATTCACCGAGGCCTCTTTCTCTGCAAGTAGCAGTTTTGTAAAGGCATAACTGCATGTCCTTCCCCTTGCCTAGATATTGTACCAAAGACAGTTCTGAGTTCGTACATCTGTGAAGTATTTCTGCCTCCAGCTGTGCTGAGTAGGCTTGCTGATTTGAAGGCTTGTCTGAGGGCCAGGTGCTCTCACGAGGTACTGGTAGTGTGGAAACTTGAATACAAGAGCTGAAAACATGTTGTAACCTTCCTGCTCTGTGCATATATATATGCAGAGCATGTATCCTGAAACAGGCAGAGAGCTACAAAACCAAAGGGCTACAACCGACAAATCCATCCCTAGTGCCCTTCAGTTATCACTGGGGATACAGCTGACTCCAATTCACTTATTCTCAGCCTTTTATCTAAACAGTGCTGCTTCTCTCCCCCAGGCCTTACTGTGACAAAAGAAATGGAACTACTACCTTGGAGTACTAGGCTTAGGCTGTGTTATTGAACTGCCCTGCTGTAGATTTCTAGAAGCAGAAATTTGCAGGGGAGCAGGAGGAAAAAAAAAAGCACACACACAAAATGCAGAAACATACAATCCAAAATAATAAGGACCCTTTGAGAAATAAAATGTTTTTGACATACCAGTCCATACCAGAGTAACGAGATCTCTTGTTACCTCAGTCCATACCAGAGTAAGGGGATCTCTTTCCTTCTTACCAAGAAGCTGTAGATGGAGATGGCAATCCAGCTGTGTGACATGAAGGTCCTGTATGAAAATGGTTGTTTCCCTTGTCCCTTTTGGCATTAAGTATCATCCAGCATGTGTGGAAATGAACTGGCTGCAGGAACTTGCAGAGTTACTAAATGGCTGAACATCCCATGATGAAAAACTGTTTTCCTCCTTCACCTGAATGTGGGACTAAATTGCCCGCTCCTGGAAGGTTTCTGGGGGTCTCCTGTAATAATGCTTTACTTGGTCTGTCTTCACTGCAGGTCGCAATCAAACAGATGAATTTGCAGCAGCAGCCCAAAAAAGAACTGATTATTAATGAAATCCTTGTGATGAGGGAAAACAAAAACTCCAACATTGTCAACTACTTGGACAGGTATGTCAGCATCTGAAGGGTTCACAAAGGGACTCTGGAAAACACTTCCTTGTCTGTGCCCTAAGTGTTCCTGGCTCAGCATAATGCAATGTATAGGACAACCTTTCATTGCTTAAGGTGCAAATGTGGCTTTGTGGGAATGTGGGTGGCTTGATGGTCTCTCCATAACTAGGAGAAACAGGAATCTGAATTGATATTAATAGGGTGTCTAGGCTCTCTTTAGAGGTGCTAACAGCAAGGCACTAGCAGTGTCCTGTCAGGACTCCATTTTTCAGCTCTCTCCCTTGCGAAATTTGACACAGTAAGCTTTTTCCTTCCTGCTGCTAGAGAAATAGAAATAGTTTGAACCATATTACTTGTGTTTGTTTTCCTCTTCTTTCCTCTTGCACCGAGCAATGCTGACATTCTGCTGCAGAGGAGCAGACTGGTCAGCTTGTCCCTGTGACTGTCCACTGAGGTTTTTTCACAGTAGCATAAGAGCAATGAAGGGGAGTGACATGTGACACCTAACATGAGGTCTGGGAAGATCTCAGTGTGGCATTCCAGTACTTAAAGGGGGCTTTTGCAAGAGAGGGAGGGTGACTTTTTATACAGGCAGATAGTGATAGGACAAGGGGGAACAGTTTTAAACTAAAAGAATGTAGCTTTAGATTACGAAGGAGTTCCTTATGCTAATGGTGGTGAGACACTGGAACAGCTTGTCCAAAAAAGCTGTGGCTGCCCCATCCCTGGAAGTGTGCAAGGCCAGGTTGGATGGGGCTTGGAGCAGCCTGGTCTAGCAGAAGGTGGGGCATTGGAACAAGATGATCTTTAAAGTCCCTTTGAACCCAAACCATTCTATGATTCCATAATACTGAAAACACAGCACGTGAAGGAAGGCACTGCATGGTGGTTGAATTCACTATCAACATAACACTGGTGCATTGTGTCAAGCCTGAGTTGTTCACCTGTTAAAGATACAGCTAGTCCTATTCGAGCTGCAGTAAGATTTTCAGTCTGGTACACTCAGCATCTGAATGTAGCAGTTCTGATGAACTGCAGGTTTGGCGTATTGTAGAGTAAAATATGCCTAGATAGGGTGAGCTTCAGGCTTTAATCCTGACAACTAGGGGTTTTTTGAAGATACAATAGAGTGATGCGACCTAGAATCTCTTGGAAATCTGAGAGGGTATTTGCACAGTTGTTTACTCTGAGTGTATGTCAAAATCCAATCAGCTGTTTCTTTAATAGGTTTCTTTATCAGGCTTTTAATGTCTTAGCCAAAAAAAGTGCTTCTTATAAGCTGCAACATCAGTTGTATTGCTGAATTTTCGTGGTGCTATGTGTCCTATGTATAGCTGTAAAGAGCTACAAGTGACAGAGTGTGATCCTGAAATTTTGTGAAAGAGGTGTGTGTGCAGGGAAGTGGCACTGGACAAAGCCCTTTTCTTACAAAGAGCAGAAGTATGTTACCAGTGCAAAATGAAACAAATGGTAAAGAAAAGTTAAGAATTGCATCTAGACTGAAACTATTATTTTCTCCTGGCTTTGTTTGGACAAAACTGTTTGAGAGACAGGCTCTTCCCATTAGAGAGAGCATCGCTGTGTACATGCACTTGCCTTGTCTGGCTGGTGCATCCCAGCTGCACATCCTGCTGTCTTGTTCAAACTTCCAGCAACAAAAGCTGCTGCTTTTGTCCTCCACTTTCACTAATCTATTTCAGAGGGATTAGCTTTTGTTTGTGTGCTGCACACCGACAGAACAGCAACTGGGATGAACATGGGGATTCTTGCACCTATTATTCTATTTCAGATTTTCAGCTGCAGGATCCTGTTGCTGGTGAGCTGTGTCCCTTTTGCCTGGCCTAATGTGCCTCTTGCTTCTTGAGTACTGAATTAAGCTGATATTTGGATGTCACTTGTTTGCTTCTGCCTAGTGCTGTTCCTGAAGGAAGTATGAGGAAGGATGTTCTTACCACTGGGACCTGGTTTCTGTTTTGTGGTTCTGTTACAGCAGGAGCTGCAAGACAGTCATTGGCATAAAACAGCTCTCTCATTTCTCTTTGCCTCAGCTCCAGCCTTATGCAAGGCTTTCCTGTGCTTTGCCCTCTCTTACCTGCGTGGCCTACTTGCTTGTGGTTAAGACAGCTTTTCTGCTGCAGTGTAAGTGGCCAGTGTTGCACAAAGGTGTGTTGTGACATCTAACATAGTGCCATGGCCTAATTCGGCAGTACTTGGGAGTTGAATTTAGAATCATCTGGCTCCGAAGACAGTGGCACCAGTCTTCTGGGCAGACAAGCAGCCACTTGTGCTGAATTACCTGCTGGAGGTGCCAGTTTCTTTCTACTGTGTGAAAAAGGCTCTCAGAGCCTTGCTTCTAAACTTAGGCATCTAAACACAGGCATCAGATGCCCAGTGTTAGGGAAAGCAAATTCCTGCCCTTTGTTTTTTTTTTCTGAAGCCCTTTCTCCTTAACTTAAACCCCATAAATAAGCAGTAGCCACTGTTACTCTTGCTCCAACCTGAAAATGAGCTAGGGATGGATGGTCAGTGAATAAAGCTGAAGATGTAAGGCAGTCATGCTTAAAGAAAACACCGGTTTCTTTCCAGGCTACCTTCATGTTTGCACGTTGGTGGCATGTTACTGGTGCAGAAATCTGAAATGAATGACCTTGTGCTTCTGGGCAAAACCATATTTCATATGCTTTATGAATAAAAAGGAACTGCGACCGACTGGTGTGTATTTGTGATAGGAAGAGCTTGGTGGACAACTTCCTAAAGTATCTAAGTGGACTACCTTACAGGATCAGACATTACCTGCTCTTGCAGATGGAGGAAGAGAAAGCTGTAGACCATCGTCCACTTCCTCAAAGACTTTCATTGGGTTTTTTTTAATGCCAGCCTTGTTTTGGAAGGTGACTCCAAGTGACAAGGTGTGACACCATGCTATGCCTGACGTCACATGCAGAGCAGCATGTAGGTGTACAGACTTCCTGGTGGCATCTCCAGAACTGCTGAGAGAGTGGGTTTGAGTCATGACTACAGTGGGCAGCTCAGTGACTAAAATTGGCAAGAGAATGGAAAGATCCACGAGATGCTACCACCCAGTCCCTTGAAATGACGATTTTTTTTTTGGTGGCAGCTGGCAGGGAGCCACTGTTTATTCCATCTCCCTGCGTATTATGTCAAATCTATCAATTATTGAGTTGCCAGGGTCTTGGCAGCCTGTGGCTGCTCATGGCACAGCTTTGATTCACAGTGTGGTTCTTGGCTCGCTCCATCCCTTTTGGCCACAGAGATACCAGCTTGTGCCCAGCGTGTGGAACCTCAGATTGCCATGCAGGAGTGGTGCAGCCCATTCTGCCCCCATCCGTATTGTTCAAGGGGATTTGGATTGTGCAGGGTGCTGTTGGGGGTGAAGGGAAGTGTTGTGATGTCCAGGGTGGCTGATTTGTGGAGACAGTGCTGATACAACCTGGAGAGAGCCCGGTTTGGCAGAAGTGATGAAGTAGCAATAGCATAGGGGGCAGGAAGGAAGGGTGTGGATGGAGTGGCTTTCAGAGTCCAACAGAACATAAATGACCCACAGAGTTTGCAGGAGTGATTCTGGAAGCAGTTCTGCTGCTCCTCTCTCACTCGGAGAGGCTGCTGTGCAGGTGGTGCTGCTTTTGCTGTGCGTCTGTAATGCCAGGGAAAAAATATCAGTGCATTAGCTTCTGTTCCATGGTGGAGTTGAAGACCTGTCTGCTCCGGGAGTACACCCCTGTGCCCTTGGGCATTATATCCTGAAAGAAACTCCAGACTGTACCTCCCTACATAGTCTTCAGCATCACCAAACCAAGATACTCTCTTTGTCTCTGATATTAAAAGCTCTCCATAAGTGTAACAGTGTTGTCACCCAGGTGTAGTTCAGACCACAGTTATTTTGGGTTTTTTTTTTTCATCAGCTTAGGTGTTGTCAGTGTGTCCAAGCACACCCCTTGCCCACTCCTTGTTTCACTCATCTGTCTATTTTCCTTGCCACGTTGGGCTTAACTTACTTCTCCTTCACTGTTGTTTTCTACCTTATTGTTTCCTAGAATCTATCTGGGTTTTCGCGTTTGGCTCCTAGCAAATTCACTCTTCAATAGGATCAGTGTTTTAGAGTACAGCAAATGTATTATGAACTCTAATGCCAGCCAAAGCTTTTAATTAGATTCTCTGCCCACTCACTTGACTCATCTGTCCACTCGCTTGAAAAATGAGAGGATAGGCTGGGAAGGTCAGTTTTCAAACTGATGATTCCTTTCTTCAGGAGTTTGTCATCCTGATGTATCTGTCATGGAAATTTGTGTTGATGTTGTTCCAGATGGGCTGCAAAAGGCAGAAGTGGTTAGTGGCTTGGGTTTGGGCTTTTTGTCTTTAAAATTGTTGTTTCATCCAGTAAGGTGTTTTTCTTTTGTTCTGAAATTTTCAGATAAAATCACAAACTAGTTTGGTAGCATTAAAAAGATTGAGGTGATTTTCAAATGCATAATGCTTAAACAATGTTAATGTTCTTTCATGATTGTCTGTGGGCAGCCATCCTCTGTGTCACCCTGGACTGTCTCTGGGCCTGGGGAAAGCAGGCAATTGCTTGGGACAGCAGGATGCCAGGGACAATGAAGCAGCCTGCAACCACCTCTTCC
Source organism: Dendrocincla tyrannina (assembly GCA_035047865.1). Lineage (NCBI taxonomy): Eukaryota > Metazoa > Chordata > Aves > Passeriformes > Dendrocolaptidae > Dendrocincla > Dendrocincla tyrannina. The sequence goes on along the minus strand of JAWWMP010000001.1, from coordinate 30,259,503 downwards.
AGTGCAAGATCCCTCAAAAGCCATGCTTTGTGCCAAATGGCTGGGCTGCAAGCTTGGACCCCATCTTTGACTAGTAGTCTTCCCTTTCTCTCCAGCAGCAGCAGGAGTTGTAAGGTCAGGTCTCCATCTTAGTCCGCATTCTTTCCATGGCAGAAAAATTCAGCATTGCTTTTATGGACAGGAAACTTGTAGCCAGCTCTCCCATTATGTCTCTCCTCAACCTCTGGACTCGCCCTTCTCTTGGGTCATTCAGATTGTGATCGGATCGTCCCATGTATAGAAAGTACCACAAATACCTCATTCCCCAGTACGGTTAAATATGACTCCTTGTTTCTCTGCACTTGTAAGACAGCTTTAAAACCCTGTGACATGCTCATACCTGCTGATTTTAAACTCTTGTTCTGGTTCTTCAGTTACCTCGTAGGAGAAGAGCTCTGGGTGGTCATGGAGTACTTGGCAGGAGGCTCCCTAACAGATGTCGTGACAGAGACCTGCATGGACGAGGGACAAATCGCAGCTGTGTGCCGGGAGGTAAAGCAGGACTCGTGCTTGGAAGGAGCTGTGGTTGGGAATGGGACACGGGCTTTCTGTGATCTGTCACTGACTCCAGGGGAATAGCTGTCTCCAGCTTCTGTAACGCAACAGTCATTCTTTTAGAGGATGAGTTTCACCTGTGAGGTTGCAGCGTATAATTCTATGCAAGCCTGATGTTTCACCCTAGAAGGAGGACCAGAGTGGGAAATGGGGTTGGAATTCTCTTGGTTATGTCTGTCCTTCGGATCTTTTGGGACAAACTTGTCCTTGTAGGATCTGCTGATCCCAGTGGGATATCTCTCTGTAGCCCTGCATGTCCAAAATATATGAAAGGCCTTAAGACATTATACCCTTACGACTGAAAATGCATGTTGTGTGAGTCCTTTAGTTGGCTAATTGTGACTGGTGAATAATTTCATGCACAGTGAGAATATCTCAATTATTTTTTATTTTTTTTCCCCAGTGTCTCCAAGCTCTGGAATTCCTCCATTCAAACCAAGTTATTCACAGAGACATCAAGAGTGACAACATCCTGCTGGGAATGGATGGCTCTGTCAAACTAAGTATGCAGGAAAGATTATTGGTGATGACTTGAGATACCAATCTGGGCCAGTTATCTGCTCAGGCATTTTAGGGAGATGGGTGTTTGAGTGGTAATGAACAGGCTGTAGAAATGCTCCTGTAGATACTTTTGTGGTATTATTTTTAATGTACATTGGCAACCATGAATCCTTGTGAACTGATACCAGACTCGAAGTGAGGCTTGGGTTTCATTTAGCTTTGGGCCATCTGTTTGTGTGAACAAAAATAACAGTATTTTAATGCTGCTCCAGTCTAGAGAATTGGGTTGGAAGGTGTAGTGCTGGAAGACTTTATTTGTGAACAATCTCTTCAGCCTGGAATATACTGTAGGTACCTGAGAAGCAGGAGAAGTGGAGGGAGAATTGAAAACTGTGTAACTAGAAATCATTTAATCTTACAATGCCAACCCAGACTGGGCTCCAAATGTTGATTCCTCTTTGTTGTATCACCAGCAATGAGGACCTTGAGACTATTCTGCCCCTGGGTGCTAAGGTAGCTGTTGTGCTTGTTGCTGTCCATACAGAGATAAGTCTGGAGACCAGTGAATTATTATCTTCCATCTATAGCTTTAAGAGAAATGTGCTCTTTTTCTCTTCCTCTCAGTTCTGTTGGCTAGCACCCAACAGGCATGAATAAATCTATTTTTGTCAGCAGTGGCAGGAGATATGACTCAAAATTCACACAGTGCAGATATGCTGAGTAAGAAGGTGGGGTTTTTTTTGCACATAATTGCCTTTAGACTAAAGCTGCACTTTGGTACAGTCAGGTCTCTGGAGTGTTAGCAATGAATAGCTGATGGGGGCCAAAGTGCTCTGTTCTCATGGAATAACTTCTTTGAGCACAATGTGCAGGTGCCAGACTGTAGATTAAAGTTGGAGAAGTCCCTGTGGATATGATGCAGTAACCTTCTGGATCTGAGCTGCTTATTGGCTCTGCTGGAAATTTGCCCTGTTTATGAACCATATGTCCTTTCCTATTATTTACCCTTGATGAAAACTCAGCTAGGAATCAGTTTAATTTTCATCATTTTGCCTAAAATTAGACCTATGATGCCATAGGGGGGCAGGGTGGACCGTGCATCTTGCTGTGTTGATTCTGCTGGGCTCACAAGAACAGAATGAGTTTTCTTTTGGTAAGTCAAATAAAAAGAAGGCATAGGACCCAGCAATCTTTGTGTGAAGGCTCTCCATCTTTGTCTCTATTCAAAGAAAATAATCACTATAAATTTAATCTAAGCACTCTCTGCTTTAAATTTATATTTTAAAATTTATTCTGAACACTCTTTGCTCTGTAAAACAAATGTTGTTTGAGGGATGATACATCTATTGGGGAAGTAATATCTCTTGGACTGAAAATCTCACCAAACGATACAGTGTGTGGGTTGGGGAGTGTATCTAGAGCAGACTGTGCATTAAATTCTGTTTTCATTTCTATTTACCCAGGGATGGTCTTTAGACCATATATTAGATAGTGTATTACAGCTGCATAATGCTGCAACACAGTCGAGTGTCTCAACCTTTGTGTACAGTTATTTACTGATCCCCGCCTTTCACACAGACAAGGCAGCAGCTCTGTAATGCTCATGGCCTCGGAGAGTCAGGTTTAAAAACTTAGTTTCAAACAGCGTGCTCTGTGTTAGCCACAACATCACCCCTCCTTTCACAGTGGTAGCAGCAACATCCCAGATAGTGCAGCAAGGTAAAGTGTACTGCAGCTCTGGTATGTCAGTAAGGGTTGTTTTTGGAGAAACTTGCTGATTTCTCTGTCTGTTTCTTTCCCCTCCACCCCATTTTAATTTTCCAGCTGACTTTGGCTTCTGTGCCCAGATCACTCCTGAGCAGAGCAAACGCAGCACCATGGTGGGGACCCCGTACTGGATGGCACCTGAAGTGGTGACACGGAAGGCATATGGACCAAAAGTGGATATCTGGTCACTGGGGATAATGGCCATCGAGATGATCGAAGGAGAGCCCCCCTACCTCAATGAGAACCCCCTGAGAGTAAGCGAGTTATCTTTTGTCACCAGGTCTTCGCTAAGCCTGCTGGTGAAACTGAGCTCATGTGAAGCCTCTGGTGTGGTTTCATCACCTGCTGCCCCATCTAATTTAAACTATTCTATGATTCTCTGATCTCCTGAGATGTCATAGTGAGAAGACTGAGATAGTTTACTCTGGGTAGCAGAGGTGTGGGTTCTTCCTGCGCAGACCCTTTGGCCAGCTCTGATGAGTTAGAACATGCACACTCATAATTTCCCATTTTCTGGAGATGCTGACAGAGGCAGAAAGAGTACCGGATAGCACCAAAGCAGTGATGTCTTGAAACCTTGTACCATGTGAGTGAGGAAGAGCTGTTCTTGAGTTAGGTCAGGCTGGACTGGCCTTTGAGCAACCTGGTCTAGTGGAAGGGTGGTTGGAACTAGGTGATCTTTAAGGTCCCTTCCAACCCAAATCATTTTATGTTTCTATGATTCTATTCTATAAATGGAGATTATTCTTGTTGGAAAATTGTTCCTCCTAGCATGTTCAAAGTAAAGTTACAAGCTTAATAAGCCTTTAGATGGGGCTTAAGCCTCCTGATGTCTTTCTCTTGTTTAATTTTTAACAGAAGGGGAAATGATGTCAGTATGTGGGGACATCACCGCTCTTAATATAGACCAGGTTTATGGCTTCTCACTCAGCCACACAGGTTGGAGGAATCTAGAAATATTCTCTCTTTTTCTCCATCTCTTGCACTGGAAGTGATTTTTGGGAGGGAAGAGCAGCAGCAAAGAGGAGTGTAAGGAATGAAATGGTGCTGAGTTAAAGTAACAGTACTTTGGCCTCATTTAACTCAAGTTATGCCAATTCCCAGGCTATCGGACTGCTCCCATGGGATGCATTGAGTGATGTGCTCAAAAGGCCTGCATATTAACAAGTCTCCGGCAGATTTCTATTTCCTTTGAAAATTCATCCAGGAAGTTTCTCACATGAAATCCTGAAATGAATGAATTCTGAGTCTCTTGATTCTCAGAGGAGGGTGTGTGTGAATACTTATCTCCAAGCAGTAGCAAAACTGCTTGTTTTCGCAGGATGTTAAAAGCTGCTGAAGGGTCTGCCAGACATCTTTTGTAAGGAGCCAACTCCATCTTTATCATATTGACTTTTTAGGCCTTGTGCACTCAGGCAAAGTACTGACAGAATAAAAATCTTCTATTTAGTCAAGGTTACCTTCCCATGAGGATATAGTTATGACAGGAGTCTAGCACTGGTAGAGTCATGCCAGTTGACTTCCCTATGTAAACAGGGTCTGGAATGTTGTTTTTGTCCTTATAATCCCTTGAGAGGGCTTGCAGGATCCAAACCCAGATTAAGAGGGTAAAACAATAAAGGATTGGATCCCATCCACAAAAAAATAGGGCTGGCAGCCATTCTGTTTGCTGAAACTTAGGCATTGATTAGTCACCCTGATAAGGTGGGGTTTTTTTCCTCCCCATTGAACTGGGGAGAGGGAGAGGCGAAATGGGTGTAATACAGAGATGGAATCTAACCTTCGTAACCTCCTGTTTCTTTGGTGATTGTTTTTGCATTAGGCCCTGTATCTCATTGCTACTAATGGGACTCCAGAACTGCAGAATCCAGAAAAGCTTTCACCCATATTCCGAGACTTCTTAAATCGCTGTCTTGAAATGGATGTGGAAAAGAGAGGTTCTGCAAAAGAGCTGCTGCAGGTAGGTGATGGGCAGAGAGACTGAACCAATGTCATCATGTTATCCCAAGTGAGGCCACGCTTAGGGTGAGGTCTTGTTTGAGGTTTCAAGTGCTGCGTCAGCTGAAGACACAAGCACAGCTAAGGTAATCTGCCAGGGCAAAAAAACCAAAACAACAGAAAACAACAACCCACAAAACTATATCTACAATAAAGTGTTCACAGACTGCTCCCTTTTTATGCTGTACTGGCTACTAGCAGCAGCTGTGCTGCGTGTTCTGGGTCCAACCTCAAATAATGGAAATAATAGCTATGCCCCAGGGCTGCCAAATGCTGAGCCCTCAATTCCTGTGGTTTCCTCACACAGCTGGCCACGACATCTGTATGTGTTGTCATGGTCTTCTCATGCTTGTTCCAATTTGGACAGCAGGAAGGCTTCTAGCTATCAGATGTTCTGGCTGTCTCCTTTCTGGTGGAGGGATTGCAAAGCTCTTTGGAATGTGCATTAACTGGAGCAGTTTGGCATTACCACGTTTTGCCCAATAGTGCTCCTTACATAGGTGATGGAACAAAGCTTTCGAGATATCTTAATCATAGAATGATTTGGGTTGGAAGGTCTGCTCCCCTGCCATGGGCAGGGAAACCTTCCACTAGACCAGGTTGCACAAGGCCCCATCCAACCTGGCCTGGAACACTTCCAGGGTTGGGACAGCCACGGCTTCTCTGGGCAACCTGTGCCAGTGCCTTACTCCCCTATAATCAGATATTTCACTGATAACCTGGTGTCTTAGTCTGAGCTCTTGGTGCAAGTTCAGACCAAGATACCAGGAGTGGTTTGTATGCTCTTTCTGTCAAATTTGCTTTGAGGATGGAAAATGTAGCTCTTTGTAAGATAAATCTGTGATCAGAAGCACTCAGACCTCAACTATGAGACAGTTCCCATTTTTGTTTTCCTTTCTCTCCATTAGTTTGTCTACCGGGTTCAGACGTGGGTGTATTGTTGCCTTTTGAGACTGTAATGAAACTTTACTGACTGGCAGAGTGGCAGTAGTTGAAAGATCACTTTTTCTCCTGGACTTTCCAGTCCTAAAATAGGAGAGATCAGTTATGTCCTATTCCTTGATGCAGGAGAACATTTTGACTGCAACACTTCTGCCTGTTTTTAACTACCTTGTAGCCCCTGGTTTTTTACTGTTTTATTTCTTTCCATCTCTGAAGCATGTTGCCTTGGGTGATGCTGAGTTTTGCTTGATCTTGAACATGTACAAACATTGGATAATTTAGCATGTGTTGGGTGCAAATCTCTTCATCCCTTCAGGCAAGCCCCAAAATTTTGTGGTGGTAACAGAGCTTCTAGTTTCACCTGTTCAGAGACTGGAGTAGGTTCTTAGACTTCATATGGTGGGTCTAGGTTTAGAATAGCCACAAGACTTGTGGGGCATGTTCTGAAAAATTTAACCTCTTTTCTTTTTGTTTCTTCCTAGCACCAGTTCCTGAAAATTGCAAAGCCTCTATCTAGTCTCACTCCTCTGATTATTGCAGCTAAAGAGGCAGCCAAGAACAACCATTAAAGTGGTGAAGTCAGCATCGTCATTGTGTCAAGACTTCTAGATGTTCCTTTCAGAGACTGAATTACTTGCCCTTCTACCCTTCTGCTCCTTCTTCACAGGGGGTGTTCTTAAAACTTTGACCTGCCCTGAAGGGTGGCAGAGGTGTTGTTCACTGAATGTGGAAGGGCACACAAGAGGGACATGGCTGATCTTACATAGTGAACTGTCTTTCCATCCTTATGATGGGAGTGGGAAGAATATTTTGTATGGTTGAGAAGATCTTTCTGAGAACGTCTGAACATGACCTACACCTAGCGAAGCCAGTTTGTTTTCATATTTCTTACTGTGTTTATTTTTAAAAATAATGTGGAGCCTTAGACCGTGTTTATCTCAATAAATTAAATCTTTTGCTGGCTGCACTTTTCCTGCTTCTGCCAAGCTGCTATTACACCACCGAGGCTGCTTTGTGCTTTGGATGACTTGAGGAGGGAAGGAAGCAGGCAGCAGCAATGTGAACAGCTGTAACAGCTGAGAGGGGAACGGGGGTGTGAAGGTGCATCCCTCCTGCAGCCCTGCTGGATGCTTCGAGGGAGCATGGACAAAGCCTCTGTGTGCTTTCTGCAGCCATTGGAGAACTTAATTCATGGATGATCTCTGCCAAATTGTGGGAATTGGGCTCCCCCCACATTTCTGCTTTAGTGTCAACTCAACTAATTAAACACATCTCAAAAATTTCTGTTCTAGAAGGTAAATCACAGAAAAAAATTGACAGCTCTCTTTGGGTTATTTTATTGTGCTGTGAGGGTTTTCAGAGACCCTTGCCCTGTGTGATAAAGGAAACAGAGCAATTGCTGATCTAGAGACAAGATTGGCCTGCAAAATATGTCAAAAACTCGTTTCTTAGAGCAAGTCCAATGGAAAACAAACTGATCATAGATGCTGCTTTCTTCTTCGAGATGTGGGGACATAAATTTTTTTGAAATGTTGGTTTCTTTATGCTACTGATTCCTTTGGTTGCTAATAGTCTGTAAAACAACAGGAAACCTGGAACTACTAGAAGAGGGATTGATTGTAAACACTGGGCTTATGTTCAACTGTGTACTGATTTTTAATAAAATGACTGCTGTGTTTCTTAACTCGGGGCTGGGGGAGAACTGGAGAATTCACTGTCACCAGACAAGTCTGTTCAAGGGGCTGTTGCTCATATGGTAAATGGGCATTTGAATGTGTTGGATGAAGTAATATAACCTTGTTTCTTAACTCATCTTCTGTAGTCCTTTGGGATAGCCAGTGGCTTCCAAGAGAGTAACTTTACACATAGAGAAAATTGGTAAAAAAAAAAAAGTATATTGTAACTGGGGAACCTGCTTTCTCTGTACTGCTTTGGTCATGTATGGGGTGAGTTTAAACGTATTCTGGAGTAACCTCTTGTGTCTCTCCAAAGCACTTGTGTTGCACAAAAATTCATTCCTTCTTCTTGCTGAGACCTACCGCTGGCTCAGCCCTTTCCTCCCTGCACCTGGAGTTTAATTAAAGATATTTTTCCTATTGGCTCCACAGTACATGACAGCTTTTACACCAGCTTTACTGCGTGTATATTGCGAGCTCTTTGCTTCTGAGGGGCCTTCTGCTTTGTGCTCCAAGGTGGTCACTGTTTGACATAAGGCTGAAGTGTGAAGTCTATTCACCAAATCTGCAGCCTCTTTTCGTTTTGTGTATATATATTTCATCTCCCTGTAATATTAAGTTTCCTCTCACAAAGCGCGTGTCCAAGGATGAATTCCTTGGGCAAAGCACTAGAGCTGCCAGCCTGGAGAGGGATATGATGTTTTAATGAGCTTGCCTGCTTGGAGCTGAGGTGGAGATTGCAGAACGGAAGGCCACTACCCTTACATAATTCCCTTTGGTAAGGACCTTTGTATTTCCTTTGGAAGGCTCAAGATGGCATATGTGGGAAGAAAAGAATAAGTCACTAGATATCTCTTGATCTAAAACCTCGTATGACTGATTTGGCAAATGACATTTTTTCTGACAGCACTTGGTTAAGTTTGATGCACAGCGTGTTTAAGTCTCTGCTTTCTCTTTGATTCCCTTCCGCATTCCTTCCTTTGCATCTCATTGAGATCAGGACCATAATATGTGCCCCACCTGAGCATGCACTGGAGCTTGTATTACTACAGCAAGATTTCTGCTAAGTTTCCCCAGAGATAGTAGAAAAGGCTATTTGTGTGCATTTTAAGTTGCTCTTCTGGATTCTCCATTGCACAACAGAAAGGGATTGACACAAATGACTGTTTATCCTTCTGATGCCAGTGATGTGCTTCTTGCTCGTTGCCTTCCACCTTGAATTGCTCCTGCCTGGTTTCTGTTAGCTGTTTGGGAGGGGCATTGCCTAAAGCCTTTCATGCTCCACTGGGAAGCTGCAAGACCCTGACAACCGTGCATGTGTGTCATCTTGTGCCAGGCTAGTTTTTTCCCCACTCATGATGAGTGGGTGGGAAAAGGAGGCGATCGCTACAGTGTGCCTGGACCTAATTTTCCAGTTACCAGACACATCCATGTTTTTATGTACTCAGAAAATCTTAAAAAAATTATGTAACTTCCTTTTCCTTAGGAGAACTGGGTTATTTTTTTTTCTGATTGTTCTGAAATGGATCCTTCCCTCTCCCTTCACCTGTGAGTCACCTTGCACCAGCACCTGTGTTCGCTTTCCTGTATGGCACCTGCCTTTCTGCAGAGGGCTCTTAAATAGCAACTCTGATAGCAACTTTTTAGGTTTTGTGGGTAATTCTTGCACTGTAGGAGAATTTAAATTGTCTTAGTGATCTATCACCATGAGTGACCTCCTTGCTGCCTTGGAGGGTAGTTCATGTTGGTGATAGATTTGCAAGTAGGGTTAAAATTTAACCTCTGGGGCTTATTTTTCTGAGAATATCTTGTCTCTGCTGTTACTTGAAAGCGACCAGCTGGACAACTTCTTTGGTGCGTTGGCCTTTTTTTCCCTATTTTTATTAACTGATTCACCTGAGTTGAAACCATTTTTAATCACAGCCCTTAATTATTTATCTGCCTGCTAATGTTGAAGTCTCTCTTCTATATTAGAACATTAAATATTCAGTTGTTTGAATGTCCTTTCAGAAAACTGGTTTCCTTTTTGAGGGATCTCAACAAATTCTATGCCAGAAAATGGTTTCACGTGCTACAGTTTACAAAGGGCTTGGTGAAGGGAGAGGGTAGAACTCATCTTCTTTTTCTAAACATAGAGATTGTCTTATTTAAGTATCAATTGGTAGCTTCAATAAGACTTTTCCTATATTTCAAGAATGGGCATTGATTTGTATTACTTTAGCTTCAGGGGTTTTTTTTAACAATTAATTTGGAGTTCACTTGGGGACAAGAGTTTGTGTGTGTGTGTGTGAGAGGTGTATGGAGCCCACGTGGGAAGAAGGCAGTTTATTTGGACAACACTCTCAGGCACATGGTGTGATTTTTGGAGTTGTCCTGTGCAGGGCCAGGGGCTGGACTTGGTGATCCTTGTGGGTCAGTTTCAACTCAGGATATTGTATGATTCCATGAGGCTGAGAGTGAAGAGCCAGGGCAGGGATGGAGGGGAAAGCAGAACTAGCTAGTTACAACAGCAGTAGCACACCTTTAGCCATCCCTAAAGTATCTTGCTTGAATGGATGTGTTTTCAAGGAACATGAATCTGACTGATGAGTCGCTACAGGCTCTTCACTAGACAAGCATTATGCTCCTACCACAGTCTTCCCCTTTTAAACAAAAGAGGTGCAGGGATTCCTCCAGCAAGGAGGCTCCTTGAGAAAGGTTTCCATGGAGACACTTACTTGACTTAAACGGTCTGGTTAGGGCTTGAGAAGAGGCTTTGGGCGTAAAACCACATCGACACAAAAGCCACTATTTTACAAAGCAGCTGGGGTTGCCGCAGTGTTTTGTTCCGAACTTGATGACCCTTTTAGGAGGTTGGTTTTGAAAAAGTGCTGAGAAAGTTGCCTGGTCAGGAATGTGAGGTGTCTCAGCTGAGATCTCTGTTAGTATACTAGTCCATGTGTCTCTCAAAATGCTGCAGGTTGGTATAAGGAGGGCACATTTGCAGCAGAGTATTGTGCAAGAATGGATTGCAATGGTCTCTAGTAGACACTTGCTTCCTTAGAACCTGCGCTCCTTGTCTGACAGCAAAATCGGTCCAGACCAGTTTCCAAGAACAGTATTTGTTTGAACCCCGTTCCTAATTAAGAGCTTGCATAGTTCATTTATGTGGTGAGTGGCAACACCTTCAGTGTTAAAATTGTTACAGGTGAAGTGATTCTCCATTCATCTTCCCACCATAAAATAATGAGACTTTTTAATGGCTTCTTATTTCATCTCTAAGACAGGCTGTAGATGTATTTTGGGGTTGTAAGCGTATGCATAATGAATGCTCTAGGATCTCATAGTTTGTTGCCAATGACAACTCACAGTGGTGAAGATGGGATCTCAGAGAAGCAGCCGCCGGCTTTGACAGGGAATGGTCAACAATAACAAAACTGCAATACAGATGGGTGCCCGACGGAAACTTGCTGCCAAAGTGGAGCATGTAGGGAGCAGTGGGAAGAAGAGTTGGCCCAAGGGGTAGGACGAAGCAAAGTTTAAATCTTCAGTTACACAATTGCTGAGGAAATTCAGGGAGTTTCACAGCAGCCTGCTGCATCTCAAGGCAGCAGTGTCTCTGAAGGAGGACAGCAGAAAGGAGCCTGGGAAAGGAAAAGATGCTGGAAGTGGAGACAGGAGCAGCAACATGGCTCTGAGTCACAGTCTGTTCTAAGCGCTGGACCTAGGCCAGGAGATTTTAAAAAATGACAAAAATTCAGCTGAAGAGGGAAAGTGGGAGCTAGAATGGAGGAGATGGCCTTGATGTGCCAAGTAACTGATGAGAGAGGCCAGATTTCATGGGTATGTGAAATGGCAGAAGTGTATTTAATGCAGGCTTCTGTGGATGACAAGGAGCTTGTTCCCTCCTGCCTTGCAGCATAGGTGCCATGCCTTTTTGAGATCAGCACTGCTTTGAGATCATGTCAGCAGCCAGCCAGCTTTGGTCTTGTGTTTGTAAAGGAGGCTTCTTGCTCTGCTCCTACCGAATTCTGACTGCAGCTTTCTGCTGTTGGTAGATGTCTTTGTGTCCTGTCCCATCTGGAAATAAGGGGCTGTTGCAGTTTTAAAATCTGCTGGATAATGTATTTCTCTTCATGCTGTCTTGGCGTAACTCTCCTGTACTGCTGGGTTTGTTTAATGTGCCAGGTCAGCTCAGCCACTTTAAAAATAAAACTGAAACCTTAAATAAAACCTTAATTACTTGGTTCTCCTTGACTCGCTGTTTCAATGACCCTTGCAGTGATGCTAGGAATGAGGGGGGGTGCTTGAAGGAGAGGGGTTGTGTTTTTTCTGACCTATTTTAGGTTAGTCAGATCTTACTTGATTGAGCAAAGTGACTACACCAAGAGCTGTTGCAGCAAGTGTGATTTTCACCATTTGTTTTAACTTGCTTGGACATAATTAATGCAAAGCAGGCTGGGAGCAGTATCAATCACAGCTTGAAGAGGGAGAGAAGGAAACTTGGATGCTTGTTTTCTCCCCAGGTACAGCTTGGTGTCTGAGGCTCCCATTACGGAGGAGGAAATCAGGAGGGTTTGGGATAGGTACATCCACCTGCCCCAGCATCACATTTTCTTTCAGGGTTGACAGGATGAGGTTGATGACAAGATCAGGAGTTTATCATCCTACATGCTTATTTACACAAGTGCCTTGTTCCAGCAGGGAGCAGGAACATCATGATTTGTGGAGGACATTGACACCACCACACATTCCCTTCTGCACTTCGTCTGTTTGTAAAACATCTGACCTGGATGTTTTACTTTGAAGTCTGAGAAACCCAACCCAGTGCCGAGAGGACTTTTTGAGGTCGTCCACTGGGGAATGTGGGGATGAAGAGCAGTGAGAAGCCCTGCCAAGCTCTTTCGACTCAGCTGGGGGTGCTGAGCCAGGTTTTAGAGAAGGCGCTGGAAGAAAAGGGGAACACCATGAACAGAGAAGGTGACCAACTGGAATAAGGCAATTGATGTTACTTTATTAAAATTCCCTCTGCCCAGAACAGATTCTAGAGCTGGAAACAGCTTTCCAACAGCTCTTTTTCAGGAAAGCCAGTGGAGAGACCCATCTATCTGGTTTTGCATAAATGAGGGGCCCCATTTCTTGAGCAAGAGGAACATTGCAGCCAAACTCCCTGGGGTTTTGGGTGATTCTCTTTGCCATGATGTGGTATGACCCTGGATGTCCTTGTCCCATTAAACAAAGGAAATCTGATGGGGCCATCACCATGTCCCCTTCATGGAATGCTTTGGATTGGAAGGACCTTAAACATCATCTAGTTCCAACCCACTGCCATAGGCAGGGACACCTTCCACTAGACCAGGTTGCTTAAATCCTGGTCCAATCCAACCTTGAACGCTTCCAGGGATGGGGTGTCCACAGCTTCTCGGGGCAACCTCTTCCAGTGCCTCACCACCCTCACAATCATGAATTTCTTCCTAACATCTAATCTTACCCTGCCCTCAGTCAATTTAAAGCCATTCCCCCTTGTCCTGTCACTCCATACCCTTGTCCAAAGTCCCTCTCCAGCTCTCTTGTAGCTCTTTTAGGTACTGGAAGATGCTTTAAGGTCTGCACAAAGTCTCCTCCAGGCTGAATAACCCTCCTTCCTCTGAAGCTTCACAAAGCAGAGTACTAGGCAAGCTTTTCTCCTAGTAATGTACCCACTCAAAGTGCCCCTAAAAATTCTTCTGCTCTACCTCCTGCCCCATAGAGGGACACAGTATCTTTCTAAATAGCTATGATTTTCCATGATTTCTGTGGAGAATTTCCTGTCCTGGGATCTTCTTCCCTTGAGATGAACTTGATTGAGTTGTCCTGTACTTGATGGGTGGTGGGGGATGTTGGACAATGAATGGTCAAGGCTTTAAGCAATAGTTGGTAGTGATTTCAGTAAAGTATAACTCATCTGAAGACTCTTCAGAGCCCAAGGCAGTTTTCCTTGCAGACGAATTCATAACCAAATTTCAAAATAAATAATTAGTGAAGGCTTATTTGATGGCTGAATAGTTTTTAGTTTGGAGTCACATAAATAAGTCTGAAGATGGACAAAAGTGATGAGGCCTTGTGTTAGACCAGCTGATCTACAGTGGGGGAGCAGGGGATGACAGAAAGGAAAGATCTTTGGGGAACACACAGCTTGAGGTCTGAGCCAGACACAGCAAACTGGCAGCTAAATCCGAGGGGGAGCAGTCTTCTGTGTGTAACTGCAGGATGTTAGTTTATTTGGGAATGAACCCAGGGAATTAGCAGTAGGAAAAGCAATACACTGGTAGGTACAAGAGAGAAGAGGTGCTCTTTATCACAGTGCTGAGGGGAAAATTGCAGCTTCTCATGCAGAGGATGCTTTGCATCCTCTTTTGCTTTGGATCCCTCATTTTCAGCAGTACCCAGAAGACTTCCAAGTTTTGGTTCTGAAGCTCATCTTTGCGGACCATCTGTAGCTTGAACACGGTGAGCAGGGAGCTGGCTGGACTTGTCCTATCCTTCCCCATTCACGGGGCTGTGCTGCCCTCTCCCGGCACTGGAGATGCCTTTGCTTCTGTGTCGCTCATTTTCCGTGAGCGACATAAAAAGGAACTTTTAATGTTTCTTTTGGAGGATGCACGCTGAAGGCAGGCGGGGCACACCAGCACAAATAAGGAGGTTGTCCTGACATGGAATCTGGTGTCCCGGTATGTCCATTCCCTTGTGATCACCCCAACTCCAGCTTTGCTCCTCCCACATTCTGAAGTTATTACTTACACTAACACATTGCAGCAACCTAGTAATGCAAATCTGTCCCCTCCACCCAGGCCATTGGTTGCGTGTGAGGCATTAAGGACATCTGCTCCCATCCCAGCGCAGGTGCTAATGCTGGGTCCTCTGTGCACATCAACAGCGAGGGTGTTTGCTGACACCTTCATGCCCCCCCAGGTCTGGTGGGACTTGCTGGTGGGCCAGGGCTGTACTGACATACCAGTTAAGACTGATAAGGGAGACAGGGCATGTCACCACTGTGCCATGATGGCTGGCAGGGTCGAGAGTGGTTGTGAGGTGATGCTGAGCAGAGGCTCGTTCTCTCTGAATGCAGTCAGGGGTGAAGTGAAAAGGGCTCATCCCTCATCCCACACCTTGTGCCCTAAAACCACTAACCTGCATAAATCTAGGGCAAACAGCTCTTCTGGCAGTCAAGGTCAGGATCCCGCTGGCCATGTGTGCAGCTGTAATGGTGTTCAGGACTCAGGAGTGCCTGGATCATGCTCTGGAGGGCACTGGGCAGGTAACAGCCCTTTTTCCTTACCAGTGGAGAACCAAAATGCTCGAAGATGAGAGGGGAGGGAATCTGGACTGGCACAAGAGGGCAGTGAACTGGAGGGCAAACTGCTCCTCTCAGTTGCACTCCCTTTCATTCCTCAACCTCATGGCTGCATGAACGGTGAGTCCTTAGATGGGAAGCATCTACTGCTGTTCTTCGCATTTCCTAACCATGTCAGGTTTTAACCCCACCTCTCACCCTAAGTCTTTGTGTTTCGCAGTCACTCTAAAGCACTCCAGGCTTTGGGAACAGTGAAACCCAGGAATCAACACATAAGTCATCCCATCTCTTTTGCCACTATGAAGAATCCATCAGGTAGGTCCCAGCCCAGGAAGGGGCCAGCACGAGATCAGTGGTAACACTGGGGCAGAGAAAAACAGTGGTGTCCCCAAAGCAGGCACCATCCAGCTTACGTGTCCCCTTGCACTGGGGAGGGTGAGCTGGGTGCTCGCAGGCAAGAGCTTTAGGCAACGTCACCATTGGCACTGGTGTGCTGGGGAAGGGAGGTCTCACGGATGGTGGCTCCCACTGGACAGCCTGTCTCTGCTTCCCTGTGCTGCCCACCCATGTGAAGGGTAAGAAGCAGCCAGTGAGGCCTCTGGGCTCATCCTAGTGATGACAGGTGTCATTCAAGAGGCCCCACGGTGACAAAACCACAGCATAAGGAGCATGGCCCAGGCTGGGTTACAAGGGGCACAGCAGAGTTTTAAGAGCCTGGATGGTGGGAAACATGGCACATCAACTCTGAGTCCCCACAAAACTAACTGGGGCTCAGGAGGTCATAGGCTGCTCAGATCCTTGAAGGATAATGGGGACCTTATTGCAACATCCCCACTGAGAAGCAGCAGGTGTCCCCACCACTCTGGCGAAGGGAACCATCAAGG
This sequence comes from Dendrocincla tyrannina, assembly GCA_035047865.1. Classification (NCBI taxonomy): domain Eukaryota; kingdom Metazoa; phylum Chordata; class Aves; order Passeriformes; family Dendrocolaptidae; genus Dendrocincla; species Dendrocincla tyrannina. The sequence continues at coordinate 30,243,829 of JAWWMP010000001.1, read as the reverse complement.
AAGTGGCTAACATGGGCCTCCAGATTCAGCCACAAAAGAGGAGGGGAAGGCAGCACAGACCAGCTGCCTGTGTGCTCACCAAACAAAACTCTGACGTTTCACTCCTGAGACCTGTCATGGTCCTCCTGCACCGCTTACCACATTATGTTTCTTGGACACAGAAACATTTGGCTAAGGGATGTTTTATCACACACTCTCTTCTTCCTCACTAGTCCTTCCATCTGATTTTCCCCTCTGGGGCTCCCTTGGCCCTCCGGGTAACTCATATTGCATTGTCCCAGCTGTGTTACAATCCCCCTATTTCTTCCAGGAAAGAGCAAAATGATGTCATTTCATAAAGGACAGCCATAATATATGGAAGAAGGGTGATGACTGACCCTTTCACCCTTCATACACGGCTGTATCAGCCTGTCTGTGGTGCCAGCAGCTGTGGGCTGGGAGTTGCTGCAGCAACAGCTGTGAGGGGCAAAGTTTGCCCCTGCTGGCTGCTTTGAGGATGATGTGAAAGCTCATCCACTAAACACGGCTTGTATTTGTGCTGGGAGACTGGTTCCCCACGGTCAGGTTGTGTGATAAATTCATCTGTCCCTCTCTTGCTGCCCACCCGAGCGATGTGGCTCGCTCAGAAACGATGCTTAGAGCCCCTTGCTGAACCCTAGGGCTTGGGAGGACTTGCCTGGCAATTCTACCTGCATGAGGTGATTTTTTTGAGTTGATGTTCTGACAACTGGGTTAAGTTTTACATCTGATGGGCTGCATGCTCAGGAAGAAATTACCACATCTTTGGCACAACTTGTTGGGCTTTGCACCACAGCCTCTGCCACCCCTCAGGAAGGGACAGCAGCATTTCTTGGGAGCAAGCGGGCTTAAAAATAACTCTGATCAGTCAAAGCATCTGGAGGGGTGATGGTGAAGGGGATGTCCCAGGATGCAGGAGCAGGAGCAGGCCCTGGTTTTCAGGGAGGCTTGCCAGCATCCTGCAAACCCTGCTTCTCCCCATTTGCATGGTGCCTCTGCTTTACCCTGAGTCTCCCCACATGAACACTTTGCAGGGACTGATGTTCTCCCTGTTTTTGAGGTGTCAAAGCTGTGTGTCAAAGGGTTCACGCTGGGAGATAGCAAGAGAGACCCACCCTGCAGCCTCATCTTCTGGGGCTTGGCGTGAAGTGGACTGTCAACATCTTTATACCTGGACATGCTGCTCATTGAGGGTCTGGAGGAGTCTCTGCTCTCATGTGATGGGGCTTGGAGCTGCCCAGGGTCCCTTTCTGCCCCCAGTCCATTCTCTGAGCCTCCAGTCACTGACATTTCTGCTTTTCAATAGGATACCACTTGTTGCAAAAGCAGAGACTGCTTTGCCCATGGCTTTGGGGTCTGCGTCAGCATACTGCTGTCCCTCAGCAAAATGAGGGCTGAAGCTTGTGTCAGTTCAGGTCACCTTCTTCTCCCCCCACCTCCCTTATCATTCCTGGAAGTGCCATAAACAGTGCCATTTGTGTCATTAATCTCGTGGGGACATCACTACCTGCATGAGTCACCTGCTCTCAAGGCTCAACAGCTGTTCATTGAGCAAATGAGCAGTGCAGGGCAGGGACGATGGAGGCACACACTGGACCCTTCATGCTGCCAGGGCAATGTGTTGTGAGAGGGCAAATGTCCTCAGCTGGGTAGGACTTAGGGTAGGAGGTTGTGAACATATGTATTTTCCAACAAAAAACTCCATGTTGTGTCTGGCAGCTGGGCAGGGAGACCGTCCCCGCTTCCTGTTTGTGCCATTTCCCCCCTGGTTTTATCTTTTCCTGACATAAACAGGGGCAAAACTCACTGGGTTCAAGGTTGACCTGCCCTGCTGCTATCCTTGGAGTGGGTATGTACAGCACCAGTCCCTTACAGGCATTTCCTTTATGGGGTCATAAACTCCAAGACCAGGCTTGCTGGTGACAGGGCTGCGGCAGATCCTTTGCCCTCAGTCCTAGCTTCTGGCACGTGTAGGACATAGGCACGGACACTGGGCGAGGATTTTGTGGTTGAGATAAGCTAGGGAACTCTGAACTAAAGATACTGAAGCCAGTATCAGTATCAGTATCAGTCTGCCCAGCTGATTTGCCAGGTGTTTGGAGAGCAAACTGTGGTGCTGAAGGGTTTACATGTCTATACCCAGAAGAAAGGAAAAACATGGCAGTATTTCAGAGCAGAGAACAGGGATATTCAGGGTTTTCTTTGCTTTGTTTCTTTGGCTGTGCTTTTTCATTTTTTCAGGGCTCTTCCCTCCACTCTAGGGAGTTTTTTGTGCTGATGATGTTACTCAATCCCGTCCCCTTATCCCCACATACCCCTTACTGTTCATCCACACCATGAGGATGCAGCTGCTAAAAGAACAGAAGCCTGGGCAAGGATGATGGTGAAGCCCCTTTAGAAGTTATTTTGGGAAGTGCTGACACTACGACTGGCTTCAAAGGCAGAGCAAAGTGCTCAGGCTCTCTGGGTTCTCCATTACCGCTCAGACCTTCCAGGCCAACCCCATGCTGTGTCTCTCCTGGGCACGGACCTTCAGGACCTTAGTGTGGCCCCGTGATGAAGCTGAGCTCAACATGGTCACAAATACATAAGAAGAAAAATCCAGTGGATCAAGTCAGGAGATTAAAACTGCAGGGTACCTGAAAAAGCTGCCGCTTCCTAAATCTCATTAGTGCCACCAGCCTTCTTAATCTCACCCTTTCCTGATGTGTTTATCAGATTTCCAGGAATCAAATCATAAAGCAACTAGTATTTCTAGAGGCTGACACACAGTCCCATGCATTTTTACTCCAGCCAGTTCAGTATTAGCTGGAAGACCACCAGCAATAAAACCAGCTGCTTTTAATTCCATGTCTTGTGATTCCTGCATTTATTTCATTCCAATTCCAATTCTCTCAAATCTAAAGGGAGAGTGATGTTATTTTAGGATATAGTGCAAAGTGAGGATTAGCAAGACTGTTTTAAAGTGGAACCCTTATGCTTTCTGCTCATCATTAGGTTTCAGAGCAAACCAGGCTGTCACCTCTGTAGCTCATCTTCTAATTAAAAGTTTATTTTTTGTAGTGTGAACTGCCCATAAACTGCTGGGCCATCTTTTCTGGGCTGTTCTTGCCCTCTCTGTTTCCAAGAGCAGTTTGCTGATTTTGGTTTTGAGGGACCCCCTGGTCTGTTTTTTCATCTAACAAGAAAAATCCCAATGGGAGAAACCGCAAGGATGAAAAAACCGTACCAGTGATGTTTCAGAGAGTTCTCTGGGGCTACAGGGGATGTTTCTTTAGCCTCTCATGCAGTGAAGAACTTTTATGAAGCAGGACGAGCTGCATGAGGTTGTGCAGTTTCCTATCCTGAGAAACTTTATGTTGGGATTTTGCCACTCTGAAATTCCAGGGTGCATTGGAGGTTACAAAGTACAACTTGCTTTTGTTGTACTGACCTATCCCCTCTCCCCCTTCAAAGGAAGTTGTAACTCTAATAGGATTTAGATATTAAAGCACAAAACTATGCAAAAAAAAAAAAAAGTGAAATAAGTACTTTTGGCATCTGGGGTTGCCCAGAAATCTGGTGCAGCGGATTCCTGCCTGGGGCTTAGAGCCATGGAAAATATTTTCATGGAGGAGATTGAGGAGTTTTAATTCTGAGGGTCAACGATGACCCATCTTTCCTAAATCTCCTTCGGGATATTTCCTCAAACCCCATACTTTGGACCCCTAGTTCTGCCAAGGTGGGATGTGAATACGAGCCTCTTCTGTTCTGGGTGGGCAAGGGATAAATGAACTAATTCCAGGTTAGCCTGCAAGTGCCTGGCGTCTCCTAGAGCCACGCAGCGAGCAGCTGCCCGTGTCCCATGATGAGATTTTAATTTTTCTAGCCTTGGGGACTGAATTTATTAAGCCTCTCATGGCCCCTCCTACCGTGGGAGGGACGGCTCCAGCAGCCTCTCTAATACCGGGTGTCACAGAGCGGTGCCACCATTCGAGTCCCGGAGTGTCACAAGCAGAGGACACAGCAATCCAAGTGCAGCGGAAAGCAAAAATAACCTCTCCATGTGCGTCACGGCGAGGTAAGCTACCTCCTCTCTCCTAACTCTCAAAGATGCTCCTGCCTGCTGAACTTCACCTCTGCCTGCCCTTTCCCGCTTGCCTTGAAAGTTAGCACGGAGGTGGGGGCAATTCTTCCACTTTTCTTGTGTTATTTTTGGACTTTTGGGTGTGTTGGCTGGGATGCTGCGGCGGGAGACCGACCCGGCTCCCTCCTGGGCTGCAGCGAGAAACAAAGCCCAAAGAGCTGGAGAATAGGGAGAAACGGTAACAAAAGGGGAGGGAAGGGGGTGCTTTGTGGGCAGGGGGGGTTGCTGGTCTTTGGCTGCGGAGGAGAAGGTGCTGAGCAGTCCCGCCTCACTCGGAGTCCGCGCTGGGTGAGTTGGCTGTGACCTGTTGAGGGGAGAAACGGGAGCTGGGATGAGATGTGAGCCTTGGGTGGCTGCTGGGGTCGCTGTAGCTGGGACAGTGAGGAGGCAAACGGCGGCCGAGCATTTGCAATTCTTGGGATAAAGGGCTGTTTCCATAGTAAAAGGGAGAAAGGAGCCTCTCTCTTTCTTCCCTTGAGCTCGCCTAGCGTGTGAACGGGGAGGTTGACTCGAGAACAACCCGAGAACGGGTAACATCTGGGAACAGCTGTAAATAATCAGGACCTGGTTGGAAAGGCTGGAAGCAGCGCTCCGGTCCTCCATCTGCCCCGCCGCTGCACGTCACCCTGGGAGCGGTGATGGGCAATGTTTGGAGAGCAGCTCCGTTCGCAGCTGAAAGCAGGATCTGGCCCTGGCTTTAGTCTGCTGTTGTCCAAAATGCTTCCACGTTATTTGTAGGCATAACACAATTAGCAACGCAGCGGAGAAACTTTCACTTCTAGGAAAGAGCGAATTGTAATTCAGGGTCAGACGCTCGGCTGATGTGAACCTGGGGACTGGCACTGGGCCAACTTTGAGTTGCAAAGTGCAAATTCTGATTAGCTGGAGGTCCAGCCTGTGGTGTACGTCACCTCCTCTTCACTTCCATGCTTTCCTTGGGAATCCTGAGCTCACACTACAGCACCTCTCAGGGCTTATCTCCTGATAAATCCTGAGAGGTGACACCAGGTGGAACGACAAGAGAGAACAGAAATAATTTCCTACAGCTGCTCAAAGCTTTTAAGCTGCATTTAACAACAAAAAAAGGCATAACGTACCATGAGACCAGCGGGATTTTATTTAAAAAATGTTCTGAATGTGAAGTGAGCCAAAGCTGTCGCGTCCTTTCTAACTTTGCTATTGAAATGTTTAAAAGGTGTGCAAGATTGTCAGGGCAGTTTGAAATCCTTGTGGAGAACACAAACTCAAATCTTGTTCTCATGACCAGTCCTGTGACTGCCTTATGCCATGACTCTGGACCAAAGAGGTGACCAAATAGTGTCTTTTGAGCTTTATGTATCATTTCTGGTGATGAAGACACAGTTCTTTAAATTTGGTGGTGGTAGCTTAATGTGAGACTGCCTTCAGCTCACAAAGTAGCTCTGTGAAATTGTGGAGCAGATCCTGCCCAGTGGCACAGCACCAGCTTGGTGGCTTTGCATGGGGGACAGGCTGCAGGGAGCTCTGTGGTGGCTGTTCCCTGTAGACTACAACACCATGCACAGGTACATCAGTAGCCCATCTTTGGTCCAAACTTGATTCCACATCTCGGGATATTTTGCAGGAAGAGGTCTGTACTTCATGTTGGAGTGACCTCCTATGTTTTGTCTTCTAGAACTGCCCGTGCAGCAAACAAGGGTCTTAGGCTATGTTTTAGATGAACAGATAGGATAAAATATTGAGAAGATCCTTTGGGTTCCAGATCTTACTAAAATAAAAGAGCTGATTGGGGTAGAGCAGCGTGGAGACATGATCTGTGATGGACTCTGGACCAGGCTTTTATGGCAGGATGAGTCCTGAGGGTGCAACAGGCTTAACATTGCAATCTGTGCTCTGCTATGGACCTGTGTGAGGGAGCTGAGCAGCCTGCCTGCAGGTGCTCATCTCTTCGTCGCCTTGTCCTCACCCTGGTCTTCACGTGCTGGACACTGCTTTCCCAGCAGCATTCAAAGGAGGACCCACAGCTGGCTGATTTTGGGTGGCTGAGAGCTTGATATTTTATAAAATCCCAGTAAATGAGGTTGCCTTTGAGTCGTGTTCCCTGTGATTCGCCCCACCAGCAGGACATTGGCATTTGCTGTCGTTTTTGCCCTCTCCAGGAAAACAGAAGGGAAGAAGAAACAGTGGAGTTTAGAATGTTGAACAGGAAGATGTGCTTGCCCATGGCAGGGGATTGGAACCACTTGAACTTGAAGGTCCATTCTGAGATTCATTGATTTTATGAACATGCCCATGTCCTGGTCTCATATTGGTCCTATTCTCCTGCTGTTGTTTGCCTTGCCAGTCTTTGTAGTGTCCCCAGGGAAGATGTTGTGTCAAGCATGATGAGAACCTGCTCTCAGGATTGGCTTTCCATGCTCCTGGCCTGGGTCCTTTCTGGCTGGCTGAGCGGTTGCAGTCTGTGTGAGTGCACATGATGCAGTAGCAAGAGAGGGAAACCCTGTCCTGGGACACACCCTCTTTAGGTCTGGTACCCGGGGAAGGCTCTTGGGGTCATCACAATGTACCAGCTCTTTTTTTTCATCAACAGTTGCATGAAAAGGTAACAGGGTAAGAAGTTAACTGTGATGGTGGTGCACTGTAATAGCAGCAGGCAGGGAAATAGGGCAGGATTGGGTGGGGGAATGTGTACACGTGTGAATTAGGTTGTGGCTGCTGCCCATGGGGGCCGTTTTGATGTCAGCTCCAATGTTGGGTGCAAGAAGAAAGAAGCACATATCTGCAAGCAGGGCACGGGACGGGAGCAGCTTGAAGCATCCCTTTATACCCACACACTCAGGCTGGAGTCTCATTGCTTGTGCAGAAATGCTTTAGAGTCAGTCCCTGCCTTACTCTCCTGCTTCATTTACTCTGTTCTCCAACACAACTGTGAGCGATTCCTTGTTCCTCCAGCTTCCATCTGCTCCAATTAGGCTAGAAGCCTCTGGAAGGGTTTCAATCCCTGAGACATTTGTACCGCACTGAGCCTCAGTTACAATTACAGGTCCGGTCCTCTCTGCTGCTGCAGTCCCGGCTGCCGCCACTGTTTCAGCCTGGTCCTTTCGGCAGCTGCTCTTAATCACTGACCTTAGTTTGGAAGGTCTCCAGTGCTGGAGAAATAAAAGACACTGTAGAAAATGGGGTGGGGGAATTGGCAAAAGCAGTTGCTTTTTAAAAGACTACTTATTTCTTAAGATGTACTTGCTACTGATTAACCTTTGCTCCGTGATTACTTTAATTGATTCATGCCTTAAAGCTGTCAGAAAGGTTCTGTGGGGTCATGGTGCTTCTCTTCTAAGTGCTCTCTTTGCCTGCCTTTTAAGCATTTTTTGGTTGAGCAAAACCCAATTCTTGCAAGAAATGCAGGTGAATGATGTCAACCCTTTTACCTTCTCCATCCCCCAGATTTTCCCACCCTCATCTTAGTGCTTTACTGCTGCGACCTCTTCCCTTTTTGCTGCCAGTTGGCAACCTGCTACCAAGCTGAGCCTGTCCTATATTTCTCTGCAATGCATGGTGAATCTCTTTGGGGGTGAGAGGGTTGAATTTTTGGCCCTTTTGTGAAAATGAGGCACTGTAGGGTTGGGAACTTCTGCCCTCAATAAGCCTGTTGGTGTCTTACATGTGGTCCTACCCATGGGACCACCCATGGTCCCCCTGACTGCTTCATGTCACCCCACATGCAGAATTTTTGTGTCTGTCTTTGTCTGAGAACAGGACTAGACCCACAGCCAAGGGGGAGATAATCCCCTGGCAGTTGTGGCCTTCTTATCTCCCTGCCAAGATTCAGAAGTTCCTTGAAGGTGAGCTGCCAGGGCTGAAATGGGCTGGCTGGGTTTAATGCCCTTTCTCTTTGGGCTGGGTTCGTGCCCTGGCACTCTGGATGTGTGTGAGGCAGTACATCTGACCTGTTCAGACATCTGCCCTTGGATGAGCTGAGCCCATTTGTCTTTGCTGGCTCTACTGGATTATCAGGTTGACCAAACAGAGAGAACATGGAGCACAAATCTGGTGAGGAATGGCTGAAGGAGCTGTGGATGTTTAGCCTGGACAAAAGGAGACTGAGGTGGGACCTTAATGCTCTCTACAGCTACCTGAATGGAAATTGTATTCAGGTGGGGGTGGGTCTCTTCTCCTAGGTAACAGAATGAGAGAAAATGGCCTCAAGTTGCACCAAAGAAGGATTAGATTAGACATTAGGAAAAAATTCTTCACTGAAAGGGTGGTCAAGCATTGGAACAGACTGCCTGGGGAAGTGGTAGAGTCACTTGGAAAAAACGTGTAGATGTGACACCTGGGGGACACCTGATTTAGTGGTAGCCTTGACTGTGCTGGATTCATAGTTGGACTTGATGATGTTAGAGGGCCTACCTATTCCAACCCTAATGATTCTGTGATTCTAACCACTCCTCCAGGAAGACGGAGGGAGGAATGAAAACACCCACCTCAAGCTCTGCAGCTAAATAAATGACTCCCTTCCTCCAGGTTGCTGGGTTGCGCGTGCTGATCCAGCAGATCTGACTGCGCTATGTGTGTAGACCTGAGAAGGTCCATCAAGGGTCTGCCCATGGGATGTCTACACTGACCTTGCCTTGCTAAGCAAACTCCATGTCTCGCACAGATGGATGAAAATCAAATGAGTCATACAGTCCTCATGTGCTGCTCTTGTTGCACTGTTGGCACAAACCTAAACTGGGAAACTGAGGCTCTGGGTCATGGCTCTGCTGCACCCGTAGTTTGAGCTTAGGTCAGGGGGTTTGTGTGTCATACTATCCTTTGGCTCTGAAGTGGGTTCAAAACTCTTCTGACATGGCTTAGACAGAAATGTTGTAGTGTTTAATTAGCTGGAAAGGGGTTTTCTCTGGGAACAGCAGAACCATCTTCTTATGGTGCAAAAATGGGCTAGCCCTGATGCATTTGGATACTGTCAGTAACTAAATGGAGAAATTTCTGGCTGCTGACATCAAAAGCATCCTTCCCTCCCTTTTCCTCCCCTCCTTGCAGAGTGTTTTGCTCCAAGGCTTGAACTTTAACACCCACAGCTTGTGGGAGGGCCAGCGCTGGGGTCTTCGACGCAGTGGCCATCCAGGGCCCCTGTCCTTTGTCCCAGCTGAATAGTGCTCTGCAGAGCTGCAGAGCTGCCGAGCTGAGGTATGCGATCTGCAAACCTCTTTTCTCCCCTCCTCTTGGGTCGGGGACAAAGTCTTCCCTCAGAGATGATGCTTGTGGTGGTGCGCAGTCCTCGGTGGGGCTCTGGGGCCAGAGAGGGTCCCCTGTGCTGCGTCCCAATCTCTTCGTCTCCCCTTAACAGCAGGGCACAAAGAGCTGCTTTGGCATTCCCAGGAGCAGAGAGGGATCCAAGCCAGGGCATGCTGAAATGCACAAAGTAGGATTTATCTTCAAAGAAATATTTCCCTCCTTTCTGAGCTCTTTCTATTTTTTTTTTCCAAGGGATTTATTCCTCCTCCTCCCCCCCTAGGCAGGCTTTGAGGCGTGGAAGCACTTTTTGCCTCCCCAGAGTGGCTTTTCAATGGTGGGAGAGCAACTTCTTAGAAAGCCGCAGGCCACCCAGGGGCAAAGCTCGGGACTGTGCCCCACGTGCTGCACAGGGCTGAGCTGAGCACAACTGCGTGCCTTGCTGCTGGTGACACTGCACAGCCCCAGGCACCCTGAGGAAAAATCTCTCCTCCTGCTGACCACGCTGAAGGGTGCGGAGCAGCATTTCAACCCAAACTAGTCATGTCGAGTCTCCGTTTTCAGGCTTGACCTGGAGGTGTGAGCTCACCGATGCTCCTGATTCCCTCTTTGTGTGAGCAAAGTGAGACCTAGACGTGGATATCCCACTGCTGCCATCTGGGACCCACATCTGGCTGTGTGATGGAAGGTCTCTCTGTGGTCACAGATGGAAAGTTGCTGTTCCTTATCCCTTCTGGGGCTAATTTCTGCCTCTGCCTACCTGTACTGCCCAGGGGAAGGATGCCACTTCCCCAAAAGTGTGTCCTTCTGGGTGGTACACAAGACTGAGACAAGAGGTGCTATGACCCAAACTAATGGGTTATAAATGAAGTGTATGAAGGATCTCAGGGAAGACTCTGATGATGGGTCTGACACCAGCAGGGCCAAAGATACCTGTGTGTTGGGCTCATTTCTGCAATGCTAGGAAAGTGTCCATGGGTCCGAGAACACTTGGATCGGAATATGCCTGAGTCCAGCCAAACACATGGCATTTGTGAAAAAAAAATCTTTCTCCACCTCTTCTTTTTCTTCCTAATTTTTTTTTTAGCAACTATTCAGCTTTATTCAAAACACTCATTTTTCTCCTAGCAGACTCCTGTTGTAGCACCGTGAGATCCTTTTATAAACACAATGATTTCCTCTTTACTGTTTCCACATGAAGCTGAAAGCATTTGTATAAAACCCATTGTAAATGCTCTGAGGCTTGGCCAATAATTTCCTGGGCACGCTTTTGTTAATGTAGCCTGCAAAGTGCTTTGAAGATGGAGAAAAACAGCTATAATTTATAATGATGATGAGTATGGTTAAACAAGGTTTCTGCAAGTGGTTGTGGATAGTGAGCTGTCTGTGGGGACTGGACGTTGAGGAGAAACATGCTCCAAACATAGAATCATGGAATGGTTTTGGTTGGAAGGAACCTTAAGACCATTTAGTTCCAACTACCTTGCCATTGGCAGGAAGACCTTTCCCTAGACCAAGTTCGTCAAAGCCTCATCCAACCTGGTCTCAAACAGTTCCAGGGATGGGGCATCCACATCTTCTCTGGGAAACCTATGCCAGTGTCTCACCACCCTCACAAGAAAGAATTTCTTCCTAATGTCTAATCTAAACCTGCTCTCTGTCAATTTAAATCCATTAACAACCTCAACTCTCTTAGCCTGTCTTCACAGGAGAGGTTCTCCAGCCCTCTGATCTTGAGAGACTCTTCAGAGAGGTACCTTGAAGGAACAGAGACACCAAACAGTTTTGGGAGAAGGAAAAGTGATCCTTACAAAACTATGTTTCATCTTTGCAGCTTTATTTCCTATGATGGTCACTGTGGTATAAAGCTAGGGATTAAGGTGCCTTTTCTATGCTAAGTTCTCATAGGCAATGTCTGGTTTAGCTTCAAGGCGAATAGATCCCACCTTGGAGTGAGGCTTGTTTCACTGTACTAGGGACATGTTTAGAAATAGGGCTGCAGCAGCATTTCCAAACCCATATCACATTCTTAGCCATGGGGACTCCTCAGGGGCTTCTCAAATTGATACCACAAAATCAATTAATTGGTTGCATTAGAAGATCTTGCCTTAAAGATGTGTCTACAGCTGAGGGATCTACAGCTGAGGGATCTACAGCTGAGGGCTGAGCAGGACACACCACCCATTTGCAGCACCGCTCCTGCTGCAAGTCCTCTGTGATGAGGATAAGTCCCTGTGCAACCTTTATAGATGCAGGATTTTGGCAGTATTTGTTTGAAATGGGCTTGATTATTTGTGTCTGTTCAAAGCGTGGTGGGATGTTCCAAAACACAGGGCATGAACCTTGGTGGAAACCACAGCCACTGCATGTTCGAGGTGTACTGCAACAAATGGGATGCAGAGGTATTGTCCCTACAGTCGCAGGAGCCATCATTCCTTGTTCACCCCTTCTACATCTGTTCGTTGTTTCCCATGTTAAGCCCTGCTGTTTCTTTCTGCTAATGGCTGTGTTCTTCCACCTCAAGCCAAAGCTGATGGATGCATGTGACATGCTTTGCACATTTGTCCCAGGCTGTATGTACCCCCTGGAACCCCACGTGGATGTAAGGGATAATTAGGGCTTATAAATGAAAGTTGAAAGTCTTAGAGAGAAATTATAATTGCCATCTGCCAGGGGAAGCATATAAGGTATATTTCCTATCAGTGATTACAACTGTATTTTATTTGATCCTTTTTAATTTCCTGTGTTAAACCTTATCAATTTCCTGAAAAGAAAATGAAGGCAGATGATAAATAAAAGGGATCCTAGAGTGTGATCCAAAGCCTTGGGCAGACTCTGCAAGGTAAAAATGCAGGTTTTGGGGATGATCTTTGCTGATCTTTTCTGGCTAGTGGCAAGATCTGCATGCAACTCATGGTGATCAACCAGCAGATTATCAGGAGGTTAATTTTATTCCTTTTCTTCTGATAGTGTGATGCTGCAGAAGAGTCTCAGGGGAAAGAGCAGGAAATGATGCCCCAGAGAGTGGTGGGATGGCACAAGTAATCTCCAGGCTAAGGAGCTGCTGAATATGTTTCCTGATTTTTCTCTCCCGCTCTTTTCTCTATTATTCCCTCAGGCTATTTCCCATGTTTTTCTTCACTCTGTCAAGCAGGGGGAAAGGTGCAGCCCTGACTGTCCACGATTAGGGGGACTCTTATCTGCAAGCAAACAAAGTCTCTCATGGAGAGGCTCAGCTCAGGTTCAGGAATCTCCCTAGCATGGGGCTCACTTGCTCTCCAAATGTCTTGGAAATAGTGGCATGGGCAAATTGGGCATCACTCCTTTCTCCTGCCTTCCTACACCATCAAGATTCTTGGGACAAGCTGGCCATGCAGGTGCACGGTATAGGTGAAATTACTGTCTCCATATCCCTCACATGTAATTTTTTATTCCCCAACTATCTTCTTAAAGTGGACTGGGAAATGTGTTTGTAATATCTGGAAAGAGCCTGCACCCAGAGAATCACAGAATGGGTCAGGTTGGATGGAACCACAGTGGTTCATCTGGCCCAACCTCCTTGCTCAAGCTGGGTCGTCCTCGAGCACTTTGCACAGTGTATCATGCAGATGGTTCTTGAGCATCTCCAGTGAGGGAGACTCTACAACCTCCCTGGGCAACCTGTTCCAGTCACAGTAAAAAAGTTCCTCGTATCCAGGTGAAACTTCCTGTGTATCAGTTTCTGCCCGTTGGCCTCTTGCCCTATTGCTCGGCACCACCGAGAAGAGCCTGGACCCATCCTCTTTGCACCCTCCCTGCAGACACGCACAGATGAGCTCCCCTCTCAGCCGCCTCTTCTCGAGCCATCCGAGGCAACAATCCGATGCGCAAACCGGCGCACGAACCCGGCGCAAACTGCCGTGCCGCGCAACCCCCCGCGCAACCCCCGCGCAACCCCCGCGGAACCCCCCGCGCAACCCCCGCGCAACCCCCGCGGAACCCCCTGTTCAACCCCCGCGCAACCCCCGCGGAACCCCCCGCGCAACCCCCGCGGAACCCCCCG
>JAWWMP010000001.1:30207308-30230329 GCA_035047865.1 Dendrocincla tyrannina | reverse complement strand
CCCCGCGCAACCCCCGCGGAACCCCCCGCGGAACCCCCCGCGGAACCCCCCGCGCAACCCCCGCGGAACCCCCCGCGCCGCCCCGGGCCGGTCGCGCTCCCGGAGCGGTTTCAAACTGCCGCGGCGCTCCCGGCTCCGCCCGCTCCTCGTCCAGTCCGCCTGCCCTGAGCTTTCCCGGCCCTGCAGAGGCTCTGGGCTGTTGCTGCTGCTGCCGCCGCTCGGGTGTCCCTGCGCTCGGGAACCCCCCTGACCTGACACTCAACCCCGGACGCAGCTCGGTCGCCGCCGCTGCTGCGTCGCCGACCGTGTCTTACAACCCCCTGAGTTGTAAGATGTGTGAGAGAAACCTTGGTAGATGCAGGGGAAAGAAATACTTAAAAGGCCCAAGGGAAAAAGCGATAGGGCAATGCCAAAATTGGCTGCTGTACCTGTTTACCCCTTGAAATACAAATGCTCCAGCCCTGTAGCACCCAAAAATACACCGTTTTTTAATCCTTGCTCATGCACTCGCCTCTCAAGCAAGCTGGTTTTCGCAGTGTTTTCAGCATTTAGGCTGTGTGGCTGAATATGTTTCTTGATTTTTCTCTCCTGCTTCTTTCTCTATCATCCCCTCAGGCTATTTCCCATGTTTTTCCTCACTGTCAAGCAGCAGGAAAGGTGCAGCCCTGACTGCCTGCGATTATGGGGACTCTTATCTGCAATCAAACAAAGTCCCTGTTTGCAAGGAAAAAACCTCAGGTTCCTGGGGTTTATGGAGCAGAAAAACATGTGTTACTGCTTTCACGGCTCACTTGTTAAGGAGTCCTAAACTTTGGTGTCCTACTGATGCATGTTTTCCTGTTTGCTCCTTGCTCCCATGGCTTTCCCAGTGAATGGATGCAAGTTTGCTGTTTCCTTTCTCTATCCATTTAACTTTGCCTGATAGAGATGGGCAGGAATTGCAGACAATCTCTGAATTTTAAGAGAACTGTGCTTCAAATCTAGATGCAAGCGCTGTGAAACCTCTTGCTAAGTCCTGTCAAGAACTGAACTGTTTCAGATCCTGACCTCCTGTCTTTTGGCTTCTGCATCTGCTGATTGTTTCAGTGTTGTTTGTCCTTTAGGTGGTTGTTGGGTCCAGTTACTGGGATATTATCTTTCTTAGGATCAGACACTTGTGAATTCAAACTGTGCCAATATTTTATGTGGTCTGAGGCACTGCGAAATCAGTCAGACCTTGGGAAAGATGTTGTTATGGCTCCTGAAACCTTGTCCCACCTGTAACAGCAGACTGGTAATTGGTGAGCAAGGAAGAAACTGGAATGGCATGTCATGGAGAACCTGAAGTGTGGCTGAGGTGTAAGGGCTGAGCTTATGTTAGATGGAACACAACTGCATGAGAACATGGACATGGACTCAAGGGCAGGAACCAGGGAAAAGATGTGGAGTGATGTCTGTGTAGAAGGACACAAATAAAGAGAAAAACAGAGTGCCTGGAGATATGAATAGATTTTGAGCTGAGAAGCACCTTTCTGACTGTCCTTGTGTATGTCTGTCTTCCTCATCCTCACATGGGACTTGTTCCATCTAAGAGGGATTTCTCCTGGACTTCTCCTGGAGTTGCCACTGGACTGTTTGCTGATACCAGCAACAGCGCGGATGTTGCATCAAGATACATGAATCTTGCAGAGCTGCAGAGGGAGATGAGCTCTTCTTAGGAATCACTGCCTTCAGAGTGAAGCAGCCCAAATATTTGGTGAGTTGTCCCTGGTCTTACCAATCCCTGACAACTCTTTCCTTTGCATCTCCACACAAGCATCACCTTTTGTCTAGTGCCTTGAGCATGTCTTGTTCTTCATTGCTCATCAGAGGCCCAGCAGTCCCCAGAGCTGTGGGGCAGAGTGGCTCAAAGGCTCGCATTTGATAGGTGAGCCCTGTATGCCCAGAGGGAGTAGAAGAAGCCTTGGATCAGGTCATGATCTGGGGCTTGGCAGGGTGGTCTTTTCTTCGGATGAGAGCTCACTGATCCCAGTACAATGTGTTTGGTGGTTTGTCTGGTCTCCAGTCTCTAGCCTCCGTCAGTTTCTGGTTGTGCTTCTGGATGGGTTTTGCAGGTGACTGCAAGGTCTTTTATGTATAGCCATTTCTCTTTTGAACAGGGGACAACTTCAGCCACAGGAGCTTTCATTCCCTCATCAGCTTATGTTGGAGAGAAATAGCAGGTGCTGGTGAAGGATGGGAGGGAGTGATGGGTTTCTTCTTCTAACAGCTTCTAAGAATCATTTTCCTGAGTGCAGAATTTGCGAACGCAGATGTTCAAACTTGAGCCTCAAAAGTGCCATTCCCAAGGTTTGGAGAGGAGCGGGTTCCACCGTGCCCTGAGCACTTGGGGTCAGCTCTTGGACAGGGTGTCCCCTTTGAGCACTGACGGCTCTGAGGTCTGAACCCATGATGGATACCTAGGCCTCGACTGGCATCCTAAAGGAAAGGGGTTGCACCATGTTCATGTTGGCTTCTTTCTGCTCTTTGTGCTGTCCCTGCTGTACTGTCCCCTGCACGTTCAGGCACTGCATTGGTGTCAAAGAGCTCCTGTACCCAAACTGTACCTTCTGGTGGAAACAGCCTTCAAGCCCCCAAGCTCAGGAAGTGCTCCCAAAGTAAAAAGATTTAATAATTTCAGCCTAGCATCACTGAGCTAGCTAAGAGTAATGGGGCATCCAATAACTTCTCTGGGCAACCTGTGCCAGTGCCTCACCACCCTCATAGTAAAGAATTTCTTCCTAATATCTGATTTAAACCTGCCCTCTTTCAGTTTGAAGCCATTCCCCTGCATCCTGTCACTCCATGCCCTTGTTCAAAGTCCCTCTCCAGCTCTCTAGTAGTCTCCTTCGGAACTGGCAGGTGGGATAAGGTCTCCATTTATATATTTGATTACTTGAGTGGAGATATGCTAGAGAGCATCTGTCCTTAACAAGATATAATTTCAGTCCAGGTGTATTGCCTTTGTGGGATGCTTTGGCCCTTTGCAGCCTTCGGAGGAGCAGCTGGGTGAGGTAGGTCTGTCTGTTGGGGGTTAGGAGAGAAGAGGAAAGGTCTCTGGGCAGAGAAGAAGGGACAGGGCAGGAGAAGAAAGAGAGATGGATGCTGTGCCAGCAGAAGCCAGAGCCCAAAGCACAGCACAAGTTATATTCTTCAACTCTCTTGATACTGAAAGGTCTTACTGCTGTAGTGATACTGCTTGGACAACAGGGCCAATGGGGATTCAGGGGATGCCAAACACAAAGGTGTTTTGCTCTTCTTTGGCCAGCCTCATGTTTTTGGGAGAGCCATGGGTTGGTGGAGGGGATGGCCGACAGGAGGTTGTGTTTGTTTCTCTCTCTTTTCTCGGCCCCCTCTGCAATGACTGTTCCCTTCCCCAACAACCCCTGGGCTTGGAAAGAGGACTTGTTTGGAAAGACTAAGGCAGGAGTTAATGAAACTCTTATTTAAAGTGATATGGTGCATAAATAATGTTCTGATGTTGCCCAGTGAAGTTGCAGCTGTCCCATCCCTGGAAGGGTTCGAGGACAGGTTGGATGGGGCTTTGAGCAACCTGGTCTAGTGGGAGGTGTTCCCTGCCCATGGCAGGAAGATTGGAACTACATGATCTTGAAGGTCCCTTCCAACCCAAACCATTCTGTGATTCTATGATAAAGCTGAAAACACCCTTCCTTTGCTGCTGGTGGAGAGTCCAGGGTGAATTATTTAAGCATGCAGAAGATCAAGGCCAGATGATGTTTGATACATGAGAGAAACTGGATCCTGCATGTATCGAGTAGCCTGTGCTATGGGTAAACTACCCTGGAGAGACTGTGGGTTGTTCCCCACATCCTGTTATGGCTCCTATGTGCCAAAACCCATGGGAAATGCAAGGAAAATCCCAAATAGCAGGTGATTGTGGACCCCATACAAGGATATCTGAGGAAGAGGAGCAAAAGCTGGGATTGTTCAGGCTAGAGAAGGTTTACGAGGAGACATCTACATGTGAATGCATGAAATACATAACGGAGAAAAAGTTTAAGCTGCTCACTGTATCCACCATAAACAGGGCATGAAGTAATGAACTTAAATGGTACTATGGGAGATTAGATATTGGGGAAAAAACTCCACAGCTTTTAATAGCAAAGCTAGTTAGGACTAGTTTAGCCTGTCTTGAGAGATGGTGGGTTCTCCATCACTGGAAATTTTATGAGCAGTAGACTAACACCCACATTTAACACCTGACATGCTGCTGTAGCCAGCCAGATGATGTGGGCAGCGTTTTGGGAGCTCCATAATCGTTTTCTTGTCAAATCCTGTGTGCTGATACATAAATATTATTGTGTGAGCCTTGTACGCACACCCAGGAATGTGAGTAACAAACTTCATGGCCCTCCAAGAGCAAAGCTAATGGTCTGGTCCAGTGTCCTGAATTCCTATTGCTGAAGAGAAAGGGCTGAGCAAGAGTGGATGCTACATTTCAGTGATAGGGGAACTCAAGTTTTAGAGATCCTTATAGGAGGTAACAAATACTGCAACCCCATGGCATGTGACAACCTGATGGTAAGAGCTCTGAAGGTTTAAATGTGTTCAGAAGTTGTGGTGTTGTAACTTGGTAGTTGCTGGGTTTGTGCCAGGTGTGCATTAGGCCAGCTGATGAAACCAGCTGGATCAGCTGTCATCTGGATCACTCCCCAGTGGCATAATGCCCACATCCCCCCAGCTGTGCTCTGGGAATTCAAGAGCAGGATCATCATCTTGCCACATGAGATTGGCATCAATTTTTCACTAAGGGGTGACCTGTTGGTGCAGGGATCCAGTACTGCTGAGCTTATAGGGAAGGCTTGACCCCATCATATCCAAGTGTGTGTGATTCCCTATGACTGTCCTGGATGGGCAGACACATCTGTCTGAGGAAGGCATTCAGGACATGGCACACTTAGTGCCTCTTAATTAGCAGTGGTTCAAACTGAAACCCCTTTTTGTTTCATTTCCATCCTCTCCTTGCACTCCAGCTGCCAGTAGGCTAGGGCATTTGGAAAGGGTACCAAGGGTGTGTTGTTTCTGTTTTAACTTGTATTTGATTTATTCATGCTTTCTGCAAACTGGTCAGTTCTTTAGATGTGTCATTCTGCAAGGATTTATCCACTGATAAATGCAAAGACACACTGGGATCTGAGTTGTTTGCAAACACTTTATGTGTACATTTCATCCACACATATAGTGCAGCAAACTGTTCAATCTTCTTCTTAAACTATTATGTCAGAAGAATCAGGGAAATTTGGAGTCCTAAGCTGGGACTTTGTAGCAGATGTGCCTGGATTTGAACATGGTTGGTATGGATTCAAGGATGCGATGGCACTTATTAATGCAACAGAAAAGCATCTCTGACTAACTCTGTCCTCTAAAGAACTGTAAAATGGGGCTTTTTGCATATCCACACAAGACGTTTTTTTCTAAATCTTTCCTTGCAGTCTTGATAGTGCCCTGCTGGGTGAAACACTCTTCACTGGCACTAGCCCATGTACTATTTGCTTCGCTGTAACTACATTTACACCAAGTTCTTTTTTAAAAATTATGATTATGAATAGGACATGTACATCTTTACAGCTAGTCTTTCTATCCTTGAAAACCTGTGCCAGATAGTTATTTCAGGTAGGAAATAATTTTTTCTTAAGGGATGAATCTCTACAGGGTTGCACTTTTGTCAGGATAAGAGAACTGTGTATCAGGAGGCTTTCAATGGCTTTTGTATATGAGCTAGTTAAACTGATGGCACGTTTCAAACAGGTCACAGTGATGTTGAATAATTCCTGTGGCTAAGACTAGGCTCAGGTTCATCTGACAATTTGAAAGTCTGCATGTAGTGATTAAGTTAATGAATTCATTTCCCAGAGCAACTTGTGTAGCCAAAAGGAGGCATATGTTTCCTCAGGGCTGATTCAGAGTACCTAAATTACAACCAGGAGCACCTCTGACTGCTGAGGGGATTTGCAATGACCATAATTCTCTGTCAGACATCTCAGTTTGGTATATAAAATTAGGTGGTGTGTCCTCAGCACTGTTTCCTGCTGGTCTCAGCATCCTCTTGGGAAAACTTCCTCTCTTTTTTCTGATATGGAAAGCTTACCCAACAAGAAAGGGGGGCTGCAGTGTCCCTGTAAAACCTGTGGTCTTGTTTCAGGAGGAAGATGAGATAACACCACTCAGATGGAGGCCAGTTCCACGAGCCTCAAGAAGCTTAAGTTTGGGAAGCTGAAGGTGGTACGTCGGCGCTTGCTGCAGAGGTATGAGCACCAGCCCTTCATCTCCTGCCTGGCTGGTTTCTACAGCTGCCGGTGGAAGCGGTACCAGCGCCAAAGGACCGAGCCTGGGAAATGCTGCTGCAAGATGGTAAATTAGCTCAAAACCAACACAGACAGGGATTTCTGCATGGGGCCAAGGCAGTCCAAGCAGACAAGGGGTTGATGTCATGGAATCCCAGCTCAGCATCATTTGAACCCAGCCGAGATCTATTGGTCTGCTAGATTTTGCACCAAGTGCTTGATGAATTGCTGTGTTTCAGTGGCAAGCTCGCTTTCCCTGTGCCACCATGCAGCTAACAAATATGTGGTGGCAGGGAAGGACCTTGCACCAAACCCTCCTGGTTGCTGAAACATTTCAGAGCCATGGAATCCAATTAAAGAAGTAACATTAGGGATGGGTATGCAGAAAGACTTGCACCTCTCATGTGAGGTGGTTAAAATCCTGTTCATTTGGGAATTCATGAGTTTTCTCTGAAAACAAATTCTACTGAGTACACTTTTGAGGACATTCCGCTGGTCACAAGGGACAGGCAGGGGATTCCTCTCTGTATTTACTTCAATTAGAATTCCAACACCAAGCCACATGTGTTAGGGACAACCTAAAAGTACCTGCCATTTGCTCTGATTGCTTTGGAGTAGCCAAGGCCCTGACCACCTGTCCTTCCTCTCCCTCTCCAGCGGGAATGCCTGTTCTTCCCATTGCTCGTTGGAGCTTTCTGCTTTTCTCTGGTCTTTCTGTACATGTGGGGTGAAGGCAAAAATGACTACAACAACTTTGACTGGTAAGTACCATCTTTTCCTCCTCTCCCACCCCTTGGGCCGGTCAGTGAGGTCACTGGGAAGGGATGAGCACCCTTCCCAGCAGCTGTGTTGCAACAGAGCATTTTAGCCATGATGCAAAGATTTGCCACTTTAAACTCTTGGTTGCAGCATCCAAATTGAATGTCCAGTGATTTTAGAGGTGCTGAGGCTCTGCCCTTTGCTTGGCTACAATTTTCAGGTGTGAGTGTGAATCTGGAAGAAAGGAGAGAATCATTATCACAAAACTTTTTGGTGAAAGGGACTAAATAGCTCTTTTCTTCTCTGAGTCCCCTTTCCCCCTCCCTCCCCCCACCATTCCACCTGAAGAAATGTAGTGGCTGGGATCAGAGGCATTGCACCATCTAACTCACTGGAAGAGAATTCCATGTTCCCAGGCTCAAAAATTATCGTCAGAGATTTATGCACATCCTTTCCTTCTGTAGTATGTAAGCAACAGTTATGCTGCTCTGGCCCCTAAAACTAAATTAACACTGGTCAAATATTTTGGGAAGGAAAGCTGTCATAATGTTTATTAGTCTGGTGGTTAATGCCATCAGGGATTCTGGGAAGGAGGCTCTTAGTCACTTTAGCATGGTACAGGGTAGGATATCCCTCCCTCTTTCTTGGTTTAATTCCTTTGAAAATTTCAGGATTTCAACGAACAGGGCTGTCAGTCTCCTCCAGTCCATGTGATAACCACAAACACTATTACTATATTTTATTGCTTTCTAGGTATAACTATGGGAATCTGGGCTTCTGGTTTCTCTGGTCTCTTGTTATCCTGATTTTGGCTGCAGTCTTGTTCTCATATGTTTCACTCTTAATGGTAAGTAATGCTCCTTGTAAGCTGACCTTGATGTGTAGTCCTAAAAAATAAACAGACTAGAGTTCAGTCTAGCCCTCCATATGGTCCTGAGACAGTGGTTGCCTGGGGAAGATTTGGAACACAAGGAGTGTTTACTGTACTTTCTCCTCATATCGATCTGCAAATGACCAGTTTTAGCTCAAGGGTCTCTGAGCAAGGTATAGTTTCTGTGATTTCTTTCAATGATTTGCCTTTGATAAATGCGTCCAATCTCTCCTTGAACCCAAGGAAAGCTGAGCCAGCAGTGGATGGATTTAGATTTAGGGGAAGCTAAAAATGGTTGAGTTGGCAGCAGGGAAGTACGAGGCTCTGAGTCATGTAGCGGTGGTGATACGTCATCACAGCTGAGTTATTCTTCTAATCCTGGATAAAAAGGTTCTTTAGAGGAAGAAGAACGTTATCACTGAAGCTGCTTTGGCTCACTCTGGAGTTTTCTCTTCACTCAGTCTGGAGGATTTTCTCCAGGTAGAGATTACAGACATGGTCACAAAAAGTCTGCTTGAAGTTCATGCTGAAAGAGGTTCCTTCACTTTTCCAAGTCCTAAGAAATTTTGTCTGGAGTTTTAATCTGCTGTCTGCTTTGGTTACTGAAAACACATGAAACCCAACTTTTCGTAAAACCTGCTCATCCTTTCCCTCATAAGGAAGCTCCCAAATAAAGACAGAGCTGCACCTATGTTTCCACCTTCTGCATCCAGAGCTGTAGGGTAAGAAATCAGTTTAACTCCAGACACTGGAGTCCACATTCAGTCTCATGCCTGCTCCAACTTTCATTATGGAATGCCAGGTAGTGAGGGTGAAGTTATGGCTTTGTCTCACCTCTGTGACCAGGACAACCAGGTTTTATCATCCATTCCTGCTGTTCTTACCCATTCCCTGATGTATCATCATACAGTCTGTAAATTGCTGTAAATCACAGCAGGGAATGTTTTTTGGCTTTGTCCATCCAGTGCCTAACACAAATGGTTTCTGGGGATCTTTGTCCCTGCTGAAGTACAAGCAAATAGTGGTGTTATTCTAGTGCTAGCAATACCCCCCCCAAAATGATAAATATGACAGCTGCTTGGCCATGCCCACAGCAATCAATAGCATGATAAAAAATGTGGACTATTTGAGCTCTGGGTAGGACAAACAACAACAATTAAATACAAGGATTTTGTAACACCCTGGTGGCTCTAGGGCTTAAGGATTATTATTCAGCAAAGGCTACCTGGCTTTCCCAGTGACCATGGAGTAATGTGAGTGGTTTGATGGTTACAATGCTACTTTGGGCAACTTGGAGCTTTGCCAGAGATGTTCACGTGACATGGATACACCTGAGATTGTGCCTCAGCAGGCTGTAGATCTGGCGTCAACCTCAGGATCAGATCAACCTCCCATGGCACATGGTAGAAACAGGCTTTAAATGATTTCCTGGGCTTGAGTAGCCTGAAGACCACTGGCACTGGTGTGTCAGTTTGGTCATGCTCTGTCTGGATCCAAACATCAGCCAGTGTCCAAGCAGTGGACTTTCCTGGAATTTCCAGTGATGGGCAAAGTAAAGCTAGAAAGGAAGATGAAAGATAGTAGGTGAAAACTGGTGTCCTACATGGTTTGGTTCAGTCCTGGTCTCACTCTTTGTTGAGTACATACATCTTCCTCTTCTCAAGCCTCTCAGTTCTGTCTAATGAGACTAACAAAATCTGCCTTCCTCAGAAGGGGGAAGCATGGATAAACCTGAAAGAATACAAGTAGTTTGGATGGTATCAGAAACAGGAGAAGCACTTCAAGAGGTTCCTCTGCCCTGAGGACAGCTTCTGCAGTGAAAGTCCATTTTCTCTTTGCTTTCATGAAGCTGAGTGACCCAACCAAAGCTGTTTGGTATTTCTAAGGGCACTTGCCCTGATTGATTGCATCACCATGCCACAATGTCTTATGTGGCAAAACTGCTGCACGCATCAATGTTGAGCAGTGGTGTAGGGAGGCATGAGGCTGTTACTTAAATAGGATTATGTCTTGAAGGAAAAAGGAGTGAGGAAAGTTATCACTGCCACCATTTATGCTCCCACTATCTCAAAACTCATACAACTGTGGTTGGACAATGCTCATGCCAGCAGAACTCCTTCAGACAAGAACTCTACCAGGAATCCACTCCTCCACCACAGTTTGCAGAGCTTTCCTTTCACTGAAGGCTTTGATGGACCACCCAGAAAAACACTGGGAACCTCACAGGCTAGTAGGTATAACTCAGCCCTTCCACATCTAAATAATTCTGTCAGTGTCAGTACTACATAATAGCTGGATTGCTCTAATGCATTTTAAACAACTGACGGCCAAATAGGTTGCTGCCGCAATTATATTCGAAATTCTGGTTGAACAGTGTTGGATGGAGACTATCCCCACACGTGTTGCAGGAGGGGCTGGAGACCTTCACCTAGGCAATGTTTTCTTGTGGTGTTTTGCGTGAGCAACCTGTCATGTCTGAAAACTGAGCACCCTGATGCTTTTGTTGGAGCAGAAGGATTTTATAGCAACCAGTGGCTCGTCTGGTTTTCTTTGTGAACACCATACCCTCTTTCTTAATGATGGCATCCAATTGGAGGCCAGAAGCTTGCTTCCATGACCTTACTGTGAACCACTGAAGCATATGCTCTTCTGACCACCAGCCACAAGTGGCTGAAGGAAATGCTGCACAAAATAGCACTAGCTGTCTGTGCAAAGATGGTCTCCATCTACATGCATCATTGTCATTTTTTCACACAATCAATTTCAATTAATTCAATTGTTCAATCACTCCCCAAGACAATTTTCTCATCCCCACTAGGGCTAAAAGGTTAAGTTGAGGGATCTAATTACAGAACCATTCATGCTCAATGGAGAAGAAAAATCTTTTCTTGTTCAGACTTTCAAACACCAACAGTTAGCGTTTTCCTCTCTGCAGTTCAACCATGTTTGTTCTAAGGGTTGTGGGGAGGTGACTTGTGACTGTACAAAGTATAAAGGTTCAGATGTGTTGTGGCCTCTCCATTCATAGACCGAGAGAACTCAAATTAGCTCACTGACACTGAAATCCAAAAAGTGTCTTCAAGCCTACGTCCCTAAGAGACTAGGGTACCAGGCAAATTCTGAGTTGCTGTATTTTTGCCAGGAAGTGGATGTAAGGACCTGAATCCAGCTGTCCTGAACATCTAAGTGAACAATTGTTCCAGATGAGATGAATGCTTAAGTGCCTGCCACCATGTCCTTGTTTGTCACCAAGGTCCTTCACCCAGAGAGTGCTTGGGCACTGAAACAGGCTCCCAAGGGAAGTAGTCACAGCACCAAGCCTAACAGAGTGCCCTGAGTTCAAGAAGCATTTGGACAATACTCTCAGGCACTTGGTGTGATCCCATACAGCGCCAGAATATGGACTTTGAGGATCCTTGTGGTCCTTTCCAACTCAGAATATTCCAAGTGTTTGGCCTTGCTGTACACAAGGACCAGGTCTTTGTGTAACATTGCTTGCAGAAAAGGAACAAAGTGTCTTTTTTTCTCTCATTTTTTCCCCTGAAATAGCTTATTTAAATGGGGCTGACTTAAGATCTCTAGTAGTTTTTCAGTTCTCTCTGAACTGCTCCCACTGTTACTCATGTACTGGGTATAGGATTCCATTAAAGGAATCAAACATGTCAGAAAGCACTTAAAGGCTGATCTGTATTCACTGCTGAGCTTGTCACAGAATCATGAAATGGTCTGGGTTGGAAGGGACCTTTAAGATTATCTAGATCCAAGCCCCCTGTCATGGGTGGGAATGCTTTCCACTAGACCAGGTCACTCAAAGTCCCATCCAGCCTGACCTTATATATTGGTGCAAATCAGCATGATCCTGGAAAGGGAGTGTTTTTGTACATGGATGGGAAACAATTTACATTCCTTTGCAGTTCTGTTTCGGGAGAGAAGACCCTCTTCCCTTAAGTCTATACATCCTGTGTTCATACAATCCCACTATACTGTAGTCTGGAGGGAGTTGTATCATAAATGATACTCCTTAGTGGAGCACTGATGTCTACTAACAGATACTTTTCTCTAAGCCCTGATACCTGCTGATACTGGTCCCCAAATTGTCCTTTATTGTGGTCAGGAAGCTTGCCCCAGGCATTCAGATTCCTTAACACTGACTTGTGCTTTTTCATAGCAGCAAATTGCTTCTGGTGAATCTCATGTCCAGGTTCACTGGTTGCTTAGGTCTAGAATAATGTGAAGAAACTCCATCAGAGCCATGAACTGACTTTCCTCATCCTTGGCTTCTTGGTGTTCAAGGCATCTTGGGTTGTCCCCTGTCTTGGCTGGGGTTTGCACCATACTTCACAAGAACCCTCCCTGAGGGCTCCAGCTTGCCATCAAAGGGAAGGAACATGCCAACCCACCAAAAACTGGAGTAATTTAATCTTCAAGATAGTTTTCTCTGGTCTGAGATGTGCATTCCCTGTGGTTACTATGCGAGCATTGCCTCCTTTGCCGTCAGCTCTGTATTTTTGTGCTGTTTTGGAGGCATTTTTTGTTCCCTGACCTCTCTTTCATGGCTGATATGCCTCTAATCACAACGAATGCACAGAACGTAATCAGAGTTAGTGCTGTATTGGTTTATACAATAGCAGTTGACCCTGGCCATCATTCCTCTTTCAGAGTCTGTACTCACAAAGCAAAATCTTTGAAAGTGAGTCCTGCAATTATCTGTTACCCATGAAAAAGTCTTTGATCCTGGAGGGCAGCCTTGACATGTGCTAGGCCATTTCAGAAGCATTTTTACTGTAGCAATAAACATTTCTCTGCATGCACCTGTCCTCAAAACAGCTTTGACATTGTGGAGGAATACCTAGTGTAAAGTAACTTCCCAATGCAAAAGTAATTCCAGAAATACCTCACTAAACACGTCATCATCTTCCATCAGGATGCATACAATCTCTTCTTGATTTCCCAGGTCCTCGCGATGTGTTTGCTTGCAGAAGGTCAGCAGCTGTACCTGCACTGGAGTCACAAGGTGGGAACAGTCAGGGCTTTCTGGTAACTCTAATCTGTGCTTTAAATTAATTGAGTCTGTGGTATTTCTTTGCATGAAAAACCTCTTAGACTATGGGATAGAAGGAAGAGAGGGAAGAGGTTAATCTTTTGAGGATTTAGATACCCATAACAATGATATCTCCACCTGAGCTGATCATTCAAATTCCCTTTGCACTCAGTGGAGGGAAATGAATCCTCTGAGGATGCAATTCATCCAACTGGTCATAGGCATCTAAATTAAGACGAGATGAATCACACTCAAAGAACCTTTCTTCCTCACTGACTCTGAAAGGTGCCTGCAGTGACTCATTCAGGTGAAGGTGTCTATATTTGATACATCTACATATGGTAATATGAAGTCAAAAGCAAAGTTTCCATGAGAAGCACAGTAAGATTTTCTGCAGCAGATCCCAGCAACAGTGAAAAAAAGTGTCTGCTCTCTATGCAGAAGAGAAATACAGCTTTTCCAGGGCATCCTGGTGCCTTATGCCTTTCGGTCTTTGGATGGTTCCCTGGAAATGTTCAAGGCCAGGCTGGATGGGTCCCTAAGCAATCTGTTCTAGCGGGTGGCATCCCTGCCATGGTTGGAGCTAGATGATCTTTAAGGTCCCTTCCAACCCAAACTGTTCTATAATTCTCTAATTCTATTCTGTGGTTTGGCAAATGCCACCTGGAGTTTTGAAGTTACAGAAACAAATCCTCAGAGACTTGTTGCTGCAAAATGATGTGTTGAAATCATCATCCTTAAGTAATTCTTGAGGCTATGTGAAGCATTTAAGAAATTCACCTTTAGCCATGCAGTCTAGGGTAGAATGTAATATGATTGCAAATCCTGCAGTGGAAAAGAATAGCTGAATGTGTGGATACTGATCCTGTATTTCTTTATTTAAGCAATGGAAACTGAGGGATCTATTGAAAAAAAAAAAAAAGAAGAGACTTTCTTGGGTTCAAGAGGTTAGGGATGGATTATTAAGGTGTTGATCCGTAGAAGGTCCCCTGAAGAATAAGGCCTTGGTGCAATTTCTACTTGCCCTTAGTTGTCAGTAGATGATGTACCAAGAAGGGCCTGCCATCACCACTGTGCTGGTACCAAACTGAATAAGAAGCTGAGATACCTCCCCACATTTTTGGTTAAAAAGTGAACTCTCGCCTCTTAAATATGGGACTGTTTGCTGTTGCTAAAGCCTGTTGCAAAGCAGCGCATAGCATAGGGAATTGTGTTGCCGTCCCTTTTGGATGGAATTTGTCACTTCTGACTTTAGAAGTGATGAATTCCTGCTGCAGGTTAGGGATTTAACGTAAGCTGATCATCTAGGCTCCATCTGTATCAAATGAGAGAGGCATATTCCATCACAGTGCAAGCAGCAATGGATCACCTCTGGAAATGCCTCTTTATCCAATGATTATAGAGGGAGTCCCAAGGGCTGACTTACTTGGGTAACCTAATCTTGAGAGCAGTCTTGCCATACAGAAAAGCCAGCTGACAGCATTTTTGGTCTGGTTTTAGTCCCATTGTATTTCTCTGTCTCTGAACTGGTGTAGTCAATCTCATGCATCCTAAACAATTTATCAAGCTGTTTAAATTAGCCTATGACTCAGATGGATGGCACACCCTGTGCAGAAATGCTGAAGCTGATTTATGTCTTCTTTGTGTCCCCAGATTGGGACTTTTGTTGTCCTGGGCTTCTCTATTGCATGCCTCTTTGCATTAAGTATACTCTGGAGAGATCACTGGAAAACCATCCGCCTGTCATTCCAGGTAAGAGGGGTTGGGAGGTCTGTTTGAAAGGAAAACTTGCTTATAGAAATATTTTGTGAAAATTGATAGAAGATATTCTGTATGGTGGGTGTTTTTCACGTAAGTTTTCCTGGCAGGGTATGTGGTTCTGAGTAAACTTATTATGACTTAATATTTCCTGTTGGGAGAAAGAAAGCCAAGACCTGAGGCTGAGATTCAAGCTATGTGTCTCAGTTTGGGAAATTATAGCCTTTTTTTTTTTTTTTTTTTTTCCCCCCCAGAATGATGTTGATTTACTGTTAAATTTCAGCTGTCCAAGGCAGGTAAATCAGACCCCTCTGGCTGGTAACGTTGCTGGAGCAAGAACTTTCTCGCTCATCAGATTCTGCCAGTACAGCAGATTTAGCATACTGGCTAATTTGTAATTGGCACAATTTCAGTCTTTTGTGTCTCAGAGGAGCTTCATCTCCTGGGGGCAGGACAGCACTGAGTTTTTGGAGAGCAGGTGGAGAGCGCTGCTGTCAGGTGGGACAACATGCTGGATGCAGGAGGTCAGAAGTGCTTGGTTGCTGCCTCCTCAGCTCTCACCAGATCTGAAGATGAAGGCAAGAGCTGCCTAGTGCTGTTCAGTGTCTGAGCATCCAGGGCCTCCAGGGCCCTACTTGCATTGAGAAGGAAGAAGGACGTAGCCTTTGATTACACAGCTGCTTTGCAGAATCCAAACCACTACCATTCTATGATTCTATGTTATTTGGGTCTATTACCTCTCCCCATGTGGCTCAGTGCTTGTGAAGGCTGGGAGTGCAGTGCAAATGGACTGGAAGAGGAATCAAAGATGTGATGTTTGTAGGGTGTGGTTAATTACACATTCCTGCTCTGTAGAGTTTGCTAACCATTGGGCTATGCATTGGCAAAGGTCATGAGAAGCCATCAGCTTCTCCTCCCCCTGACAGACACCAGGGGATGTGGATGAGGAGAAGGAAACACAAGAGCCTTTGGGCTCTCCACAGGTGCTGTTTATTTCAGGTGTCAATGCCCTTTAGGATGGCCTCCAACTGCTGTTCCCAAAGGACATGAATTTCTTGTAGATGCTGTGTCATGTCCATTAGACCTGCAAATCTATCTCATGTATTCTGGACATCTCAGATGGCACCTCTGTTTGTGCAGCTGAATCCTGCTTCTGGTTGAGAGATGTTAGTATCAAGTGTCTGAGGCAGACAGTATCACATGCAATAACATCTCTAAATGACTGATGCTCTCTTCAACCTGTTCAGCTTAGAGAAACAGCATCAGGACTAAGCAATAGGAAAGACTTGCATCTGCATAGGTTTTTTTTGCCCTAGGACATACCTTAATAGCTCTCACTTCTAGCTGGAACATTCACCACAGGGCTCTGATGAGCATGAGAAAATGATGGGCTGGTTTCTTGCTCAGATTTGCTTAGTTTTATGAAGTGTGTCATACCACCAACCATTCAGAAACTGTACAGAAACTATTTCTGCTTGATTCCCAACTCTATTTATGCATTCATGATAACCACAGAAATGATCCTGAGCTTATGATCTTCTTATTTAATCTTTAGGAGTGAAGAAATTATATCTAATGTCTATATGTGTCCAGCAATGTTGTCTAATATATCTGCTTCTCTTATACTGCAATAGTTAGTTTCATACAGTTGTAAATACCACATTTTATCACTCAGGTTTGTTGACATCAGTTTAATGATTTAACTGCAGTGTGGTGTGGAGGTAACTATTACCTGGATGGGATTTGATTGGAATGGTTTAGATTGGGTTAAACTGGAAGATTCTCACAGATTACAGCATATCAGTAATGGAAATCATGTCCTCATGGATGAGAACAGTTGTGTCCCCTTCAGCTGACTTAGGAGAAAGGAAAGCATTAAGGAGCATTCCTCAGCCTAAGGAGCACTTTCCCTGGCCCAGCCTGGGCTACATGTCTCTCCTCCAAGTCCTGAGGTGTTTAGTGGATCCAACACAGGTGCAAGAGTGGTTGAACTGCTGGTATCTGCAGCAGGAGCCCATCCAGATGTAAGGCTGTAGCTGTGCTGGGTTTTTTCCATCTGTCTCCACAGTTCATCCTTCGACTAAAATGCTTTTCTCTCCTTACCAGATCACAGCTCCCTATCTCCACATAGGGGCAATCGCCATCATGGTCCTCCTGTCCTGGCCCGTGGCTCTTCATGCCATCAGAGCAGATAAGAAAGGTAGAGCAGCTCTGCTTCCTGCTCCCTGTATGACAACAAATGGGAAAGAGATGCGCAGGAGCCCTTTCCTCCCACCCCTGCACTCCAGCTTGAGGACACTTAAATTCTGCCTATTCCAGGGAAATTAGTAGGGCTGGGGCTTGGACTGCACACTGGCCTGTTTCTGTCCCAGTGTGTAATTGGTTTGCATGCCCCCTTGCAGAGTTTTGCCCTATACACAGGCAGTGACCTGCCTTGAGATGGAGATTAGCAGAAGCAGCCATGTTCTGAGTCATGCATGAAAATTTCTTTAGCCCTCTGCCGGAGAAAGCAGCCAGCGACAACTCTCTTGGCTGATTTTTGGTCGCTGTACATAGCTTAGCTGTGTCAGGAGGGATCTCCAGTCCAGTCAGTCAAGCCACTGTAGACTAGCGTATCTCAGGAGAAGCCAGCTGAGACAGGGGAAAGAGCTTTTTGATCACTTCCTAGTGTTATCTCATGGGAAGTTCCTGTCCACCTCTAGGAGGCATGACCAAGTGTTGTAAGGACAAAACCAGATGGCAGAACTGCAGAAAGGCCTGACTCAGACTGGCTGTTTTTCTCTGACCTTGTCTCTTCATATAGCCAAAATTACCTGCATGACACCCATCTGCAGATGTTGATCTGCAATAAAAATCACAGACATAATGGGCTGGTAAAAGCATTTTTTTCCTGTCCAGGATTTTTCTTACTGAACTTACAGCTGAGGAGGTTGGGGGAGAATATGCAGGGATCCTAGATTACATACCACCATGTGTGATGTACTCCTAGCTCAATCATCATCTTAGTGTAAGACCAAATTCCTTCAGGGCCACTGGCACAACGTGCAGAAGGGTGGTGGTACCCATTCAAGAAAGAGGTGTTGGTGCATAGGTGCTCATTTCTCAGAGGAACTGTTTTGGTCCCTGAGGTGAAGGGTCTCTAGGGCTCTTGGGCAATGTGTCAACACACTCCAGACAAGACTAGATAATGAGTTGGCAAGTTTCTGAGGTGCAATATCCATGATCTTAGAGCCCGTAGGATTCTCTAGGTCACACACAGGAGGTCACTAAAACCAATCTGAATGAACCAGGGAAGCATTCACCATAAGGAGATGTAACACAGTTGAAGGAGAAATGTTTCTCCTCTTCTTCATTGTGAATGAAACTTCAGAATGGTGCTTGTTCTTCTCTGAGTAAGAAGAAAAATAGCATTCTTCTGTTGAGAATTGTTTTTCTACAGAAGGAGGATATTTCATTGTACCACCTCTAAAGTAAAAGAAATCAAGACCATGTCTTGCTGTAAGGCATAATGAGATGTAATTAAAGCATAAAACCTGCAGTCCTGACTTGGCCTGCATCCTTGCTTTGACCACTTTGTTTTCCTGGGTTGCATTGTTTGGAGAGAAAGTGAAAATTAGGGGAAGAAGGGATGGAAAAAGGGATGGGACAAAGCCTAACAGCTACTTAGCTGGAGGCCTGTATTAAAAGTCAAGTCACAAGGCAAACTTGTATGTTACCTCGTGAATTAACTCTAGCCTTCCTCCTTCAAATTCTTTCAGTTATTCAGGTGGTAATTATTGGTCCATACCTGGCTATCCTTCTCTTTCTTTTCTTGATACCTCTGGGGATGTACTCTCCTTGCATCAGAGAGGTGGGAACACTTGGACCAAAGCCAGCCCTCATTGGACACCGTGGAGCACCAATGGTAGGTCTGAAGAAGTTATTTTATGTCATTTCTTCATTCTGGGTCTTGCTACCTTCATCATCATCTTCTGTTGTTTCTTTTTTTGGGTTTTTTTCCCCATGAAATCTGTGGGGAGTGGAAGGGGAGACTTGTCTGGTTGGGACAGTGTGCTTAAGGCATCACTACATGGGTTTGCTTACAAGGACGATACTGTTCCTGAGGAATAAGGCCAGGCTGGATGGGACCCTGAGCAATCTAGTCTAGTGGAAGTTGTCTCTGCCCATGACATGGGGATTGGAATGGGATGATATTCAAGGTACCTTCTAACCCAAACTTCTTGATCATTCTGTGATTCTACAACAAGAAGGGTTTGGCTAAAGTGGAAGAAAATGCACAGTAGACTTTAATAGTATAATGATGCTCCCTTAATAAAAACCAAGGGTGTTACAAAGAGACAGAAAGTGCTTACAGAATCCTCCAGAGTGTTTTTGAAAATTATCTCCTCCTGCACTTTTTTTTTCAGCTGGCACCAGAAAACACTGAGATGTCATTTCAGAAGACAATCGAGCATGGTGGGGATGGTCTTGAAACAGATGTCACCATTAGGTGAGGGGAAAACATTGCATCTCACAGGATATATGCTGCTTCTTCCAAGAGTTGTCTTTGGAGACATGCAGCTCCAGGCAACTGGATTTACTGATGGTTGGGACAGGGCCCCTCAGTTGGCATGTGATGACAGGGGCTCTAGGGCACGGTTGTTCTCAGGCAAGTCAATAAGCTGCAGCTATTGATTTAACAATCATTATTTCTACAGTGTATTTTAAATGCTTGACAGAGTATAAAGACAAGTTCCTATTCTAGTCTGACTTCCAGGTCACAGTGAGGGTTGTATCAGATAAACAAACCAACAGAAAATTGTGTTCAGACTTATGACAGCATTATCCTAATTACTAGATCTTTAACTGCCTTTGTTTGGTGGTCTCATTGCCATGAACTGCTAACATCCTGTGCAGGATGAGCAGTTTCCAGACACTAAATGAGTAAAACACTGACACATGTTCTAGTTATCTAGACCTTTCTATAAGAGAAAATTTTGCATTTCCATCACTGTCTACTTATAGACTTCAGTCCTCTGAAAAGCATAGAAACACTTGATGTCAACAAAGAGATTTCATGAATTACTATCCATTTTTGTGGGGCTTGGCAGCCACAAATGTCACTGTCTCCATGTTGCCCTTAAGGAAACTGAGGCACAGACAAGCATGACTTCTGTCATCTAGTAGTATTTAAGCCTAATATTTAAGCTATCGCACCTTCTGAACTGAGGGAGGCCATACTGCTGCATTTACAGTGGCCCACATATTCTTCTGACTGAATGAGTCTGCTCATGCCTTTAATGAATCTGCACCCCAGGTGACCTGAACTCTTGCTCTCCAACAGCTATGATGGGGTTCCTTTCCTCATGCATGACGCCACCTTGAAGAGGACAACCAACATCAAGGATGTCTACCCTAACGACACTGATCAAAATGCCGCATTATTCACCTGGGATGCTCTGGAGAAGTTGAATGCTGGAACATGGTTCCTTAAGGTAAGTGTCATAAAGGGCTAGAAACGTTCAAGGTCAGGTTGGATTGGGCCCTGAGCAACCTGATCCAGTTGAAGATGTCCCTGTTCATTGCAGGGAGGTTGGACTAGATGAGCTCTAAGGGTCTCTTCCAATGCAAACTGTTCTGTGATTCTATGACTATCACTAACTGCATGTAGAAGAGACACCAGCTGCCTATTACTTAACAGCAGTGTTAGAAGAGGGATTATTGGTCAAGACAAAACTCAAAGAAGTCAGTAGAAATCCTTTAGTTTGGGTCTCTCTGCTTTGTCCAGTTGGCCTTTAGGTGTAGGAGACCTACAACAATTGGCTGGTGGGTGTTCTTGTGTCACCTTATCATGGATTCATGGGCTAGGGGGAGAAGACAAGAGCTACTTGTGCAATGTGCTCTGTGTAATATTCAGAGCTAACAGGATGGGACAGAGCAGCGCAGCAGAGCTATCTGTGAACTATGCAATTTAGGTCCCAGAAGCAGTGTCCTCACACCCTGGGTTGATTTCCCCTTTTCTTATGTAGAAGAGATAAGCAAAGTAAAATATCCCCATCTGTTGAGGACTGATGTCAAATGTTTCCCCCCTTAGAAATACGAGTTTTTCAAATATAGAACAAATTGCCTGATTTTTTTTTTTTTTAATCTGTTTATTTCTAGGACAAACCATTTTCATTCATGGGCTCACTGTCAGAGGCAGATAAAAAACAGGCAATGAATCAATCCATTTACAAACTAAGTAGTTTCTTGCGCCTCGCAGACAGTCACAATAAACTTGTGATATTTGATCTCTACCGCCCTCCAGAGAAACATCCTTACAGGAACTTGTGGATCAGCAAAATCCTGGCAGTCATTCTCAAGGAGTCGGGGATTAAACCCCATCTGGTAGGGTACCTCACTCAATATGCCTTTTTCTTGCTCTCCAAATTGGGATTTTGGGGTCATACCTTGCATGATTTCACCTGTACAAAGTTGGCCCTTTGCATTTCACTTGTTTTAAAAAACATAATTTGGAGTATATTCCTACTATTAGTTCCTCATCAAGTGCAAAATATTGTAACCATCCAGGCAGCAAAAGGAAATAGGGCAGTATGTGTACCAGCTGATGCCTTAGCCTGCAAACAGTGCCCTTTCGTAATTGGAATAATTGTCAGTTTACGCCCTGCTACCCACACTTGTTTTATATATTGCACAAAAACTCCTGGCTTAAATTAAAATACAGAATTGCAGTGGGGAGCCTTTATTGCCTTCCTACCCCTGGATGAATGTTAAACTCATGTGAATCAGGTTACATACCCATTGATGTCCGGGGAGTTATGCTGATCTGTATCTGCTGAAGATTTTTTCTTGCATGCTGAAAGAATGAGAGAACAGAATATTTTCTGTTGCCTTTTCCATAAACCAAAGCAGTCTTTTCATTCACTTCCAACACCACATCTCTTGTCGGGCTGTGTGAAATGTACTCACTGATTTCCAGTTGATAAGCAAGGAACAGTGGATACTTATTTCTTGATGAAAGTGTCTTACAAGTTTTAACCCTGCATCCAAATGTGCTTTGATCACTGGGAGAAACACGTCATTTGACAGGCTGGGTTAAGCCCCTCAAGACATTATCTCTATTGGGTTTGTGTGAACAGTAGGGCATATTAGGGGCATGAATCCTTCTCCTGAGAATTCACTAGTTCCTCTTGTTGCCTGCAGGTCCTATGGCTTAATAACAATGTGAGGTCCTTTGTTCACTCTGTTGCTCCTGGGTTTCAGCAGACGATGGGCAGTAAGGCACCAATTGAAGACCTCTTAAAGAACAATATTGTCAAGCTCAATCTGGTCTACACTGACATGTCCAGTGAAGATATCCGGTAGGTTTAGGCTCAAGTACAGTGTTTGGACTGCAGCTGGACTATGTTTGTCTCATGCATGGGGAAATGTCTCCCTCCAGCGACCAGTTCCAGAATCTATAGCATTTTGTGAAGAGGTCCTTTAGATCAGGTAGCCATCCTTGGTGTATTTTAGGGGTGACAGACTGCAGTTCACTTCTACTGTTGACTGGCACATATTACACCCCCTGCCCCCAATTGCATATTGATCAGGATCTGAGGACCTTCTGGTAGAATAACACAGCTGTCTCCTCATTCTTATTTTTCTGTTCATGCCATCCTCAGTCCCACCAACACCGAACCATGAACAACTGTTTAACCTCCCATGTCTCTTCCACTAACATCAGTGTGAGTGCATAATGTTGTGATGAGAGATCATCACCCTATTGTTGCTGGTGTTTTGTTTTGGAGAGGTCATTTCTTGTCTCTGTTACTACCAGTACTCTGTTGTATGTGACACACTGAAAATGTAATTTCTAAGATGGAAGGCTCCACTTTCATTGCAGGAGTTTCCAAACTGCTTCTCTCACATGGGAAAAAACCCCAAGAAATCACAAACCGCCCCCCCCCTCCTTTACCTGTCCAGCTCACCTTTTGTAAATGGGATTTTTTGCTCTTTCCAATGTACAAACCAGTCAAATCCAGTCAAAATGAAGAAGAAAGGAAGAAGTTTAATCCTTTGGATGAGAGTAATGTTCATGTTTTCTTAATTATAATTGTCACAGGATGTAAAATTGTAGAATCATAGAATGGTTTGGGTTGGAAGGGACCTTAAAGGTCATCTAGTTCCAACTCCACTGCCATGGGCAGGGATATCTTCCACTGGACCAGGTTGCTCAGAGCCTGGACTGGCTCCAGGGATGGGGAGTCCAGAACCTCTCTGGGCAACCTGTTTCTGTGCCTCACCACCC
>JAWWMP010000001.1:29996199-30207140 GCA_035047865.1 Dendrocincla tyrannina | reverse complement strand
AGGGATATCTTCCACTGGACCAGGTTGCTCAGAGCCTGGACTGGCTCCATGGATGGGGAGTCCAGAACCTCTCTGGGCAACCTGTTTCTGTGCCTCACCACCCTTTCTTCCAAATTATCTAAGCCTTCCCTCCTTCAGCTTAAAGGAATTCTCCCTTGTCCTGTCACTCCCTGCCCTTGTAACAAGTGCCTTTCTGGCTCTCTTGCAGCTCCTTTCGGTACTAGAAGGCTGCTCTAAGGTCTCCTCAGACCCTTCTCTTCTCCAAGCTGAAAGACTGAAAAAAATCATAGGTAGATCCATTTGAGTAAACCCTGGATAAATCCTAAGTGGATTTATAAATGCTAATATTGATGATACATTACCACTATCAAAAGAATGAACTTACTTCATACTAAGTTTCAATAGCTTGTAAGATGTTGAGAAATGATGAGTTGATGCAGCAAACATAACCACCTTGCGCAGCCAGCTTCAAGGTGGTTTTCAACACACTATGAGGAGATTATAGAATAACAGAATAATTTAGAATTAAAAGACCTCTAAAATCATCAAGGCCAACAATTATCCCACCACTGCCAAACCCACTACTAAACCATGTCCCCAGGTGCAACATCTACACGTGTTTTAAATAACTCACAGATGATGATTCCACCCCTTTTCTGGGCAGTCCATCCCAATGGTTGATAACCCTTTCCATGAAGAAATTTTTCCTGATGTCCAATATAAACCTTCCCTGGTAAAACTTGAGTCCATTTCCTCTATTGCTGGTTATTTGGAAGAAGAGATTGACATCCACCTGGTTACAACCTCCTTGAAAAATACCTTGTTGCATTGATTCACATGGTTAGAAAAGTTATGACCTTTTGGACATTTATTTGTATTTGTTTACAGCAATTCAGCTATTCTGTATTGAACAATTGTTAATGATTAATTATTTGCTGTCTGGCTTTCCTTTATATTCTTTATCTAGGTCCTAAAGTAAGCATTTCCTACAGAAAATGACAATAATTTCCCATGATCTTCCTGAATCAACTTGAGTAAGCCTGAAAAAAGTACTAACCTTTGTTAATGAAGGTTGTTGCCTTTTGGTCTTTTAAAGGAAATATGCTGAGGCAAACATCACCACCAACCTCTATGTGGTCAATGAGCCATGGCTTTTCTCCCTGGCATGGTGCTCTGGGGCACACTCTGTGACCACCAACGCCGTCCACTTGCTGAAGAATCTCAGCCAGCCACTCTTCCTCATGGTAAGTGAAAGTCTTCTCTACCCCAGGAGTGGGAAGTAGGGTTGGGGTGTTCTTGGTTACCTTTGGAGACCATGGGTCAGCTGACACATGGATAAAGCATTCTTTAAGGATCCTTTTCATGAGAAGAACCTGAGCTGAAACTTGATTTACCTGGAACCTCTGAGACACCCTTCTCTTTTCTCCTGGCTCAGGTAGAAGCACCCTACGTGTTAGGATTGGCACCTTAGGCCTTGAGATGAGGGAAAAAAATACTGAGACTTATGCAGGGAGAAAGGAAGGGCCTTTGAGGGCACAAGCTGATGCATGAGGATTTCCATTAATAAGGTTTTGAAGCACCTTCTTAAAGTCAGAAGTTTCTCGTTTCCCAGGGCTTCCCACTGCCCTTCTCAGACTTGGTCTTGTTCCCCAATCCAAGGGAAACAATCATAGAAATAACCCTTCCTTGCTGGGAGGAATTTTCACATGATTTTTCTATTTGTTATTCTGCCTTGGACAACCCATAGGACCAGGAAGCACCTGGGACAATGGTTCCACCAGAGTCCCTGCAGCCTAAGACTTTGAACAATTGGCTTAACAATCTTGAAGTAGATTTTACAATACTCCCATCCAGAGAACTGTGGTGTTTCAGTCCATTCTAAGCTGGGTGGAGGTACAGTTTAAGGATGAATCTTCACCTGCTCTTTGACTTAGAGCGGGAGCTACCCCAGACCCTCTGTAGTGTTTAGTAAAGGGCAGTTTTACCAGAGAAAATGAGATGGCATCAGGTGATGTTATTGCTGGGGGGAAACAGAGAGAAGTACAGGGTCTGCCTGTACAAACAAGAGGTCCCTGTTACATCCACTGTGATACGGTACAATCTTCTAGGCCGCACAACAGACCTGCTTTTATGAAGGATGATGATTTGCCACCAACATCCAGTGGTGAATGGCCACCTTAGAATGCCGCAAAATGCTTTTAATACCCAAGGGATGTTATTGCAGATGCAAACCAGGCAGCTGAATGCTCATATTTGAGCAGCAGAAAGAGCTTGAGTAACTTTTTTTTTTGCATATCTTGTGATCCTTGTGACGGACACAACCTCTGTTGTTTTCTTCCAGACTCCACAGCAGTACAACATCATGTGGATCCTAACAGATATAACCTCTTTGCTCCTCATCTCACTCATCTTTGCTCTGCACTGGTAAGTACCAAGTTGCTAATGGCCATCCTAACCTGATCCCTCCAGGTAGAGGGAAGGAAAGATGCTTTCAGGTGTCCTGAAGCATTAAAACTACTCTTGAGAACATTAGCTTTCCCTTCTGGAAATGGGAGAAAGCCCTAAAAGTCCCCCAAACCTCCTTGCTTCTCCTGCTTGTTCTTATTTTCCCTTTCTATTTTGGCAGCTCAGGCATTGTCTACCCTCAGGATTCAGTGGAGAAGTGGTGGATTTACAGTAGCAGAATAAATCAGTTATCAAACCTGATGGGATGAGAAAGAAACTGGTTATTATTACTACTTAGACAATGTTTCATTGGACTGATTTGTAAGGAAAGCTCTCTGATAATATTTGAACACTCCATGTCTTTCTGTCTGCATATGCCAGAGCCCCCGAGGAAATCCATCCTCCCAGATGAAAATACCTGTGTCACACACACCTCACTTTGTTTCCTTACAGTCTGTCACAGATAATCAGGAAATCCGGGGGTTCATGGAACAGTCTCACCCCAGCAGATCATGTTGGGTTGCTGGATGTTCTGCTCTGTCACAGCTGTATGAGGAACATGCATATGCTCTCATTCCAGTAGCATCCAAGGAAAGCAGGGTGTTCTGGGCTCAGCAATTCAGTTGGCTGGCTGTGGGTGGGTGGAAGGGTCAGAGCAGCCAGGCCAGGATAGCTCTTTTGCAGGGTGCTGGCAGCAAAACCGTGCTGCAGGTGACAGCAAGCAGAAGTTGGGGAAGCTCGTGGGTGAGCTGTCTGGATTGCTGTTAACTGTGACTTGCTTTGGCATAGGAAAAGGTTGGAGTGCTAATATTGCTCTGGGATGGTGAAGAAATGAATTAGTAGCAGTTCGAGAAAGTGATGAACTAGCAGCTGTACAGGCACGTTTGTTGGGCATCCAGGCTTTTCTCTTCCCTTCCTCCCCATCTTACCCTGCTCTACT
Organism: Dendrocincla tyrannina; assembly: GCA_035047865.1. Lineage (NCBI taxonomy): Eukaryota > Metazoa > Chordata > Aves > Passeriformes > Dendrocolaptidae > Dendrocincla > Dendrocincla tyrannina. The sequence continues at coordinate 30,203,755 of JAWWMP010000001.1, read as the reverse complement.
CTCCTCAAGTCCTGCTTTAGCAGCTTTCACCTTGTTTTCAAGGCTGCAGGTTTCAGGGTGGTTCACAATCCCCCCTGTAAAGCATCACCACCATCATTAGACCTTCCCATGCCTGTCTCCTCCAGGCTTGTGTTCATGTTGTGTGTGCATTTCTCAGGCCCTGTGGATGCTTCTGGTCCAACCAAACAACAAACTCTCCTGGGCTGGCCTTGCAGCAAGGACATTCCCAACCCTGCTGGGATCGAAGGGCCATCAGCAGTGCCTTGGTGCCCTGAGTGGTTTTCTTTGTCAGGTTTATGAACACAACAAAATCATGATTTTTAAATTTCCCTGTCTGCTTAAGAACCAGTGGCTGTAAACATTTCTGGGGCTTTTGAGCTCTCCAGTTTTGCTTAGAAAACAGGGCTTAGTGACAAAGTTGCCTTCAAAATGCTGTTGCACACATGAAATGTGGATGCTTCGACATCTGTCATGCACTGGAGTCCTTTCTCAGTAAGGACCTGAGGAAATCCCAAAATACCTGTCCTCACAAAGTAGGAAAAAGGTGTCCACAGCAGGGCTGTGTGAGGAATACCACAGTGAGTGGTGGCTTGACCCAGGTGCTTTTCCCCTTGCAGGTGGCGAGAGCGGAATTTCTCATGCTGTGCCAATGACAGTAACGCAGTGCTAGAGAGTGGCACCTACAACAAGTTCAGGACAGGTGAGCAGGGCAAGGAGAGCAGCTGCATCCTGCTCAGGGTGGTCTCTGTGGGGGCACTGGTGTCCTGATGGTTGGGTTGGTGATGGGTGTCCATACTATAATGAAGGATGCATTTTGGGTTATCTCAGCCTCAGGTGTAGGTGGCAGTGATTTCTTTACTCTGTTCAGCGGTGGTGAGGTCATGTCTAGGAACTGGGTCCAGTTCAAGCTCCCCAGTACCAAACAGATTGTGACAAATGGGAGTGAACTCATTGGGGCCACTAAGCTGGAGGACAGAGCATTTGAGATCTAGGTTTGCACAGAGGGAGAGAAAGTCAAGGGACATATTATCAGTGTCTGCAACCATCTAATGGATGGGTGCAGAGAAGAGGGGGTTAGATGTTTTGTGGATGTGCAGTGACAACAGTACAGGCTGCAAACTTGGAAATTTTTACTAGATATAAAGAGAAATAAAGAAATCTTCCCCATGAGAGTGGTGAGGCAACAGGTTGCCCAGAGAAGGTGTGGATGCCCCATTCCTGGAAGAGATTGAGGCCAGGATGGTCAGGGCTTTGAGCAACCTGGTCTAGTGGAAGGTGTCCTTGCTCAGGCAGAGAGGTTGGAACTAGATGATCATGATGATCTTGAAGGTCCCTTCCAACCCAAACCATTCTATGATTCAATGATTTTGTATTCAAACCCCTGAGCAGCTAAATCCAATTGGCCCTGCTTCAAGCAGAGGTTGGGGCAGACACCTCCAAACGTTCCTTCCAATACTCATTACTCTGTGATGCTGTGAAAAGAGACCCTGGAGGCACTGAGCACTCCCAGTTCTGCAAGACAGGGTGGGATTGGCTGAGGACCCATGCACCGTGTTTCTGCACCCACAGGGCTATCATCCAGACAAAATGACTCAACCTGGGCTGCACACATTTTCAGCCAGGTTCTATTTGCTCACAATGGCTGTCAAAAAAAAATGTAGGTGTTTTTGGTAACTCGCTCTGTGTCCCTTTTTCCAGAGCTCAGTGACATGCCTGCCGTCATGGCCTGAACTGGACAGAGAGGGGACATGGACCTGCCATCTCAATGAGGCTGGGGAGACCAGCTGTGGGGAGCTCAGGTCTACCTGGTGAGGAGAAGCCATTTGCCTTCGTGACTCTGCTGAAGATGAGCACTCACCTTCCCCTCCTACAGCTTTTCTCAGATTCCTGTGCCTGGCAGGGATCTCTGGGGTATAGAAGAGCACAGATGGAATTGCACCATGCACTGTACACCAGGGTGAGGTGCAGCAACAACATGGGAGCCACTGTTTACCCGTGAGATGGCGTGCATCCCACGGGGCAATCATTCCTGCCATGTGTAAGCCCTGTTTCCACAGCTGTGTTTTATACATGCTGCATACATCTGAGCATCCTGCAGTTCTCCTCATTCACAGCTGTCCAGGTTTCTCCTATCAGACCAGCCTCTTCTTCACACACTACCTCCCTTGCAGGTCTCCTCCACTCCCAAGAGCACACTTGCCCCACTATGATGGTCAGGTGTTGCTGCCTGGGTCAGTAGCATCTGTACCTTTCTACAACACAGGCAGGGGGGCAGCTTTGGTTTTCCTTTTCCTCACTGTTGCCCTGCCACAGACCCTAACAGGACGGTCTCTTCCCCTTGGCTGTGGGTGAGGGCATAACTTTCCCTTGGGGGCTAAAGGACTTTTTAGTGCCTTGGCCATGTAGCTACTGAGACTATGACACACCACTTTTCTTCAAAAGGATTGAGCTGCGTATGAACTGGTCCCACCAAGTGTCCCATTTGCTTTTCCTTTGGGAAGGTCTGTATACCTGTACAACACCCCAGGATTTATTCAGATATTCATTTCTCCAAGTGGCTGCTGGCACACAGTGAGGAGGGGGTCTATGCCCTGCTCTGAAAGGGGGATGTAAGCATCTCTCAGGTTTAAGCCATAACTTTCTACTTGAACAGATAATAAGAACACATTTTTTGTAAATTGAAAGTGCTGTTTTAAATACATTTTAGCTCTCCTATCCTGTTTTGTTCTTATTTTGGCAAACTGGGAAAGAAAATAGTAGTCCTTACCTGATTCAGGCTATAGGCAATTTCTCATACACGAACCTTTTGTTAAATAAAGTCATCACAAGTGAATTGCGACAGGGAAGCATTAGGTTTCAGAGTTATCTGTGCTGAGAAGCACTCAAAACTTTCCAAGTTGCAATTTTGGAGTATTTTGAAGGCTAGAAATGCAAAAAAAGAAGCATCCACCTTGGGAAAGGGCTAAAGGACTGATGGATTATTGTAGAGTAGCTACAGATCTACAAAACATGGGGAGAGGATGCTGTTAAATCCCCTTCCCCATGCCACCTCAGTGCACTTTGATCCATGTATTCGGGCGCTGCTTGGCCATTATGCAGTAGTAACTCCCTGTACTCACCTTCCTCATCCTCAGCAGCCTTGCCCAGGCAGAGCCTGGCCACTTAGACCTGTGATCTCCTTTAATGCCTTACACACTGTCAAATGTCAGCTACTATTTTTGTTGCTTCACAACTAGCAGGATCGGGCGACATTGTTAGCATGTGGTAGTCTGAATCTTGGTAGTCTGACTCCCACACACAAGCTTTTCATCCAGCACATCCAGTGATTCAGCTCAAAACTGGCTGGAAGGTTCACCCCTTGTCATAGAGGACAAGCAATGGAGACTCCCTGGGCTTCAGTGTTTTTTACCCCAAAATAAAAAATTTCAATTAGTTTCCAGTCCAGGCAACACTGATGGTTTACTCCCCATTGCTTGATAGTCTCACCAGGAGTTCCACTCTGCAAGGAGAAGTCTTGTCCATAACAAGAATCCAGGAGCCCTGATCCCACCCTTCTCTGTGAAGATGCCACCAAAACCACACAGTGCAGAACAGCCTCCCACAAGCCACTTGATGCTTTTTAATTAGAGTATTTCACTTGGACATGTGTTTTTCATCTTACATCGCTTGGTGTGAATACAAAGACACCAGCAGATGCTAATACATATGACACACAGGCACACACACACAGAGTCCTGGCATCCCCCAAAATGGTGGGGTGCATGGGAGGCCAACAGAGCTATACGTGGAAGGATGAGGGTGGTGGTGGTGGTGGAAAGATGACCCAGAACAGCTCTGGAAAACACTGCTGTGCTGCATCATCTGCTGCGTGTGATGTGGGAGGCAGGGATGGCTGGAGACTCACAAAAAGCCATGATGGTGGTGGTGATGATGGACACATGTCTAAGGACATGGGGAATCCTAAGGAGAGCTGGATCATGGCAGCTGGAGAAGGGAGAGAAACACCAGAGATAGACGGTGAGAAGGCAGCTTGGCTCTCAATGTAGCCTTGGCTGGTGTAACCATGCTCCCATCAGCAGAGTGCCTTGGGTAAGGGATGGCAGAGGAGGGAGATCTAGCAGGCCTGGCTGGCTGGTGAATGTCTCCATACAGCATCTCATTCACTTTGATGGAGCAACCAAGGTCCTGAGTCACTGCTGCATCCCAGTCAAGTGTGATGGTCCTTGAGGTCTGGTAGGCAGTGCTGAAAATTCTGCTTCACACACCATGGCATTAGAGAGCTGAGCCCAGCTGAGCTTAACAGAACAACATGTGAAACCCCCCAGTATGGACTTCTGTGAAAGCAGTCAAACTCAGCCCAATGCCTTGGACCAAAAAAGGTCTCCCACTCAGTGACAGTGACATCAGATCTTGGGGGACAATTATCACCTCTCCTGACGCCCCACACCCAGCCACCTGCTCCTTTGAAGCCTGGATTATAGAAAGGCACCTCCAGGCTTCTTCCTCTTCTTCCTCCCAGACACTGCATGGCTTCAGGCTCCTTTCTGCCAGCAGGTCCCATCTTTGCTCCAAAGCAGGCTGGTCTACACTGCATGGTGTTGGGTGGAAGATGGGACAAACAGCCAGCGGATTAGTATAGCAAATGAAAGATGGAGAAAAATCCCACGAAAATCCAGGGTCTGCCCTTGCTGTGAGTGGTTCAGGTTCAGCTGGGACTCATAAAGAGCTGCTTTATACCGCAACACACACAAAAGCACAATAAAATCATCAGCTGTTATAAACCCAATGGCCAAGTTCATTTTTGAATTACAGCTCAACGTAGGCGTGGCCTCAGTCTTCCAATCCTGGGATCTTCAAAACCCCTATATCCATACCAAAGCTTGTAGTAATAGTCCTCCCAGGGTTAATTTTTCTGGGCACAGGGGGCAAGAGATAATTCATCTTCCAAACTTCACTTCCAGCTGAGCCCCTAAGTTGGGAAAGGTGCCTTACTCAGCCTCTGACAGTTATGGCTCTTGGGGAATCCCTGGGTGAGAGAATGTTCTGCAGGTCACCCTCAGCCCCAAGTCAGCATCCAGACACCGGCACGAAATGCAGGATAATTTTTTTTTTCCTTTTTAATATTTTAAAAAATAAATAGAAGAAGAAAAAAAACTTTAAAATTTGTTCTTTAAATATTTCCAGCATTGCACAGACAGGACTTTAGTATTCTAGCCTGTTCAATCAGTAGTTTGTTTATTCTGATTCCTAGTTAAAATGTGCTTCTTGCAGCCTGCTTTTTCTTTCTGTCCTTCTTAAGAACACAACATATTCTTTTGTAATGACAAAAAAAAAAAAAAAGCCCTGCAGTGTTCATCGGACATCTTTCCAGCATGGGTCAGGGCTCTATTATTCCTCTTCAAATCTGAAATTCCCAGAACCTTACCAAAAATCTGTTAGCATCCTAATAGCTCTCGTATTTAGGAAAAAAAAACCAAACAAAAACAAAGCAAGCCACACGCACACACACACACACAAATCTTCTTCCAACAGCCTTTGCGATGCCAACCATTTGGTTTAGGCAAACACTGGAGTGTCTTTGCTCAGTCACTCTCTGAGTGTCCCCTGGAAATCTTTGAGATGTAAGATGGAGTCCAGATGCAGGGAGAGGAAGGAGAATGGGAAGTCAGAGATAGTCATCTTCGCTGGAAGGGGAGGTGGGATCAGAGCCCTCAAGGTCAGAGTCCAGCGAACTCCCTGAGGGTGTTCGGCTCATCTTCCACATTTGAGAGGCAAAGGTTCTCCCCCAGCTGCATGGGTATCCCACAGCCCTCAGCTGGTAAATTAGCCTCATGGCCACCTGCCAGTGGCTTCTTGCAGTTCACTTGCTACCCTTTGCACTCCTCTGTTTGCTCATGGCTGTTAGCATCTGGCTGATGTATGAGGTCAAAAGATCATCCATCTTGTACCCCTGAGGAGGAGAGAGAAGATGTTACCTGCCTTTAGAGCACAGTTTGCAGTCTCTGGCTTGTCCCTCCTGAACACACTGGCTATCAGTTGTTGACTTTCAAGTTTTCAAGTACATTTTGAGCTGTTACGCCCTTCTCTTTAGGTGAAATGTCACCACCCCAAGGAACACTGTCCAAACATAATTTGCAGCATTGAGATGGATAAACTTACTGTCCCATCATGCTGCTGAGGCTAAGGACATAGGGAACTTTGGATGGGACATGGGTTTTCAAATGGTACAAAATACTGAATGCCTCAGATAAGTAACAACTAATTCAGTAGGAATTTTTATCCTTCGTGCTTTGGGTTTAAGATAGTGTAAGAGTAGGTTTGTTGCTGTGATTATTACTAGGGACAAGTTGGGCAACAGATCTTGGTATAAAGGGCTCAAGAGTACCCCTTGAGCCCACAGCAGCTTTGATGTGTTTTTCAGTCCAGTGACAGGGAGAAGTCCCCCATGCTCCTGACATGGCAACATCCTGAGCATGTCAGGCTTGCCTGTACGTTGGATGATGAACCAAGTGAGAGCCCTGATTCATTGAGCAGAGGAAAGTCCAGAGAAAAAACTCCAAAAAACCACATCAGGGGCTCTTCTGAGAGACCACTTTCAAGCCAGGGAATCCATGAGGCACAATTTGCTGCCAGTCAGAATATGATCTACTGTTTAATGCTCCTTACCAGGGAGGTCTCACAGAGCAGCTTGCTTCCTCTCACCAAGTTGCCAATGGTTATATGGAAGTATGTGTTGCCACTGCTCCAGTTGGAGATCTTGGTGAAGGGGTGAGTGATGAGGATATCCTGGTGGGAACACAAGACTGACATTCAACATGCAAAAACCTCAACTTTCATGAAGAGCTGTGGGAACTTCTCATGACCCTGTTCACTTTGTTGAAACAAACCAAGGATGTCTACCAAGGATGTGATGCGTGAGACTCATGGGAATGGCAGGGAGATGCAAGACTCTGGATCCTCCAGTGCTTGTGATGGACGTTCATACTAGAATGACCATGTAGATGGTGGAAGTAACAAGTAGGATCTCATTTACTCCAGCTCCTGTCCTAATGTCTGTGAAAGGACTAAGGAAGCAGTGTGTGTACCCTCCAGTTACAGGATCCTAACAGTTGATAATCGCATCCCATCTTCTGTTGAAAAAGGCTGGGTGGCCCTGTGCAATACTGAATTTCTGCCTCCAGAAAGTTTCTGTCTATCCAGCTTTTCTAACTAGGCTTAATGAGAACTCATTGAGTTCTGAACAACATGCTCTTTGGGATGACTTCTGTGAGGGTTTGGGGAGTGGGCTCAGGAGCATCTGGTGAAGACCTCAGTTTTGCTTACCTTGGTTTTGGGATCAATGAGGCTGACTCCGTGTTTATTGATGGCAATTAGAAGGATTTCTGGATAATTTGGCTCTGTAGTTTGCTGTTGGAAATGAGGTGAACTGGTTAGTGGATGTGTCAAGCAAAATCAGACCCCTTCTTATTTTCTCTCTCCCTGTCTTCTGACAGCACTTGATATCCCAATAACTACTATCCAGTTTATCCTTTAAAAATAACCATAGAGGTCATCAAGGTATCAGCAATAGTCAGGACTGTCTAATAACGTACAGATTTCCTAAATGCATGATAACCAGTTGCTGAGCTTCTGACAGCATTAAGTTCTTTGTTTCCTTTGGTGGCTTCCCAAAAGGGAAGCCATCTTGCCACTGGCATGGAAGAGCTGGGATAGACTGAGAAACTCCAGCTACCTTCTTTCCCCTTGCAGTCTGTCTGGGGCTTTGCTCCTTCTTATGCAGACTGATGGAGACCTCCAAGCCAAGAATACACTGCTCTGTCCCCTTCTGATCTTTATGTTCAGTTTTGCTCATTTTGGTCATTGAGAAGAGGAAGTTGCAATAAGGTGTCCAGAGTACCTGGACAGACTTCATGACTACTGGCTTCTATTGTCCTTGGTGGAAATCTAGTGCTATGGTGGGTGGTCTGGATTTGGTTTGTGGTGGGCGCAGACACATCCCCTGTAAAACCACACATTTCTCTTTGCCTTGACAAAACAGACAATGGCCCTTAGCTCTTCAGCAGCACAGCTATGAGTAAGGATCCAATGACTGAGATATGCTGAAGCTATACAATGCTTCTGTCTATATAAAGAGGCAGGGCAGAAAAAAAAGAATGTATTTGTCCTTTACTGATGAAGAGTCTTGCACTCTTTACCTGTTTCATCAGGGTTCTCCCTGTCTGGTTCAGATCTGGAACAGCCCTGTGGTACACGGCTTGTGACCTTGGCTAAAAGCTGCCAGAGAACCCCTAGGGTACGTACCTTCACTTCAAAGAATGCTGATCCAAATGTAGGCCACTTGAAGATAATCTTTAGAAAGGCAAGCTTGGCTTCTTCTCTTGTTTTGCCTGCGTGCTTATTGTAGTATGCCACTATGGACTGGAACAGAGAACACAACAGAGATGGAGGGTTTGCACTACCCAGCATGAGGGGTGTTTGCAAGGAAGGAGCATCAATCCCACAATGAGAGACTTGTAGAATAGTTTGGGTTGGAATGGACCTTTTAAAGGTCATCTAGTCCAACTCACCTGCAATGAGCAGGGTTATCTTCCATTAGACCAGGTTGCTCTGAGTCCTGTCCAGCCTAACCTTGATGTTGGTTCTAGTCTCTGTTCCAATGAACACTTCAAAAAAGTGCTGACTGTCATTGGAGCAGGTCCTGAAACCAAGGCAGGTCTTTCTCAGATGAGCTGAGCTGGTGAATCCATTAAAGGATTATAAGTTTTCCTCCAGTTAATGCAACAGAGGAGACCAAGAGACCATCAATCAAGAGATGCTGATAGCAGATAGGAAACAGAAAGGACTTGTAAGACTATTTCTTGGTACAAAGTGAGACATCTCTGATATTTTAAGACTATACCTGTATGCACCTGTGCCACAGCTTTCCTTGTATAAAGTAGGGAGAATTACTCCTCAGTAGTCTGCATTAAATAACAGGCCTTTACACGAGATCATCTCTCAGCATGTGCCCATATGGCATTGCATCCAGCACTACAGCCACAGTCACTGGACAAAGAAAATCCAGGGCAACGCGTGTGCATGTGAACATGAATGTACAATTTCTCCTCTTGGTGATGCCAGGGTTGCGGAAGCTCTGCTAAGGTTCAAGAGGGACCATGGGCCACTCATTCTGGCAGTCAGGCTTCAATGTTGAATGCCAGAAAAGTAACGCAAGAGACTGGGCTTCCCCCAGCCTGGCCTGGCATATGAATCAAGCTGCTGGTTTACCCTTTTCCAATCATCTGGAGAGAGCTGCCGGATGAGGTCCTGAGGCACCAGCTCCTTCAGGAGCTTGGGGATGCTGGGGAAATAGGACTTGTCATCCTCAAACTTCACCCGGTAGATGAGAGCTGCCAGCTGCAGGACCTCTTCCCGTGTGCACTTGTGGTAACCGCGTAGATACTTTGGTAACTCCTGCATGGAGGAAAGAACAGTTGACAGATAGAGGGAATGCCCATGGACCTTCACCCTCAGATGTTAAATGGAGGTTTTGGAGGTATCCAGATTAAGAGGCTGTGCCCTGGGAACACTTGCAGATGGACAAAGTCTTTGCAACCCACTCCTAATCCCGCCCAAGTCTCCTAACTGGTATTGCAGCGTCCTGGAGTACCTGGTAATAGTGGAAGATTGAGTCTGCCATTGAGTCTTTTCCAGGCGATGTGTTGGTCCACAGTTTTTTCATGAAGAACACTTGGTAGGTGAGGGAAGGCACTATACCTGTGCAAGAGAAGCAGGAATGTAGCAGCAATGACGAGTACCAACTGGCAATTGGTGTCTACAAGCCAGTTTGGTGCCCATGTGCCAGCACAACCTTCAGGGACAGGGGCATTCACGAGGCCAAGAGTGCTCCAACCTTGCAGACCAAACCACATCACTGCCATGCAAAGCTTTAATAAAATGGAAAGAGTGGGTTCACTTGCACCATCGTACTTCAGTGATAGTGCTCATGCTTAACACAGGACAGAGGAGTTGTACCCTGGAGGCACCTGTGTCTTGCAGCCACTGATAAATTCGGCAGAGCTGCAGCCAGTTCCATTGTGGATGTGGTCGATGAGGTGAATCCCACCACTAAACCATTCTGCAGGCAGTTCCTGGAGAGCTGCCCACCAGCAGGTGCTCCTTGCAGAGGCTAGGACTAGCTCTGGAGCAGAGGTCTTGCTGCTGCCGGACGGACCACCTCCAGGTGATGTCCCCAGGGATAGTGCAGACAGCACACCCGCATCAGTGTGGCCCAACAGATCACAGAATTACAGAATCATTAAGGTTGGAAAAGACCTCTAAGATCACTGAGTCCAATGCTAAGTCCAGCCCTAAACCATGTCCCTAAGCACCACATCTACATGTTTTTTAAACACTCCCAGGGACAGTGATTCCACCACTCCCCTGGCAAGACTATTCCAATACTTATGGCAGACTGTGGTCAATCTTGTTCGAAAGGTCAGGAGGGCTGTAGAAGGGCTGTGTGTGACCCATAATGAAAAAAGTTACCATCCTTTGCCGGTCTTGCTTTCTTTATCCAGTCTGTCAAGTGTCTCACAAAGTCAAAGAAGAAATCTCCCTCGGGTACACTGATGACCTGGGGGACACAGCACATGGTCACAAAGGCTGAGCAGGACAATCATAAAATACCCTGAGTTGGAAGGGACCCACAGGGATCATCAAAGTCCAAGTCCTGGCCCTGTGCAGGACATCCCATGTCCCTGAGAGCATTGTCCAAATGTTTTTTGAACTCTGTCAGGCTTGGTGCTGTGAACACTCCCCTGGGGAGCCTGTTCCAGTGCCCAGCCACCCTCTGGGTGAAGAGCCTGTTCCTAATATCCAACCCAAACGTCCCCTGACACAGCTTTATGCCATTTCCTCTGGTCCTGTCACTGGTCACTAGGCAGAAGAGATCAGTGCCTGCCCCTCTGCTTCCCACTGTGAGAAGCTGTAGACCATGATGAGGGCTCCCCTCAGTCTCTTCTCCAAGCTGAATGAGCCAGCTCACCTCAGCTGCTCCTCATGTCTTTCCCTCCAGACCCTTCACCATCTTTGTAGCCCTTCTTTGAATGCTCTTTAACAGTTTTATGTCCTTATATTGTGGTGCCCAAAAGAAGTGGCAAGATGCCACAGGCAGGGTTGGCCATTGCCCCGTCTCCTGTAGTTGTTGCTCACTGTTCTGTGCTGGTTATACTGATGTGATACAAACTGCTGATGTGAGAAAGCCACTGCCAGCACCTTGCTTCAGGCTCTGTCTCTAATTTCACCAATTACTCCTTATTGCAGTTCTTGTTTCACCGGAACAATTCCTTTCCCTTTCTGATGACTATCTCCATAGATTTCTCCCAGTTGCTAGAGGCAGGTCTAAGCTGCACATTTTTCTTATTTAGCCCTTTCTCATAAAGCCAACTCAGCAGCAGGCTAGTAGAGTTTTGCCTGTCTGTGTGTTAAGTCCTTTAGGGTGATTGCTGTAAGTCAGGGTTGTGGGACTGCAAACCTCACCTGTATCAGGTCAGATCTGAATTAGAAATGCCACACAGCTTGAAGAGAAAAACTTCTCACCAGACTGCTCTGGCTCCACCAATGTGTACCCACTGGCAGGTGTGTCACTGTGAGTACTTCAGGGCTACTCGGCCTCTAGGTGGGTCACTCACCTTGTCGGAGATTTTGACGAAGAGGCTGAAGCCCTCAGAGGATTTTAGAAGCAGCCTGTTGGAGATGTTCTGGCAGAAGTCCTTGGCTTTTGTGCTGGACTCCACCTCGAATGCCTACAAAGAAAGGAAGATCCACACCACTGCTATCTCAGGATTAATTTCCACTTTATGCCCTCTTTGAGGAGCTCCAGGCACACATGCACAGAGGGATTTAGATGCCCACCACCAATGAAATCAGTGACATTGTGAATTGTGACTTGCAGTATGGGCAGGGATGTCTGCAGAACCTCTGTCATGCTACTGCTGTACCACTGTGCTTTGTGATGCTTTATCCTGCGCTGGCTTATCCAGGGCTCCCCAGGCAACGCAAAGGATTTTTCTGATCTAAGAGTGAAGTCTCAGAACTATTTTCTTAGGGGGAAGAGGGGTGGGAAAGAGAGAGTGAGATACCTCCAGATTGATTTGTTGCAACTATCTCTCCACTGATTATGTGTTGCTCAGATGCCTGGCTTAGACCAAATGCCTGGCTTCCAGATAGCTGAATAGAGGGAAAATGACTCCTGCTTTATGGATATCTACGCATGAGATATCTAAAGGATGGGATATCTAATAGACTGTCCCGCCTGCATGCACATTCCTGTCCTGGTTTTGCCTTTTGAGCTGTAGTCAGCATTTACATTGTCTCACTTTTGCTCTGCCCAGTTAAAGAGATTAAATTCATAGCACTTTTAGGAATTTAAGATTCCAACCACCAAATGACTCTGTTATCCTGAACCACCAAACCACCACACCCCATGTTCCACATCCCACAAGAGTCTGATCTGGAGCTCAGTGCTATTGGTGTTCAGCAGCACTCCAGCACAAATGTGTGTCATACTGGAGTGATGTTATGCTACCAGCCCACCTGCTGGCTTCCATGGCCAAATGGATGACAGCAAACACATCCAAGTGCAGAAGTTCCTACTGCCTCTTTCTACTCACTCTCACACAGATGTATGTGTATAAAGCAGTGTCATACTTGTAGCTGGTCATGTAGGAAAAAGCACTCAAAATTATGAGAAACCCCAACAGTTCTCTCAGCTTTCCATTACAGATAAACAAGGGCATGCACTACTGCTGGAGAGGAATCATCCTTTTTCTTCCATGGGTGTGGACTGCTTTACACACAAACCCACTTGGAAACACAGGAAGGGCATGAGGGAAGAGACACATGTGAGCCTCACAGGAAGACTAATCAGTAGCACGAGACAGCAGTACCTGCAAGGACATGCCTATCTGCTCCGGCATCAATATAACAAGCTGCCTTATTAGCACGTAAGATGCTTAACAAGTTCCTGAGTGCAGGTATGATTTCTGTGTCATCTCAGGTCAGAAGGTATAATTTCAGTCACCTACCTGCCAGTGTTGCAATAGTCTGCCCAGTCCCCAGGGAGCCGTGTCATAGTACCCCACTGGGCATAGTTGGGTGGACAATATCTGTTGTTTGAGGCTCCAATAATTGCTATCTGAGGCTTCTGAACCAAAGTCATTGAATGGATGAACCCACTCAGTTTTACTTCTTTCTGGGGCCATGCTATAAAGCCTCCAGTGAACATCAGCACAGCATCCATATATGCAAAAACATGAATTGCAGCAAATCAGAAGAGACAAGGATGAGTTTTCCTTATAATGCTTTGGCCCAGAGTCTTCTGGAAAGGTTGAGTTTTTCTGAATCAGAACCAATATTAGCCTCTTCTGAGATTTTAATAAGACAGCCATCCTGAGAGAAAAGAATAATTTCCTTCTCCCCCATTTACCTCATCAGTGTCATCAGGAAAGTAAACCTTATGGAAAATTTGGGTGGTTTTGTGTTGAATGGCTTCCACTTCTACCAGGTGAGGTGGGTATTTCCTGGATCCATTCCTGCAAAACAGGAAGTAGCAAGTGCCACAGCATCATCAAAGCAAGAATCCCTTGTTTAAATCCTCCCTTTTAATGCATATTCTCTTAGAGTAACTTCAGCTACTTTCCTAATAATAGGGTGTTGGGGTTTTTTTCTCCTAAAAAGAAGAAAGAAAAGTTTTAATGGGGAATGTGTGTTTGCTTAGATTAGGTGATCTAAGTGGACCTGGACAAAGTTGATTCATCTTTATTTTTCCACACAGTTTAGCAGTAACATCCCCCACTCAATGTCCCTTTCCATCAGCTTGGTGGAATATAGAGAGGCTGGGATCTTTCACTGTCCCCCCAGTCACCAAAATATCTCCTAGTTGTATTTTCTCACACATATTTAGATGCTGTGGCACAGTCAGGACTAGGTCTTTTGGTGCCGTACCTCAGGGCTTTTTGGAGTCTCTGGATGCAGTCTGCTGCCAAGGGGTGATGCTTCCGGGATTGCAGGAACCTCTGGACGTGGGGCAGGAGGATGTTACTTGGAGGGAAAAGGCCTGTACACAACCACAAGAGTTCCCAGCCTTTCTCTTCACTGTATCTACACAAGGAGAGATCCAGGAGGAAAACAATCACTCACAGCGCAGACACTTCATGTCTGCTTTGCCAAGCACATGCTAGTGCATTTGAGAAAATGGGAAAAAGCAACCCTTACTTGATGTGGTTGTCTGTGAGCTGCTTGAGGGTCTGGCAGTAGATTTCATCCTTCAGGGGTTCAGCTTTCAAGGCACCTTCAAATATTTGGTCTGTCAGCTCATTGACTGAGCGGGTCCTTTTGGATGGGTAGTCACCCATATACTTCAGCACTGGTGGAGGGTAGAGTCAAGGATCAGCTAACTGGGATATTTGGGGAAGCCCCTCTGTTGATGATGTGGTCAAAGACATGCTACACTGACTACAGAAGTGGCTGAAATTTTGTGGAGGGGGCACAGTGTATGATAAAGGCTTTAAATTGCCTTAGGAGATGTCCAGCAAACTGTCTCTCCTTTTATCACGCATCAAACTCAATTGAAAGGTTTGTTTTGGAGTTGGGATACGTAGACCCAAGAAAGTTGTGGGTGATCCTGTGTTACTTGTGATCAGATGTTGCCTGTGATCGTGTGTTACATGTGATCACATGCACCGGCACCACTGTAAAAGAGCAGATTTTCAGCTAGTGTCAGACACCTGTGGAGCTGCAGTAACATAAACCGAATGACAACATTCACCACCATGCATACTGCAACTATTCTGCATGAGAATAGACCACAGTTTTACCAACATGTATCACACACCAAAAGGAAAAACACAAAAAATGTAAATGTCCTCTTATTTTTTCGTCAGTTCTTTTAACTTCTCTTCCTGTTATTATTTGCTAGTAAGAGGAAACCAGTGGTAGCAGCAATAGTGAAATATTAATCAGTACCAAGTTTATACCAACAGAACCATGAAGTTTGAATCCTAGAGCAAAGTCCCACCAAAAAAATAAAGGCTTCAACAGATAGGATCTATGGCTGCACTTTGCTCTTCTCTCCCATGCTATGCACATTCTGCCAAGTAAGGGATGTTCAGGCATCAAACCCTGTCTCAGAGGCTATGTGGACTGGTCTGCTTCCATACTCATCAGGGCTATGGCCTTCCACAGCAGACACACTTTGCAGAGACTCAGCTCAAGCAAGCCAGAGCAAAGTGAGTGTAGACCAGCAGGATTCAGTAACTTGTTCCCTAGCCCTCATTTCTTAAGAAGCAGACACACCTCAGATCTCAAGGTAGATTCAGTATAGATTTACAGCTCAGACCCATCTCCAAGCCTATGACATGGCCCCAAAGCCATTAAGAGGGACCACAAACCTTCCCATGGGCATTGCTTGGAGCCCTATAGAGCTTGCTCAGCCCTTTGCCTGTGAGACCTGTTGCCCAAGGGCTCTTGCAAGCAGAGGAAGGATATCAATGAAAGCCATGCAGGCTTCTTGGGACAGTTCCTCGCTGCCCAGGATCTTCTTCAGCAGTGGCTGTTTGATGGGCTCACGGGTGTAACACCACAGCTTGTCCTTTCCACGGCTCTTGGTGATCATGACCCTGCTGAGGGTGTGCTTGGGAGGTGGCCTGGTGGTAAATGCAAAGCAGGAGGTGGAGACATTACAGGGATAAAAGGGACAGCTTGTGGCCAATGTTTCACCTAGGAAGGTTGCTTGCAGCACCCTGCTAATGAACTCTTACACCAAACTGGACTTCAGAATTTAGCAAGTATCCAGCTCCAGTTCTGCCCAAAGATAACAATTTGTACTCTCCTAAGGCTCAGAAAAGGCCCTTAAGGACCTTACTCAAGTACTGACTCCAAAACAATCTACCCTATCCCAAAATGCTTCTAACCACAATAAGAAGGATGATGGCAATGAATGGCCAGGGCAGCCACACTGAAAGGGTATTACCTAGCAGTACAAGCCTACCAGGAGAAAAAATCCCAAAGGATCTGATCTGCCTGTTTGGATTGCCAGCCCATCCAAACAGGAGTGGCAGTTTTGGTCAGCTGCATTCAGCAGTGGTGCACATTTAAATCTTTGGAGCTGAGATGAAAATATCTGCACCTAATTCAAGTGCTGGCTATACAGTCTAAGCACATCCTTCCATATAATATTGAATTTCACACTGTTACACCTTCACTGAGAAGAAATCCTTCATAAAACATTATCTGTGGAAAAACATGGCTCAAATGCCATGACCTAAACTGGAGGTTGCAGTTGTACAAAGTCACACAATGGCGTATTGAGAGTCCTTTCCAGTAGCAAAAACTTTTCTGATTCACAAGCTACTTGCAGACGGGTATCTGTAATTTTTGAGGATGGTTTAAAAAAATCACCTAAAATAATCATAGGAAAATTCCTCCAAGGTGTATGGCTTTACTTTCTCTTCACTGTCTGAAAGTGCCATCTGAGAGGTTCTGATAACATCTTGTCGCTGGTCAGGGGTCATTGTGACCAGTGCCTGTGGGATGAAAAGTTCTCTGTTACCTGGTATCTTTGATATAGAACATATCTGATGTATTCAGAGAGAGGAAGCAGATACAAACCAAAAATAACTGAGTGAATAAGAATAATCCATCAATCCCAGTTAACAGTCAGTAAGAACTGTGCAATTGTCATTTCTCTGTGCTATTCTCAGCCACTAACGCAAGGAATGTTTTCATAGTGTGGATCTTTTCCTAATGAAGACAATGTGCTTTGGATCCTACAGCTCCACACATGAATGTAGCAGTTCCCTCCAACCCCAAATACACCTTTAAGTAACCAGGCCATCTGGAAGGATTTAGCATGATACATAGATATTCCAAGTCACAAGTTTATGGTGTTCCAAGTGCAAAGATCAGAAGAAAGGCCGAGATCACTTTTCCTTGGACAGCTTGTCCCCTCTCTCCCCCACTTTGGTTTCTGCCTTATGTTCAGGGATACTTTGGCCAGATCTAAGCACTTCAGGAAGGCTTTGACCTCACTGAGCATTGTACCAAGCTATGTCACTCTGTGAGACAGCTTACCACAATCTCCAGTGGAGGCATGGTGACTGTAGGCAAGACGTAGACAGAGTCGGTTGGGAAATCCCCTCTCTGCTTGGTCCGTTCATTGAGCCCATTAGCCCACCCTGAGTTCATCACTTGTTCTCCTGTGTCCTGGTCCAGAACTATGAGGTCTCCTTTGAGGAAGCTGAGGAACCCAGATTCTTCTCCCACTGCAACAAAAACAGTCATTGGTTTGAATTTTTTTTTCCAGATTCCTCAGGAATATTAAATCTATCTGTATGTTTACCACTGAGCTGGGCTATTTACTTACCAGGGTTTGGGTTGTCTTGGAGTGTAACCACATACTTGGATCGTTTCCTTAGTCCTTCAAGGAAGGTCACCACCAGGTCCCGGATATCCTCTGCATTGTTGGAGGTGAAAGTGTATTCATCGCCTTTAATAGTAGCCAAGGTGAAACTCTGTCCTTGCAGCTTTCCTCCTCTGGGATATATTTTTATAGGAGACATACACATGAAACATAATGACATCAAGATGCAAAGCCTGGAAAAAGACTGGTTTATGGTGAGATTGCCAGCTAAGTCTGTTCCTCCTTACCTGCTACTTGACACAGCAGTGATCTCTGGGAAAGAGAGCTCTAAGAGGACCTGCTCCTGTTCATCCACAAAGTACACTCCTGTCCAGTTGACAGCTACAATCACATCGTTTTTAGGCAGGCTTGGCCCTGCATTGAAGACAAGGCATACAATCAGTTCATGAAGGGTCTTAGGATACAGAAAATGTATGCCTTGCAAAGGAGGATGCAATGATAAAAAAAAGGTAAATTTGTTTCTTTTGGTTTTTTTGTGGTTTTTTTTTTTTTTTTCTGTTTTTTTTTTTTCTTTTCTTTTTAGGAAGAGAGATAGTGGCAGGGTCATTGCTAATCAGGATGCACCAAAAAATAAAATATCCAAAAAAGACTAGCTTGATCCCCCAATTTTTGTTTGTGGAATCCCTCTCTCTCTTTCATTTTGCTTTAGAGAGTTGTGGGTTCTGGGGATGTGCTTTACTGACTCACCTGAGAACTTGAAGGCTTCATAAAACCGAGAAAACAGCAAAGGCCACTTGAAACGTGCAAAATCCACTACCTCTTCCTTGACCTTTTTCGGGTCTGCTCTCTTCTGAGTATAAATTCCCTACAGAAAAAGCAAACCACGACCAACATGAAGCAAAACCACACTTACATTCAGGAGGAGAGCAAACAAAATCAATCCATGTAACCTGAAGATCTTTAGAACTAATATTCAAGGAGGTCTCAATGTGGCTAAGTGCCAAACAAAATACTACAGGAACAAGTGATAGTTTGGGCAAAGTCTGGCCTTTGGTTCCCACTTTAGGGAATAATTTTAAGAAGGCTGGGCAAGCATCTGGGTGAGATTTGTCTTAGCTGACTTTGGGTGTCCCTAAGGTAGGTGTCCTTTTGGCTTGATAGACTTTTAGCTGGAAACAGACACTCAACAGCCCTTGAGCACCTTTTTAGGACATCCTCAGATACTGACACTTCTATACAAAACCAACAGGCCAATGGAGGATGTGCAAGATCCAAGTTAATTGCATCCCTGTGTCTCCACTGACAGTTAAGGTGATCTGAGACTGATAACACACATGGAGGTGTTTCCATTTTAGGGATCTTAATCTGAAGATGGCTCCTGCTGTTAAATGAATGCCAATTATCACACCAGCATGAGCAACCCTATGAGTGGTCATGAGTTACGGGTGGCGTTGCTGTGTGAGAGTGTCACAAATGTTCTAATTGTAGTCAGGGAGGTTTTATACAATGCCTGGCACAATAAGGTCCCAGCACTGCTTGGAGACATGAACCACCACTGTAACACAACCAGAAACACCACAGTCCTGTGTAATGGGAATGTCAGCCCAGAGATGGCATTTTTTTTCTTCCAGTGAATCTTTACAGGTTGCCTATTTCTGCCAGGTCTTGCCTCAAAACCAGTAGCAAAGCTGAATATAGCTAGTACAAACTCTGCCCTTTAGCTTCAGGCCAGACTAAGAGCTGAGCTATAATGTCTGACATATGTATAAAAGGCACATGAAGCTACTGAAGTATGCCGTGGTGCTCAATTGTCCCCACCTTTTTATGTGCAGCAATAATGAGCTGAGCCCATTTTTCTACTGTTTTTGATGCTGTGATCTCTCTGTCCGGGATGTAGGATGGAATTAGATTTAGCAGCCTTTCCAGTACCATCTCTGACCCGTAGTCCACGTAGTACTGCTGGGAAGCCAGTTCTGCCAGATCTTCCTCCTGTGGGAGCCAAACAAGCCAAGTTAATGTTCTCACTGGGTCTTCTCAACATCCCTCCTCCACCACTCAAGCAGTTCTTTGTGGCAGCTGGATGCACTGCTGCTCCAGAATGGTGTGGAGATGCTTCCTTTCAACAGAACTTCAGCAGGGCTTTTTGCCCATCTAAAGTCCAGGAGACTGACCCCTAAAGGTTATGATTAAGCCTTTACACATTCAGTGACTAGCACCACTCAACCCTGTACTGTGTGGGAACATGCTTGCCCCAGTCTTTCCTTGCAGATCAGTCTGTTTCAAATGCCTGCAGCCAGCAGTGGGTGATTTTGCTACAGTAAACAGAGCTTAATGATTGAAAACTACATGTATCCATCACTTCCCACATTTGGGAAGCCCAGCCACTGAAGCATCTGTGCATAATGCAGAACTGTAAAACGTCTTTTGGTGCAGCTACATTTCAAGCATTGTGGGGTGAAATAATAGAGCTGCTGAAATGATAATAGCACAAGGAGACAAGAAGGTAGGGGAGAAAGGGCAGGACTTCTGATAAAAGAGCTGCAGGTAATGCAATACAGAGGTAAAAAGTTGATTTAGTTCCCAAGGTGACTGGACTCTACCAGACTACAGAAGAATGATCAGGTGATTGGGAAGAGAGATGTCTTCAATTTGACACCTGGATGATTTTAAATACGAGTAAAAAAACCCCAAAACCAACGAACAAACCAACCAAAAAAATCCCCAAAATATGCTGGACATTTTCAGAGAATTTTATGTTTCCTGAGATGCTAATTTCAGTGACACTGGAATAATTCTGTAAGCTCCCAGAACTTATACCATAGTGTTTATGCTGCCAATGTCCCTTCACTCCATGGCAGAATTACTGGTCTGGGTATCCTGAAAAGCATCACTCATGTCTAAGACTCCGCAGAATTCACCAAATAGGGTTCTGCTGTGTATTCCTGATCTGGTGATCTGGTTACAGACTACCTGTGTCCCTCCAAGCAGAGGCTGATGGATGAAGTGGCTGTTCACTTTCCCATCCAAAATTCACCAGGAGAGAGCGCTCATGCAGCACATGGCAGCAGCGGCCAGGCCCAGTCAAAAGGATCTGATTGTTGTAGCTACTCTTTTCTAAATGAATACCATAAACCCCATGCTAATAGGTGTCCAGGGAAGAATATTTATCATCCCCTTTGTTAGAACCTATTTCACCATCTTGAAGACTTCTTTTTGGACCAGACCAGTAGTTGCTGAGGTCACATACCTTGTCACACCGGTACTCCCCAAACTTCACCCCTCGCACGATCTGTTGGTAAATGAGATTGGTGGCCACGTTGTCCTCACTCGGGTTGTGCCAAGGAGTGAAGATCTCCTTCCTGAAGAAGAGCCGCCATGGCGCGTTGCGCTCCTGTGCTCCCTGTTCTTTGGCATACTGCTCACACTGAGACACAGCATCCATCACGTGGTCATTGCCACTCCCCAACGAGGACACCTAGTCAGGGCAGAGGGAATTGTGGCATTCACCTCTCTAAATGCTGATCTTTCTGGGTAGAGAGATCTATTTTCGAGTCACTCATCTAGACCTCCCTTATGATCAAAATAAAGCAATGTATCTATGTCTATTAGCCAGCAAAGATTGAACAGGTCTACAGCATAGCTGGGTGAGCCACTCCATTTTGAGCTCCAGTTTCCCATCCAGACTGAAAGGAGAGCATCAGCATGAATTAGCAAAGCCAGTGGTCCCATTATAAAGCATTGTTGATTTATACTGGGCTTTGAAACACGCTGTTTCAAAGTCATAGGCTTGGATCCAACCATGCTAAGCATCAGACAAGCCCAGAATAAAAAAGCCCGTTCTTTTACAGAAATTTATCACCTTTGTCTTTTCACTGGGGTCTGGCATGAAGCCCTAAAGCACTATATGCCCTCAGACTTAACATCCCTGGATGAATGTCTCCTCATAAAAGGCAAAGAAGATGGACTATGAACCATTTTCTTCTCCACTTGCAGGCAGAGGAGACCACATCTGGAGGTGAGAATATACTTCATCCTTTTATACAGCAGCTGTAGGTTTTTGGTCCAACCCAGTGGTCAGAGCAACCCATCTTTGAACAGGTAGCTTTACGTATTTTCCTGCTAAATTCAGAATAGGTCCAAGAACGGAGATTTTCCTACAACCCTGCTCCAGAGTTTGACTATTGTGAAAGTCATGCTGTGTAAAAACACTCCGTCTGAAAGTTATGTGACAGCAAGCAGAACCTCCCTCTTCTTTCACAGAGCTATTCAGGAACAGAATTTAAGATATACCTTGTCAAAAAGTGCAATGTAAAGCGAAAAGCCAAATCGATCCTTCAGGCTGATTTTGTCGGCCAAAGAATTACAGAGCTCTTTAGCAGTTGTTGCAGAGTCGGTCAGCAGTGTTTTTGTTGTCCCATCCATAAACGTGACAGGCAGCATGATCGGTTTCTTGGACTTGGTTGCCTAATGGATAAAAGCCAAACTTTATAAAGTTACGCGTATTTCAATACTATTTACCTATATACTCTTCCATCCCACTCTGATAACCATTTACTAATTCCTGATCCCAATGACTGGCTGCTCTTCAATACTATCATAAAATGTTTATCAAAAGGATAATGTATGGTGAACCACTTGAAAGTCACAGATATTTTATTTAGTGCATTCAGTTGTCAAGGTGCCTGGTCCAGTAAATACAGGCATACCTGGGAATGCTCATGGACACTGGAGCACAGCTGTATATGCTAGTAAGCCAGCACAGAAAAAAAGCAATTTTTGCACAAACCACCTATTCCAGCTATGATTATCCCCAAGCAAGTCCCAGGGACCATTCTCAGGAGGCAGTTTGCCTGCAGCCACCTTCCTGTAGAAGACAGATTCCTAGAATATGTGGGGGCTTGCTCTGTGCCAGCTGGCTTCAAGGAACAACAGCACTCTCATTCACGTTTAATTTAAAAGTACTGAGGCAGCCAAAGAGATTGATCTGAAGATACATACTCTGGAGCAACATACTCTGGAGAAAAGTCAGGATGCACAGGGAAACGAAAAATCTTGGAATTACCTGAAAATTCCTGACAGAATTAGGCATTTTGTCACCCCCCATTCTGTCCTGCCAGCAATGCCATTCCTGTGACAGTGGAAGGATTAAATCCTGAGCCCTAGCTGCTTGGGGAGGAGATGGAGGGACTCCTACCTGCAGCTCCAGCCAGCTGGGTGGCTGTGTCCTTGTCCCATTGGCAAATGTCCGCCTCAGCCTCTCTTCACAATAGGGAGCATAACCTGGGGGGCCTCCATTGATAAAGTTCCTTAAATACTGTTGGCAGCAAGGAAGACATTGGTTAGACCTTTGGCTCTAGAGGCCAAGCACTTGCAAAGGTTAAAAAGAAATGTTTTATAGGAGAAAAGCCCTCTGGGACTAACAACAGTGATACCACTCAGGTTAGATGTTTGTACATCACATCACAGGAAGCTGAGAGAGAGTAGGACAGTCTGCACCAGTGCCTTGGTCTGCTGTGCATTTCTGGCCTCAGAGGAGATAAGATACCAGGCTACACGGACCTTTGATTGAAGCCAGTGCAGCAGTTTTTCTGTTCCTGCTATCACTGCCACTGATTTTAAAGATGTATTATGA
Organism: Dendrocincla tyrannina; assembly: GCA_035047865.1. NCBI lineage: Eukaryota > Metazoa > Chordata > Aves > Passeriformes > Dendrocolaptidae > Dendrocincla > Dendrocincla tyrannina. The sequence continues at coordinate 30,180,722 of JAWWMP010000001.1, read as the reverse complement.
AATACTATTGAGTGTCGGCCAAAAATATGTGAGTGAATGAAAAAGGTGAGTAAATAATGATCTAGCGCAATTCTAAGTGAATGCCACTCAGAACACATAGCTGCCAGCACAAAAGATCTTTCAGTGACATTAAACAGGTATTTCTTTAGTCAGATTTTAAATTGCATTTTGGAAGATGCTAAACCAGAACTTGAGGCACTTTGCCATATGTTAAAAATACAACCGCATTACTGTAAATTAAAACCAGTGACTTCTAAAGGATGAAAAATAATATTCTTACAAATATTACATAAACATCTTGGCCAAAATGTTAGCTAAGACTAATAGTTCTGTAAATCAAATTCCTCTAAGAGACTTTATAAAGATTTCTCTGAACAGTAACACATAGCTGTTCCTTCCAAGACACAGATGGCTTTATAACACTGTCAGCCATAAATAACATAGCCAGAGAGACAGGCATCTCTGTCAATTGTAACTTATAGAGACACTATGAAATATCTAGGTAATACAGCCAGGTTACATGGATGAGAGCTGCTCCAAATGACTGCAAGCAGTGAATGCAATGTAAAAGTGTAGTTTCAATTATGCTATTGCTAATAATGAACTATGTAATTACATATTTTTTGTTTTTCTACCTCCTTGTGACTGAGCCTTCCCACTTAAGCCCATTGTTAGCTGAAAGAACAGTGCAAAGAACAGGAGTGCTAATATGTCTTGACCCAAGCTCAAGATATGATGAAAGGCGTATAATGGGATCCAAAGCATAACTTGCATATTTAGGAGCTGGAATATTTGAAGACGGCCTCATTATCAGTTAAATCCTTCTTAAAATGTTCAGTTCTGACTGACACTTTTGAATGACAGAATCACAGAAAGGAAGGGATGCCATCCAGAAGGACCTGGACAGAACTGGGTCTTTGTGAACCTTCTGAAGTTCAATATGGCCAAATGCAAGGTCCTGCACATGGGTTGGGGCAATCCCAGAGACAAATACAGGCTGAATGAAGAATGGATGGAGAACAACTCTGAGGAGAAGAACTTAGAATTGTTGTTGGACATTGCCTCGGCAATGTGTGTTTGCAGCCCAGAAGGCCAGTGTGCAGGGCTGCATCAGAAGCAGCGTGACCAGCAGGTCAAGGGAGTGGATTCTGCCCCTCTGCTCTGCCCTCATGTGACCTCACCTGGAATATTGTGTCCAGCTCTGGGGGCCCCACCACAAGAAAGACATATCCCTGATGCAGCAAGTCCAGAGAAGGCCACAAAGATGGTCAGAGGGCTGGAGCACCTCTGCTATGAAGACAGGCTGAGAGAGTTGGGGCTGTCCAGCCTAGAGAAGATAAGGGTCCAGGAAGACCTTAGAGCACCTTCCAATACCTAAAGGGGCTGGAGATAAAGGGGCTTGGAGATGAGAGAGTTGGAGAAGGATTTTTGACAAGAGCATGGAGTGATAGGACACAGAGGAGTTGCTTTAACCTGCACTGGAAAAGGTTGCCCACAAAAGCTGTGGGTCCCTTAACCCTGGAAATCTTCAAGGCCAGGCTGAATGGGACTCTGAGCAACCTGCTATAGAGGAAGGTGTCCTTGCCTATGGCAGGTGGGTTGAACTAAATGACCTATAAAGACCCCTTCAAACCCAAAATCATTCTGTGATTCTATGAGTCTGAGTCTCCAGAACTACTCATAAATTATTTCTGAAAAGTGCTTCCCTAGCCTAAAGTAATCTTTCGCTATGAAAGATTTAAACCCACACAACTTCCTGTGCCATACTTTCTCAGATCTCATTTCTACATATTATTAAATTTTCTGCCACTTTGCCAGTGATTTATTTGCTTTATTAGATTTCATACTGGCAAGGCCTAGGGAATGAAGGAGAGATTTCTGTTCTTGGCTTCAGCTCTTTCAGTGCTGACGACCCAGTGATACCTATGGAAATAAATGGAATATTTTTATTTCCAGTCAGGCACTGGAACAAGCTGCCCAGGGAAGTGGTGGAATCACCATCCCTGAAAGTGATCAAAACCCATGTAGATATAGCACTTGTGGACATGCTTTAGTGGCAGTCTTGGCAATGGTTGGACTTGATGATCTTAGAGGTCTTTTCCAACCTTAACAATTCAATGACTCTATAACTTATTTGGAAAGCAAACTGTTCAAATCTGGGCAATATATTTTTGCCCAGAAAAAAACCCCAAGAGAATCCTTAAGAGCAACCTGATTTTCAAAAGTGTCAGCTGCCTAGCATCCCCCACTGACTTCAGTCCCACTGATCCACAGTGCTGCTGAAGAGAAGATTACATGTCATCTCATGTGGCTGTTCAGAATTGGACGTTTTCAATCTGACACATTGGTAGGGCACGCGTATCATGCAGACAGCACCTACGTAAATGCGCTTCCAGGCAAATTAAATCCTTACCTTTTTCAGTGCAATTTTTAAAATATCAGTTTATATTTATAATTAGCTGTGTAGTTCTATTTCTTGCCAATTGCTGGAGGTCATTCTGTCAAAGCCAGTAGATTCTTGAATAAATGCACAGACCTTTGCATATGATAAACAGGGGAGAAATGTGGGCTATTCTGGTTGTGCAAATTCCACTTGCAACCTCCCAAAATGAACTTTCCTGCCAGAAGTCACTTAATAACATCTTCACACATCTACAGTGCTGGAGGCACCATCTAAACTGGTTTTCTACATTCCCTTTAGAATCACAGGAAAGAGAGGGCCAGTTCTCAGGAGCGACCCATCTGATTCACATTAGATATGGAACTTGGGATCACACACACTTTTGTCAGGAACTTTGTCATCTTCATTTCTGGCAAAGATGAAGACTGAGATTCCCTCTACTGTGAAATCCAAGACTAAAACTGGTCCCATGGATGGAAAAGAAAATGTATTGGCAGGCAATTCGTGAGACAAATATCTAAATGCTACCTTCACAAACTTCTCAGAAGGAGCAAAACATCCCACGCAGAGGGACATCAAGATCCATCCTCTGGCGTGACTGCTTTTCGATGGGTTCTGGGTCAGCTGCTTGCAGATTTGACAATAGATTTCATCCCTGCAACAGGAATAAAAAAAAATTAATTAAAAGCTAAAATTAAACATTAAAAATATTAGAGGACTTATTTAATTTTTCTTATTAATTAACAGTAATTTAAAAAACCCTTTTAAAAAAACCACATTAAAAGTTGTTGGGTCACAGTCAGAGAGAGAGAGAGACCCTGTCTGCATGTGATTGACAGTTAAAAGTTCATTTTAGCATCGCAAGGATATTAATTTAAGTGCTCTAATGACGGTCACCTTGACCACTGCAACATCCCTAAAATGCCATCCATCACCAGTCTTGTAACATTCTCTGAGTTTTCCCCATGTTTCAACTAAGATTCCCACAGTTGACTGACATTGCTTAGGGAAGGAGAGAAATAAAAGGGAGTCTCAAGATTCAGGGAAGCTCAGTGCCCCCTCTGGATGATGGAGTCTATTCTGGCTTCTTACAAAGATTTCCCAGTACTGCCAAGAGAGTCTCCTAATATAACCTTCATAAACGGCCATCAGCTGGGAGTCTTTGCTGGCTGTTTCTCAGGACACGTGAATTTGCCTTTTTTTGGGAACTATCAACTCCAGTGGAGATCAAGGTTTGTCCAGCTCTTATGTACAAATAGGCACATACGCTGACAGGTATTTCAATTTGGGATTGAAAGTCCACTTTTGACTTTATCTCAGTTCTCTACATGCAAAATGAGGGATAACAGTACTTCCTCATCTACACTGGAGACTACAAAAGTGTTAAGAAACATGTTACACCGACAAAACCCATGAGAAAGCCCATGGGACACTACCAGGTCTGTCTGGAAAGACTTCGTAGAGAAATGTAATGCTAAGGATGCCATGGTGATCTGGGAGGATAAAATGAAAATGAGAGAAAGTGATCATCAGATGAAGATGCTCACATTGCTCCTGGAGTAAGCAGACAAGTGTTAGGGAAAAGAGTGAGACTGCATAGACAAGGACTATATTATAACACACACACACAAATGGGCTAAACCAAAGATGTGCAGTTCACCTTAATTTGGCACTTTCCGATTTTTGAATAATTAATTTAGCAAGCGAAATGACTTTTCGTTAGCCTACCATCAAAAATTTTCACACTGACAAAAGAGACCTAAATGGCGAACTGGAAAACAAAGAGTAGTAAGGAACAAGAGTGAGCATTAAAAAACAATCCAGTAGCCATTGGGACTTCCAGAACTGTTTGATTCTCTCTGCATGGTCTTTCCATCAGGCCTGATATGGACAGTAAGGAAGATGATCCAGCCCAGCCTGCATTATACAACACAACCATAAAATTATGAAATGAGACTTCTCAAAGCTGCACATATGATCAAAATTGTTTGAATATTGCAAGACAAGCTCAAGAAAGAAGGAATGAAAAGAATGGCATGTTCATGCCTGTGTCTGAATTTCTAACCTTAAGGCTGGCCTGAGGATGCCATTACCAATAATGAAATGGAGCTTCTCCAGATTGGAGGTGGGTCGGTCTTCGAGCATGCTATTACCCTGGAGCGTAGATTCACCATCGTGAAGTCTCTTTGTCACCTGTCAACCAGACACATTGCTCTCTTTCAGTACAGCCAGTGACTATGTCTCCCCTCACTCCCACCCCAAGTGTGTGGTGCTCCCCCACCAGCCAGGAGGGGGTCTCAGAAGTTCTTCAGTCTACGACTTTAGCTGCAGTGGGAGGGGTTGACTGTGTTGGCTTTAATCATGTATGGGGAAAGTTAAAAATGGTCCTGTCTAGTCACACTTCCACCTGCTTGTTCTTTTCCTGGGATTTCTACAATGGCACCCTTGCATCCCAGCTCTGAGCTGGTCCTGCAGGTGGGAGAGGGCCACCAAGGATCTTTGGAATAAACCCATCTTATTGCCAGGGAAGACGTGCCCCTTTAACTTCCTAATATTAAAATAATCAATAAAACAGTGACAAAATGGACCCATTCCCCATGCTAATGATGCAGCTGAAAATGCATAAGCACGGTGCCGTTTGTGAAAACAGGGATGGCATTCATCTGCCTGAGAGCTCTCTGTCTCAGGCAGTCAACTCAGCCTCCATTTAGAGTCACTAGAGAAAGACAAACATTTCTAGGGGTTGTGACTCTACAGCACGACTATCTCAAGCAATCTTCATGCTCTGGAGAAGCTAAAGCCAGGTGAGATAATGTCTGCTCTGGAAACAGACAGTCTTTGCACTGTTCTCATCACCCCCACCCAAAAGACATATTGTTCCTCACTCTTTTGAGATGGCACTTTTCAAAAGCTCTCAGCTTGGGGTAACTGCTCCCATAGGGAGTTTTGTCCCTGGCACTGGAGCAGAGCAGGGGATGGGTGAGTGCAGTTGGAGACCCCACCTCTGCTACCTATGCCACAGTGGAGGGCAGGAAGCTAATAGCAGGGATAACATTCAGACCATCACAGAGTGGTGAGAGGTATCAGCAGCTGGATGGAGGGCTGTGAAAGAGGGGAGGGAACGTGGTGGATGGATGGAGAACGGGAGCCGAGGGGAGGCCGGCGCGAGGTGCAGAATGACTCAAGGAGACACGGGAAGCCAACCTTTCCCCTTAAACACTCCTTAAATCTTTCAGGCAGAGAGACAGGTAGCGCCAAACCCAGAGGAGGGCTGGTTCTATGTTGTCTAGGGAAAAGCAGAAGAGAGTCAGAGAGGGCTGCAGACAATCCAACGGCACTTGTGCTGCCAGGCGGCCAAGCGTCTCCTCTCACCTCCTCTGTCAGTTTGGATTTCTTCTTGAGGGTTAAGGAGACTAGTTTGTGCCGCACACTGTTCTTCTTGTGCCCATCAATGTGAGTACTCTGCAAAACAAGAGGGATGGTGAGACACAGAACCCTGCCAAGTGCCCTTCCTGCCTCCCCTAGGCTCCTGCAAAAGACCATTAATCCTGGGCAGAGAGTGAGATATTTCAGAGGCTAGTGGGACCCAGAAGCTTGCACCCATGTTCCTGTGCCCCTTGATAACCCAAATGTGGCTCTGAACTTTGTAGATACTCTCTAAAGTATGACCATCCCTCAAATCAGGATTATATATTGGGGACATCTGACAAAAGTTGTGTTGAACACATGGCTGTCCTATCCTAGTCAACCCAGGTCCACCCAGCTCTGCTTATGACAGTGCAAATGAGATGAGCAAGACCACTCTCTGAGACAAGCCATTTGCACAGCAGGTTTGTAGGTGGAAGCCATCTAGGCAGAAATTCATGGACAGGTAGTTACCCACAATGGTTTCATAACTTTTGACCAGCCCTGTACTCTATCAGATTTCCCAGAAGAATAAATTTTATGTGGGAAAGCCCTGGGCACTGACAACATATCATCAAGTTACTGTTGGATTTCTACTTTTATACCAAACTATTTGACCCAGTTAGCTCCTCCCCATTTCAAACAGCTTTGAAGGGACTGTGATTTCACACCCGACCAACACGTTGAGTCCTGCAGCTCTGATGGTTTATATCTGTTATAAATACAAGCTGGTACTGAAAACCTGAAGTTGCATATCATTTCACTCAGGGTCAGCTTAGTCATTTCTTTGCACTCTGCAGAGATGATGGAACCATAGAGAAAAAGGACAGCTTACATTTTTCTTCTCTTCTGTACTATCTGATGTCTCAGTTGGCCAAAATAGGCTTTTTTTTGTAATAAACAAGCAAGAAATCATCGATGGATAGGAGTGAAATTGTGATTCTTGGTGTATATTTTTACAGAATTACAAACTGGATGAGGTTACCCTCCTCAGGTAATTCACTGAAAGTGTTGAATGGTCTCATCATTTCTAAAAACTAGGAGATTTGTTAATTTACCTCTGCAAATGCTGCAGAGGTTTGTCAGAAAACTTCTTGTAAATTAAACAGTGACATCCAGAAAATGCCAATAGCAGATAATATCTTGTCCTATTGAATAAAGCAATTGCTAAAGATGAAAGCACATCACTGATATGGATGTTGATTTTCCAGAAAAATGTCCTATCTGGGAAGGACACTAAGATGAAGTCCTCCAGTGACATCCTAGAATGCAATCAGGATGCAATAGGGATTTTTTTATTTTTTTTTTTTAATTTCCACAGTTTAATCTCTTGGTAACTTATAACTTCCTGCTCCAAGATTAAGGGCACATTTTTAATTTAGTCTCTTCTGACTCAGGGCGGATCAAAAAGAAATCCCCAAATGAGAGACCGATGACATGGGACATTGCATTCCCTCTGTGTATTTTAGCGCTGCAGGGTGGAGAAGAGAGATCAAAGCCCCATGAGAGATATCAGGGCACTTCCTTCACTTTATTGCTGGAGGACATTCAGTTATCCCTGTGAAGAAGGGACAGGATTAACGGCTGACACATGGGCAATTCACCCTTTGTAGCGTAAGTGCAAATAAAATCGACAAGCTGATTGTCTACAGTAAACCCCACAAGCTGTTTCTTTCCAACACCTGTCATTATCCAACACCTAACAGCAACTCTTCAACAGCTACAGCAATTACCTCTCCTTCTCCCTGCAGAGCTTGTAGTTCTTTCTTATAGGTCTTCTTGCCAAGAGTCTCATAGATTTTTGTCATAACTGGTATCTTCTCCCCACCATCACTCATGGCTGTGTGATATTTTGGCTCAGGGAGGTCTCCCATGAAACGGAGGATAGTGATCCATACAGCAAGTGCTGCCTATTTGAAAGGAAAGTTACACTCCATTACACACCAGAGCAGCAGAAGGGGTGATCAAAGCCACGCTGAATCCATCAATATCACCACTGTGGTCTCTCTCTACACCTGCAGGAGATCAAACACTTCCCTGTATGACAGGTGACAGTTCTGCCCGCAGCATACACTCCCTCTGTGCATACTGGGCAGGCTGGTGGCTGGGAGCACACATTCAGGCTCTGTGTTTGCGCCATCGTGAGTGTATTTGTGTACCCTACAAGGGCTTTGCTTCTTGGTAGGAGATGCCAACCTTATTGAGGGGCAGTGACTGGCAGCTCCTAACCCACTGCAGAGGAGAAGGAGAACCATTGTGAAGGCAAGTTCATGGTCAATGCAATGTGATTATAGCCATGCGGGTTCAATCCATTTCTGCTCTTGTACTGCTGGCTATGGGATGAGCAGTTCTTCTCTTCTAGCTCTGCACTGGTGTGCATTACAAGGTAAGAAGTAAGTTTTCCAGCTCCTCAGAAGGTTTAGAAGTGATACTCACAGGACAATTTTTATCACCCATGTCCTGAGCCCAGAGCACTTCATTGATGGTCTTAACACAAATATCAAGTTATGGAGATGGACACAGCCCTCTAATGCTGCATCCCTCTAATGCTTTCTCTCTTACCAGCACTAAAAGCGTGCTGGATGACACATGTGCAGCACACTAGTGTATCCCAAAGAGAAGCTGGTGGTACCCTGTGGCTGAAGGGTTCCCCTGGCTTGCTCCAACCCACCCGGCCCTGCTCAAGATTTTTCATCCCCTGCCTCACCAACTGGTCTCCTTCATCTTCATGGTACAAGAGAGGCTGCTTGAGAGGTCGGCGGATGTACGTGTGTGTCGTTGTGCCCTGGAAATATGTGGCAGCAAACTTGGCAAATTTGTACTCTGAGAGATCTTCTTCCTCTTCCTCAGGGAGAGGCAATGCTGCATCCAGGTCCTCTTCCTCTAGCTCCTTCTGGGCTTGCTCAAGATCCTGTTGGGAAGGACACGTCAGACGTTCAGAATGGCCTTGGATATTGAACTACACTTTCCCTTTGGGCCTGACTTTTCTGCCAGTCTGATTTCCATCCCAAAAGGAAAAGTCAGCCAGAGGGAAAATATGGAATATAGCTCTGGAGGCCATTTAAAGCCCAAGCTCTGAAGGACATGCCTGTGCCCAGGAATGTCCCCAGAGCAGAAGAAGCAAGAAGCATGGCCCACTCATAGCATGCAAAAAGGGTGTCCAAGAGCTAAATACTGTGAGCTGTGATGAACCTCAAAGGAAAAGATCTCAAAGGCCACAGGTCCTCAGTGATCTTATAGTGATATCGCTGTCCTTCATTCAGGAGCCCCAGAGAAAGCCAGCATGCTGCCTGCCCATCCCCAGCTCCCTCTGGGGCCACACAGAAAAGCCTGGCCTTGAAGGAAGCTTTCAGAGACCCACTTCTGTAATGTTGTAGTCTTCCCTGTCTCATTAATGTTTTGCTAAAGCCTTCCATGTGATAGCCAGGCTCATGTATGTCTTCAGTACCTCGAAGCCATTGGGTGCTTGTCCTTCCTGGCCAGGGAGGGAGGACGTTGTCCCCAGGAATCCAAACATTTTGTCCACCATTTCTGAGTCATTCACTGGCTCATTGCGAGCTTTCTCCATTTTTTCTAAGAGCTCTTTCTTCCGACGTGCTTCCTCCTTCTCTTTTACTTCTCTCTCTGCATCTTCCCGTGCCAGCTGAGCCAGGCGTACCTGCGAAAGGACAAGTGCAATGACTGAACTGTTCCTTCCAAAGAGCTGGAACTAAATTCTGCAGGGCCCGGTTTTAGAAAGGCAGACTGCCCAGTGCTTAGGGCACTATATCAGCATCAAGACTTGGAGCAAATCAGTGACATGTCCATGTCCCAATCTCCTAACTGCAGAAGGACAAAGCAATAGCATTTCCCCCTTCCTCAGTGCCTGTTTAGATGTTGGTCCATGCACAGAAACTCACTGACTGTATTTTTTTCTTTTACACAACAACCCTGCATGTGCCCACACACACAGAGTGTCCCAGTTCCCCCTTCAGCCTTTATACAAAGCAAGGGAATAACTATAATCTCTAGCATTCCTGTGCAGCAGATCAGAAATTCTGGAGCAGCTTCAAACTAGTTAGAGCACAGAGTACTCTGGAGAATTAAATACAAACTGCTCAAGCAGGGCAGAAATCCCTTAGATATTTTTGTCATTGCCCCTCAAAGCAACAAAACCAGTCCCTGGAAAATGGACAGAACCCCAGAATGAGATCAGTCCTGATGTACTTGGTGTTTCTTTTCTGCTTCCTCTTTGGCTTTCTTGGCACTCATCTCCTTACGGAGTCGTTCCTCTTCTGCCAGCCGAAGTTTCTCCGCTTCCAGGCGTCGATGATACTGTGGGAATAAACAGAAGACCCGCCCTGAGTAGGCATCTACTTGTTTTTGAATTATTTTTTTTTCCTCTGAAAACAGATCCCAAGAGCACGTGATGCAGAGGCATGTTTTTCTCCCCTCTCCCCACCTCTGCTTCCCACAACTGGCCTCTCCTCTGTGGTACTTACTTCCCCCCGGAGGCGCTTATACAGCCTTCGGGCAATCATGCCCCGGGCGTACGCCTGGACGGTGAGGACAGCCCAGAGGCGGTGGCGGAAAGCCCTACGGACCAAGTAGCCCCGGCACCGTGCCTGAAACTCGATGATCCGCCGGCGAGCCATATGGTACTGCTTATGAAGCTTGCGGGATCGGTAGAGGGCCTGCAGTCTCAGGAAGCCAATCCGCATCTGCAAAAGGAAGCAGGATGAAGCCACCCCACCACCCAGGGGCTCAGTCATCATAAGCAGATTTCCATCACTAATCTCCTTCTTGCACGGCTGTAAACAGGAGCTACTGAAATCAGTCCCCATCAGAACAAACATTTGGGAGGTTCTCCAAGAGGCTGGAGAAATGAAACCCTCCGGCTGTTGCATTGATTCAAAGTCCAGGAAGGACAGAGACAGTTTCTTCCCCACTGAGTCCCACCGAGTTTGTGCCCATGGAGGTCCAGCATCTGCAAACCTCCTGCCTGACAGTCAAGGTGCTGTTTCATGGCAGGAGGCAGCATCCTGACCACCACAGAAGTGGCTAATATGGTTGCAGGCTTGGAGGATGATATTGAGATATTTTAGATTCCAACACACTTCCCAAATGACTCACTATTGGGTCAGAACCAGCTGGGACAGGGAGAGAAGAGGACTCTTCTCTGGATTTGGCTTAGGGATAAACCCAAATATGTTCTCACCTAGAAATGGAGTTTGATTTTCAGTCATTTGAAAACTAGGGAAAAACTTTTAAAACCTCAAGTGACCAGTTGGTGCAATGGACATCTAACTCATGGGGAAAAGGACAGCTAGGTGGTGGTCAGGTGCTCTCTTTGATGAGAAGACAAAACAGCAAGAGCAAACTTCCATTTGCTTCAACTGATAAAAGCCAACCTCACCACTTCCTACATTCAGTGGGACATTTTGAACGAGGAAACTCTTATGTATGTCCCAGCTGAAAGAGGTAGGAAGGCAGAGGTGTAGGGAAGCATCCCTGTACTTACAGCACCGTAGTTCTTCCTGCAGTTATGTCCACGCCAGTATCTCTGAATCATCAGGACTGAATTTCTCACTTTCAGGAAATTGGACCTGTAAAGGCATTTTAATCACTTGCCTCTGTGGTTTGGCTGCGAGTTAACATCATCTCCTGGGCCTCATTTCTTAGAGATTTGAACCTGGGAATCCAGGTGGAGTAAACATTGCATTTTGGCTTAAAAAGGTCTCCTTCCCCAGCTCTCCTTTGTTTTCATTAGAACATCTGTAGGGGCTCTATCTGATAGGTCTCTGCAGGCAGATTCTGCCAGGTTATGGGAATGGGAAGCAGGAGATGCTGAGAATGGTTCCCTCCTTCCCCCAGCCCCTGCACTCTCTTCTCACATCTGAAATCTCTTCCATAAGTGTCCTTCCAACTTCAATCTAGCATCTGAGAATGGAATCAGTCTCACCCAAATAATCAAGAACATGCTTCATCAATACCACCCCGCTACCCCGATCTGCTCCTCCAATCCTTCTTAGTCTGATCTGATTCTACCTGTAGACATCTAGGACACAATTGTGTTGAAAGGGCTTGGGCGTCACTCTAAGATTAGTGTGTGAAAGATTGATGAGTTATTTAGTTTGTCCCCTTTCTGCAAAGCACAACTTGAGTCACAGCCATGGCTTGGACAGTCAAAGAGCATAAAGTCCCAAGAACTGCCCCTTCTCCATGGGCGAAGCTTATCCTTGGCTGTGGTTCCCCTTCTTCACCCACAATGAGCTACCTGTCCTCCTCCCATGTCTGGCAACTGGGTTGCAAAGGGAAGAACTCTGAACCCCTTGGGCTGGGGAGAGCAACTTTAGTCACAGTGGATGACCCCGTGGTCCCACCTCAGTCTTGTGGAGATCTCTATAGAATGGAGCCTTACCCTTGCCTTCAGCACGCTCAGAGTCTTGCTACCATGCTATCATAGCAAATACCAGATCCCCTGAAGACAGCACTGACCAGCAGCAGAAGGTTCTATTCTGTCCAGGTTTGAGGTAGACAACAGTTTTCCTCTCCAGGAGCCACTTTCTGGATGAAGTATCCCCCACAGCCCACCTCCCATTTGGCAGTGAGGCTCATACCTACCTGTCTTTATACCCACGGACCACCTTCTGGATTAGAATGACTTTGTCTGTGATGGCCTTGTCTCTCTCAATCTCCAGCAGCATGTCATGGTGGTCCTGTGGGAGGAAGCAACAGAACATCAATGTCCTGAGCTCTCCATCTGCCTGACAAGTGCCAGGAGTGGGGTGGTACAAGACCCTTCTTCAGTGAAGGTGTTCAAAATAAACTTTTGGGTCACTTTATATCCCAAGTGTCACCCCACCTACTCACTAGGGAAGTCCTAGCATTAACCCTAGTGATCTATTGTCTTCATTCCCAAATGAATGAGGGCATCCAGAAGCTGCAAATGCAATACTTCACAGAGTGAAAACAACCAAATTACATTGCCCTTCCATGCAGTGCTCCCTCCTAGTGCTCTTAGCCATGGGAGCAGTTCCTAGGGGGCACTGGAGAGATCTGGAAACAAACTTGAGGCTGCCTGTGTCACATCACTTCTTCTAGCCAAGACTGCAACACCTCCATACCCTTTGGACAAAACAACTCCTTGAAACACTGAATTTCCTTTGCCCCGAGGCTTTCAGATGCATCAGTCCAAGCTTTATTCTGATTCCTTCCATACCATGTGTAATTCAGCTCTCTTTCCTGGTCACAGCATACTGAGCCTTGCTGCACTGGGTGCAGCAGAGGCAGTTCCACACATTTCCTGCTTTGCTTGACCTCATGCAGTACATCGAGGGCCTCCCAATTTCTCTGTTTCCTGCCCTGACAGCTGTGAGATCATGATAACAGGCTCTGGAAAGAGCAACTAGTGGGAACAGATTCTAGGGAAGAGATGGGGGTGTCCGTATTGACAATGGTGTTGGGGGTGAATTTGGGTTTATGCAGTCAGGGTTTATTACTGAGAGTTTTGCTCAAGAGAAGGCTCCTCTTCCCTACAGCATAGGAATTTGTTTGTAAGGAAAGATGAGTGTGAATGGGGTGGCAGGGGACCTGCAACATTGGACTGTTCTGCAGCAGCTGAACTGATGCAGGGAAGGAGACTGGGCACATCTTGGACTGCACAAGGATGTGGAGAAAGCAAAGTGAGCCTATTGTGCCCACACACCTCTCTCTGCAGGGCTCTGCATGTCCATCCCTCCTCCTGCTGTGCTATTTGGGTGACAGCAGGAGAGAGGTTTAGCCACTCAGTCCAGGAGGGAAAAGACTGTACCCTGTATGTGACTACTTTCATGTCCATATGATTTTGTAAATGCATCAGTGCTGGCACACTATCAGATCTTTCCCCTGCCTGCTGCTCCTAAACTGGCCCTGAATATTCTGCCTTCACCAAAGTTCCACCCACTGACATGCCAACTTGGAGACCATGGAAAAGGGTCATGTCTTGTGATGGAAAGAAAATAGTAGGAGACTCCTTCAGAGGCAAAGATCCAAAATAGCAGGGGGATTGTGGAGAACCACACACCTTCAGGAATATCTTTGTCTTGCCAATCTGCCAGTCATCATCCTTCCCCAGCACTGCTTCAGCAATGCGCTGGCAAGTCCCACGGAGGTCACCCTGGTAGAAAAGGAATTGGTATTCACCAGGACCAGACTCATCCATTGCTCCTCCCTAGGTCTGCGTGGACCTTTTCTGCAGTTTTCTGCTAATGAGGTTCCTAGGGCTTTACTGTCACCAGATTTAAGATGAGTGAGAGGGACAGAGTGAATATGGCTAGCCCAGGGCACCCCTGTGACATCTGGGGATCAAATGTCACATAATTGCTTTTGGAGCGGATGCACATCCCATAAATACCTCTGGAGAGCCCAGCAGAGAGCATTTGTTACCTGTGGAAGAAGATTCTCACCTGCTTGTATGCTGGCTTCACCCCAGGCATGAGCACCCGGTACCGGTCCACAAACTCCACAAATGTGTAGCGGATGGGGTAGCCGGCTCGGCGTATGCGGATTGTCTCCATCATCCCTGAATACCTCAGCTGGCGGACACACAACTCCCGATCAAACAGCTGGGGACGTTACAAGACATGGAGGTTTGACTGCAAATCTTAGCCTGGATTGGCCATAAGACAGTGGGGGCTCTGAAAATGTGTGGGGCAAACAAGTCAAGCATCCACCCAAATCCTTCTCTTAGTACACCCAAGGCTGTAGGACTGTTGGCTGTCATGTCCCTAATCCTGTAGACTGCTGACTGTGACTCACTCCATTTCTCTAATTCCCACTTGCAAAACTGGATGTGTCCTACACAAAGGATGAGCGGGGAACTGGAGAGTACAATACAACAGTGAACATCACCCTGGGAAAATGGGCAGCGATGTAAAGTGGGCACCACCAGACACGGTGTGGTGCTGGCACACCACTAAAACTCAGGACAGTAAATCCCAGCTGAGGCCAGAGTTACTCCCCTCCCTTCAGCTGTCTAAGATGCCAGCGTCTGTGCATGTACAGATATCAGCATGTGAAATGTGAGTCACCTGGGCTCTCCCTGAGGTGAGCGAGGAGAGTAACTATGTGCCTGTATCTCAGTTATATATCCTGGGACAGGAAGATCTGCACTGTTTGAGGGTATGTGAGCAGCTAAAGGCTTGCAAATAACTTTCTGGAGTTTGTAGGGCTACTTCATCGTACATGTGGGCAACTATGTGTTCCTGGCACGAGGGCCTGATGAGGTAGACTGCTGGAGACGGTTTTGATATTCTTTGCATGGTTTGTTATCTCATTCATCCCACACATTTCTCTTGGCCTAACCCAAACAATACTCAGAAGCAGCAGCATGGGGTGATATACAGACCCAGAGAACTCCAGCCAGCATTCCAATACAAACAAATTTTTCCCCTGCTAAAGCACATTTTGGAAGGAAGTAAAAGTTTTAAAATAACATAAAGTAACAAACAGTCAGGACTTTCCACTGACCTTCCACTTCCGCTATCCCATTTCCTATCACTATCAGTACATTTTCCTTCAAAGGCAGGGACAGAAAATTATCTCCCAGAAAATGCTCTCTTTGCAGCCATTCCACACAGCTCTGTGTACCTTTATCTGAGACTTCTTTTCCTTTGTATTATTAAACAAAGGCCAAAAATAAATTTAGCAAGAAATCACATTTCATATCACATTACACTCTCTGATTCAGTGTTAGCTCAACCACTCACTACTTTAACAGGAAGATTAATTTCTCTTTGTCTGAATCTTTCAAACTTGGAGCTGTTTTAATGTCCCACTGAAAGTTTTGTAGACAAAGAGGCTAAAGAGAGACTTCTGGCTTAGCACTTGCAAAGAGTGATGAAATACAGACTTCTTACACATGATACAAAATACCAGACTGAATTCTAGACATCCAGGTGTAAAAACAGCTCAGAGTCAGGGGTACTGGGAATAATTTGTTAACATCAGTTCAGGATGTACATCTATTTCTCAACATCACCCATGTTCATAAAGGAGGTCTTGTTCTGATCTCTGCTTAGATGATAATCTCAGATCAGACATATTGTTAAATATTAACCCAGCATATTCCATTAATATGCTATTAGGTGCCTTTTTACTCTCACCAAAACCAGGATAAGAGCACAGTGAACTGATCTGAGAGAGCCACCACACCTCTTGCCTTGGATCATATTAGGTTCGCCAACAGCAAAAATAAGGTTTAAACAAACACCTGTTTGTACATAACAGCTCTGAAATTCAGTATTTTATGCTTCTTTGTGCTTGGCTGAGCTTTGCTAACAGACACTGACTTCAGATAAAGCTCCAGCTCTGGCTAGATTAGCTGTATTTATTAAATAAAACTCTTCCTCCCCAGGCAATATCACTGCTAAGAGTGGTGAGCAGGTAACAGTGGTTGCCCACAGCATCAGGGTGCAATCCTGCAAGGTGCTGAGGGTGGGATCAGGGTGTGCAGCACTCGCCTTATCGTCTGCCTTCTGCTGAAAAACTCTGAGTGCCCTCCATGAGCACTTTGTGGTCAGGGATTTACAGTCCTCCTTTTTCATTTGCCCCTAGAACTTTGCCCCATAGTGTTCATTGATTTTGAAGCAAATTGCTGGGAACTGGTGCAAAAAAACATTTCTCACACTTCCTCTATGCTATTTTGCCTCTTTTTTCCTCTGCTTTTAGAACTCTGTTTTTGGAAAGGGTGAAGAAAAAAAATCAAACTGGATATAGAGTGAGTGACATATACATTGGAAGCAAAGACTTTGAGAAAAACAGCCATGGGGAAATGTTTTTTAGAAAACATTGAACCCTGCCATAGAACTTAACCCGTGGCTCAGTTGAAGTCTCTGGCGGGGAGGTACCTACCCCTTATCGAAACTGAGAGGCATTTCCTATAGGATAAAGGGCTGCAGGGTGAATTCCTTGGAATTCACGAGGGAAGAGGGGCAGGGTCAGGAGCTACCCTCTCCAAAAAGTTTTGGGGTGCTGTTGGATTGCAAAGCAAGTGCCTGATTATGCTAACTATTTGGTGATTCCCTTGCTTGCAGAACAGGCTGTGAGTTGGTTTTCTATGCACACAGAGTCAATCCTAACCCCACCATTGCCCAAAGGAATTTTGCCAGAAGCTCCAGGGCAGAATCACCCCACGGGCAGTCCTGTACGAAAAGTAACCAGGAGAGTAAAGCAGGACTTACCATGGGCTTCTTGTACTCATTAGGCTTGATGCAGCGGACGAAAAAAGGCTGGCACACACTGAGAGTCCTCATCAACAGCTCCAGGGACCGCTTGAACTGGCTGCTGAGCGTCGGCGAGCGCTTCCTCGTCTCTGCTCCCTGCAAAACCGCAGTGGAGCGGACTCAGGAAATGAAAGGATAACAGTGCCTTTCCCCTCCAGCTCCATCCCCAGAAACCTCCCACGGCAGCCGGGGCTGGAGCGGGGAGTGGGGCCAGAGGTGATTGAAGGTTGTGGCAGGAGAGGGGAAAGGCAGAGCCAGAGAACTTGCGATGGCCGGGCTCTGGCAACTTACTCCATATGCATGTATGCAGGGAGGAAAAGTGCCGTAATTTAATTTCTCCTGCTCAAATCTCCCTGTGTGACTGGAAAACCAGTCTTTCCTATGCAGAGCCATGAGGAAGATTGGCCCATGAGAACAAACAGCCTCTTCTGGGCCATCAAAACTCTCTGTATTGCAGCTTGGGGCAATTTATCTGCCCAAGGATGCTCCTCTGGAATGGCTTGGGCTTCCCTGTCCCCACGCCTTGCAGCATGGTCATGCCAACCCCTCCGTCAGGGTTACTCATGTCAGGCTGAGCCCCCCCTGCTCCCTGGGGTGAGGACCAGACACCCACGTAGGATAAACAAAAATCCAGGGACAGGTTTGCTGCAGGGTGACTCTGCAACAGTTCCAGACACTTCTACTGAGGTCTATATTACTCAGCTTGTACTACCACAGATTTGAGTTGTGTTTGCAAAAGACTATTAACTAGACTAAAGACTATGGGTATTTAGGGTGAATCAGGATGATTTTGAGTATTTTGCATGGTTTAGCTCCCTTGGTTAAATTACTAACCCAAAGTTTATTCTGGGGCACATTTCTAAATGAGAATGGATATGCTTCCCTTATTAGTCCCTTCTCCCTGCTGTGGAAGAACCTTGTTAAACCACCTCCAAACTGAATGAAGTCCCTGGGTCATTTAAGGTGTCAGTCACTATTACCTGAGCTCATTACACATCAGTCACAGTGGTGCTGTGTGTCTTGTAGGGTCTGGTGTTCAGGGACCCTTTGTGGGGGAGCAGGTAATGCTGGTGGGTTGGAGAAATAGTTGGACATCAGGATGCAACTGTGACATGACCTGTGACATGATCTGGTGGCCAGGGAATTCCCAAAGGGAGGATTGTAACAGGATTTTAATGCATTTTTCTTCCAAACAGCCTCGTATTTGCAGGCGGTCAAGCCACGTGTGGAGTCACAAAATCCCCATCTGCATTGGCTTTGCTGCCATGTTTTGCAACATGATGAGTTTTACTTCTACTTTTGCTAAAATCTTTACATGTACTTCATCATATAGCACTAAAAACCTGTCAGATAATGTTCCCAACCCCCAAAACTGAGGAATTTCATAGAATCACAGAATAGTTTGGGTTGGAAGGGACCATAAATACCATCTAGTCAAACCCCCTTGCCAAGAGCAGGGAGTTTACACAGCTCAGGTTGGATATGATGTTGAGACAAACCCAATCAACACAAACAAAAAGTCATCATGGAATTCCAACAAGAGAAAATCCAGCTCATGCAAACACCACAAAAATCTGGCCTGCTTTTCAAGAAGAGCATGGGGGGCTACCAGTGATCTCTCCCAGCAAAAGCCTCCCCTGAAGAACAAACTGTTAATACATCTAGGGTAATTAATGGATGCAGCTGCTACCTGCAGAGCATTGTAGAGTCTGATGCTCACATTCTGTTACAGATTTTCTGCAGAAAATGCTGTTTCAGCAAGAGTCCTTGTTTTGAAGGCTTTGATGAATGTTTTCTAATCACTTTGCTAATTATGCACAAGGGGTCACCTCTTTGAGATGTGGAAGGACAGCCACAGGGGTTAGAAGCAGCAACAGATGCAGGAGCAGGGCTGGAAGTTGGAAGCAACTGCAAGTTAGCCAGATTTTAATCCATTTGGATTTAGCTGGGAGAGGTCATTTTTCAGCCATGGTGGTAGGAAGGGAGCAAGACTTTGTACAAGGGTCTACAAGGGAATGCATGAGTGGTTTGCTCTCAGACAGCAACACATGCCTCTCTATGTTGCTGATGTCTCGCATTTCTTCCCTGCATGCATCCAGCTCTGATAAAAAGCAGTGGTGCTGCCTCCATCCCTACATCTGAGAGGTTGTTGCTGGGAGGGGTTGAAGGGAAGGGACAGTGACCAGAGAGCAGCTTGTCTTCTTATCCAAGTAGTCAGAGCAGTCTGGACTCCTCCTGTCAAGACTGCATCATCCCACTCACTCGCTTTCAGGGCCTGACATTTGTGCACAGACCCAACTCAGTGCTGGGCACCAGCCCTATGGGCACTGGCTGGGCTCTCAGATACACAGTGAATACTCCAACAAGAGCTTTGCATCAGCTTCATCCTTCAGGCATGGGTGACACCCCTCAAGTCATTGTGGTGCCTTCCGCCTCACCTCAAGGCCATCAGGGAGAGAATGATAACTCTTCCCTTTTTCCAACAAAAT
This sequence comes from Dendrocincla tyrannina, assembly GCA_035047865.1. Classification (NCBI taxonomy): domain Eukaryota; kingdom Metazoa; phylum Chordata; class Aves; order Passeriformes; family Dendrocolaptidae; genus Dendrocincla; species Dendrocincla tyrannina. The sequence continues at coordinate 30,161,184 of JAWWMP010000001.1, read as the reverse complement.
GACTGCAAAAAAAGAATTGGACCAGCCTGTCAACACAGCCTAGAAAGGCACTGAAAATAAAGGATTTATCACAGAGGAAAAGCATTGTTTAGCTAAAATCAGATCCAGTCCCTGTAGCCTGAGGGAGAAAGAGCTGATACATTCTGCTTTTCTCCTGACCAGACACATCTTATCTTTCAGACTCTGAGACTGACATCTTTGGGACTCAGACCATCTCTCCACTAGTCCATACAGAGCCTGGCACAAGGGAGGATGAGACCTGTGTGTCATGGGGAAGGATGAGCAGGACTGAGACTGAGTAGATTGAGAACAGTGCTGTAGCCCAGACCGGGATACTAAGGTATCACTCAGCCTGTGCTCAACATCAAAGGAGAAAAAATAGAAAGCAGAAGAGAAAATAAGATAATCAGATGATTTACAGAGAAGAACCATCACAGAAGAGAGTTCAAAAAGATGTAGAGACCAGCACAACATTGGGACATGCTTCAGTGTCACTTCTTTCTGCCATCTCAAGCCAATCTGAATTTGGAGGTGCAAACACATACATGGCTGTTTGCAGCAACATCAAGACAAAAGCCAAGGCAGAATACATCAGCAGGATGTATTCTGAAGCAGCCAACCCGCTTCAGTGGAAATCCAGAAAGATGAAATACTTGAGGTGAGTTAGGAAAGGAGAGTAAAATATGTACCATCAGCAATACTTTGGGGAAAGGTTCTGGACAAAGGATCATCCTCCCATCTTCTTAGGACTATAAGGTCACTAAATTGGGCCATGCCAATGTGGCTTGCTGTTTCTCAGCCTGTTTTTCTGAAGTCTGAGAAAAATGATGCTTTTTTTTCTTTTTTTTTGTTATCTTTGTATCTGGAATGTCAATGGGGTGACCACTGAAAGCTGAGGCCACCTCACAGCAGATTCTGCAGTGACATACAGTGAAGAGACAGTCTCTCTCCTAAAGGCTGTGCAGTCTGGAAGGTGCCTTCAGATGCACAGTTGATCTGGGCTACACAACAGCACCAAGTATCACTATTTTGAACTACACTCCCATTTTATAAAGCTTACTGATGTGCATATATATATATAAAAACACTTTTTTATCTTGACTGTTCCACCCTTACCTCAGCGCCTAACAAATATGAACATATTCATTAGAAAACCTACAAAACACGAGGTTTTGTTACAAGAACAACTATGATAACAGACCTCATAGATATCATCAGTATGATGTCTCCTGTTTCCCTCTATCTCCTGTTGATGTCTTGAAAGGAAAAAAGTGGTCTAAACATTTCTGACAGATTTTGCACAGTTCTCTCCTGGATTTAATCTCATACAGTCACAGAAATCAAAGAATGGTTTTGGATTGGAAGCGACTTTAAAGATCATCTAGTTCCAAACCTCTGCCATAAGCAGGGACACCTTCCACGAGACCAGGTTGCTCAAAGCCCTTTATAACCTGGCCATAAATACCTCCAAGAATGAGGCAGTCACAGCTTCTCTGGGCAACCTGTGCCAGTACCTTAGCACCCTCACAGTAAAGAATTACTTTCTATTATCTAATTTTAACCTACCCTCTTTCAGTTTAAAATCACTACCCCTTTTCCTATCATTCCATGTCAAAAGTCCCTTTCCAATTCTCTCATATCCGAACTCAAGAAGGATTTTTTTGTGTGTGTGGCATCACTACAACTCTAGAGCAAGGCCAAAAGATATGTTCCAATCCAAACAGGTTTAATTGTGATACAGAGGGGAAGGAGTCCACCTCTGGAAAGGATGGCTTTGTGTAATTTTGGGTCAGATCCTCTTCACTGGAATTCCAAGTCCAAATATCTGAGATACTGCAGAGGTAAGAAGGGATGAAATTCAGCCCCATGCAAGGATCTAAATTTTGAAAGTCAGGTCTATCTCCAACATAATGGGTTGTTGGGGAAATGTGAGCAGAGTCACAAAGCTAATATCATAAAAGCTTTAGCACACAATATGTTACCTTATGGCCAAATATTTAGCAAGCAAGGTTTGGGAAGTTATCAGAACCAGTCAGCTGATGAGATGCAAAAAGAAAGACCTAAAAAAAGGTGCCAAAGGCCTGTTTTGATGATCATGGCAAAATTCCATTGTATCTGTGTCTTTGAAGGCTTAGATCTGAGATCTCACCTGAGCAAGAACTAACCCTTCTCAAGAATGATAGCATTTCCAAGCAACCCAGAAATGCAATCCAGGAGTCTCTCTTCTCACATGAGCTGTCACCTTATTGCCCACAAAAGTTGAAAACAAGGCCTGATTGCAGTTGCATGAAGGAGTAGTGTCCCACTGAAGTCAGTGGTGGCACCATGCTAAACAAAGCCAAATCCCCCAGATGATCCATCTGAGCTTAATTAAAATTATTCAAATATTAGAAAAAAATTCTCAAACTTTGGGCTCAGTCTGGTTCTGATTTTATCCAAACCAAATTCCCATCATTACAAAGCTCTTCTGAGTTGAATCCTAGAAATAAATAACACATCATACACCTGTATTATTCAACAAGCTGTAAAAGTGCTCTCCATCACATTGGTCACTTGAAATGGATCCTCTATAGATAGTGCAGGAAGAGGAATAAATCAACAGGAGCAAAGCACAATCCTTACCAAGGAGAGGTGAATATAAAACAGAAGAACTCATGTATTCAGTTTACCTTTGGTGTGGGTGTGGGCGAGGGCGACTGGCCAAATGTGCTGGATGCATAGCCACAGAGAAACTACATGAAGCACAGGTAAAAAAAACCAACAAAACAAAACAAAACGAAACAAACAAAAAACAAAACACAAAACAGAGACAGAGAAGAGCAAATAGTGAAAAGAAGGAATAACTGAAACGGGAGCCTGACATTGTTAGTCTTGGAGGTCCAGCTGTAATATACCTCATGAACATAATGCATTAATTCTTAGATTTTTGTCTAACCCCCTCCTGGCTTTTCCTCTTCATCTGCATGTTCACATTCCTGAAGCTGAGGGAACTGCCACTGTCCAGCTCTTGCTTCTTGGAAACAATTCTTGTACGACTTTTAACCTCATTCATTATCCATCCAATTTCAGCCATCCCCACTCTTCTTCCTCACAAATCCCTGCTCTCAATACACATCAGTCAGAAGGTGCCAGGAACAAAACAATTTTCACAAAAATTCTAAAGAAATCCCTTCTTTCCTCCCTAAGTTTAATCCAACAAATTAGGTATTTTCAATAGAATTTAAATTTTGGTCAAGGGGAAAGCCCCCAGGTTTCCCTTTCCCTGCCCCCCTTTACAGGGTTCCATCCTTCACTGCTTCTTCTACCTGTTCCTTGAACTAGCAGTGCTGCCAGACCTTACCAGCTGGTTCCTCAGAGGAACGGTGTACGACTCCCACTGAATTCATCATGTCACCTGTCACTGCTCAAAGCAATGTTTCAGCTCAGCAAACACATGCAGATAGACCTTCTCTGTGATGGATGTGCATAAATTAGGCTTCACAGCCCCAAGTGCTCCAGAAAGGCCCAGTTCACCACACAGGTTTCATTGTGCACAAATATTGGGTCTTTCAGGGATCAAAGCATTAGTACAGTATTTAAATATACACTCTTGACTGGGCTTAAAATTTCGCTATCTGTGGCTTTCTCAAGTTTCTGGCATATAAAGATCCCGTTTGAAAGACTGAATGTAAAGCAGTTATGGACTTGCTTTTCACTGACTCACAAAATCCTACAAACTCATCAATAAGCTCCCGAGGACCAAAGTTTGGGAGCTGTTGAGCAAAATGCCTCATGATTTGATTTAGCCCTTAGCAGAGCAGCCACTTGTCTCTTTTTAAGGAAGGTGTAAGATTTGATTGACCCAGCCTGAGCATCTCTGGAAAATTTTTCCATGGATTGCCTCACTGGTGCTCGGGGGAGGCATGCACACTTCCAAGAAGTTCCAAGGACACTTTGCTCCAGCTCTTTGCTACATTCAGTCAATTTGCACGACCCAGGTTCACCTGGCTGTTCTTTGGGAGCATGTGTCCTCAGAAAGGAGCAGCACACTTTACTGAATTTTGGTGGAAAGCAATGGCAAAAGCATCTCAGCCCCATGTTGATCCTGCTTATCTGAGAATTTTTGTGTGGTGGTAATTAGGGAATTAGTGCTCTCCAGCTCACACTAACATGTCCGTGACTAGGAGAGCTGGTACACAATGTTTCCTCCTCTTCCAGCTCTGTGATAGGTTAAAAATCTCTGATTAAAAAAACCAGAGATCATTAAAGCATCAAAGCACAAGGACCACCACTGGTTAGGACAGATTCTGAAGATGTCTAATGCAACTATAAAAAAAAAAAAAGGTTTATGATTAAAAAAAGTGCTCTGATGCTTTAAAAGGTCTCAGTTCTTAGATTGTAGACAACATCCAGGTAAATATCTCAACTTCACTATTTTATAGTTCCAGTATCTTTTAAAGATACTTGAGTAGATGTCACTGTAAAAAAGTCTGCATGACTGTGTAAAACTTCTCACTGATTCCCCAGAGTACATCTCTGCTCTGCCCAAAGAAGCAAGACATCATTTCCAAGATAAACTGCAAAGCTTGCACCAAAAAATTAAAAGCAGCAAGGAATAAGCAATAAATAGCAAAGTAAGCAGCAGCACTGATGCTAAGGGAGTTAGTGTCTACTTCCACAGGAGCATCCACATTTGAGGATAACTCTGAACCCACCAGGAATGTCACGCCAACTGGTAGCTTAATTGGTGCTGATAAATGTTATCTTATTCCTAATGAAGTCAAAAGGATAAGGATCATTCATTTCAGCAGGAACAAAACTGAATGGCTAAAGGTTACAAACAAGGCTTGCAAAAGAGCACATAGCATATTTAAAGAAATGTCTTGAGAATGTAAACATTTCTTGTCCTTAGCAGGTAACGCTTGAAACTGTTTGGCACTCCTGAAAGTCCCTAAGTCCCTTGGTCCATCAGTGGCATTGGCTGGCATTTGGAAATGAGACTCTGACTTCTAAAAAATTTAGTTGCTTTGAAAAATGTTATCCCCATAACCTCTGCAGTCCCAGGGCTTTACCTAGGGAAAGACTGGGGGATTTGGCCATAGTGACTGATCTGTGTAGACAATCAGGTTCGGCAAGGCTGATATTTTAAACAGTTTAGACTTTAATTTTTGGAGCAGGGATGATGATGATGTCTTTGTGGGGGAGATGTATATGTTCAACTTACTCAAGAAAACGTCATATATTTATGTTATTAGTGGTGAAAAAGCCACTAATCTCAGCAATTAAGCTGGTATCCCAGTAATAAATGCTCAGATGGGGTGGGAAAGGTTAAAGCACTAACTGTACCTTTCTCTAAAGCTTCTGCACAGAGTCTTTTCTCACACTGAGCATGGAGTAAAAACCTACCCTCCTGGAGGGCTGGGATGTGGAAAGGGGTGCTTTAAAGTTCAGCTTTCATGACTGGTGTTCCCTCTCTCTTGCTGTTGTAACAGTAAAACTGTTGACTGGTTCCTTCCGCTCCCATTGTGGTGCTTAATAGTCAGCAAGATTATCCTTTCCTTCTGCTCTGATCTACAAGTATTTCGTTTTACTTAGAATCACAGAATTGTCTGGGCTTGGAAGGAAGACCATCTAGTTCCAACACCCACTGCTGTGGGCAATAACACATTCCACTAGACCAGGTTATGCAGAGCCCCATCCAACCTGGCCTTGAACACTTCCAGGGATGGTGCAGCCACAGCTCCTCTGGACAACATCTGCCAGTATCTCATCACCCTCACAGGAAAGAATTTCTTCCTAATACCTAATCTAAACTTCTTTCCGTTTGCTTCTCACTCTGTCATACACAGATCTGGGTGACTCAGCTGGAAGGGACAGCTCTTTTCCCCTCAGATTTCTACAATCAAAAACCTAATTGTTCCCATCCCTACACAATTAAGAGAGGTGCAATCACAGCAAAATAATAATATTTGATGAACCAAAAGCAGCGAACTGGGGGTGTGAGCATGGATGTACCCATGGCACTGCATTATCACTTTCTGATGGTTGGCTCACACTAACAGGTTTGAAATATCCCAAGCAGCATCAGAGCTATATGACTCTGCAAATGCTCCACCCCTTCCAGGAATACCCCTCCTTGTGAATAAAGATCTTCTCCTGCCTGCATTACCATTGCCACATCTGCTTGGAAGATCTGCTTGATGAATTTGTTTTTTGAGGAATGCACCAGCTGAATGATGTCTCCATGCAGCGTGTCCCTGTTTTTCTCCAAGAAACCTAGGGAAATAATGGGACAACACATAGATGACACAGTGTAAAATGGGCAGTATGTGAGCTGCAAGCAGCTTTGGGGTTGTTGGACTACCAGATGTTTTTGGTGAAGTAATGGGAGCAATGCGTAGGCAGAGAGAGAGGGACTGTGAGAAGGAAGACAGAGGTGCATCTTGAGAGTGGATCAAAGATGCACGTGGTGCAAAGCACTGCCATTCTGTCCCAGGCACACATAAATGAAACAGCACCAAACTCTGCAGCTCATGGGCATAGTTGAAGGGTCAAGTCATTGCAGTCAGAAAAGGAATACACTGACACGACTATGGACTGCTACCCCACTCTGTTCCAACACAGCAGCATCTCATCTACCCCTGAGCATTCCCCTCGTACCCTGCAGGGCACCACGAACTGCCCCATACCTTTTGTTTCGTAGTAAACAATTCCAGCAAAGTGGTTAATGCCAAACTGGGTTTCATAGTTATTCTTTGGAGGAATATAGTTGGTGTTAAGCTTGTGCTGGGAATTCAGCTTGTGTAACATGGTGGCATCTGTACCCTGTGCATGCAGGAAAAGATGTGACATTTAACCAAGGTTATTCCCATTAAAAAAAAATTCCAATCAATAGCGCATTTCTTTTCTGTCTTCAGTGACAATGTGTATTTATTTTGAGAAGAGATGCATTGGAGAGGATATCTCAAGTGCAGAAATTGCAAAAATTGATTAAATGCCTCTGGTATGTCTCACTATATTCAAGATAATGTTAAATATACTCCTTCTGGAGGATTATTTTCTCTTAAACATTATCAATGGATATTCTTGAGTCTCCAGCAGGCATATTTTTTCCCTCTGAAACACTTGTTTTAGCACGGTTGTGATACTCATGGAAGAAAATGTAAGAGAGAAATAAAAACTACAAATAGGCAAGCCACTGGTGAATGTGTGTTTGGGGCTGAGCAGATCTCTCATAGGGTGCCAGCGTGCAAGTGCAAGGGCGATAAAAACAGGAGAGTCACTGGCAGCAAGGCTGAGCCCAAAACACACCTTGGGAAACTTGCTCTCCTCGTCAATGAGGGAGATAATATTCATAGGCTTGATGGCAATCATGTCCAAGGCATCCTGGTTATCAGTGAACTCGATGTGCTGCCAGTTGATGTTCTCGAGGTTGTACTCCTCCTGCTCTAGTTTGAAGACGTGGCGCACAAAGAACTGCTGCAGGTTTTCATTTGCAAAGTTAATGCAAAGCTGCTCAAAACTGTGGAAGGAAGGTCAATAAAAGGTCACTTTAGAACCACCATGGCTTATTTTTCTACATCTCTCTCCATGCTTGAAGCAACTCTCAGACCTTGTCAACCACTCAGTAAGCGCTGTTGGCTTCAAGTCCTTATTGGTTCAGACAATTAGTTTTTCTGCCCCAGTGCTATAGCCATTATATGTGTGTGGCCTAAACCAGTTTAGAAAACATGTTGTCTGCTGCAAGTGATTAGCTCTGATAATTTCACATACAGAAAAAGGCTTGGTCCGGCCCAGTCCAGTTCACTTCAGGAGAGGTGAAAGGACTACAGGACCTTGAGCTTGGGGTGGTGAAGGAGGGTTAAGACCTGGTTCTCCTTTTGTAGGCTTCGTACCTGTTCACAGTGAAGTTCTCAAAGCCAAAAATGTCAAGAAGGCCAATGGATCTCCTGATACTTTTGAGTTCCTGGGAAGGAGGTCTGTAAATTGCAGCATTGATCTTCTCCACGATCCACACAAAAAGTCGCCCATAAATTCCCTGCAACATCCCAAAGATGGAGTTCACTGAGACAGTTCAGTAGTTTGCCCTGCTAGTCTGTGGCACCACTTCACCCATGATGGCACAGGTTCCCCTAAAGCATGGCCAACTACTGGACAGGCTCTGAGGACCCGCTCACCAACATTTGTGCCAGACTCTTGGCATGCTTTAAAGCTTCAAGAACCATTATGTGGATCAAGGAAAACAGACCTGAAAACCTAGATAAAAGACAACTGCAAGAAAATCACAAATTCGGATAGTCCAAAATTTTGAATCTATGCGCTCTCTGTGAAGCCAGACAGTACTTTCCTTGGTTTCTACACATTCCTCTCTACAGATCAGCAGAGCCATGTGACACTGCCAGCCAAGCCAAGGACATCTTGCCTGGACAAGGTGATCACTGAAACACTGAGCATTGGCTGAATGGTCTGAAGATTTAATGAAATACCTATTTCTGCTTCAGTAATTCCAGAACTCCATGTTTTAAACTGTTACTAATTTCTATAGTATAAGCCTGAGGGGGGCCTTATTCAAAGGCCCATCGCCACTGGAGAAGTCACTGCTAGGATCTGCAGACTAGTTAGCTATCAAACTAGCTAGCTTGATCTAGTAATTCCCCACAGATAGAGTGGGGAACCAAGTTGGCCAAAGCATGCCACCAGTGCTTGTCTTGCAGTTTTACAGGACATTGTAAACAGTACAGCAGTGACGCACACCCATCCCATCAACCTTCCTCACTCTCACTCCAAAGCTTCAGGTGATGCTCTAAGCATTCTGACAGCTGCTGAACTCCTCTATCCCTGTTCCTGTCACATTCAGCTTTATTTGCTGCTGCAGACATGCCCAAATCCTGAAATTCGGGTCTGGGTGTTACAGGTGTTGGTAGAGCTACTCTAATTAATTGCAGCTGAGTATCTGACCCTGGGGCTCACTCAAGCTGGGACGCTTTCCTGAAGCTTAGATGAAATTTCAGAATTCTGGCTCCTTCTGTAGGTTACCTTTGAGTACAGGCAATCTCAAGCCCAGATTGCAAATCCACTGAAGACCGGGCTACCTAGTCTTCCATTTCAACTCCTTGTGCATCCCAATTAGAACATGGTTTCAAGGCCATCTGCTGATCTGAGCTCACGTGAGACACCAAGCGAGACACTTTTCCTGTGCAGTGGATGCTCCAGTTTCAAAAGTGGCAGATTTCTTCAGCTTATCAACAGAGGCACAAGGGAACTCCCTAAGACTTACCTTTACAAAAGCATCCCTCACATCCAGGGCTTGTTCCATGCTGAGAGGGGTGGAGACAGTCTCACCCCTGGTGATTATAGTCCGGCTGGTAAGGCAGTTCATCACGTCCTGAGGCTCAACCTGACAGAGACAACATCAAACACAGCTGCTGACTTTATGACACAAGGCATCCTGACAATGGCCTGGACTACTGTCCTGATTATGCATGGCCAGAGAAGAACAGTGTAGTCCCCCACAGCTGGAGGTAAGTGACTGTTCTTAGCTGTACAGGGGAATTATCTGAAATGATGACACAGACATTTTCAGGGAGAATAATTAACAATGTTATACTGTATTTTAATATGGAAAATGTTCTCGTGACTTAGTATGAGATGTTAATGAGGTGTGGGAAGAGGAGACAAGAAAGCCAAGCCTACAAAGCTGTATGCTACCAGTATGGACGCAGCTTCGCATGTCCTTGACCCCTTTTCATACTGTTCAGATCCAGTCAGGGAAATGTCCACTCCCTAAGGTACACAAAAATAGCCTGCAGAGAGCTGTGGATCACACCCTGAGATCAGCAGTGCATACAGAGATGAGATGACATTCCTGAGGGAGCCTTGCTACCTCTTGGGGAGGTCACTGAAGAATGCTCCAACCACTGCATGGATGGCTTGACTGAGGGTCATCTCACCTCACTTCAGACACACAGAGTATAAATGATATCGCTGTCTCAGCTACTGTTATGAACTTTACATCAATGAGGAAAACACTTTTAGGGATTGAGGTATTTTGGATGTCCTTTTAAGGATGATGTGGCACCAGAGGGTCTGTTTCTTTCCATTGTCATGAAGGGGAGCTCAGATCATAGAATCATGGAATCATAGGATAGTTTGGGTTGTAATGACCTTTAGAGATCATCTAGTTCCAAACCCCCTGCCATGAGCAGGAAAATATTCCACTAGACCAGGTTGATCAAAGCCCTACCCAACATGGCCCTGAACATTTCCAGTGATGGGGCACCCACAAATTCTCTGGGCAATGTGTTCCAGTGCCTCACTACCCTCACAGTCAAGAATTTCTTCTTAATTTAAACCTGCCCTCCTTTCAGCTTAAAGCCATTCTCCCTTGTCCTATCATTCCATAACCTTGTCAAAAGTCCTTCTCCATCTCTTTTGTACCCCCTTCAGATACTGGAAGGGACTCCAAGGTCTCCCTGGAGCCTTCTCTTCTCCAGACTGAACAGCTCCAGTTCTCTCAGCCTGTCTCCATAGCAGAGGCGCTCCAGCCCTCTGAGCATCTTCATGGCCTCCTCTGGACCCTCAGCTCAGATGGAGACATCCACCTTCACTGCTGCCAGTGCAAGACACAGTATGGCTCACCCAGGCCTCTTCAGCCCCATAGAGCTAATGGTGCAAGGAGAGGTTGGCTCAGATGGAGCTTTACTGCAATACTAGAAACACGGGATCAAGTCAGACAGAGGACAGCAGCACCCCAGAGCCACTGACCTCCAGCAACGATGCCGCAGTGATTAGTGATGCTGACTGAACAACCTCACAGGCATCCAGGTTGTCATAGGTCCGAGCTGGGGAAAGAAAGGCAGAGGGAAAGCCATCAGCAAGGGACATGTCTCTGCAAAAGGTGCACGAGGTCAGGGAAGGGTCTTCCTCCACTGCCTCTGTGTGATATCCAGGCAAAATCTGGCCATCAGAAGGGAAAGAAAAGTTCACACAACTGCTGGAGTCCTGCTGCTGGCTGCAAGGGACTTGTACTCTGCTCTGAAGACACCCTAAATAACTGATGGGGTTAGAAATGTTTCTAGCATCTAAGTGCTTTAGGCTTCTGTCTTCCAATGAGGCTTTTTAAATCACTGTGTCATTTCTGACAGCAGCGCTGTTTGGTACCTTTAAAAAGGCAGATCCAATCACACAGGAACCTGTCAAACACTCCATTAGTCTCTCCTTGTAAAACCTCAGTACACTGAATGGCCTGTGGCCATATTCGACCTTGATACACTCAGAAAAGGTGGATGTCACTGAGCTTACTGTAGCCTGGCAGCCCTGCCATGGGCAGGTGGAATTATTCCTCCTTTCTTGTCCTTACAGACCACAATAAGAATCTGAGTCCCTGGCATGGCACCATTGCATATGTTCTGGATACAGCCCTCCATCCCTAAGCTTGGCTCCCTCTCAGTATGCAGATTAAACAGTAGCATAGTGCTGGACCACGTCCCTGCATTTTGTCCTTTTACCTTCATACTGCAGGTTGCCCATGTGCAGGATGGCAGCCAGCAGCTTGGAGATCTCCCAGTTCTCTGTGTCGGTGAACATGAGGACCTTCATAGCAGAGCGAATATTGGCGTACTCCTTGCTATCATCTCTGCCATCGCAGGTTGTGCAGTTACCCTGGGGATGCAAAGAGGTCACACAATGCAAGGGCCAAAGCAAGAAAGCATCAGAGTGTAACCCTAAGCTATCCAGGGCTTCCCTCTAAAGCAGCAGATACTTTGTTTCAGGGATGATGTCGAACTTGTGGAACTGGCTCTGCTCTTTGGTGCATTCTATGGTTCAGTGCTCAGCCTTGTGACCTACACTTACCCTGTTGTCCCCAGCTACCCCGTGTCTGACTGCAATGAACAGAGGAGAAAAACCTCCTTGAGAAGGGAGTAAAGAGCTTCAGGCTCCCACTGATCCAATTAGAAAGCATCCCAGCCTTGCTGCTGGTGTTCCTTAATCACATCTGCTTCTGTCAACACCTCTGGATATCGATACTGGTATATAGGGAGTGAGGCTAGAGATCTCTGGCTCAGTTGGACACTTGGAGCACATACAGCTCAGCCCCACATGCTGCTGAGAATGTGCCATCCAGCCAAGCACTCCTTCCTTTCCACCACTGCTGTAAGAGCATTGGGTTGTATCTAACACTCTGGTTATTTCCAAAAAAGTGGCCTGGACCATACGCCAAAACCATCCAAGCTTGTGTCCCATTCCAGAGGAAACGTGGAAATAGCCCGGTCTAGATGCAGGAGTTAAGGGTTTGCATTAAGACCGTGAGGCTTGTGATGGTGGGACAAAGTAGTCCCTCAAACCCTGTGGCTAAGTTTCAGGAAGCTCATAACCAGCAAAGCAGCTCTTGGCTGCAGAAGCACCACTCTTCTTTTTCCCTTGCTAACAACCTTCACCACATCATCCCCTGAACCTCTTCTCACCATCGCAAGGTAGTTGTAGTCCGTGGCTTTCCCGAGACCCAGCTTCTTCTTCTGCTCAATTGACATTCCTCTCAGCATACAGTAGAACACATGGTAATTCCTCTCATCCTGGGCCTGCAGTAGAAGATCAAGAGTCAGCTCTGTGAGGAGACCAGCACCACAAAAGTCAGCTGACCAAGTGTCAGCTCCCACAACTTGGACACCTTGGAGGTGTATCGCCTTACCTGCCTGCAGACCCGGGACTTCTCCAGCAGGTACTGCTCAATCTTTGCCCCCTCGATGGCTCCCCTTTTGTTGAAATGGATGTCAATGTACTTCCCAAATCGGCTGGAATTGTCATTACGGATGGTCTTTGCATTCCCAAAAGCTGCAGGGAAGAATTGCAGTGGGTTAGAGAGGATCTGATGCAGGGAGGATCATGGATCTGGTCTCACAGGAAAAAGAAAAAGATAAAAGAGTGAGGTTGAGAAGGTAAAAAGCAGTCCCAAAGCCTTCCCTTAAGTTTGGCTGGATCAATTTCATCTCGGTGAGGGGAAACAAGATATATCTCAGGTGACTGTCCTCGGAAATACAGATAGGAGCCCAGAGAAGGAAGCTTGGGAATGGGGTGACCTTATCAAGGAAGAAGGGCTAGGCAGTAGGATTTTCACAGCAGCTGATGAAGCACAAGAATTGAGCATAACTGGCTGCAATGTGCAAGGTGACACTGTTCAGGAAATGACAGAGCTGCTGGTGAGTGATTTGGTGAGTGAGAGGGAAAGAAAACAGCTCATCTCAAAGGGAAACATGGAGGACTAAGCTAACCACTAGCTGGAGACTTCTCCCTGCAAACAGACTGTGCACTGAAGGCACCTATGTCCATTCTCTGCTGAGTTTGGGTGAGTGCCCTGGCCAGCATGCCCCGCAGTTTATGCTCCAGGATTTCTGGCAGATGATGGAGATGCATTTGAAATACAGAGCTTCTCTTTCCTGAATCCTAACAGTGACTAAGTGTATATTAAAAAATCCCCCATATGCATGTCATGCACCACAACACTTTCCAACACCAGTGGTCAAGCAGCCCTGTGGTGCCCTGAGAGCCTTGTTGCATGTTGATACCATGACTGATGGCAACTCCAACTGAGTACATAGGAGGAAAATGCAACCTGCTCATCTGCTGTGCTAACATTATGCATGGAAAGCAGTTAGAATATTCATGTTGCTGTTAACTCCTAGAGGGTTATTCACCAAGTAGTGGAGGTAAAAATCACAGAATGGTTTGGGGTTGGAAGGGACCTTCAAGATCATCTAGTTCCAACCCCTCTGCCATGGGCAGGGGAGCCTTCCACTAGACCAGGCTGATCAAACCTCTATCCTTAAAGAACACCACCATTTAAGGAAAATGTGATTTTTCTGCATAAGCATGAAATGTCCATCTGGCATCATGTTGGGACAGGAGGATCAGGTCACCTATTTAATTTACAGACATCCAATTAAAACAGTGAGGTTGATTGCAGTAATAGCTTGCCAATCAACCCATTAAGGCCACAAGCTGATTCTCATTATCTGGGCCTTTCTTGAACTGCCTCTATTTCTTTTTCTGCATTCTGCTGCCGTTCACTGATCTTGGAAGGAAAAGGTGGGGTTTGCTATTGTGTATGGCCACAAGGTGTTGTGAAGATCTGGTCCTATTAAACTGATGTTTTAAAGAACCATCAAAGAATAGGAATGGGATTTTTTGCAACTATGACCAAACAAAGCAAATAATTAGTTAGCTGAATGCAGCAGTTACAAGATATTGGTGCTCTGCACTCAGTAATTCCAGCACTGGAAGAGGTGGTGAGATTTTTCAAAAGCTTTGATTGAACATTAAATACTTAAAAAAGTATTGATTAATATTTTTGAAATCTAGACTACATAGGGAATTATATAAAATTCAGGGTTTTGTTTTTAACTTTTTTTGGGGAAAAAAGTATTGTTTCAAATGAAAAAAACCCCTTTTTTTCAATTTTAAGTAATAAACCAATTGGAAAAAACAATTCTGGTCAGCTAAAATGTTTTGCTTTCAACAATAGTTGTCAAAAATATGAATGGAAAAGTTGAGATTCCAAATCAGAGACTACTGGTCTTCTGAAAAATGAATTCAGCTGGAAAGAAACGTTTATCAAAAGTGGACAGTATTGATTTTGGCTTTTTTTTTTTTTTAAATTTTGTCACTTTCCGAAACTCAAATTGTGATATAGGAAACTTAAATTTGGTTATGTTTTGTGTTTCGTGAATCTGGTTGGTTTTGTTTGTTTATTTGTTTCATTTTTTTTTCCAGGAAAAGAATGCCTTCATTATCTGCAGCCTCACCTTCCAAGATGGGATTTGCCTCCAGGACCTGCTGCTCAATCCAGGAGTGCTGACCACTGATTGCAGCCAGGAACTGCAGAATCAGTTTTGTGCTTTCTGTCTTCCCTGCTCCAGATTCACCACTGCAAAGACAACAGGAATTGAGGTCAGTGAAACCCATGCAGCATCCTTTCCAATGTCCCTCTCTCTGTCTTTAAAGGGACTGCTGTCTCTGTGTCTCTTCTATTAACATAAGCAAGATGAGACCACTATGGATGTGTTTCCAGCATCCCAAGGACTGATTGTAAGACAAATGGTAGGACATGGTACCAGACAGCTTCCAGCCAAGATCCATATTTGCTGTGCGTTCCACTTGGCCCAAGCTGTTGCTTAGGTTTGGGTCTCCCCAGCAAATTACATCATTCAATCAGCACTAAGAAGGTCATGAAGCAACTTTCCGGCAGTGCTTTTCCAGGTACGATCACCTGTGGGCCAGGGTCTAGCTCTCCCCATGGGGCATTTTCATCACCAGTCTTGAGCTGCCAAAATAAGGCAGCCTTTTAACATCAGACCCCCTTCCACAGGCCCCCTAGGCTTGTTCTAAGAAGGAGAAAGTAGGAGAGGAGAAGCTTATGGGGCTGGAAGCAAGACTTATTCTTCAAAGCTTTCTCTTCACTGAAACAAGCCAAAATAAGTGACTGAGAAAGATCCTCCTGATACTGAGTACCCAGCCCTGGCCTCATGGTGAATTGCCTCACTTCTCAGGCCAGTGGTACACTGCATTGACTCTCCTTTGGGCCCCACGTGATGCTTTTTTAGACCTGCAAAATAATCCTTACTGAATGGCATTTTCAGATTCTTGTATCTTCAATACTGCACATGGGATGTTCCACAATTATGTTTTTTTAAGCAATGAAACATAGGGTAGGCATGCCTTGGAGAGAGGTGGTGCCTGAAAGCACAAAGACTGAATGTGGGTTCAAAATGTGAGAGGATAGTGTTGGAGGGCTGAGGATGTAAATCCTGGCTTATACCACCATTTGGGGCAGATACTGGAGAGAACTATACCCATGTCTGTGACCAGGCATTTCTTGGTGCCCAAGGTTGATTGCTCCAGAGTGGTGCCATGCATGGGGTCACCAGTTTAGCAGTGTGAATGACCACAGGTCCAGTGAGCATACTTTTCCCTGTTTCTTTCTTGTGCAAAAAGTATATATCTTTTCATCTTTGAAGTCTGTAGGAATATTGAGTTAAAATTTAAAAGGGGAGGTTAAAGATGCATGTGAGGTCTATTGTGTTGTGAGCGTAAATACAAAAGGACCGATAAAGCACCTTTACTCGGAAGAGAGTGATGGCAAAGAGACCACCTTTGCACTGGGATTATGTGGATGGAAGACCTAATCAGTCATTCAGTTTCTGATTCTATTTGATAAGCTGTTCCAAATCGACCCTGTTGCATCTGCTCAGCATCTGTTTTCAGGATATGGCCCGTTGGGAAACTCACCAACTCACCTTATGATACAACACTGGTCCTTGTTGTTGCGCTGCATGTTGAAATAGCAGTTGTCAGCAATTGCGAAGATGTGTGGTGGCATCTCACCGATCTTTTTGTTGGTGTACAGGCGTATCTGCTCAGGTGAGTAGATGGGTAGGAGCTGGTAGGGGTTTACTGCCACCAGTATAGAACCAGTGTATGTCTGGAGGAGAAGCACATGAAGGTTTATGAGGACAGTGAGGTGCAGCTGAGAGACTTTGGCAGCTTGGATGGAGTGTTGATGGAGGCCGGAAAAATCAAGGCTTTTTAAAAGCTGGATGAAAGATGATGCTCAAGTCAGAGATGCTTGCAGGGTGGAGCCTGGCGCAAAATTGGAGCAAAAGTCCCAAACTATCTAAATCAGTTCGTACTCAGCCCTGCTCAGGCACAGCATGGACCCAAGCTTTAATCATATTTTGATTGCTCCTCAGCATTCCGAGTCTCAAGTCAAGCTCATATTTACAAAGCTATTGCCAGAGCTAGCATATATCCACACATATCAACTGCATTGTACAAATTGTGAGAAACTAGAGATAAAGTAAACGTGAAGATGATTCCCATGTCTCAAAACAGGACCAGCTGGATCTAAACCATTCCAACAGATGTCTGTCTAACCTGTTTTTATCAACCCACAACAGCTGGTAGACTTCCCTCTGCAATACATTCTTCTCTACCATTGCTGCCTAATCAAAGCTCTCCATGCTTCATTCTAAACCTTGCCCTGTGCACATAGATATGGCTCACAAATTCCTGATGCATTCCGTCTCACCTATTTCTAAAATTTTGGAAATGGTCTTTAGTCCATCCCATGTTCTCTGTGGCATTCAAACAAGCAAAGCTGTCCTGGGCCTTGGGCAGTGAAATCCTTTGTAGTATCTTAATCTTTAATTTCTGCCCTTCCAGAAGCTGTTCCTCTCAAGCCTCTCACCAAAGAATTTGTGACCTTTGTTATTTTGCTTACATGCAGTGTTGAGGTTAGGAGGTTTGGCCACATCCCAAGCTCAAGGCACAGAATAAGGATCTCCTTCCTCTGTTTCATCTGTCTAAAGGTTAGTGTCTGGAGCAGGTGAGTCAATGGGCCTCCACCCTGGGCTAACCAAGGGGCATGAGATGAAGGCTACTTTCATTCTGTGACTTCAAAGGAGACAAGTCATCTTCTCTAGGTTAATTTTTGGCAAATAAAGTTATGAGATTAATCTCACCTCCCTTTCCTGATGGAACCAGCTGTGAAAGTGCCTCTACTGCTGCAAATATTTTTTTCAGGAACCAAAATAAGTAATTTCAACATTAAAATAATCCTTATGGGTTTTTATCTGTGTGTCCTATAACCAGTAAGATTTTAACAAAACGCAAAAAAGTGGCATAGGCAAGGATGTTTGTAAAAGAGAAGAAATAATCTGTTTGCCACCACCTACACAACACTTGCTCCCAACTCAGGCTTCCTGAAGGCAGCCAGTAGATGGCAAGTGTGTCCCATAGCAGGGATACTGAAAGGCATTAGGAACTCCTCACCCTCTAGTTTCATGGCCAAAACCAGAGAGCAACTTTCTGTCAAGTCCCAGATGAGGTTTGACTTTACAGTAATAACTGAGAAAGGACACAACGCTCTTCTCTGTAATGAGGGCTACGTGCCCGCAAGGGAAAAGAGCTCTTTGAGCATAAGAACAACGTTGTCACAAATCCAATGGGTAGAAATGGACTGTGAAATCACATAGATTGGATTTTAGAAGAAGACAGCATTGAAATAAGGGAGAAGTCCCAGAGAAGCCTTCAAAGGGGACAGAGCAGGTAACCTTGGTACTCAGAGAGTGAGCTCAATTTCTGAGTGGGATTATGATTCCAAGATTTCTAATGAAGATTACTTTGAGTCCTAGCTGAGATACTTGGAAGACTGTTTTCTTCTTCACAGTTTATTACCAGGCTAATTTTAGGGATATTTCTCATCTTCCTTGAGCCTGTTTTCAAAAAGGACCAACTCCTTGCAGAGGTCTCTGAAATCCCTGCATTTCAGTCACCCTGGTCTGCCCTGCCCTGAATGCAGCCAGCAAGACTTTTGAAGGTGTTAACCATTAATGACAGGAATGCTTTTTGGATGCTCTCACTGACCCTTCCCTTGTGATCTACAAAACACTTTGTCAGCATGAACTCTTGTACTGTTGCTTGTTTTCGTAGGTCGTTTCTAGTTGATAAATACTCACAATTTGCCCAGTTCTCACAGCTGACAGAATGCAAGGCTTTGTCCACTCTGCTGATGAGGGGCTAAAGGGCACTTCCAAGGAAATATTATCTCCCTGGTTTCTATTGCTGGGTGATGGCAAAGCCCTCCTCTATTGGGAAAATAAAGCTTTACTGATAGCAGGGGCTCTGCCATAGCTGACCACAGGAACCACATCCCACAGCAAATTCATTACTGCCTGCATGACCTACATTTTAATTAGCCCCAAACAAATCCTTTCTGAGCCTGCTTCCCTCGCTACCCAGAACACCATGGCTGACTTCATCTGGATTGTTATGGGGTTAAAGCTCTACCAAACATTACATACACTTTGGCAGACCTTAAAGAGCAGCAGCAGGTATTGGTTTCATCTCCAGATAAAGAGATTTAACCTTATTTGTGAGTCCAAACTCTCAACCAGACTCTCTTGCTATTCAGCGTAGTTTCTCTTAGTGCATGCAAGCCAAAACAAGGGCAATGAGCCCTTGTTGTTTTTCTCATTTTGCTACAGAAGTTTCTTCCCTTCAAGTTAAGTTGTTACTGATAAGCTCTTAAAGCTTTAACCACATTCACATGTTCGGGACTTTCCAGCTCTGAGAAGGTGTCACAGCTTCACCATGAGGGTCAAGCTCTGCACCAAAGCAGATGATGCTGTCAGTGAAGCAGCAGCAATGATGGTGCAAGGTAAATGAGAAGGCCACAATGCTGAACAAAAAAAAAAAAAATAGATCCAAAAAAGTGGAAGGCATGACAGTGATTGCAAAATGACAGTGCCAAGAGTCATACTTACCCTCCCGCCGCAGTTTGTCTTATGAGTAAAATGTAAGGGAGGAGAAAAAGGGAAATTATATTTCATTAGAGCAGAACTACAGCTTCCACAAAACTAAGGACATGAGGAAACTACAGGAACTGAAGTCCTATTGGAAAAGTCACCTTTACTTAGCAGGCTCAGAAATCATTTCAAGCAGTGAGATGTCACCATCTTTAAGACGGAGAAAATTATACCACAGATAAAAACACCTCAGAGGGCTGGGTGTTCCCTACCCACATGGCATCCATATGGTACTTTGACTTTGCAAAGCTGCCATCAATATTTACCACATCCGACACAAAACTAGTGCTTCTAGTGCCATCACTCTTAACAGGTGAGAGCTAAGGCTGGGTTCCCGAGCCTCCAACTACAGACATGTAAACAGAGGTGGTTTACCTGCCTCTTTATCAGGAGACTGTCATTTTGAGAGTGTCATTCTAATTTTGAGATTGCACTCATTGCTTTGCTGTGCTCTGCCCAGGTTCTTGGGCTGGCACTCTAAAGCCATTAGTGGTGTGGAGCAATCAAGGTACAGTAACCTGGAACCTCTGTGATGCAAATGCCTTTGTGGGATGTGGCCATCCCTTAGGCAGTAGCTCTGCAGGACACATGCCACCGTCACCATCAGACCAGAAGAACTTGTAAAGAAACCAACATGTTTACTGAGTAACTTCAGCCCAAATCACCAAGCCACACTCGCCTCCAGGTTAGAAGCTGCCCTTTGCATCAGCCTTTATTAGTATGATGTTCCCAAACAACACTTTGCCCGGTGCTTGTTTGTGCTCATAATCTCCCTGGATGCCTGTGAATAGCTTATGAAGGAGCTCAGTGTATTCACAGGCAGTCTTATACTGCACACATGAGATTGTAGCTGAGGATCTCTGGTCACTTGCTCTTGCCAGATGGCATGGGGACACCAGGAGGGACACATGGACACCACTGAATAAAAATCCAACATGATCCCAACTTTCTCAGAGAGAGCAGCAGGAATCCACTTTGTGCCACTGCAGGGTGTCCACAAGCAGGAGGAAAAGGGGCAACGCTCAATGGATAAATACATGTTCCCTGAATGAGCCAATCAGCTACAAATTATTGGCCATCTGTACTTCTCAGGTGACATTCAGGTTGCTTGAATTCAGTTATCCACAGAAGTACTACACCTAACCTTGAAGACGGATGTGCTCTGAGCTAGAGGAGGTTGGACTGTAGACCTCCAACCTAAACTTCCTTCCAGCATAAACTCTCCTATGATATCCAAGCTGCAGACACCTCTAGAACAATCACTTCATCCAACAGGCACTTCTGTTTGCATAGCTGAAAGGCAGACTTGTCTCTATTGCTTCCATTGATCCCTCTGGTGGCTGCCATGGATGCTCAATGCACACAGAGGCACCACCTCAAGTATGAATTTGGGCTATTTTATCATTATAAGTGGCTCTGTCACCCTAAAAAGAGCTCCAGGGAGAAACTCAGTTCTTGTGAATAATTGTCTAGTCATAATTTTTCTTTTCTAAACTGACAATACAGAAGACTTAGGCATCATGCACAAGTAAGGTGCCTGAGTGAGAGATGAATTTGGGGGTCTCTATTCTCCTCCAAGCTTTGGGAATTTAGGGATGCCTTTTCAGCAGTTATGCCCCCTTCCTCTAGGACTGGACTTCCTCTCTGAGAGATGGATATCTTTCAGAGATGGGACAAGGTGCTGTCAATCATATGAACAGCCTATATAACAGTGGTGTCTTCTCTGTTACTTCCCAGCTCTAATCCAAAACCATCCTATCAAAAGGCACTGGACATCAAGCAGAACAAGTAGACTTGATAAATAAAATCCTGGCCATGGCCTGTTAGCATATCGTGTCTGGGAAGTCTGACTGTCTTGCATTTTCCTCTGGCCTGAAAATCTAGTATTCTTTAGAGCCTTTTAAAAATTAGATGACCAGATGGCTTTGAAACAGCCTTCAAAGGCACAGCAGGCACTTACCTGAATATCTGAAAACTGTAGGATTTAAAAACAACACCAAATTTTCCATATTTGCAAAGGCTGTTTGAGTAGATTAGCTAGCAGCAAATACACACACGCACTCCAAATTTCTGTCCAAAGAATGTTCACGAGACAACAGAGCACATAACACACTGATAAAACCAGCACAGAGGCTTGAATGATGGTTCCTGTCCTGCTGGGGAGATGGCCTTTGTGATGCTGTCACAGAAAAGAGATGCAGTTCTGACTGGCTTCCTGTAGACCCCTAAATTTATGAATGTCTAGTTGGGTTGGCAAGGATTCATTGGATTCACTGGGCATGACATGACTGAGCTGACCTAAGGAAGGACATTGCTGTCCCCATAGATCAGCTGCCAGGATCCCAGGCAACCCAGCATAAACACATACTGGGAGGGTTTTTTACAGCTGTTTGGGGAGTTGGCTTACTTAGTTGTTTCCAGTTATTTCATGCATGCACCTCCTCATCCTTCTTCCACCCCTTCCACTTCCAGAAATAGTTGTCTTCACCCACCTGGGTTCATGAGCTAATGGTTCAGGGGGAGAAGGCAGAAGGGTAGCATGTAGTTCACATGTCTACTAAAGTTTTTTGGTTTAGGATGACTACAGCATGCCCATGGCCTGAGTCGAACTGGTTATTCTGTGTGCAAGAAGTTAAGGCACATCCCCAAAACTTATACAGGGGCTCTACAGCAAAGCGGTGTGGACTTTTCTCATTAGCTTACTCATGGAGCCTATCACTGGGGCATCCACAAGCTCTGCAGTGTGTTCTCTAAAGTCAGAAGCCTTTTACCACTTGGGATGAGGTGAAGGCAGAAACCCAGATGCTCAGTTCAATCAGGGTTTCTCCCACATGGGTTTCCCAGAGGTAAGGAGAGCAGAGGGTGAAGTGCAGAACAAGAAGTGAAGGTGAGGTGGACACTTACATAGATAAGGTGCTCCCGATAGCGGATCAGCAGGTTCCTGAGAATTCCTGCCTCATTCAGGTCCCCCAGGCGGATCATGTCCTCCACTCCATGGATGGAGGTGGGGTGCATGGGTTTGATGTGGCTGGCATTCTGTGGGGAAATCCAGTGCTCCTGAGAAGAGAACAAGGGCAGCAAGAAATAAGTCAAATGAGAGACCACTGGGATGAGAAACAGAAACTTCCCACCTCAAACAGAAGGACCAGATGAAAGAACATACACAAGAGAGCATCAGCACATGTGCCACAGCTTCTATTCCTGAGGCAAGGCAGCAATGAATTTGAAAGATTCATTACAGAAGAAGGAAAACATCTTTTTATTGGAACAGCAAGAGACATGAGACACAAGCCATCCTGGCGGGAACCTCCTCCAGGAGAGTTTGTAACAAATAGTATATTTGTTTTTCCTTTCACAACGACATTTTCACATCACTTTGTCACAAAATACTGTTGAGAAGAGAGAAGATGGTTTAGAAAGAAGAGAGGGATGGACAGGTGTGGCAAAATCATAGTTGTATTAGCAGAGTATTATTTAGACTAATCACTTCTAAAGGGCTTTAAAAACCAATACAAATGATACACAAGGACCCTGCCAAACCAAATCTCTTTCTATCATCCTCAAAGGGAAGGACAGCAATTACAATTATCTCAGTCAGAAAAAAATAAAATTATGAAGGACAGAGAACCACCTTCTGCTTGTGATATAGACCTTTCTTTAAAACAGCCACCATTGCAGAAAAATAGAGGTGAGAAATTGAAGGAGAACCAGTGTTTGGGCAGAAGGTCAGGAAGGACTGGATAACAGCAGAACAGCAGGTTGAGGTGGGTATGCTCAAAGCACAATCTAAATGTATTTTGGGGGTTTCTGGTATTGTTATACTCAAGAAGCTTCTCAATCTTGCACTTCCAGTACAGCCACAAAAGTAGGAACACAACATTGTCTTGTATTTACAAATAGAAAACAGTGGCACAGTTGACTCCCAAGGACATAAAATAAGGCCATAACAAAGTCAATCATCATGGCCCTATGACCCCTGGCCTAGCCAGGCCATAGAGCTGTAAAAGGGTCATCCTAGCCCTTTGTACATACATTGCCTTCATCGTCCAAAACTTGGATCTGTCCAGAGTCACACAGTTTAACCACCGCTCCAATGGGGACATCGAATTCCCGTCCAGTTTTGAGGTCCATCCACACATAATCCCCCTGGAACCAAAGAGAAGATAGTTACAACTCAGGGCTGCAGAAAGTTCAGCACCCCTTGGGATACAAGTTGCTGATGTTTGGTACCCAAATCAGTACAAGTCAAACGACTTCCTTTGCAAACCACAAACCACCCCTTTCCACACATAGTGAAGAAAGCAGATGCTTTGGATGTGGCTTAGTGGTGAACACGGTAGTGCTGAGTTAATGGTTGGACTCAAAGATCTTAGAGGTCTTTTTCAACATTCATGATTCTATGAAACCTGCTGCAAGGTACCCGTAGCAGGACATGATCCACACAGCATACATCCCCTGCACTATCTCTCTGTTTCTCAAGCTCATGAATGGTTGTTGGTCACAGACTGCATCCAGCAGAAACAGGTTACAGAGTAGCAGTGCAGGCAGAAAAATGCACCCAGACAGAGGTTTCCCTCTGTGTAACTTACAAACTTAGAAAATCACATTTAGGAGATGGTTTTGGCTCTGCTAAGCCTTATCTAGAGCCTTGTGGCATGTTTCTTCCTTGCAGGTAACTGCTATCAAATATAGTTTGGAAACTGCTGAAAAGTGAGTGACTAAAGATGGGTTAAAAACATAACTAGAGAGGCAGATATATATATATATGTACTTCTTCAGGAGTTCTCCCATCTACAGTGATGTGTAGGTTTGCATTTAATACTTTTCAGTGGATTCTATCTACTGTGAGCATGTCCACTTGTGTTCTGAAGCTGTGCAAAATTTTAACATCCATAAACCCAAAGGAAGAATTTACCTGAAAAACATTGCATCCTTCAACATGTTTCAAATGTTTCACTTCTTTCATTTGAGATATCTGCGTTTTTATTTTGGAAGACACAGCAAGGAGTTGACCCCTCGCCACTCACTCCATGTCACTGGTGATCCCACAGACCTCTGTCAGTGCTGCTGGGCAGGGACTATCTGCTTATCAGCTCTGGATATTAAATTACTCAAATGCAAAAAAGCTTCTAAAGAAGCTGTTTTCCTCAACAGAAAAGTAAACTCCAAAATAACTCCAAACTAAAGCCCGAAGCAGGACCCACATTGAAACAGAGCAGAATTATTTCCCACCCCTATTCTCAAGGTGAAGAGGTACTAAAATAGGGAGCAACCTCGTTGCTGGGTGTGTTTGCATTCACACAGGTGAGATTAATGTTGTGAACTTGTAGCCCCACCTAACACCACATTCCTGGGGACCAGCTCCACTTGCACCTATTAAGCACAATGCAAATGCAGTATCTTTTGAAGTCCTGAAAAACTGCTGGGAGAAGGAGAAGGGAAAACCAGGAGGTATCACTTTGCATGTGCTCTGATATAACCCCTTTCCTGAGCATCCACGATCAACCATTTCTGTGGACAGAGTATATTTATAGATTTGGTTTGACCCAAAGGCTGCTGAACAACCTTCATCTCCATGCTGGGCAGGTGGAACAGGAGACATCACCATCCAAGTCATCATCCACTAAGACTTCTGAGAGATACTAACCTGTGAGTGCCACGGGGATTTAAGGACTCACACGTGGACAGACACTACACACCAGGTGTCCCCAGCCATTTTGTGTAGACTCCACCCTGGCAGCTGCTTGCTAGGTTTCCAGTAGGATATCAGTGTAGTCATCCTGCTTACATGGAGGTCAGGATGCACTTCTTAGGCTGGGTTTTCACTTCCTCATAGCGTTTTGCTACAGCTCTGTTATAAGTATCTTTATCCAGTTCATAAAAATATACCACTCATATCTTTTTCTCATTAACTATCTTATATTCACATGTCATAACTCAGTTAAAATGGGAAAAAACTCAACAACTAATGAATGCAATGTTGGGATCAGAAACATTATAAATCCATTTATATTAATATTTATTTCTTAGCTCCTTTGATCTGACACATTCAAAGCATTTCAGAGCACTGTTATCCTCTCTGCATCACTGAGCAAATTCATGCACAGGATAGGTAACCTGATCAAGGTGTCAGCAAAGGAAGAGCTGTATTGCTCAGTCCCTGCTCAGCACAAAACCTTTCTGACACCTCAGCAGCTCTGTAAAAATTGCTCTTAATCAAGAAAACATTAATTGTAATGCTAGGTTTTTTTTTTTAAAAATCTCTAATATTGAATAGCTGTAAAAGCAGACTGCTTTATATATTCTGCTACCGCACCGCTGAGATAAAAGGCATTCTGCTCTACCCAAGGTAAATTGATACTCTACTACCACTAAGACAACTTCTGTGCTTTGTCTGCCTAATGCACAAACTGCTCATCCCCTCAAACTGCTCTTTCTAAACCCATTAAAGTGCAGTTCCTAATACTGGTGAAAAAAGTCTTATGGGATGGGCTAAGCTGGTAAGCTCAGGAAGGTCAGGGGGTTTAAAAAATAACATCAATTATTAAGAGTGCCGACCTATTTCCTTTTCTGACTTTAATCAATGTGCTATAAACCCCACAGAAGTCAGTTACATTTCTTCTGCTTATGCAATCACCTTCAGATCAGCCCCAAAACCAACAGAGATGTTGGGGATTTCAGGGCAAATTGGGGTGATTCATGCATTTACCAGTTGGGGCAGACTGGCTTGTGAGTTGCATAACCTGCCTTATGCCTCAGTTATTTTTCAAAACACATGACAGAGTAGTGGAGAAGTGAGAGTACCACCATACCCTTAACAGTACCAGCACAGTCGAACTCTCCCTCCTCAACGCAGCTGCTGGATGCCTGTGCCCTTCCAAATGCTCTGGGGCAGACCCTCAGGACCTCACAAACTATGGGCAGTGACAACCAAATAGCAGTTCCAGAGGAGGAAACATCACCAGGATGGGTGAACACACAGATCCATACAAGTCAAAAAGAGGATCTTTAGTAGGAACTTCCAAATGTGAAAAGAAAGAAGGATGCACCGCAGGGGAGCTACAGTGCTTGAGGGGACCAAAGAAAGGTGAGAGAAGCTGGTGTGAGCAGTATAAGGTTCCCACCAACAGTAAGACAGGTTTTAAAGTAGCCTGAAAGCTCCAGCCATGCTCAGGGTTTGGGACCCCCTGTCTTACCGCTAAAATGGTCGTGGGCTTCAGGACCTGGTTGACATTGCGGAGTAATGTCCATTTGCCCTGGTCTCTGTCCTGATCTTCCACCACCTCAGGGCATGGTTGCATGAAAACGACTTTCTTCTTCTTCAGCATCTCCAAAACTTTGCAGTGGTGTTCGTCCCTCTCTCTGCTTTCTATGTGTATTCCACCACAAACGCCAGAATGCTGTGGCTGGCTTGCTTTAGACCTGCAGCACAACCATGCCTGCTGCTTGCAGGACACCCTCTGATCTGATTTCACAATATGGCTCTTGGTAAAGATCTTCTCCTAGCAGAAAAATTTCCATGCACCAGCCATGGTCCTCCACTGGCCAGCTGACATGCTCACTGTATATGACCAGCACTGCGGAAGTCTCAAAGCAAACTGAACAGCTTTGCTTCTCTTCACTTAAATTCTTCCAGTTTCTCCAGTAAGAGCTGATACTTGGCCAAGGACCTGAAGGACACTGTAACTACCCGTTCTGGAAAAAGGACTGCAGGATTAACAGGAAACCTCTTCTTTTCCCTGTGACTTCTCTCCGTTACCTTCCTTTCCTAGTGAAATACCTGTCTGCCAGCTCCAGGACTTTCAGCACAGAACACACTGGGATGCTTATTAATCCACAAATGCAGTCAGTCCCCATGCAACACATGGCATTTAATTAACCTAATACCTTTACATACCAAATTAACCAAAGCACAGCGGGAACTCAAAACCAGAGGCCATCTGCATTTTCTTTAAACTGATCGCCTTGAGTAGATCCATAGCAACTGAATTTTAAATAATTCAGTGGAAGGTGTTCAGCACAGCACAGCCTCTGTGCCTATAGGTGAGGAGAGAGCCTGGGCTGTGGATGAGAATGGGCTACACTCAAGGATCGTGGAGATAATGCATTTGCACTGACTACACCAGGCTGCTCTGCAGACCTGCTTCTACAATATTCTTTATAGGGTGGACTGTTCTGGTAAGGACTAATCAGAACTGCTGGCCCAACAAGAAGAGCAAAAGGCATTTTACAATGACCTCAGATTTGCTTTTTTTTTTGTCCTATCTTAGAAACAATTGAGATTTCTCATTTTCATCTAGGAAAGGCTTTTCTGCTCATTTAGAGAATTGCAGGCCACTATAGCTGGGCCCCAATTTCTTCCATAAAAATGTTGCATCTAAATTGGTGTCATTTACAGAGACCAGAGCAATGCAGTAATGGTGCAGCTGCTAAGACATTCTCATTTATCACTGTTTTAATGCAAAACTCTACTGATGACCTGATTACATGGGGTTTTGAGTCCATTTGTCCATGAAGAGGAGGACATAGGGACAGGACTTATTGGTGGACCTGGCAGTGTTAGGTTAATGATTGGATTTGATGATCTTAGAGGTCTTTTCTAACCTTAATGATTCTGTGATTCCATATGATTGGAGGAAAGCTTTCTAAAAGAAGGACGGCTTCATAGGTCCCCTTGATGGGACACAGTCACCAAGGACAACAGCAGATGATGGGTACATCAAACTCATGCTGAGCTACTTCTGCTCATCCATGAACAGCAGTGACAACAGTGAGGCAATCCTTGCCCAAAGGGCAGGCGACGTAGTAGGTTTAACTCTATTACAAAGCTCCGAAACAATAAGGTGTATAATTCTTGCAGCTGTGCAGGTGAAGTCATGAAGACACCCAGTCTCATGGATAAGAAGCCAGGTGAGAGACTGACAAGATGGACATCTACCAAAGGAGCAGGGAAAAATGGACATGAGATGTGATAGTAATGCAGGGAGAAGGAGATGAAGAGGGAACGTAGCAATCCCATGGGAGATGTCTGCCTCCAGCATGATTTGAACACACAGTGCTGTAAACGACTGCAGTTTTGCTCCCCTATAAAGTAGAAGATAGATGTCAAATCAAAGCTAAAAAGCAATGTCAGGATGCATGTGAAAAGAAGGACTGAATAAATATATATATAAAGGGTCCCATAGGATGGGCTCTTTGGATTTGAGTGGGGTTCAAGAGATGCTCTTTGCTCACCAGCACACCTCCCCTCATTGCTGTACTGCAGAAATTGGAGCAGTGTGGGAGCAGCAGATCTGAGAGAGAGAAGCTGGAGTATTTATCTCACCTTGCACTGGAGCAGACAATACAATCATTGCTCAGCTATACCCTATACTGTATTTCTGAGGCTGTGTATCTCTGTGTGCTGCCAAAGAGTAAGCTAAGGAGCAGAGGACTGGAATGATTTGCCCTAGGTTATCCTTGGAATAGGACCCAAAGAAGAGATGGGAGCCTGAAGGGCTGATTCCAGTCTCTGCAGTCCTATTACATGAGCGTGCCTATTTTTTCACCTGACACTGGGTCTGCTGAAGGTCTGTAATTTCACACATTTCCACTGCATAATTTTTGCACTGCTACTCTGCTAGCAGGAGATTTTATGGGGACTCTTAGACAGTGTCACACGTGTCAGTCAGAGACAGTCAGTGTTTGCAGTGAGGTGTGTCTGAATAGCCTGAGTGTGCTGTCTCCTGGAAACAGGAAACCCCATTACTCGGAAGGGATGACCCAGCTTGGAAAACAGCCTCCCTTCTCTATGCATCAAGGGGCACAGCAACAGCATTAGGCCTCCTATCAGCCTGCTTTTTCTGAGGGAATGTGCTATGCTTTATGTGGGAAACAAATAGACACACTTAGTACAATAAGGGGAGGGACACAGTGGAGGAAAATAAACCTTTAGCTGGCTGGCAGCCCGTCAGCAATGCCATCCGGTTTAGATTACAGCTCCCTGGGGTAACATTAGACTCATCACCGCAGAGATAGAAGTATGAGCCACAAGAGCCATGCTGGACCCGGCTCTGTTGATTTACTACACCTCTGAAGCAGCAGTCACAGCTGAGATCAAGGTCCTGCTGAGTCCTTTACTCCCTTTCTACTTGTCTCCAAAGCAGAAAATCCTCAGTGCACACAGACACCAATACAAACATAGGCATTCCCCCAGCTCCAAATTTCAATGTGATTTAGAGAGCAGACTGAAATCTAAATGTATTGTACACTGCAGCTTATTATGCCAGTTCAGACTTTCAACAGATGCTTGAATCCTTCAGGCAGTAGAATGTCTGTGCTCTACTAAAAACACGTCCTCACCTCTAGATATCACCTATCTGATTCAGTTCAGCTCTCAATTACATGGGTGTACCCTGCTCATTTTAATTGAGTTTCTCCTGGATTCACAGCTGTGCAACCCAAGGGAGAATCAGGACCACTCATCTCTGTTCTTTGCACACATCTTCAGTTGTGCATTTGCCACCATCATCAGGCAAAGGTGGAACAGGAAGGAAAAGCTTGAATTTATATTTAAATAATATAGAGGACAAGCACACATGCTAGTAGATGGTAGTCCTAATAATTTTCCGATCTCATAAATAAATAAGATTCTTTTCACAATTTCTTGTAGCACATCAAGCAGCAGCTGTCAGCCAAGGTAACATGCTACACACAAAGGCTTCCTAAAGCAAAGAGATGCAAGAGGTGTTGTTAAATAATTCAATAATCAATGCACTGCTTACCCTGTAACTTCAATACTGACAGGAGGGAAAAAACCCTCCCACAAACATGGCACACATCCCAGCATTTTCCCATCTAGTGCTGAGGGATAGTCAAAGACTCTGGGAGCAAAAATGATAGATTTAATCGGATTAACAGGGATGCAATCCAGTGGTGTAACGAGGCTCAGCTCCCAGTGATGCCTGACCTCTTCCCTGGCTTTTGGCAAGAAGCTTGTTGTTGACTGTTTGGGACCTCTTGGCTCAGGAGTGGATTTTAAGCATGCAGACAAACATGGAGATAGAAGATTTAATCCGTGAGTCCTCTGGCATTACTGTCACGGGTGAAGTGGAGAATCCGGCAATCCCTTGATGCTACAAGCAGATTAGGCTGTCCCCGAGTGTCACCCACCCAAATGCTGTGCCAGAGCCCTGCATATCAGGTCTCACACAAAAAGCCGATGGACGCTGCTTGGGATGTGATTGGAAAATCTGCTAAGATGCAGAAGTGGAACAGGAAATGAAGACTGAGCCCTTTAGCCCCGTGGCTGGGTCCTGTCCTAAATGCAAATGGAAGAAATCCAAAGAAAGACGATAGAGCAATCATAAGAAACACAAATCTAGAAAACCAGATTGAGGAAAAATAAAGCCAGGAGGAACCAGAGGGGGAGCGCTTTAGAATGGGAGCATGTAATTCTGTACTGTTAGAGCAATACTATTCCTTCAGGCCCTAGGAGTAGAGAGATTGCCCTGGTACCACACTGGGAGCTTTCAGATCCACTCTAAATCTGCCAGAAACAGTCACCCCAGTCCCTCCAGACAAACTAGGGTGCAGCTAAAGGCTCCCTAGTTTGCAACAGCAGGAATGATGGAAACTCCATGCCCTTACACACCTGGAATTAAAGATTTTGGACATTTTCATGTAAATGAATATTGCTCTGTATTTCAAGCTTTAGGAAGAGGGGACTAAGGGAATACCATTTCATTCTCTAAGCATTCTTTAGGAGGGATCCTGGTTCCAACAGGTCCCTGTGGTTGGACAATACAGCTCAGCTGCCTGTTCCCATCCCTTTGATAATACCAAACCCTGTGGTGCAGTTGATACACCTTAAGGATGGGATGTTATCCAGAGGGACCTGTACAAGCTTGAGGAGTGTGCCCAAGGGAACCTCATGAGGTTCAACAAAGCCAAGTGTAAGGTCTTGCACCTGGGTCAGAGTAAACACCAGTGCCCATATATGCTGGGGGATAAAGGGATTGAGAGCAACCTTGAGGAGAAGGACATGGTGGATGAAAAACTGGACACGAGCTGGCAATGTGCACTGGCAGTTCAGAAAGCCAGCTGCATCCTGGGCTGCATCACCAGCAGTGTGGTCAGCAGGCTCAGGGAGAGGATTCTGACCCCCTGTCTCCACTCTTGTGAGACCCATCTGCTCTGGGGTCCCCAGCATAAGAAGGATCTGTTGGAGCAAGTTCAGAAGAGGCCACAAAGATGCTTAGAGCACTAGAGCACCTATACTATGGAGACAGGCTAAGAGAATTGGGGGTGTTCAGGAGAAGAGAAGGTTCTGGGAAGACCTTAGAGCCCCTTCCAGTACCTAGAGAGGATCCAAGGGAGAGCTGGAAGGGGACTTTTGACAATGACACGTAGTGACAGGACAAAGGGGAATGGCTTCAAGATGAAGTAAGGTTGATTTAGGTTACAAGAAAGCTGGGGACAAACCTTTTAGCAGGAAAAATGGGTAATGGTTTCAAACTAAAAGAAGAGAGTTTTAGATTAGATGTTAAGAAGTTTTTTTACAATGAGAATGATGAAACACTGGCACAGGTTGCCCAGAGAGATGATAGATGCTCCATCCCTGGAAACATTCAAGATCAGGTTCTGAGAAACCTGATCCAGTTGAAGACACCCCTGCTCATTGCAGGGTGATTGGACCAAAAGGCCTTTAAAGGATCTGTGATTCTTTCTTTGATTTGATCCCCCAGTGAACCAGCTCAGCGAATTAACCCAGCAGCAATATTTTCATATGTTTCTGCAAAGTGTTTTACTGATTTAGACCCTGAGCTGGCTCACCATGCAAACAGCAAAGCCCCAGTGCAGAAGCAGGGAGAACAGCAAGAACACAGAGCTGGCAGCATGCCCAGGGGAGCAAAGCTGCTGCCTGCACAGGTATCTACTGTGGCATCACTGAGTGGAGCTGATGAAGGCTCTGCCTCACTCACAGATGAGGTTTATTCCCCGGGTGAAGGCAAAGAATTGTTAGATTTGATTCATGAAAGCAGAATCCCAGCTGATGAGCACAAGAGCTACAGAACTGTGCAACAGATGGAGGCAAATAGGTATGTCTACCCAACATTTTTCTGCCTCTGAGGCATACAGCCTTTTCAAGATCACAACAGTTCACAGAAAGGACACAGTTTGAATTACACTGTACAGTACCAATGAGAGAGAAAAATGAAAACAAAAAGATGATACACAGAAATGTAAACTGGAAGAGATGTTTCTCATTGTGGCTCATGCAGGCTGTTCAAAGAAGCCTGAAAACCACCATGTGAATTTAATTGTTTTAGCTCATTTTATTCTTTGGGAAACAAAGATTATTTTTCCACCATCGGCAATAAAAGCATCTTTTAGTTTTCACATGCAACCTGTCAAATTCTCTTCCAGTGCTTCAGCTTCATCTTCCGTGCTCTGGGAAGATGCTTTCTACTTAATTTCTTTACCTCAGGCTCTCCTTCCCTCCTCCCTGACTTTTCACAACCTCACGGAGACCTAGGCTGCAGTTAGTTCCTGTGCACCAAACAGATGTGGGACTATTGCAACCTGCACAACTATTCTTGCACAAACAGAGAGGTAGACTTTGTGCAAAGAAGTGCTTAATCCTAGCACAAACATATTATTCTCCTATATAGTAGTAGTCTATACTCATGTAAATGCAATTTTCCCAGCAGAAAAGTGTCTGTGCTAAGGGTTTGCATTACCCTTACAGCCACACTGGCAGGTCTAGACCAGTCCTACTACTTAAATAACATGTTCCATATTTGGAAATATTGAATGAAAGGGGAGTAATTCTGCTTTTCTTTCACTGCCATGCCAGATTGGAGCAGATCTGCCCTTTTTACACATTATCTATGTATATCCTGAGGGTTATGTTGGTTATGGAGCAGAATGAGGGAGTCTGGGAGGTTAGTTTGCAGCTCAGTCAATAGCATCTTGAGAGAGTTTGTGGTATGACTGATGAAGGGAGAAGTGGTCTGCTCGAGGGATGTGTTTGAAAAGCCAGCCCCTGGGATGAATGGATGACAGGAGAAAGCATATTTGAAAACAAACCAATCATACAGGTTATGCTCGTGATGCAATTCAAAACATCTCAGTACTGGTTTCTGTTCCTCAGGTACCAGCCACAAGGGTGCAGAGATGCTGCAATGCAAGTAGCATCCTTCTGAAAGGAGAAAAGATCCTCCAAGATGTTAAAAAATTTGGATTTGGGATTGTTCAGCCTGGAGAAAGGTTAGCTCCAGGGTGACCTTATTGTGGCCTTTCGGCACCTAAGGGGGCTACAGGAGAGTTGGAAAGGGACATTTGACAAGGGAATGTAGGGATAGGACGAAGGGGAATTGCTTCAAACTGACAGAAGGCAGGTTTAGATTAGAGAGATGGCAGAAATTCTTGACTAAGGATGATGAGGCAGACACAGGTTGCTCAGAGAAGCTGTGGCTGCCCCGTCCCTAGAAGTGTTCAAGGACAGGCTGGATGGGACTTTGAGCAACCCAGTCTAGTGGAAGGTGTCCCTGCCCATGGCAGGGAGGTTGGAATGAGATGATCTTTGAGGTCCCTTCCAACCCAAACCATTCTACGATACTATGATTTTATGAAAAAAGTATGAAAAAAAATAAGCACATGGATGTTTTTTCTTCATAAAATGGATAACAAAAAGAATCATACTAGTATTTATTAAAACAAAATAATCCATATTTTGTTATTTGCTTCATGGTTTTGAAGAATCCAAAGCTGGCTCCATACAAGACCACCTTCAAATGGAAACTCAGATCAGGTTGCTAATTGCAACGGCTTGCCTGGATTCTTCAAGCCCCTCTACCTATAGTATTTGGAAAACTTCCCAAATTGCTGGTGGTGGGTCCCTCCGAGGGAGGAGGTGGACCAGCTGCAGAGCTGCGCAGCACAGTACCAGCCCCATCTGCTGTAGCTCTTTGGAACTACCAAGTGCACCAAGAGATCTGTTTCTGATGATTTCTTCATGGGTTTTAATTAAACTCTGATGCTAATAGTATGTGAAATTCCAGAAGGCTCTGGAATAACACAGGGACCACAAAGGACAATCACACTTCTTAAGGGTCTGAAGGAACCAGTTGGCAAGTCCAGCTAGACAAACTCTAACCTAGGGGTTGTAAACAGAGGCAGAGCAGAGGTTTTAGGTTGGCACAAGGTAAGAGTGATTGGGATAACAATCACTGTTCAAATCACAGTTGCAGCTGGCAGATGCAGCCAAGACAGTTGACTTGTTGGATCAGGACACATACAGATGTGCACTGTGGATTCCTTTAAACCTGGGACAGCTATACTGTTAATGACTTATAGCTTGTTGGGCACCTATTGAAGAGACCTGGCTTTCAGAAAGTGATCACAAACCAGACCCTGAACTTCAGTTCTTTTTACACACACAAACCCAGAAACCTGTTTCAAAACTCCAAGTCCCACCAAGTAATCAATAGCCATTGTAAACAAAGCAATAGTCATAGTTTGGAAAAGGAAGTTGGCCCTATTTTTACAGGAAATTACCAAGGAACGGTGGCTGCTAAGATTGTCAGTGGGATAAGACTTTCATATGGTTGCCCTGAACTCTAGTAGCCAGAAGAATAAAACCATAAAAGAAATAATCTCTGCATGGTTTTGGCACAGCAAATAATTCCTATATTATCTGTACTTTTTATATTCCTCATGGATATTTTATTACATGGACAGTCCATTCTGCATATACTGCACAAGGGGGATATGTCTTCTAAAGAGGTTTGGTCACACATTTTACCCACTTTGAAAATGGTTGCATTACAAATACAATTACAATTTTTGAACCAAAATTTTGGTTTTGTTGGGGGGGTTTCAGAGTGCCTAGCATGGCAGAGATGCTTGTTCAGTAGCAGCCAGCCTCTTGATGCTCATGTGCCAACCTAAATCATGTAAAGGCAAATTAATTCATGTGAAGAATACTCATCAATTTTATAGCTGTTTTGAGAAACTCAATAATTGCCCTATAGCCTTAATTTTGAGACTGCAAGAGTATTATCATACAGATATATTAATTAAGCTTGTGTTTCTATAAAGAATGGGCTGACAGCATCAGCATGGAAATACAGTTAATGCCCCCATTGCATTTTGCTGGATGTAAATGTTATTTAATTACAAGCATCTACTTAATGGGAAAGGCTGCCTGTTTGACTCATACTGAATCTGGGAATTTTATGGGGTTAAGGGGCAGCAAAATGCCCTCAAGAAGTGATTTGCAGATCATGAAAATGCAGTGTATGACCTTAAGAGTCATTCGCCAGCAATGGTGCTGACAATAAAATGCATGGCTGGGTGATAGAAGATGCACATAAACTTCTCACATTGCATTTGCCTGGTTACACAAAAGGCTTCTGAGTCATGGTGGGCAAATCAGTATCCCAGACAGGTGTTTTTCCTAATCTTAAAAACAAGCAGCATTTGGTTCTTTGTTCTTCAGCATGCAAAATAAGCCAACCTCTTTTTCTCTTGGGTTCCGCTAAGGTGGCTCTGAGGAAACTAGGAAGGACATTTGCTTTTTGCTTGAAGAGTTGGGAGGGTGCAATACTATCAGGATGCAAGTGGAATTGCCTCAGGCAGAACATGAAAATGGGTGAACAAGGTTAAGGCACACCAAAGGACCATCTATGTTGTCACCAGTGGCCCATGTGGATGCCTAGGGCAGAGTGGGACAAGGCTGTAGAGATACTTCTTTAAAATACTCTTCCAGTCCAAAATAAGGGGATATCAACCAAAGTCAGTGGGCACTAGGTTCAGCAAAAAGCCTTAGGACATCTGGAGAAGTGAGGAATCTGGACAGGTGCTTGGAAAGGAGATTCATTAGGGACTACTAACTGAATAAATCACTTCAGGCTTGGGAAATGACCAAGCTGAAAATTCATAAGCAGAGGCCAGGAAATTAGCTGAAGCACAGGAACATATTTTGGTGCAATAACACTGTATGCTTACTCATGCCTTGGTGTTCACCAACAGTCATTCGGGATACAGACTGCCAGGTGGGACAGACCTAACTCTGAACAAATCTGGACATCTGATATACATTCCCAACCTCAGTCCACTGTAACTCTGCTCAGAATTGTATAATAGTTTCTGCTCAGGAACAGAAATCCTCATAACTTACAGCCGGTAAAGTTTTCTCCTTTCACAAAATTGCCCAAAGGAGGATGAAATCCTCATAAACTTCTAAGATTGACCTTAGACAAGTGCAAGAAAGCAGACGCCTCCCTCTGCCAGTGCCACCTCCCTTGTGCAGAGAGCAGCCAGGGCGGATGTGCAAAGCAGAGGAGGGGAGGACTGATCCACCATATCACCTTCTCATGTCTGTAAAACTCAGATTCATGTGGATGAGGCCAACTGGGAAAAGGCAATTTCCTTACACTGCAACATTCTGCTGCACAGCCTCTGCACAAGCTGGTCAGTACTGCTAACCACTAGAGCAGTATCTCTAAATATACCCAGGACTGGCAAAATGGAAATGCTAAAGTTCACCACACAAATTTCCAAGTCCCAGTCCACACTTATTCATCTCATTTTCCCATGGTTGAAAGCCCCAGTAGAAGTATTTTAAGTGGCAGCTGGCTCACAGGCATATCACAGGTTATTTTGCTCCCAGTATTGAATTTTCTCTGCTCTTAAAGGCATTTTTATTTTTTTTTCAGAAGAGTCTCCTTATGTGCATTCGAGCAAACATCTAAATCCTCCTCCTGTTTTTCTTACATTTATAAACCAACTAAAAATAGATTTACTCTTCAAAAGGTCTTACTGTACATTTTTCTTAGAGAATGCCACTTTACCAAAACCTGAAATGCAACAGGAAAAACATATGAAAAAACATTTTAATGAAAACACTTGAGCTTGGCAAAAGGCCAACATGGAGAGTATCATTTTGATGTTTTTTATTGGAAGTCTGTCTCCAAATTCATCTTTTAATTCCAATGAAACTATTTTAGTTATTGACCAGGCAATGATATCTCAACAGATATTCTCTATACTCCCAGCTCAATTTGCTCCTGAGAAAGAAATGCCATTTTTCAATTTGTGCTATTGAAAAGGTCTGTTATTGCTTTCCTTCCCTTGGGCTCCAGGAGCTGCGCTCACCTTGTTCAACCTGACTGCAGAAAGCCAGAGCTAAGTGTGTTTCTTGAGGAAAATTGCTGTCAAATCTACACTGTGCTAGCAAATGATACTGTGCCTTGAAAAGGAAATGAATTTTATACTATAAGAGCCAAATCTTTCACTATTGTATATCAGCATCATTCCACAGAAGTGTCTGTGATGCCAAATCCATGACATGTTGAGGGTTCCCTTTTTAACACTTTGCTGTTGAATGTTTTCCAATTTTGCAAGAGCAAATCTCAAACAGGGAGAGCCACCTGCCTGCTGCACAGCCATTTGCACAAGGAGCAGATGACAAGCTTGGTCCCACCCTCAACTGAGGATGTCACCACAAACATTTCTTACAGCAGTCATGTTGGCTTAAATGTCTACCTTTTGCTCAGATCCCTTCAATTATGAGTCCTTATATCCCGTCTGAGGACTGACTTGAGTAAAAATAACAGTAAAAAATAAGAAATAATAAATTATGTTCAAGTTTTGTTAAAGTACACGTGATTCACATGATTTTGGCAAAATTAGGGGCAAGGTGGTCCACACAATAGCTGTATCACACATCTGGGAGAGAGTGGAATGCAGACAGAGGCAGGTGGGTACACAGGCATGGGGATGGGATGGGATGGGATGGGATGGGATGGGATGGGATGGGATGGGATGGGATGGGATGGGATGGGAGCTCTTTTGCTCTGCTCTTTCTGCACAGCTGGGATGAAGATGGTTCCTCCCATTAAGAACAGTAATCAGAGGCTCAATGGCTGAAATAAAGACTGAAAGAAATCAACCCTTGTGTTGATCCCTAGCAGCAGGGTATGATGTGAGGTGTGTGGGATGAAAGATTTCTGATTTCCCTCCCGAAACATCTCTCAAGCAAAGGGATTACTAGATGGGCTGGGTTTTTTTGTTTGTTTGCTTGTTTTTGTTTTGTTTTTTTACAGAGAGCATATAAATACAGCAAGAGTTCTTCAGAGTCAGCTTACAGAATCACAGAATAACAGAGTCATCATTTAGGTTGAAAAGGACCCTTAAGATCATCAAGTCCAACCATTAACCTAACACTCTAAATAGGGTCTCCAAGTGCCACTTCTACACATCTTTTAAATAACTCCCGGGGTTAAGGAGTCCCCCACTGCCCTGGGCAGCCTGTTCCAATGCCTGACCACCTTGTTGGTGAAGACATTTTTCCTAATATTCAGTCTAAATTTCCCTGGCACAACTCCAGGCACTAAATTGGAGGGCTAAAGAGAAAGTTTGAGGAGCTCAATTTCTCTCTTCTTGCTCTAGACATCAGTTCTCAGTAAGCTAAATGCATTTTTAAGGGCTCTGACAGACAGGAAGAAGTTACCATCAAGCAAGGCAAGATGGTAAGTGAGCTGCTCTGCAAGAGCTGTCCTGGGGGATGTAGATTTTCCTTGGGGAAACACACAGTCCCAAGATTAAGTCGAGGTAAATTTTGTTATTGAGTCCTTTGAAGTTTCCTATATCCTCAAATGAATGCTCTATTGACTGGGTATTTTGTTACTGCCTCTCAAAAAAGCAAAACTAAACTCAGCCACACATATAAAGACTCTCACTCCAAGCCTTCCCTGTCTTGAATTCAAATAGATTAAGGTTTCAGTGCATACACTTCAGGGAAGATGGATCCTGGGGGCTTGCCTGAGGTTATCAAAAAGCATGAACGAGTGCATTTCAGGCAGGCTCTCTACGAGGGTATTTCCACACCAGAGCTGAGATTGTTCCCTCTACCTTTATTTGACATCACACGATTTATATTCCACAGCCATAGCACTGCAAGAAAATCTCCCTAGCCTGCAGCTTCATTTTCTGCATACAGCAACCCCAGCACTTTAATTGTCCCATAAATGTGATGGAAAGGATTTGATGCAAAGAGCTGTTAAAATGCCAAATGTCTTGAGCATGGCAACTAACGAATGGCTCCCAACGATTCATGTTTCAATCTATATGCAAATGTGCCCTTTGGTTGGCTTGTGCTGGACTTTTCATTGCTGCATTACAGCTATCCAGGGAAGCCTCAGACTCATAGATCAGAGAGATACAAAGCATAAATGGGAGAAGATTTAAATTATTCAGTGTTTATGAGAAAGAGAATCCAAACAGTGGAGTTACACTTTGCTTTTTATAATAGCATGATTACAATCAGCCCTGAGAAGACCTACAATAATGTTGTTTTACTCCCCCTCCCCTTCCTCCTTGCTAACAAAATATATAGCACACAAACACTTGGCAAAGCTGAATATGCATTACCAATAACACTAAAAACGGTGTATGTCAGCTCCAGGTAAAGCTGGTGCTCACAGAGCCCAGCTGGGAGATGTCTGTGAGTGGACTGAAAGATTTCAAAATCTGATCTCTACTATTCTGAAACCCAGCCCAGGAAAACATCTCCTTGGACCATCAAAACAAGACTGTAAACACCGGCAGTCAAAAAATTTATTCCTGCTCACGAACAAATTGCATAAATCCACTTCAACTGCACTGCAATGTGCAATTCTGATCTTAACAAGAAGAAATTAAGTTTGAGTAGTGAAGAAAGGGCTGCCACCATCACAAGAGGGCTGCAGAGTTTATTTTACAAGAGGGACGATAAAGTTTACAGGATTTTGGTTAATTCCAAGGGTAGGAAGGAAAATGATAACTGTATACAAACACCAGAGAAATGGCAAGAAGGGGAAAGGCCAAGTTTAGCTAAAGGCCAGTCTGGCACAAGAGCAGGAAGCCACAAATACCCTCAGAAAACAGAGACATGAACTTATTAAGGGCAGGGTCGTTCATGCAGGACTTGCTTTGTGGGGTTTAATGCTGAAGCTGTATCAGAGACTTTTTGTTCAAAGTAATGCCAGAGGTGGCACAGACTTTGCAGAATAGATGGCTGCAAGAAAACTGCAAGGTTTTGGCCATTGCACCCAAGAATCACCTCCCTAGGAGCTCTGCTGAGACAGGAGAGAAGAGTTGAAGGCTCTGACCAAGCCTTGGCTCCTGAAAAGCTTCAGAATAGCTGGAATACCTTCTTTTGCCTTGGAAGTGCTTTATAGCGTGAGGCATCCACAGTGCTTGATCCCTCAGGACCTTAATTTCTGGCTGGGCTTCAGTTTCCTTTATCTGCTTGGATTAAGTCTCCACTGTTTCTTTTAACTCCTATATCTACTTCTCTCCCTATAACCCCAGGAGCAGGCTGTGAGGCCACTGAGAAACGTGAGAGACCCTCAAGAGCAGCAATGGTCCTCATGTGGCCTGGACATGGTCAGGAGGGTACAGTAACACAGATAAAATCTTCTGCAAATTCTCCTTTAGTGGATGAGATTTGTGGGATCACAGAATATCCTGAATTGGAAGGGACCCAGAAGGAACCTCTAGTTCAGCTCCTGATGCTGAAGTTGGTCCTACGTGAAATACTTAAATTCTGTGACCATGTCCTGTTGCCCAGCAGATAAGCAGGTTTGATTTCTGCTAGGTTGGCCCAGCAACTGCAAATTTGCAGCACTGTGGTACCTTGTGTTGAAGACGGGTTTATATGAGAGTAGCCTACATGAGCAAGAAGATGGAGTTAGCAAAAAGAGCCAGGTGGCAAGCAGCAGCCATTTGCCATTTGCCACCAGGAAAACCCTCTCCCTTGCCAGGCTGTGTGGCCATGTATGGCCAGGACCACCACACCCTGCTGGTCTCCGCTCCGGCTCCGAAAACATCCCCACTTTAAATAACAGACAGAACATGAACAAATGAGCTGCTGCTGTGCTGCAGAGCCAAACAAACTTGTCAGGCTGCCAAGGCAGGAATTCAGGAAGCCCTCCTTGTCCATCTTCTCTTTCTTTGTGCATTGAAATGGACTTGCCATGAGTAATTTACTAGTGACTAAAGCTGATAAGTTTGGCTCCCTGCAGGACTCTGCTGGGGAACAATATTGGCTTTTCTTCCAGATTACTGGGTGGAAGACACAGGGCAGGAGCTCTGTGTGTTTTCCTCTCCCTGCTGGAGCCATGCGCTGCCCTTGGAACTCAGTTCTCCCGAAGGGAGATCCTGATATGAACTGTTTTGATGGAAGAATGGAAGGAGAGCAATGCTATGGGCTCATCTTCAAAATTCTTGGGTTTATAGCTAGCTAAGGACAGGGAAACCAAGCTGTAAGGGCCAAAAACTCTGTGCTCATCTATGCTAGGTGATGATTTGGTGTTCTGTTTGATCTTGTAGAAAAGTTTTCAGGGTAATAGGGGTGGGGGGAGGGCAGAACCATAAGCATATTGTGCACATTCAAGAATGAGTTAAAAAAAAAAAAAACAGAGGGAAAGCTCCTTAGAAAGTAATAAAGATCAGGAACAGCATAGATGTGTTTCTAAAATCTTACAGCAAAACTTTAGGAGGCAAAATACATATATTGCTGCTACTTGCATTTAAACATCACATAAACAACGGCCTTTTGGACCACGGAGAGCAAAGTGGTCCAAAGTGTGACTCAGAATGGACCTTTAGACAGGGCAGACTGGTATAAAGTGACCTCAGAAAGGGCTTGTACCTGCTAACAACTGGGTAACCTTATTTCATTACAAGAGGGATCCTTGCTCACCTTATTCACGCTGCAGAAAGATGTTTGCAGTAAGCAACAAGTTCAACACAAACCTAGTTCCCTCATACTTGCCAGTACCCGCTTGGAGTCTGAATCAACAGGGAGAGAGCCCAGAATTACTTCAGAAGCACATTGCCTCCTTGCCTAGACAAGGCAACTTGTTTTTAGATAAGAAGGAAGATGCTCTGTTTGATTAAAACTTTGCAAAGTGTGAATTCAGACCAATACAGAAGACTGTGAACCACAAGGGGGTACCCACCAGCAGAGAGACATGACAGCAAGCCTGCAGTGATACCACCCTAGACAGTTGTTACTCTGGGTATTTATCAACTGCTATTCTGACCTTTTAACCTACTTAGTTTTAAGTTCCACACCCATTTTCCTTGGCATTGCAAACGCCATCAGTCAGTTTGTGCATGAGGCCAAAGCCTTGGAGCCTTTGGAAGGGGGATGGAGTTCCTACCCTCTGCTACCAAAGTGAAGCCTGTTTTTGTTGGGCTCAGGTCCTGGCCACACTATAAAGAGCAGCATTTCAGTTGTTCCAGGAGATCTCTGGCATTCCTTCCACTCAAAGCCATTCTCAGCTCTTTGTGTCACTGGTATAAACTGAAACCATGTGAGTTCCTTCAAAGATCCAGTGTTTTCTGGACAAAAGCAGGCAAAAGCATATTTACCAAGAGAGACACAGAGTTAAATCAAAATTGTTGGGTAGATTTGCTCCATTGCCTCAATGCCTGACCGTGTTGATAAATATATTTGAGTCTCAATTTGCAGCCCCAACTCAGGACACACGCTGGGACTGTCAGTCCTCCCCAGGTGAGACATGGCAATGAGACAACCCAGAAGCTGAGAGAAAGACATGTTATGCCTAGACAAAGGGAAAACACTACAATCTGAAGCCCTAAGTCATTACAGAATCTACAGGAGACCTGCCATGTAACTTAATTCTTCAATTCATAGAATCATAGAATGGTTTGGGTTGAAAGCGACCTTCAAGATCATCTAGTTCCAACTCCCCTGCCATGGGCAGGGACACCTTCCACTAGACCAGGTTGCTCAAAACCTCACTCAGCCTGGCCTTGAACACTTCCAGGGATGGGGCAGTCACAGCTTCTCTCGGCAACCTGTGCCAGTGCTTCACCATTCTCACATTAAGTAATTTCTTCCTAACATCTAATCTAAATCTCTCCTCTTTTAGTTTAAAACCATTTCCCCTTGTCCTATCACTGCATGCCCACATAGAAGTTGCTCTCCTCCTTTTTTACAAATCCTCTTTAGGTACTGGAACGTGCTATAAGGTTATTCTGGAAACTTCTCTGTGCTGAACCACTCTCTCAGGCTGCATCCACATCAGAGGTGCTCCATCCCTCAATTTCTTTT
Organism: Dendrocincla tyrannina; assembly: GCA_035047865.1. Lineage (NCBI taxonomy): Eukaryota > Metazoa > Chordata > Aves > Passeriformes > Dendrocolaptidae > Dendrocincla > Dendrocincla tyrannina. The sequence goes on along the minus strand of JAWWMP010000001.1, from coordinate 30,117,735 downwards.
TAATGTGCAAAAAGATTCCATTTTTACACAACCAAAGCAGCACTGTTCCTGGAAATTGAAAATCAATTTTTGTCCAGCTTCTTTTTCAAGTAATGCAATAAGTTGTTTAATTCTTCTGCATATTCAGGACTCACGTGCAGCTTTTGGACCATCCCATATAAGAAAACAGAAGTGGAACATTGCACGAGGTTAATCTGGACTACTCACACAGAGGAATGATTTTCTCTAAGCCAATCAAGGATTAAGGCTAATGAGTATATCTGCATCTTGTAACAGTCCTTTTAGGGAAACAAGATAGGACAAAAATAACCTGACTTGACCTTTCCCCTCCAAAAAAATATTTTTATTAGTGCCTATGGTGATGGAATAAAGCTAGAGAAGCTGAAGACTGGAATGTTTCACTTACCTGTCGTAGAATAACCATGGTTCCTGTATAAACACATCAGCAATCTCCAGGAATGGACCTAAATCAAAATAAATCAGCAATTAATGAATTGCCCCCTGACTCAGAGTCCCCAGTTTAGGGAGTCTTCCAAACCTACATGGTTCCCACAGCCCTAAGTGTGAAGAGGGCTAGAAGCACTGCCGCTCCCAAGGCTTTCGTAATAGTAATTCCAGACACTGAGAGACAATCTCCTAATACATCCAGATTAATGCTGGCACCATGGTGAATGAGACTGGGACTGGAGGTTGCTTATGCAAGTAATATTTTGTAAACTGAGTCCTAGAAAGTTATCTGAGGATTAACCTGGCAAACACACTGAGACATGTGCCTTTGGATTTCATGGTATGAATTAAAGCACATGGAGAAGGGGAGTCCTGTTCTTAACAGCCCACAAGGCTGGATGGATTTTCATCTTTCTACCACAACTGCTTTCCCATCAGGAAAGAAAATACCAAGTCCTCCAACACAGCCTGTAACTAAGACTTGGATTGGATGGAGCAACTCCACTCTCTGGTCCTGCTGTTGGCCAAAATTGTATCTTTGTGGGATTTACATGGGGTAGTCCCATGCTGCTCCTGAGTTTGTGTTTGCTGCTGTGTGATGTCATTTCACAGGGCTCCCAGAATTAAATGGGTCCAGTGTGTATGTGTGAAAAACACTTTCAAAGAACTGAATTTCTGAAGCTTTTAATCTCTGAGTCACCCTTGGTACATGGTAATCAATAATTGTTGTATTTATGATGTGAAATGTTTTCCAGTATAGTAAAAATACTCATGCCTTACAAAGCAGAGAAAAAGGCACTCAATCTCAGACACACAACTCTTACAGGACACTGAGGATGTGAAGGCTGATGAAGGATGACCTTGTAGGACACAAGACATTTCCCTTCACAGTGACAAAGTGGTCCAGACTCATCATGAAACCCTAAATACTTCGTTTCAGATTCTAACCATGATATTCATTTTTATGTTTTCCCCACTAAAAGGCAAACATTTCTTGGGCAGATGGGAGGGAATAGTCTTCACTCTCCCCTCAATCATTTCCAGATGTGATGTACCAAAAAGACAGTCTCAGTCTTGCAAAAAAAAGCACTGATAATTGTCCATGCCAATGTCCCTACACACTTTCCTCGTGCAAAGGAAAGCAATCTCTCTTGCCCAGTAGCAGCAACTGCTCACATCCCATTCAGCAATGTAGGACTGAGTCTTTGGTGCTGATCCTGCTGGCTGAATTTTCTGTAGCCTCGCACCTGCAGTGGGAAACACAAATGTTCCCAACCTAGCTAGAAAGGCAGGATTTATCTCTACTAGCTCCTGCAGAGACTATAAAGGCTCAACAGAATTTCAAATTATTCCCCTTTTCCTCACCAGGCTGCCTGCACTGCCTCTACATTTTTACCAAACACGTATTTGAAGGCAGGTAACTATCCTTGTGTTTGCCAACTGAATGCCTTCACCACCTTAATGAAAACATCTATCTTCTAAAACCATCTACATGATCCCTCTGCATTGCCCAGAAAAGGAACTGGTGTCTTAAGAGCAGTCAAGGCATCATTCTTCATTAGCAAATACTCACTAGACAAATTTTGGCCACAGGCCATATTTAATGAATTAATTTTACTTTTTTTTAGAAAGTAGATGACTGGTGGAAAATCACATGTCCACTTTAATAACTGAAACACTGTGAGGCAATAATTCTAAGGTTGAGCCTTCTCTGTAGCACATTAAATTATTCCTCTTCTCCTTAATTCATATGGCTTGAAAATAGCTTTCTAACACTGCCAAGTGGTGAGTCCCGAGGCAGACTGCCTAGGGATGCTGAAGAGTCTACTCCACTGGGAATAGTCAGTGAAATCCCGGCTTGCCGCAAAACAGGCACTGTGGGAGGTTCTCCAGAGGTCTGCAATGTGATGATCACACCGGGAGTGTTGGACACTGGGTTGGGAAGCAGTTTGGGTTCCCTGGTTGAAGGACATCTGCTGTGACAAGTCCTCTTCTAGTTCCTTCTCTTGGTTTCCATCTCTGAAAAATAGAGACCTCACCCAACAGGAGAGCTCCTAGGTATCTCAGTCATTACTTTTATGCTAACCAGCCAAATTACCTAGGTAAGACCTGCCCCATCAGTGTCCATGTTGCAAAAGTCATGCATGGGACTCAGAGCTGTTCCTTCATTTTTTATCCTTCTGCTGCTGAAGCACTGTCCCATGGTTACCCTGGTTCCTAGCATTAAAACTACCTGGTACATGTGCACCCTGCTTAGCCTGTGGTGATCCTGAATAGATGCTGTGCCAGGTTTGGAAGGGTATTTACATACCCAGTCCACTCTAATTTTAAACAGCACTTCAGTGCACTGTGTCTTTTAGGTTTTTTATTTTTACTTTTGTGGGTTTTTTTATTTCTACTTTCTGAAGGTCTAGCCTTCAGTCCAAGACACCAGGCTTGCTCTTGTTCTGTGCTTCATCAGTCTCTTCATGATGCCTTTGCAAGGGAGCGTGCACCCAACAGAGAGCCAGCTTTCCCCATGGGTTGCTCTGTAGGGAACACCCCAAAAGGGAAGGGCCGGGGAAGCAGCAGACTCCCTTCCCCATTCTTCCCACAGGGATCAGTAAGAAGGATTGGGATTGTCTGAGCACCAGAGAGATCAGCTGGTTACTAATTCAATGGGGCCCTGGTGGAAGAAAACAGCCATCTGGACTCCCTGACCCTTGCTGGCAGGTGTGTTGGGCACTCCAATCCCACCTTCGCCTCCTGTGTGAAGCTCTACAGATGACATGGGAAATGAGCTGGGCGAAACAAAATGTACCCAGCATCTTGCCCAAATCACTCACACATAACACAAGGGCACAAAGATAGGCCTCTGGAAAGTGTATTTTTTGTAAATTTCGTTCATTTTGCAGTTTTCTGGCCATCACTAGTTGAGCATTATCTGAACTGAGCATCGGAGGGAGGCAGTGGGGTGAGGCTGAAGGGGCTTTAAACTACTTCTGGATGCAGAGTGATGTGTGACATAGAACTATACATGTCGCTTGCTTGCAAACTGTGGGCAACAGTCAAGCCAAGGAGTGCTCCAGTATGAGGTCACCATGGTGACCTCCACCATGGCTTTCCTGGTTCTGAAAAGATCCTAAATACGAGAGGAACCTGACAGAGCTCAGCTCTGGAGGAAAAAGTCTGAGGAACCTGGACAAAGCCATTACCCTGCACTTGCAAAAAAGGGGCTTGCCACTCTAATCTCTTTAACTGGCATTTTGTGCTCCTTGTTGGCACTTCAGGACTGGAGTCCAACCACATGACTGGCTATACTTCCGGGGGGATCACTCCACAGTGCTAATCCTCCAGAGCACATTCTCAGTAAGCACTGGTTAGAAGAAATTCAGGTATTTAATTCTAAATGTACAATCTATTCCTCTCCCCTGAAGTTCCATATCCCACATAATTTCCCTGAAGGCAAATACAGTGAAGATAATGAATAATTAATTTATGGGGTGCATGCATTCACATTCAATGCCTGCCCTCATCTGCACTCAGTTTGGTGTAGAGCCTGTCTTTTAGACAACACCCTGTGAACTTAATAGTGTTAAAAAGTAGGAGAAGTTCATTCGCCTTATGTCTATCCCTTGACTGGCAGAAATGTGTCACTTTAGCTGAGCAAACAGATTTAACACATAATGCTCTCTGCACACTACTGCTTTCACCTCCTGCCCTCCAGCAAGGTTGCTGAGAAGGATTAAGGATTTTTCAATGTATTTTACTGTTCGTCTGAGAAATGGTGAATAAAAAGGTCAGACCTACACCCTCAGAGACAAGCGCCTTTGTCTTTACCAAAAGCAGGATTCAGATCAGGAAGAAAAACCACGGCTTTTGAATGAGGTTAAATTAACACCCCCCTCCCCCCCCCACCAAGTCTTTGGGATCCCTAACCATTGACTGTGCATGACAGCGAGCAAGGAGGAAGACGGCAATGTCACTACATATCACTCCTCTTGGTCTTTGTCCATCTGGAAGTTGTCATGGTTGGGAAGCTATGATGGTTTGTATTTTTGCACTCTTTCTAGAGCCTCAAATGAGAACCAGAGTTTTCAGGTAAGAAGATATTAGTCTGAATACAGCAGCCATCCATCTTCTTAACTAACACGTTATCCTCTCTGCTAGCTTGATCAATAAGCAAGCTCTCAACAGAGACATCCCAGTACTTCTCTAGGTAATTAGCTCCAAAGCTCAAATCATTCTTAGTATTCAAGATGATGTATCTTATGCTCCTCTGTATTTGCCTTCAGCTTCCCAACTGAGGCCAGTCACACCTTCCCAACCACAACTGACCATGCAGACGGGCCCACATGGCAGGGTTTGCCCCACTGCTGCACCTACACTTCCCTCATTGCACGGTCTCATCACTCCTTGGCTGGGAGCAGCAACCAGGGCATGGAGCAGAGGGAAGCCAGGATGATCCATCATGTCTGGAAACTCTTTACAAGAGGCATGTGCCCTTGCATTGGTAACAAACTGGGCTCGTTCTGTGGTATGACCTGTGTCTACTGGTTTGTCAGATATTCAGTGCCTGGTATCTGCTCCCTGATATCTTCATCCCTGCCAGAAGAAATGATCATTTCTAACTCCTCCAGAAAAGTAAAATCAAGTCTAATAGTTTTGTTGCCTGTTATCTCTTTTAATGTGGAGAAAAGATGCATTCCCATAAAAAGCAACAGCATTGTCTTGAATGCAATGGCAACAGGAATTTACCCTGAGTATTTGCTGCATTTTTTTATACACAGGACAGCACACTCTGAGTTTTTACAAGTGAGCAAACAGTATCCAACCCTCGTGGCGGCGATGTAGGGACACAGCAAGCACCACCTGGCCACATGCTGGCTGCCACCGTGCTGAGAAAGTTCCCTTGTTTATGTCTTAGTTGCCGCCTCCGCACAGAGGGATCAGCTTGAGGTCATGCTGACAAATGACGTGAGGAATGCTAGGAAGCTCTCACCTCAGCAAGGCAGGTCACAATTGCAATAAGCTGCAGGAAACATTGGAATTACCATTTCTCATGTGACTGCTGCATCCATGACAAAGCCTATCTGCGGGCTTTGTCTGCACTGTGAAGTGATCAGTACACAGCATGTTTTCCTGGAAAAACTCTGACCCAAGCCCACCAAATATCAAGAAAAGCCTTTCCTACAGCCTTTGGATCAGACCTTTCAAGCCCACCAGATTTGGAGGGAATGTTGGTATCAGGAGAGAAGTAGCTTCTTTGAACAAGAGGTGTATTTTGTTGCCTCTCAATCAGCAGCAGGTCCAGCTTCCTGGACAACTGAGGGAAAAAGAGAGATTCAAGCAAATCTGCAAGCTGACATGTAGAGGTATAGGTGATAGCAGTGGGGTAAAGATCCATTGGGAAGGCCTGGATTCTCAGAAGGGCTCCTTGGTGTGCAACACCGTGCAACTCAACAACAGCCTGCAAGTTTGCAGATTTTACTCTAGCTATTCCTGCAACACTCATCCTTACAGTGATGAAAGGCACAGGATTAGGTACTAATTAGATTTAAGGGTACTCCCGCCAGGCTTCTCCTTCTGGTGGGCGGATGCTGTTCCCAGGGAAGACCTGGTAGTTTGTTATTGTGGTTTTTTTTTTGTTGGTTGGTTTGTTTGCTTGTGTTGGGGTTTTTTTGTTGCTACAAAAAGGGATTTAGATTTGCAATCTCCAAACCCAGAAAATTCAAGCTGTTTGAAGTAAAAACAACCTTTCCTACATAAAAGAACGCAATCTGCTGATCAATCAGCCAAATAACTACAGGGTGAAAAAAACATAGGTACCACCATGGCTTTCTGTAGAAAAACAGACAAGTGTAAAAGTAGTCTTAATACATTACAAACACCGATACTTTGTACTTTTGTACATTAGTGGTTTTGGTTTTTTTATCTTGCCAGTAGCTCGAGAAAGAAAGTGCCGTGCTAATGCACACTGCAGCCTGTCATTCTGCAAGTGCAACTGAACCCCGGGGAAATGAGGCTCGTAATTGAAACCACCCATAAACAGGGTGTCATCTACTCAACGTGAGTGACAAGGAAGTGTCACGGACTGTGCAGTAGGTAGTTTCCAGCCAAAGACTTCAGTACCCAAAATCAGAGTCTGATTTCAAAAAGACATCAGGTAGAGCTGAAAAATATGAAAAATCTGGTTTCTCCTTGAAAATTGAGCACTTAAACCAAATGCTGAGCTCTCCTCATTGGTCAGGTTGACTATGGATCAGCTGACAATGTAAACACTTTTGACACAGCTGAAAGATGAGACCCCCAGCAGGAAGCAATGATTGACATAAACTGACTTTGGTGAAAGCATGCTGATTTCCACAAGCTCTGAACCAGCGCCCCATGAAATGCCAAGGTAGTCTCTCCTGAGGCTGGGTGTGAAGGGTTTTAAAAGACAGCAAGGGAAAGGAAAGTGATACTCTGTGTCTTCCTCTGCCAGGAGCTGCATCATTAATCACAGCCCCCGATGATAGCTGCCGGCTGGGCCATCGTGTTTGCCTTTGCAAAGCTTAGTGCTGGCCAGTGAAAGGACCATGGAGACTCCAGGTGCAGGATCTCAGAGCTTGTTTAGCATAATAGAATAGTTTGAGTTGGAAGGCACCTTTTAAAGGTCATTTGGTCCAACCCCCCTGTCATGGGCAGGGACATCTTCCACTAGACTAGGCTGCTCGAAGCCCCATCCAACCTGACTTTGAATGTTTCCACAGACGGGGCATCCACAGCTTCTCTGGGCAACCTGTGCCAGTGCCTCACCACCCTCCCAGTAAAGAATTTCTTCCTAATATCTAATCTAAACCCATTCTCTTCCAATTTGAAGCCACTCCCCCTTGCCCTGTCACTCCATGCCCTTGTCAAATGTCCCTCTCCAGCTCTCTTGCAGCTACTTTAGGTACTGGAAGATGCTCCAACGTGCCCCCAGAGCCTTCTCTTCTCCAGGTTGAACAATACCAACTCTCTCAGCCTGTCTTCATAGGAGAGGTGCTCCAGTCCCCCGAGCATCTCTGTGGCCCTCTGTGGTCCGTTTGGTCCTCTGCTTTGTCAGCACCAATCTCCTAACAGTTACCCAAACTCTTTCATATTTTGGAGTAGGACAAGACAAACAGTTCCCCAGAGGGGCTGACACCATATGTGTGTTTAGTTATAGTGAGGGAGCAAGAGTGAAATGCTCTGAGTTGACACCATGTCAGATGAAAAACTAACTAACCCAAAAGCTAACCCTAAAATACTGTGGACCTCAGGATGTGACTTTAAACAGAGCTCAAGACAGAAGCAAAAGCTTCCACAAAGGCAAGAGCCTGTTTTGTGATGTACTCACTACCTAGGAATGGTGCAAAGCAATGCCTGAGCATTTCCTTGCCTCCTCACGGCCATGCCACAGATCAGAGGACAGCTGGGAGCAAATATCTGTCACTAGTGTTTATTCATACAAGCCCGGGGACCACGAAGTAAGACAGAAGCCTGCAAATCCTAGAACAGGAGTCCATTAGTGTCTCTCTCTATCGTGGCTTTATGCCTCAAATTAGTGCCCATTGTTCCCTCTCCTGTGACCGTGCTGTCATTTAGGTGACTTTGTGGTTCTCAATCTTTCTTTTCATACTCCAAGACCCATATGACACCCAAAGTAGAATTGAGCTGTTCATGTGCAGACATTGGATTTGATCAAGTCACCCAAGATTGGAAGAGTGAGGGGTCTGGAGTGCAAGTCTGATGAGGAGCAGCCGAGCAAGATGGAGATCTTTAGCCTGGAGAAAAGGAGGCTCTCTACAACTACCTGAAAGAAGGTTGTAGCCAGGTGTATGTTGGGCTCTTCTTCCAAGTAACAAGCAACAGGATGAAAGGAAATGGCCTCAAGTTGTGCCAGGGGAGGTTTAGATTCAATATTCGGAAAAATTTCCTCATGGAAACTATTTTCAAGCATTGGAACAGGCTGGAAGCGTTCACAAGGCATGAGGATGCGGCACTTGGGGACATGGTTTAGTGGTGAACATGACAGTGTTGGGTTAAGGGTTAGATTCAATGACCTTAGAGGTCTTTTCCAACCTAAATAATTCTACAAGTCTCTAAGATCACCTCCATGACTATGGGGACAAACTAGCGCTTCCAAGGCCCAATTCATTCCATCTACGGCAGAAGTCAGTATTATTTCTGTCCATAGACCACAGGAGATGACTAAGATGACTGGTTTCATTTCTATGTCCTCTCCTTTCTCCCACCCCTGAGCAGCTGTGAATATGTCAAAAGATCGCTTAGCTGACTCTGAGGGTTTGGTTCCCAAACCTCTATTTGAAGGATTTTGGTAGCAATGCTATGGAAAGAGACACCTCAACCGAATGAGCCAAAAAGGTTACATTAAAGCAAGAAACCACAGAAAACTCCCTCCTCTGGAAAGTTAGAGAATCGATATGTAGCCTCTGTTCATCTGAGAATGGTCAGGAAACGGGCATCAATTTTTTAAGCCTTCAGCAGGAAGTTCAATAGATCTGCCCTGCATTCAATCTCCCCGAAAAGCCCAGTGGGTACAGAAGCTGAACAAAAGACCTGACCTTTTCTCCCTCACTGTGCTTTCAGGTAGTCAGAGCAGAACAATGGACCACGATGGCATCTGATCCCAACTCTCCACAGAGCGCTCGGCACAGCCTCCCGAGGAAGGCAATTTCCTTTTGTGCATCAGCCTCTACCAGTGATTGAGTATTTTTCAACAGCCACAATAATTAATCAAATAAAGTATCCTTTTGCAATGAGGTCAGGTGTAATTTCATCATAATCCAGGCCCAGCAGGCTGAGCTTATCTAGAGAAAATGCTGTGCTTGCAGGTTGGCAAACAGCATTTGCCACTGTTTCCATCTCTTCTTTACCTGTAAATGAACTCTCAAGTCTTGCTAGGGTCTAACACACAGGTCCTGACACATGACAAGTACAAATTAGGAGTAAAGCATTTGTTTCAGATTGAGAGTGATTTAAGACATGAACATAATCTCAAGACTTTTCTCCTTGCAGTAGCACAGTGCTGGTCTGTATTGGAAGCCCTCTTGCTGGTCCTGAGCAAACTGGGGTGTCCACACAGCACTGTGACAAGACCAGAACTCAGATCCTGCCTACTCATGTTCAGGGAATGTCAAATAGCCTGGGCTGAGCACACCAGCCAGTGTTGACAGGGTCACCATGGACTGCTCCTTCATGGGCTGGTCAACACTGCCATTTACAGAGCAAGGGATACACACAGATACGGTGGCTGACAGTGTTTTACATGGAATGTATGGATTTGGGAAGAGATTCATGTGTGATACATCCTATTTTGGGTCACATTCAAAAGCCTTCTGAGGTACCCAGTCCTCTGAGCCACCCAGGCTCTGTCAGCCCTGCAGTGGAACCACAGACATTAGCCCTTAGGTTAGGTGCAGGTGTTATCCTTTGGCTGTATTGCTTAGGCACCTACAAAGACTGTGTCTGTTATCTGAAAACAATCCCCATAGAGATCATAGATGATTTGGGTTGCAAGGGACATCAAAGATTATCTTGTTCTAACCCCTCTACCATAGGCAGAGAGCCCTTCCACTAGACCACGTTGCTCAAAGCCCCATGCAAGAGGGATGGGGCATCCACAGCTTCTCTGGGCATCCTGTTCCAAAGGTTTGGGAACCAAAAATCTAGTACACCCCTGCCCCCCTCCATGTATATGTATATATATATATATATATATATGTATGTATATATATATATACACAGACACACACACATATGCTCTATATAACTCCTAGATATATACTGTGGCCAATGCTACATTCCTGCCTCCATTTAGGAACAATTGGACAATGCAGTGAAGGAGATTGGACTGGATCACCTCCTTGGCTGCCCAAGTTTTCTGTCTCGTGACTCTACAACATCACAGGCATTACTACATGACAGAGGGCAGGAGAAGGAGCACTGCTTTCATTGCAGGCTGGGACCAGGGTCCCAAATCAAAATTTTTGGAGCATCAAGTGATTTACCCTGTGGCAGAGTGGAGCTTGTTGCTGAAATGGCTTAGGATTTATGTACTTGGGTTCTTTCTAAGTCCCATAAAATGCTCCCTTTTAAAACAGTCTCTAGATAACCTTCCACCACCCAGACAACATATGAAAGAGGTAAGATCTGAACTAATCTCAGCCCAGTAAATTAATTACTAACCCACTGCGGCTTTTATGCTATAGAAATGTTTGTTAAAGAGCTGCAGCCACTGTTTTAGCAACGACTCTAATGAGATATTATGCTGTGATATTCCTTCATGAATCCCAGCCTATTCATGGAGGAGGGGATGATGTTATCCTCATTTCACACCAGGGGAAACTGAGGCATGGAGGGAGGATGTCACTTTCCCCAAGGTCATGCAGGAGAACCAGGACACACAGGTTTGTGCTTATGACTCCAGAACAAAATGTCTTTAATAAAGGCAGCTCCCCTGCTCTTCCCTATCCTTAAATTGTCCTAATAAGTAGGTGTCTCACCTTCTACTCTTGTTGGTCCCTAATGATCTGGCCTTGACTGTACAATCTCTCTCCCTTTGGTACTATTAATGGTGGCTGAAGCAATACCTCTACAAGCTGTTATAATGCTGTGATGGTGGGTTTTTTTCTCAGCAGGAACTCCTTTGCTGGGATTTTTAGTGAAATCCTCCTTCCACCTGCCCTGACACGATCCTCTTATCTCTTGTGATCCTGGAGAAATTCAAACTGGCCCTTAAAGAGGCCAGGGTCAGCTTTCAAATGCAGGGACTGTTAGGATTAAGTGGGTTCAAATCAGAATGTACCAGTCCTGTTTTATTTCCTGAGACTCCTGTTGACTACAAAAGTGCTTTTGCTTGAATAGGAACTGTAAAATAAAGTAGAGACTCTGCTCCACCCTTCCCGGGTGCCTTTGGTGCAATCACCATCACATTCCTCAGGGCAGCATCAGGTAGTGCAGGGAGACATCAGCCCTGTAATAGCCTGGATGAGAGGGGGACAGACTCCCTGACTCATTGGCTGCACATGCTAAATGTTATATTAATTTTTCAGCTGGGGAAGCTGACTCAGAGGGGCTGTTTGCTGCTGCACCTACTGCTCTTCTCCTTTTAGTGGCCTATGAAGTTGCTGGGTGTTACTCAATGCATGGGATGCTCTGTGCTCTAAAGGGCATCATCTATCTGAGCTGAAGTCACACTGATAGGTCTTTGCCAAAGCAGAGTTAGACTAAAGGGCACATAAAAGGGTAGATTTAGATTAGATATCAGGAGAAAATACTTTATTGTGACGGTGGTAAAATACTGGCACAGGTTGCCCAGAGAAGCTGTGGATGCCCCATCCCTGAAAGTGTTTAATGCCAGGTTGGATGAGGCTTTGAGCAACCTGGGGTAGTAGAAGATGTCCCTGCTCATGGCAGGGGGCTTTCAAGGAGATAATCTCTAAGGTCCCTTCCAGCTCAAATCATTCTATGATTCTATAATATATTAGGTGTTGCACAGCCATAAAGTAAAAGTCATTTCATCCTGAAACAACCTGGATGGACAAAAGAACTGGAGTCTCCAGGAGGTGAAGTGACTTAGCTCCATGCCAAGTTCCCACCTGGTAAACAGCAGAGCCAGAAAGAGATAGAATTTCCTCTGCGAGGAGCAACACTAGCAGAAGCCTCATTTACAATTCCAAAATTCCAAATAATAAGATTTTTAGATAGTCAGTAAGGTACAGCCCTCCTAAGAGGCCTTTCCTGCAGGCAGGGCATCTGGAACAGCTTCCTCACCCCCTCTGGGATCTCTGGTGTCTCTGGTGGCATCACGCTGCAGGGCACTAGATTTCTCACATGCTCACCCGTGTCTTTTCAGGAAGTGTCTAGGAACTTTGTTTCCTTGCCACAGCTCTGTCAAATTTGAAGTGAACTTGTCATCAAACTACTGTCATTAGGTGACACATCTAAAGATATAAGTAGAGTGGCCACACAAGTCTTGTTTCCTGTGGAAATCAGATGAGATGAGATGAGCAAGCCAGCTTTAATCAGGTCCTTGACTTATTCTAGCTTTAATAAGCTGCTCTGTTCCTACCCTTCTTTACAGTACCTTGGGATACTCCTACGAAGAAAGGAGTGGCTGTTGATATCTGTGATTTGCTCTTAGCTACACAGAAGAAATTGGTTGTTTTTCGGACACAAGTCTCACTGGCTCAGTTGAGGTCAACGTAACACCTTGCACCTGAAAAGTTTGACTTTTGTTCCACCCCTTTTTACTTAATATCTTCCCTGACTGCTGAGCTCAGGGCTGGGAGGACAGGACCTGGTTTGCTACTCCAAAGAGCAGTCTGCTCTGAGAGAAAAAACGGATATAGCAGGGCACTGGGGGAGATCCAGAGGGTTATTTCTAAGAGCAATAAGGTTGTCCTAACAGCTTTCACCCTCTGTTACCCATCAACCTAATCTGTACTAGTATAATTAACCTGAATTAACCGCAGTCCTGATTTACTCCATCATTTGGCCAAGATCACTGCATGCTCTCTTGTCCCCTCTCTGATGCTCTAAGTGCAGGCATGACATTCAGCATTGGAGAAAGCAACATCTCAATGCCTTTCTGGAGTATGACAATTGCAGTTTCAGAAATTCTCCTTCCCATGGGATAAAGAAAACATCTAGATGTGGTGCTTAGGAGCATGATTTAGTGATGGGCTTGGCAACGCTGGGTTAATAGTTGGACTTGATGATCTTAGGTGTCTTTTTCCAGCCTTTATGATTTTATGATAAGGACCTGCTTCATCACTCACAAGCACTGGTAGCATCACCGGACAAAGCTTCCCTTGCCTTGTGCTGAAGAGCAATACATCACATGGGAGGGATGGTGTTCTTGTTGAATACCTGCTCTGAGAAACCTCCCTGGGATGACAGGAGATTGGGCTGACCTGCTCATTAATTGTTTACAAGTCTCTGTGTTCTGCTTTACTGAATTACACAAAAGACCTAATAGTTCCTGCTGTGGATCCTGATCCTTGGGCAGACTGTGCCTCAGCACCCCAAGTACTCTGGGGTAGTTGATAGCTCTCAAAGCCTGCAAAAAATGAAAGGAAACCCTAAAGGACCAGCGGAGAGTTTTGTCCATCCTTTTTTTCAATCAAGGATGCAGTAGTACCACCAGCCTGGCCTGAGGGTGTGTTTGGGAGGTGTATTGTTAACACCATTGAGAGCTCATGGGCACTTCCAGTAATTCCAGCAATACAATGTTTTCTCATGTCTGTGCCAAAGACCACACCAAGTTCTTGCAGCTCTCCAGCATACAAATAAAAACAACAACAACAACAAAAATAAAATACAGAAATCTAGTGATGCTTATCCTTTCCTGGACTTTACTTCCAAAAAACTAGAGCACAGAAGTTTGGGTTCTCCTGCCTGTAATGTTCCATCTGCACTAAAGGCAGCTAAGAAGCTGAGTGGAGGAGCTGAAGAGAAAAGGGCAATCACCTTCCCCACTCTGTGACAGCCCTGTGTACTCAGATTCTCTATGGGCTTAAGGAAGGTTCCCGCACAGAGACTGTGGATGAAATAACCATCCTTTTTTTTTGTCCAGAGTGAAACTTTCTGTGGGTTGTAGGAGAGACAAACCCAGTGTCTGTGTATGTGTTTTCTGGAGTTCATCTTAGCCCAGGGTAAATCTGCTGGCCTTGATGGCGCTGAGCCAGCAAAGCTGAGGGATGAGAGGAAGCAGGACAGAAATAGCTGGGGTAGTACAATGTAGTGGCAACCTCCACTGATGCTGGAAAGCACCCAAAGGGTCAGATGTGGGAGGCAGCAGTTTGATGTGCTCTAGATGGGCTTGAAGGGCTCCTTCCAGCTGTACCCTTCTGCCCCAGGGCAGCAATTTTGCCTGTCCCCCCAGTCTCAGCCAGGTAAGGGGGTCAAAGCCACAGTGGATGGAGCTTTAAGCAACCTGGTTCAGTGGATGGTAACCCTGCCCACGGCAAGGTGGGTGGGAACAAGCTGATCTTTAAGGTCCCTTCCAACCCAAACCATTCTAAGATTCTATAATATGCCTAAAGTCTTTACATCTACACAAAGAAATTGACAGCTACTTTAATCCAAGCATGGTAGATACCTGCCATTTTCTATTTACTCTCCCTTGCCAACCTTCATGTTGTGCCCATCCTCCCTCCAGCTCTGCCAGGTTCCTAAATCTTTCTTCCCATTTCCAAAGTCAGGAACAGTTGCAGAGTGGCTTTGTCTGCAGGGCTGAAGCCCCCTCCAAGCACAGTTCCCACTGTACGAGCCAGTGTCAGATGGAAAAAGAGGTCAATGCCAGGATTCACAGAGCCCCAATTCTCCCAACATTTAGCATAACCTTAGGCATGTCCTCCTGCAAGTCTTCCTTCCTCCACACATCATAAAGGTGCTGACTGTGCAGCAAAAACTGCAGTGAAAACCTCTACCACACCCCAGTAACCTGTCAGCCTACAATCAAGCTAAAGTGTAAGTTTTAACTCCTTTCATGCATGGGAAACTGCTTTCAGGTCACCTACGCCCCAGGCAAACAGTGGGTTGTTACAACAGGTTAAATGCAGGAAAGGGGATGGCAGCAGCTGAACCAACATGCCATGAAAGGCACTTGCTGGGACTGAGGTCCAAGAAGAGCTCAATGATTTTCTGTGACTACTTTGATGCTGACAATGGGACCAAGCACTCAGTTTCTGGATCCCAGCTGGGCTGAGGTGGAAGTTGCTACCTAGCTGCTCAGGCTGGGCAGCTCTGGGGAGAACTCATCCAATGGTGCCAAGAAATGAAGGGGTTCACAAAGATTTTTGTCTTTGGATTTTTAATTTTTATATTTTTATTTGGTACTCAGTCTATTTCACAAGCATGTTTTTCATTGGATTTCTACATTTTGCACTCCCCTTGTGAAGCGGGCACAACTGCACTCCGCTCTCTCCTAGTTTCTTGACTGCAAGAAAGTTATATGGGATATCAGGAAAAATTCTTCACAGGTAGGCTGATAAAGCACTGGAATGGGCTGCCCAGGGAAGGGATGGAGTCACCATCCCTTGAGGTATGTAAAAGACATGTAGATGTGGCACTTGGGGACATGGTTTAGTGGTGGGCTTAGCAGTGCTGGGTTAGTGGTTGGATATGTTGATCTTGGAGGGCTTTTCCAACGTTAATGATTCTGTGCTGCAGAGCAGGGGCTCTGTGCACAGCTCTGGGTGCAGTGGGGTTTGGTGGGGTCCACCTGGGGTTAGATGGACAACATAAACATGGACACTGCTGAGGCAGCTCTGTCCTTTTCTGGCTCTACCTAGCATTTTTCTGGGGAACCAGAAAGTCACAAACACATCAGATCATCCCCTATCAGGCTCTCCTAGCAGAGAGGAGCATTTCACAGTGCAAAGCTCCCTTAAACACTGTCTCCGCATCCTGCCAGACTCTTGGTACAGTGACACTTGTCCCAGTCTGCTTTGGGAGCAAGAAAACTCTGGCTCTGCCCCAAGAGAACAGTAAAAGTCCCTGTTTCTTCTCTCACCCTCAAAAGGGATCGGCAGAGCTGATGTGGCAGTGAGTGGTGGCAGCAACTGCTACCTGACAGCATGGACTTGGTGTGGATGACCAAAAATGTGCCCAGGACTGAGTGCCTGAAGCTGCCTCTCCTGTCAGCCCCTTTCTGCCAGGCTTGGAAGCTGTTCTCTGCAGCTCCAGGATAGCCTTTGAAAAAAACTATGAGCTGACAATGCCTTCATTAATCACAGCATAATCCTTTCCATGGCAACCCGAGGATTGCGAAGTCACAAGTTAGCAAGCGTAAGACAGAAACACTGTACAGCAGCCCTTGGTCCATGAAAACTTTATAGGGAGCGAGATGAATTGGCTGCTCTGATGAGGGGAAACGAGTACAAATAATATTGCCTTGTAAAAGAAATTCATCCCTAGGCAGGATTCAGACCGCATAAATGTTGCTGTCAGTGGGAAGATACTGTAACTTCATCAAGTTACTCCAGCTCCACCCCAAAAAGCCCAAGAAGAGACTTTGGCCCTACATCTTAGTTTTACAGAACCTCAAAGCTTGTTGTCACCAGGCCATCACAAAACTGAAACATGAAACACAATTTAGACACACACATTTGGAAATTGTCACAGTTAAAAGATTGCAAAACCACAGGTGAAAAGAATTTTGGCCATCAACAAACAAAAGGGAAGCGCTGTCCTGGTTTTTGACCTCTTTGGTCCCTCTTTGGTTGTCCCTGAGACAGCTGAGGCACAGGATAGGTGGGAGACTTCACAGGGTCTCCCAGAGATGCAGATTTTGACTGAAGTGTTGGCAAAGCTCAGTCCAAAGCTGCAAAAACATCCCATACCTTCACACCACCAGTGTTGGGACCTTGTGGTCCCTCACCTCATGGGAAGACAGATATGACCCACAGCACCCTATCGTGGAGGGGGTGTGAATTAGTCAGCTTGCAACACAAGCCACATCCTTGACATCTGGGTGTAACGCACGGGTTAACCCCATAGGGTTGGTTGTTGGACATCCTTTTGCCCAGACTATGGAGAGAACAGTGTGGGACTACGAGAGGATCCTCTAACTCCTGCCAGTTCCATTTGCAGGGGGGATTTAGCATCCAGGGGGGTAACCACATAATCTTAGACTCACTGGTCTGTTGCATTTCAAACTCTCCCTTCATGTTGCCTACATAATAGGTCCTCCAACATACACCCCAGTCTTCCCAGAGATGCTAAGAGATGCCAGTTCCACCTTCCTTAGGATACTTAATTGTAACTGTCCTAGGAAAGCCTGTACCTTTCTTTGGTACAGTGCTCAGCTGGTCCAGCGTATCGCATGTATAAAGCACTATACTTCCAAAGCAGGCAGCAAAATGCAAAATGCTTTGTGTGAATTGCCTATCCCATGTCAGGTCTCAGTCCCTGCCCAAGGATGGTCCTAATAATTTAAACACCCTGGGAAGGTCCTGGGATCTGCTTACCAGCACTAGTGTGACCCAGAGGATAGCCCACCAAAACCAGCCTAGACACAAGCTGTGCTACACTGCAGCCACCAAAAACTCCTGCTGCTCCCTGAAGAGCAGCACCTGCCTGAGAGCAGGCTATGCATTATCCACCTAAATGATGTGTTTGGCGCTGGGTGAGAGCAGGGAGAGGGTGAGGTGGATTGGGAGGACACCTGGGGTCTTGTGCCATCGCCAGTGCAGCAGGCACATCCCCAACAGCTTCTCCCCATCCTCAAGCTCTTCCAGAGGTATCCCTGAATATGGAAGGGCTGTGGAGCAAAGGGGTGGGGGGCTGCACAGCGCAGTGCAGGAGGGCAGTGCCCTCCACCCTTCACTCGAGCTCTCTGCTAGGCGTTCCTAGCCAAATTAAGCAGCAGCTAGAAATTACCGAGCCGCTAATCCGTGCTGCAGAAGCCGAGCTGGCTCGGGTCTGCTGGGCACTGCTGGCAGGTCTGCGGCCGTGCCGTCTCCCCGCTCCCACCGAGCCCAGCCTCTTCCCCAGGTTTGATCCGACTCGCTGCCCGCAGCCGCGGCGGGCGCACCCCCGTCCATCCCACCCATCGCACCTCACTGCGCCCCACCGCACCCCAATCGCACCCCACCCACAGCATCCCCAGCCCCCAGCCTGGCTCCCCGGGTGCCGCCTGCCCTCCCCTCCGCCTTACCTTAGCGGGGCATGGCCAGGGACGCGGGAGGCGAGGCGGGGACGGAGCGCTGGTGCCCGACGCGGATCCGCACTGCCTCCGGCACCCACCGAGGGCAGCGCCTGCCCTGGCTGAGCCTCTTAGCGGGGGAGGAGCCGGGATACAGCCAGCCCCCGGTGTGGGTGTGGGTGTGCGAGCGTGTGTGAGTGTGTCTGTGGTACCTCGAGCCTAGTGACACCGAAAGCACCGTGCTCCCGCAGCCTCCCCACACCCTAAAGGTGCATCCTCCTGCATCCCTGGGGTCTACCCTAGACCATGATGTCGTAGAATCATTGAATGGCCTGGGTTGGAAGGGACCTTAAAGATCATCTCATTTCAAACCCCCTGCCACCTTCCACTAGGCCAGGTTACTCTAAGCCCCATCCAACCTCGCCTTGAACACTTCCAGGAATGGTCATCCACAACTTCTCTGAGCACCCTGTTCCAGCACTTCACCACCCTCACAGTAAAGAATTTCCTCCTAATATCTAATACAAATCTCCCTTCTTCAAGTTTACAACCATTTCCCCTCGTCCTATCACTATTTGCCCATGTAATATGTCTTCATGACACCCATGAAAATCCCTGCTGCAAGTTAAGCTGCAGTTTCAAGTCCTCATTGTGCAGAGCCTGATGGCTTCTTGCACAAAGGGGTGGTTGAAAGGATCCTCCTGCACTGTGCAAACAGGTTTCCGGGCTGTGCAAGAAACTGTATTGAGATAATGTGGGGTGCAGCCGGGATCTGACGGAGTTCAGGTTTGAATGCACCAGCCTGCACTTGTAAATGTGAAAACTTGGACAGGAAAACACTTGAGGACCAGGAAACTCAGAGCTGAGGTTTTGCCTAGGAGCTTAACTCTGACCTGGTAACTCCTTGCCTGAATCTGGGCTAGTGTCTTTTTTCCTTCCTGCTAAGAAAAGTGGGGTTGGATTTTAATTGTGCTATGAAACATTACCAAGGTTTCTTACTTAGGTATAAATCATGTCATTTTAGCTACTGAATGATGCAAAACACATCTCTTTATTTGCAGTGTTAACACACAAGATGTTTCTAAGCTCCAGTCTGGAATGAGGGGGCCTGAAACTCTCTGTACACCTGGATGACTGGAATTTTTTGGTGATACTGTAGAAGTAAGGAGCAATAAGAGGGAGGGAGCCTCCTTCCTTCAAAGTCAACCAGGAACTCTACTCAAAATGTAGAAGTGATGGTACAGTCACCTTCTAAGTGGTGTCTGTCCCTTCCCCAGCCTTCAGAAATTCTCTCCTGCTGCCCAACCCTCAGCCATGAATACACTCAGCTGACTTTAAACTCAAGCCAGATGATTTGTGATCACCTGGGGCCATGCCCGGTTTCACTCAAGCCCTACTCACTGTGTCAATATAGTTGGTATGGATGTGAGGGCAGATATTGTCTGTGCCTGGGCTTTGCTCTGGACTGCATGTGATGTGCTGGAAAGGGTCTAGGCTTGGGCAGCCTTTCCTTGTACCCTTGGATGTGTGGAAAGGAAGCAAGGGAGGCTCTTCCAGGATCATAGCGTTGGACATGCTCCTTTGCCTGCATCACTGGGTTTAGAGGTGGGATTTGAAGAGCACAAGGAGCATTTGGACGATTGCTCAGAACAGACTTTAATGGCTGCAGGTCATGGGCTAGTCCCTGGTATTTAAGACCTGGATTATGGTCCAAAGATGTGGTAGCACCTGAACAGCTCTGAGGGACAGGCATTCCCCTGTTGAAGGCCCTGCTACCTCTGTAGCCCTTGCTGAAAATCTCTCACCCTTTTGAGGAGCAGGAGGTTCATAGCCATATGGAGGGGAATGTATAGGGGCATTAAGATGGGAAGATGCAGGTTATAGAGGATCCAGCTGCAAAAAGAAATATTCCAGCAACATCTTTCAACCATGATATGATGTCTGTTTCTTCATGAAGATGCCGTTTCAGGTGAAAAGGAGACTCTGAATTGCAAATTTATCATAGAATTCGCACGATCACAGAATGGTTTGGATTGGAAGGCGCCTTCAAGATAATCTCATTTCAAACCCTTTGCCATGGGCAAGGACACCTTCCACTAGACCCAGATGCTCAAAGCCTCATCCAACCTGGCCTTGAACACTCTCAGGGATGGGGCATCCACAGCTTCTCTGGGCAACCTGTGCCAGTGCCTCATCACCCTCACAGTGAAGAATTTCTTCCTAATACCTAATCTAACTCTGCTCTCTTTCAGTTTAAAGGCATTCCCACTTGTTCTATCACTACATGCCCTTATTAAAAGGTCCTTATTAAAAATCCCTTATAAAAAACTACACTTAATTTAATGTTTGTGTGCAGAAATCTCTGGCAAATGGCAATGCTGGAAGATAGGGAGATGCTGCAGAATTCTTGGTGAGCCTGGGCTGGATCCTGCCTGGAGCTGTGCACTGCTCTAAATGCTTACTGCTGGTCTCCAAACATGCACAATCTCCTATCTCCACAATGACATGCTGGGGTCCCACACCAATTCCAACCTCCCTGCCTGCCATGCTGGTGTGCACTATCAGCAGAGGGACAGGCAGGGCTGCAAAGCAACCTTCACTTTTAATCCCACTGTGCCACAGTACCAACAAAACTACAATGTGGACGCCGGTGGGGAAGCATGACCTCCTTGCCTATAGGATGATGTGTTGCTTTTCCAGTCTTGCATACACCTTTTTTTAGAATGTGCACAAAGCAAGACTCATTAAAGCCACCTGGTCTGTCCAGCAACAAGTATCACCATTCCCACAGGTGCTCAGCCAGGTCTCCTGCTCAGAACACTTTCCAGGAGAGTATAAGGATGTTTAGAGGGTTCAGATGTTTGTGAGGCTTTCCCCTGAGGAAAGATCCTTGCAAGTTGTTTCAGTGGTGGAGGCAGAGGAGTGAGATGCTCCTTTCTCTATCTAGCATTTGGTGATATACTTTGTCCCAGAGCATGATCCCAGGAGCTGGAGGATCTGGGAAAGTGCCCCCATCCCACAATAAACTGGCTTGTCCCATATGTCTGCTCCAGGCTCTTGAGGGTGGGCTGCAGAAATGCACAGCTCCTCCATGCTGTAAGGACCTTAAGCACAGACAGCTGGTGCAGGTGAGGGCTGGAAGTTGAGATGGAAGCAAGATCCCAGTGCCAGCACTTTGGGTCTGTGTGTTACAGCAGTGAGACCCTTCCATGGGCAGGGCCACACTTTTCAAATGCTCCCCATGTGCAATGTGCAGGCTTGTTCTCTGAGGGAAAGCCATCCCTAACACTTCCTCCTTCTGCTTTGCCCATTTCCCCCTTATTTTTTTAACAATCTGCAGATATTTTTCCAAGTGAGGTGAGGCTCAAAACCCAAAGTTCCTTGCACTGTGGTGACTCTGGGGCATAAGAGTCAAAGGTTTATAGTCAGAGGAGGTTACTCAACTCATCCGTGGATTTTCTCAGTGAATGTGAGTGTAACCTTGTGTGAAAACCTCATGCAGAAAGCCTTGCTCAGTCTCAAAGTCCACAGACAAAATAATTTGAATAGAGTTTAGTGAACCAAGCAAATACAAAAGGCTCTGCAGAGCCACCTTGTGCCCATCATAAGCATTCTGGAAGAAGACAGCAGTTGAAAGACAGGGAGTCTGAATAAAATATACACAATTTATTTATTTATAGGAGGTTTACAGCTGTACAATGTTGGCTTTCTGTTTGGACCACTCTCTGATCTTGTGCAGCGTGACACATCAGTGCCCTTGGAGATGAAGACAAGTCACAGCCTGTTCTAACATGCAGATGTCAAAAAGAAATGGATTTCACAGAGTGTAATGGCAGGCTGCTCGCAACCATTGAAATGATTAACAAAAGAAATGTTAAATAAATCAGAGACATGTCCTACACCACCTGGGAGGGACTGGAAAGTGCTTATCAGACCTGCACTCCTCTCAGACAAAAAAACCCTGAATATTTTTGTCTACTTCATTCAAAGAGAAAAGGCATCAACAGTAGGAATGGCATTTCAATATCTACTCTACAAACAAGAAAAAAGAAGTAACAAAGGTAATTTTTGTTATTCCATTGGAAATGTAGGGGAAGAAAGCTTCTAGACTAACTTTTCCAAAGCTTTTTTGAAAAAAAGAAAAAGGATAAATATTACTGATAATATATTTTGGTCCTGATACAGTATGATAATTTTTCTTTTCTTTTAAGAAGCTGTTTAAAAGCTGCCTTTCCTCTCTTTATGGCTTGATTCTCTGTAGGAAGGAAGGAGGCTGCCCATGGGTACAAGGACACTGCTACTCCTTGGTAAGCTTCAGCACCACTCCTTGGGGATCACGGTGTGATTTGGCACGTGGCAGGGCACTGCTGGCCAAATGGTTCTCCTTGAAGCTATCCATAGCCTGATTTCCTGAGAAAACAAGCCTAATGCAGGCTGGTTGGATACCTCCATCTGCTGATGATGGTGCAAAGCTCCTGTCATGTTCCTGTGATGCCAAACAGCTCATTTCCCTGCCAGGTGAGGTATCTTTGGGCATCACAGTCCCTCTCATACATCATTCTGAACATAAGCCTGTGAGATCTCCTAAGGCCCAAATGATACCTTCTAGCCCCACAGTGATGATTCCATTTATGTTCAGTGATGAGTCCCATAAACAAAAGCAGAATAAAATCAAAACATCTTTGAATTCAAGGATTTGCTTTGACTTTGGGATCAAAATGTCACTTTACCTAACTAGGAGCATTTAAGCCAATTCTGCAAGATGCTGAACAAATCTTGGTCCCTGTGATGGCACTTGGAATTGGAGGGTTCTCAGTGCAAATCTGGAAAGATTTTATCAAAAACCCAGTTCATAATCACAGGAGGTAAACTCTGAAGATGAGTAAAGGAGAAGAACAGCCTGTAAAATTGATGCAGTTGTACTGTCTGCTTCTGGATGCACCTCGAACTGTGCTGGCAGGTGATGTGAATTTTGGGAACACTTTATTATGTTATAGACTTAGAAGATCTTTAGGAACTTTTAAACGAAAAATATAGACTTGCAGCACAAACATGGGTGTTTACTAGGACAAGCAGAAACCCTGCTTGATCTGGCAAAAGAAGGCTTTCCTGTTCACTTGTTCTTGCAGGAAAAGGACTTTGCTCAGGCCAAAATTTGCCAAGATTAGAAGATTTTATGATAAGTATTAATTTCCACTTGCATGCAGGTGACTGAAAAAGATTGGCTTGTTAGAAAATCTGACAGAAAAATCCTTTAACTTGCACCATTTTAAAGGCACATGAATAAAAAACCCTCAACAACAGGCAAAAAGAAATGGTTTGAAACCTGCCCTGATCAGCTGCTGAACGGCCAGACAATGGGTTGCTGTTTGGCTGATCTGGAATGGTTTATAAGAAGCCGGATTCTGCCACCCAGTGGAATAAGGAAGATTAACCCAGTTTTCATGGAAATCAGGAGCACACCGTGGCCCCAGACATGCCCCCAAGGACGCATTTGGGTTGTGCTCATGAGACTAACTCTTAGCACTGTGCAACTCATCCTCCAAGCCAGGAAACTGGAAATTAAAGGTGAGACATGGACACTAGTATGAATTAAATATTCCCAGCATTTTCAGGCTGCACTGGGAGCAATGCTCCTCTAGCACAAGCTCAAATCCCACTATTTTTTAAAAGAACTTGGGAAAGCGAGGCACTGATAAATGATGCACTGTATGCAGCAGTAAAGATGGAGTCTGTGGAGCAACACTCCCCATCTCTTGGACCTGACGTTTTGGCCTTCAGAGGAACCAATCTCCTCTTACCTAAACACTGAATGGCTCCAGCAGACAACCCACCCCAGCTCCTGATGTGAGCTCTTGGGATGGGGACAGCACGAAGACATGGAGACAGCAGGCACCATGGCAGTTCAAGAGGCACACACAGGAGCTGAGTCCAGACTGATTCGAAAACTTTACCCCAGAGAACAGCTGTCCCATCATAGTTGACATCTTTGTATACTTCAGAGTTCCATGGTGTTGAACAAGACGTGGGTGGAGACAGCTTGTCCCTAAAATGATGGAGCCTTTGGTCTTGCTGCCCATGTGAATTTGGGATTTGGGCTGCCTTGGTGCAGTTTCCTTCCAGTTGCAGTATGCAAACCCGTACCCAAAAATCACCGAAAAGGCCTGTTTTTCCATCGTTTTTCCCCTTCTCCTTTGCTGTGGTGCATCCACAGATAAGCGATTAAATGGCAATTTCAAGGGAGACAGCTCCATGCACACTACTCTTAACCCAAGCAGACACACTGAAGATGCATTGAAGCAGCTGGTGGGACCACGATGGCCACACGTGTGCATGGTGGCACGTGTGTGTGCCAGCCTGTGTAAACAAACAGCACCAGGGCATCGTGCTCTGGCTGTCAGGACACACAGCGTGCTCACGGCGATCCCACAGGGCACATGGCAGCGAGGGGAGCTGCAGAGGATGCCAGCAGAAGGATCATTGTGGTTCCCCAAGAAAAGGCACCATTTTTTAACATTGAAAACACAAGGTTGGCTCCTCTGAGCGGAATGCATGCATGGTTCATATACACTTTGCAGATGGTAGGTAGGCTCTCTGTGTGTCTCTATATATATGTATGTATGTATGCATGTTTATATTCACATATGTGGCACCAGAAGAGTCATCCTTGAGTACTCAGACGTTAGTGAGGACGTTACTGCTGAGCAGCATCACAGCAATGGTTCCAGGGAGATCATTTGACCTCCTGTTCCCCTTGTCCTGGAGGTGCAGCGTGTGCACTGACTGCCGGTCACTGGGATCCCCCCTGAGTACCACTTGGCCCAAGAACTCATCACTTATTAAGTTGTGGTTCCAGATCTGTGGAAACAAAACAGGGATGAGGGCAGCTCCTTCAGGAATGCAGCCAACCTTCATGCAGTGGAGAGAAGAAGGGGTTAGTGGGGATCTGCTCTGAGCTGGAGTGGGGAGGTGGTCACATGTAGGGGTGTCACTTTTTAAGTGAGACGGTGAAGGACATGCCTTTACCAGATGTCACTGCAGTGATGAGAGGTTGAGCTGCATTAATTAGTCATGCTCAGCCTTGGGGAACAGATCTGCTGTGAACAGTGTGAGGAGAGGGGTGAGGTGGTCCAAGTGAGAGAGGGTCTCCATCCCTCGGCTCACTGCTCGCCTCCCAGGTACCTGAACAATGATGGGTTGTCCTGGCTTCTTCCGGTAGAAGAGCCCCTTCACATCAAATTCAGGTGATACCGTGTTCTTCTTCACTGGAGAGCGAACTTTTTGTCCTTCACACTTTATGATCACGTAAGGATCAGCTCCTGGGGAGAAAAAAGGGATTTTTTTTGTTGTGAAGCCTAAAATTGGCTCTTAAAAGAAAACCCTAAGACTCAATTTGTGAGTTTTAGCAGGCAGCATTCTTCTATTTATGATGTTGGATACAAGAGAGATTAGATTCTCCAAAAGGCGTGCATGCATGAGTTACAAAAACCTCATGCCTTTATTTAGTTATCTAATTAACAATTCAAGCATTACCTAATCCTGCTCCACCCCTTTCCCAGAATTTTTCCTCCCCTTGACATGCCTCCTGTTTTGAGTTGGTGGTCCCTTTGGGTGGTCATTTGTTATCCTTTTTATGTTGTCCTTTTCTTGAACTCTCACTTTTGGCACACCATCATGTCTTTCGGAACAGTGTCTATGCCCTTTGTACAACCATAACAGTTTTGTCTAGTTTGTTAGCTTTATGTCCTTTTATCAGTTCTGTTTGAGAACAAGGAGACCTCCTGTCTCCCAAGAAATTTCCTTTCTGCTGAGACTGCCGACTTTTAATGATAAGCTATACAGGTTAAGCTACATGTTTTATGACATAATTTTAAGCTCCATTAATTATTCTATATGGCTACAGATCCCTCCTTTACACACTTTAGCTTCTGTAATTCCTGAAGAGTCCTTTTCCAGGGGTGTCATGCAGCATTTTGCCTCCATATCACACCAGAAGAGATGGGCATCTGCCAAAGAATTTGTCACAGCCCAGATGATGTCCACAAAGCTCAGCTGGTGGGCTCAGGCTTAATTCTATTAGGTGACATTGTCCCTGGGCAGAAGGTGGTGATGCACTGCTATGAAGCTGACGAAGGGTCTGGAGCACAAGTCTGACAAGGAGTAGCTGAGCAATCTGGGGATGTTCAGCCTGAAGGAAAGGAGGCTGAGGGGAGACCTTATCGCTCCCTACAACTAGGGAGGTTGTAGCCAGGTGGGGATTGGTTTTTTTTCCCACATAACAAGAGACAGGACAAGAAGAAATGGCCTCAAGTTGTGACAGGGGAGGTTTAGACCGGATATTAGGAGAAACTAATTCACCAGAAGGGTTGTCAAGCACTGGAAGAGGCTGCCCAGGGCAGCAGTGGAGTCACCATCCCTGGAGGGATTTAAAAGACTCATAGATGTGGCACTTGGGGATATGGTTTAGTGGTGGGCTTGGCAGTGCTGGGTTAGTGGTTGGACTTACTGACCTGGGAGGGCTTTTCCAACCTAAACAATTCTATGATTCCATTAAATGACCACCTCTTCTTTGGCCCTATATTCTACATAAACACTTCTTCATCACTCCAAATCCTCTTGACCATTGTGATAAATCTTACATGGAAGACATCATCCTGCTCAACTCTCTTTTTACAATTTGCTCTCCTAAAGGCAGGCAGAAATAAAACTGTGGAGAAGAGGCTCACACAAGGAAATACCAGATGGAGAAAAAATTTACCAAGTTCACAGACTACCAGCCCACAGCTGGATGGTACCTGAGCTTCCAGGAGAAGGAAAGAGTCCCTCATTAGTGAATATTCTCCTCTTATGAAACAAGTGTTTGTTTTGGGAATTTCAGTAGAGAATGAGCTATTGCTATGGAAATTAAACTGCCAGAATGCATTTTCTTACCATGAGCTTTATTGGCTAGGATGGAAACACACACCAGTTTGGATGAGTTTTCTTGTCCCATGGAAATGTAGAAATGAAAAGGAACAAATCAGCCCCTTCTAAGGGCCAGAGATTTAAGAACCCCATCTTTGACTGCCAGACCACCTCCTTGCTAACTTTGGGTTTGCAAGGACCTGGCTCCCCTGGTGAGACACAGCTGTGGACTTCAGAGCTGTTTTTCCAAACCAGCCTTGTCTTTTGGGATGTCCCATTAAATCCTCATATTCCATCAGTTAGAGCCAAATTCCTATCTGTAAATCACTATTTCCAATGCAGTGTGAAAGCCCTGGGCTGGGATGAGATACTGTTGCACTGGGAAGCACGAAACACGAAACACGCTGTTGGTGGTGGGAGCTGAACAGCTGGAAAACAGCTGGAAGAAAGCAATTCCCAAAGGCCTCTTGTGGAAAAAAAATGGGGAAAGATAAACCTCCTTGTTTCTGTGAACATTCAGACCTTTGGCTACAGATTTCCCTGCACTGCTACAGATACACTGAGCTATTGTGAACCATCCAAGAAAAAACAACCTGCCTAGCTAAAATTCCCTCTCCAAACGTCAGACAGGGTAAAAGTGCTTCATTTGTGGCATGTGATAAATAAGCACACTTGGCTAGTCCTTGCTTAGAAAATATTCTGCTTGTTACTTTCATGGTTCTAGTGATATGCAGCCCTCTACTGATAGACATTTATCCAGCTTCCAGCCATGAACATCACATATCAGCCTGTTCCATTGTTTATCTGTCCTTCCTACTAAAAAGCCCTTAAATAGAATTCCTGACTTTTACAGCTGCTTATACTCAGGAGGAAAGCCTGGGTTTTTACAGGACCACTGCTAAGAGCTTTAGGGAAATTTTGGGAGGATCTCAGACAACAGCCTAAATATAACATCTCCCAGATCAAGCCCACAGCAAGAAGTGAGTTTGATTCTCCATGAACTTTCTCTTCCTGTGGTGTCTCAATCAGGCATGTTCACTGAAAAAAATACCTGAGCACATAAATCCAAGCAACCTTCCACTTCATAAAACCACCTCTCCCTTTTTCCACTGAAGAAACTACCTCCCAAGTCCTCCAGGGTTAGACAACAGGCAGGGAGAGACCAGTACCTCCTTGGGAGTCCTGATTCTTGAGCCCAGCTGCAGCAAGGACATGGATCTGGGATACTACTTGCGGGTAACCACACATCCCACTCCAGCAGGTGTGTGGTGGCTCATCCAGTGTCAGTTCTCTGCAAGGAAAAACATGTGGCCTTTGAGAGGTGCCAACCTTAACTCAGAGAGTTTGCTCTGGTATAATGGAAGGACTATGCAGACTCCCTACTCCAGTCTCCTCAAGCTGGGTTTGGGATGCTCTCTCATGTCATGCTTAGAAGCAGAGTGGGAGCTTCTCTGCATGTTTCGTGGTGAGACCTGTAAATATGCCCTATCTCTTGACCACCTTTGAAAGGAAGCCAAACACCAGCTTCCCAAAAGGCTAGGATCTCTCAGGAAAACCATTAGTCAAAAGCACAGGGTTGTCTCCAAATAGCTAGTTCCTCCCCACCACCGCTCGTGCTCCTTACCGGCAATCTGAAGGCACATCTGTGAAAATCCTGAGAAGGAACTCGCCTTCGTGACCAGGGTCAAAAGTGGTGGGGATGATGACGTAGCGGCCTTCCTTCAGGTCTGTCCTCAGGAAGACGCTGCGGGAGTTGATGTAGATGGAGCTGGCCACCTTCTGCTGCAGGGTGTGCATGCGGTAGTTCCTATTCAGCTCCACCTGGGCAGAGACCACAGCAGGATGGTCAGCAGATTGCCACTGTCTGACAATGTACTTGTATCCAACATGGGGACAGACTGCAAGGACTGAGTCCACAGTGCTTGGAGACCTGGAGCTAATAGAACCAGCAAAATGGTCCCAACTGTGCTGGACAGAAAACAAGTGTGGATGTGGCTTTCCCAACTCTTTTGGCTCAGGGACTCGACTCTTGCATTCCAGCTTAACACTGGGGCCCAGCAAGCAACACGTAAGGATTAATCTAACAGATTTCAACATTTGGAGAGAACAGACTAATCATTGCTTTTAGCAAGGAGAACTACATAAAATCCTAGAATGGTTTTGGTTGGAAGAGACGTTAAAGACCAACTAGTTCCAACCCCCCTGCTGTGAGCAGGGACACCTTCTGCTAGAACACATTACTCAAAGTGCCATGCACCCTGGCCTTGAATATTTCCAGGCATGAAACAACCATAGCCTCTCTGGGCCACCTGTTGTCCATGCTGTCACAATACACCTCTGAAATCCCTCTTCAAACTCTAGAGCAGGGCAGGCTGTTCAGAAGGCACCCCAGAAGCACCCAGATAATGCTTAAATGAACAATATGATCATGCAGGACTGATGCACCACTCCACCACTAACAAATTTGTAGTGACGCTCAGGCTAACATGCAGAAAACCCCAGCCTACCTTATGGATATCAAAGCCTATGGCCAAGTTCTCTCCTTTGCCCTCTTTGCGACTGGTCCTTTTTGGCTTCTGCTGGATGGAGATCAGCACTTCATCTTCTGCCTTTTTCACATCAAACACATACTAGAAGCAAAGGGAGTTATTAAGACAAGATCACTGGGCAGGGCTGGTGGTGGACACACAGTAGATTTAACCTCAGTTTTGCACCACCTGCCTCCTTGCAGGGACAGCACCCACACTGAGAATGCACATCCCCTGCTCTTAAGAATTGGCATCATCTTTTTGGCTCATCTTAGAGAAAGACGGTGAAATCCAGTCTTTGAATTGTTTGGCAGAATCCAAAGAGTCTAGATGCAGTCTCATACCAGAGACTTTCACCTCTTGCAGTCTGCCACAAGTCCTCCTATAAGGCATGGAAAGAGGAACCGATGTTCACAGAGGCCTAAAATGAAGGCTAATACAGAGCTGGAAGCTGGAAACAACTCTTCCATGTCCTTGATGACAACTCCTGCAATGGACCAGACTCTCCTTCATCTGCTTGTTAGATAAAGGACTCACAAGGACATGGTTCACATTACTGAGAATATCAGTTCAAAGTAGGACAAGACAATCATAGAATCATTTAGGTTTGAAAACACCTCTAAGATCATTGAGTTCAACCCTTAACCCATGACTGCCAAATGCACCACTAAACCATTTTCCCAAGAGCCACATCACTGTGCCTTTTGAACACTCCCAGAAATGCTGATTTCACCACTGCTCTGGGCAGCCTCTTCTAATGTCTTCACTCTTCCAGTGAAGAAATTTTCCGTAATATCCAACTTAAACCTCTCCTGTCACAACTTAAGGCTGTTTCCTCATCCTATCACTTGTTGCTCGGGAGAAGAGACCAACTCCCACCTGGCTACAGTCTCCTTTCAGGTAGTTGTAAAGAGCAATAATATCCCCCTCAGCCAACTTTTCTCCAGAAAAGTTTATTCCAGGAGATGAACTTCAAGCTAGAAGGAAATGGCCCTACAGACTACACCTGTTCTGGTAAATTTATCAGTGCCAAAGGTTGGGCAAAAGAACTGGAATTGATCATTCAGACATCCAAATTGTTGGAAAAGATTCCTGACCCTGTTTGACTGGAACGAGCCAACACTGCTACTACCCTGTGGCACAGTTTCCTTTTTGCTTGTGCCAAGATGGTCTACACCAGGCACTTGGATGCTACCTCTTTGGTAAGAGAGATAAGGTTAATAGAGTTGGCCTGGATGGTGGTCATGCTGTGCCAGCAGGCTTAGCCAGAGAATGGTCATAAGGACAATTAATCCATTAAAAGTCTGGTAGCCATTTTGGTCTTCTAGGTCCCTGTAGGAGATTTAAACATTTGGAAGCACATGTGAAGGCTCCTGAAGGCTCTCTGCTCCATTACTCACTTGGGGGTTCTGCAAAAAGGTGTCCTTGTGGTTGATACAGCCTCCAGAGCGGTTTTTCAAGGGGTCATTGCTTCTGGTCCATGCCCCATGTAGCACTGCCTCTTCCCAGGTCTTGTGAATGCTCAGGTAGGACGTGTTGATCAGACGGCACTTGATGATGTCTGTGAAGTATTTGCAGAAATCTTCAAAGGTCATCCTAAGTCAAGAAAGGGCAGAGATGGGTTATGCTGCTTCATTCCCTGGAAAAGTACACTGCAGGGGTTTTATTGATCACCTGTTAGAGAGTGCGGGTTGTCTCTGACGGCTGATGAATAACAAAAGTTATTCATCAAATATCTCCAAAAGAGATGGAGATAGCTTTCTATATGCATGCAGTAAATACTTCTTCAATTTAAACAATGGAGCTATGTGTTTTGGAGCGGGAGAAGCAGCATAGTGGCCCTCTCTCCACACAAGGGTACATGTTGTACTGAAATGTACCCAGTGAAGCTGTTAAGTTCAGCCCATTTATAAGAGGTTCTCAGTATCCTGGTGAAACAGTTTGGCCCTGGTACGATGCAGAGCAGCTTGGAATCCTAGGGTCATGGCCATACAAAGCTAACCCCTCGTGGGCTCAAGGAGGAAGCTTCACTAAAGATCCTAGGGCTCGGAAGGCTGTTTTCTCTGGATAGTTGTATACACAGAAATGAGGCACATGCTCCATGGGGTGAGAGGATGCTGTGGGCATGGCCCATGGTGACTCACCAGAACTCTCCATCATCTTCCACCGTCATCCCCATCTTCTCTCTCTCACTTTTACTCACTTTCTGCCACTCCTCAGAGCTGTGGGAATAGAAGGGGATCATTAATCAGAGGCAAGGGGACACACAAGAATTCAAGAGGCATGAGGACTGTATAAAGCTCCAGCCAAGCAGCCAGTCCCCATGCTGTTCTGGTTAGGTCATCTTCCAAACATGGGAGAAGTCCAGCAGGGCTTGGAACTTCAACTTTGTACCTGACCAGTGGAGTTGAATCCAGCCTGGCAAGATTTTATTTGGCAAGTACAATCACAGCCCTAACAGTGAAGATAACAAAATTGACTCTGAACAAAGGCTCTGGTTACATCAGCCCTTGGTTCATCATCTCATCTCATCCACAGATATCAGAGCAGTCAGTTGTGGCAGAGATTGATTCTGTTGAGTGCTAATTTGGCTGGAACAAGACTAGGAGCAGAAAAGTGGGCTATAAACAAGCTTCATTAGTTTGAATATACAATCAGAGCATCATAGAATGGTTTTGGTTGGAAAGAACCTTAAATACCATCTCATTCCAACCCTTCCGCTATGAGCAGTGGGACACCTCCCACTAGACCCAGTTGCTCAAAGCCCCATTCAACTTCATTTTAAATGCTTTCAGGACTGGGATATCCACAGCTTCTCTGGGCAACATGTGCCAGTGCCTCACCACTCTCTCAGTAAAGAATTTGTTCCTAATACCTAATCTAAATATGCTGGCAACTTCACCACATCCACCAGAGCCTTCATGGGAAGGTCTGACAAGCTCAGATACCCTGCTGTTGACCTTCAGGCACCCTAGAGCAAGGAATTAAACTATCCCAAGTCAAATAGTAGGTTTAGGATGTGGGTTGAAGCAGCGTCCCACAGCTGCCCACACAATGTTAACCTATGGGTGTGGATGTAGTCAGATTGTCTTATGTCTCCAGGCTTGCTCCAACCCAGCTCTTCCCACCTAAACAAGCTGTCCATCCCAACTCACGTGTCACTCCAAGGGCCATTCCACTCCCGCTCGCCCCATGGGTTGCGCATGCGGATCATGTCCAGCTTCTCTGACTTGAAGAAGGACAGAAGGCCATGGCCCAGGCGGACCTTCCGCACATCCGTCACCGCGTACGCGTGGCCCTTCACCAGCCCACAGGCCAGGCGAGCCTCCATGTCAGCTGCTGACGTGGCCTGGGCAGGGGACACAGACAGTGCTCAGACCAGGAGGATGTGACCACCTTTGCAGGGACTGGGAAAAAACACGAGCTCAGATTTCCCCATAGATTTCTTTAAGCCAAAAAGAAGAGCGACAGTGGCCAGGGAGAGAGCCCGTTGGCAGATGTCTCAGGTGCCATTTTATGTGTGCTAGATCCCTTCTGTTCTTTACCTGTTCCATGAGGACTCTGAGCACCCATACTGGCAACTAGTAAAACTCATTCTACTGGTTATACATGGAGGTCTGGCAATGAGCATTTGTAGAAGTTTCCACATGCAGACACCAAAACACCCCTCTTTGGAGTGAGACCCCTCCTAACATTTAAAGGGTGGTGGGATAAATCTGGGCTCCTGGATGTAGGAGTGAGGAATAAAGAGGCTGGTATCCAGCATTCACTCCTTTTGCTGTCCACAAGAAGTCAGAACCCTTGGCCACAATTTATCTCATCTAATTTTGAAGTTTACGACCATGTAAGACAACTGCATCCTAAAATGCCTGGTCCCATGGGACCATGACCATGCTGGTAATGTTGCTTACTTTAATGGAGCAGCTGATGAGGCCTCCTCGGTTGTGCACCTTCAACACGCGCTCAAAGAGGAGGTTTCGCTTGGCTTCATCAGCAATGTAGTCCCCTTCAGTCAGGTCGATAGGTTCAGAGACCCCACCAGTAAAATCCACCAGGGCATCCGCTGTGTTGCCTCCATCCAGGGCTTCATAGCAGCCTGACAACCTGAAACAGGGTGACAGGGATGGCACAAGAACTTTGGCTTGATGTTTTAAGGGTCTGGGACAATTCTTGGGGCAGGCTGGGGAATGGAGATTTGTAATAAAACTTTTAGTGGGTGAGGACAGCCAGCAGGGTGAAAAAATAGGAGCCGCATTCCTTGCAGCACTCTTGCTGTCACAGAAGCAAAGTAAGAGAAACTGGAAATCTCTAGGATAGGTTTTGCTTAAAGAAATGTTGAAGGATATTTTGCTTTGAAAATAAATTAAGGCTAAAGGAGGGTTTTTTCTCTTGGTTTTTGCCTGAGATATGTACTATTCCTCCCCAGGAAAGCTGTTGTTTCCCCTGCTGCAAATCAACCGATGAATGGAGAGGAAAAACAGAGTGCTCACATCCCAGAGTGTACCTACTTGGTACCTACTTGGCATAAGCTTTCTCCACCAAGGCACACCAGAACTCATTCTTGGAGTTGGAGTGGCAGTAGATGAGCTGATTGTGGAGTGTGGGCAGACGGTCATCAATCACCACGTCCAGCCACTGACCGAAACGCCAGAACTGGAAGTGGAAGATCCCCATGTAGCTCTCAGGTTTCTCAGGGTTCCACTCCTGCTCCTTCCAGTCTGGGATTACCTGCGTGAGAGAAGGCACATGCACCTAAATTATTCACTGCTTCCTGGAAATGACTCTCATCCTGGAACTAATGCAAACCACATTAAAGACAAGGAAGAATATGAGGGGAATGGACTTGCTTATAGCCTGCTGGGGTCAGATTTTTGACCTGGTTTCTCCAATGCAGACTAGATTAACATGTACTGGAATAGTTTTAACTTCACTGTCCCTTGGAAGATGGAGTTAAAGACTCTTGTCCTCTTTCTTATAACCCTAACCTGGGCATCTGTTGCCATCTACTTCTGTAGACAGACTATTGGAGCAGAAGTCTGAGCAGGGATGATTTATTCTTATGACCACATCTTTGTTCCTTTTAGTGTCAGTAGGGCACCACTACAAGAACACACCTTCTTTGATTCTCCTACTTGATTCTGGTGTGACTTCACTGGCCCAAGAGCAAGTGTTGTACTCATCTACCTGGTGCCAATGAACAGGAAACAGATACTCTGAATACATCTACTCTGTTAAATAAAACTGGGAAAAACAAGATCCCCATTCCCTCAAGGTCTCCATTCTTCCATGTCAAGAGATATAATCCTCATCCAAGCAAGCATGGGGAGATGACTTGCTGAAAGAAGAAAGAAACCCAAGAGCAGCTGAGGGGGGGCAGGTCTGGTGTCACTGCCAGTGGGACAGGCACAAGCAAAGGGCAACTGTCAAAGTCCATAGTCCTTCATGGCTGCAGGCACTACCAGCTCTGCTTTGGATGGAAAATTCACCCAACAGCTGGGAGAGAAATGAGCACAGCCAGGCACAGATGCTACATGTAGGAGAATCTGCATCTTATTTAGAACCAGGACACTGAGGCACACAGCAAGGAACTATTCCAGTGCAGCATAGCTTTTGCTGAGGGTGAAGGCAATGTGGTTTTACTCCTTGGCTAGGGCAGGCTCTGAGACCGTGTATAGTTATTGTAGTTGATAGCTGGCAAAGTACTGACTGATTCAGTTGCAGTGCTGTGACTGACTGTCCACACCTTTGCCTCTTTACCTACCTGTTCCCAAAGCATCATGAACTCAGAGAGAAGAAACCCCAAGGTGCCCATGGGAGCATGCATTATGTTCCAATACACTGAATAATCACTGTCCTGTGGAGACAGCTGTGAGTTTTAGGATGGGATAGGAGAGAACACAGCTACACTGTGTGGAAAGTGGCTCTTCAAGAAGTTCAGGGACACAGTGAGACCACTTGTACTGTGCTTTGGCCCTTGTCCAGCTGCCAGAGCCTTCTGCCTTTTTTTTTGTGTCTGGTGTCACAAAGCAGTAATTGTGCTGCTCTCTGAAGAGCACCCTGACATCTTAGCTACCAGCGATGGTCCAGAGCAGGCCTCTTATTGCACCTACACTGAAATATTAATGATGCCATCAGCCCTGCAAGCTCACTGGCACTGTGAGTTGTCTGGATCAATAGAAGCAGAGCAGACAAAGCCATGAAAAAAGCACCAGTTTTGGAGGGTTTGGCTTTTTCCAGGAGTGTTGACAGCAATGTCCCAGAGTCCTTCGTGGAGAGCGCCAGGAAAGCCCAGACAGTCTTCCATCAGTGCCCATCAATTCCCTCCTGACTGGAGCTCATCCTAATGAATAATCATAGAGGACCATCATGCTAATCAACTTGCTATTAATGTGGGCTTAGAAGTGATCAGGGCATTGATTAGAAACAGCTTGTCAGCCAGAGTGGGTTGCAATAGGTTCCAGCTGGCTGGTTCTGAGACTTGCCATTACTGTCAGTGGTGGCAGGGGACACCGGTCCCCACCATCCTCCTCCATCCCTTCACCTGGGGACACTGCTTGGAACAGAGGAGCCTGATCTCCAGAGATGCTCCATGCTTGGAGAGAATGCCAGGGACCACTCATCCCAGGATTGCACTGACTCGACTGTGTGACACTGGGGCAGTGGAGACCACCTCACCTCACTCACTCAACTATGCTGCTTTTTGCTTAGGGACTCCCAAAATCTGAAGTTTCAACACCCTTTAGTGGGACAAATTTACAGTGAATGGGCTCAGAGATGGGTAAATTTGGAACCCAGAAACACTAAATTCATTTCCCTAAGATGATTTTGGGCTTTTCTCAATTTTATTAAGAGTGGCTAATTAAGAGAAAAAGCACCTGTGACACTGGAAAAATGTCCTGATTAGAGCAAGGAATTGGAAGATGCCAAATTCTCCAAGCCTTCTGCTGGGAACTTGCCAGCTCAGGATGAGGAAAGAGGCACCCAGATGTACCAATCTGCTGAGCCATTGTACAATCTGGGATGAAATTTTCCTGGGGGATGGGACAGGGTCGCATTTCTGAAAGCCTCTATGGGATGCTGGTACTGTGTAGGGAGAGTTTCAACGACTGATAAGAAGAGGCTCATCTTCCCTGCAGCAGAGAGAGATCCCACTGCCCCACTCACCTCCCCAGCTCTGAAGAAAAGAAGGATCCACCTATGAGTCATTCCCTCTTCTCTGCCCAGCTTCAAACCCCTCCCCAGACCACACAAAACTGTTCAACACTCCATGAAGCCTTCCACACAA
Organism: Dendrocincla tyrannina; assembly: GCA_035047865.1. NCBI lineage: Eukaryota > Metazoa > Chordata > Aves > Passeriformes > Dendrocolaptidae > Dendrocincla > Dendrocincla tyrannina. Next base: position 30,080,915 of record JAWWMP010000001.1, on the reverse strand, counting down.
AGAGAGAAGGTAAATGCTCATTTTATATTTTACAGGAGATAAAAAGAGGCTCAAAAATACCAACAGTGAATCGAAATTTGGTGAGTGCTGCTTTATTGCATGCAAGTTTAAGGCAGCTTCCAAAAAAAGCATGAAGAAGACACACACAGCTTCAGTCCTTAAGGGGAAACTCATTGGCTAGGCTTTTATTTACTGTAGTACATCAATACCCAGCGAGGTATCTGCAGCAAGAACCCCACCCTAGCAACGCAGCAATGGCATATTGTGAGACTTGGCATGTAAAATCCTCTTTGGATGTTTCCAGTGGCTCCTGTTACTTGGTCTAAAGTGGTTTGTAGTCAGAAGCTCTGCTCTGGGATGCACAAGGAGAGGTCTCCTACAGGAAAGTCTGCCAGGACCCTAGAAGTAGGGTTGGCCAACAGTGGGTCCATGCTGTGTCAAAGCAGGGATGCATCCACTTTTCTCTCTACTCATTGAGTCCAGCACCTCTTGGGGTCTAAACAAAGACATCAACTTCTCTGGCAATGTCCATGGCATGGCTGTATGATTTGGTGGTTGCTGAGCTTGGTTGTGGGCAAGACTCAAAGCTCCTACCATCTCTCCAGCCAGTAACTGATCGCCCCGCCTTCCTTCTCCTCTCTGCCTGGCACAGCTTGTGCATATCATTTTATACATTATTGTTGGGCTGGGGAGGGCATCTCTTGAGGCTTTGAAGAAGAGGTTGGACTCTTTTGGGACTGGTCTGCACAAGTCAGCAGGCCACAGGTACAAAGTCCCCTTGTTCTGCCTTTTCCACCACTGCTATCTTCTTTGTCTTGGAAAAATCTCAGATCACACCTTGAGGAGCACTCATCTACATTTGAATGCAATCTGAGTCAAGGATCACTTGTAATAATACTTAATTCTTTCAAGGGACTTTTCTATCTGTGTGTCTCAAGAAGGTTCATTGAAGTGTCCTCCACTTTTAGATGGAGGAAAAGGAAACGTCCAAAGTTAGTAGCTTATTCACAGTCATGGGACAAGCCAGGTACAAAACAGCCTCCTCCCCCAATACTTACAAAGGTACTACTACCCGCTGCTCCCACGGCCACCCACACACTGTTCCCTGTGTTGCAGAGGGTAGGAGACACTGCCTTTCAGGGACAGCAGCAGCAGGTTCCTGCTCTGTGGTTTGCAAAGTGCTCCGCAGCCTCACAGCTCTCTATAGACACTCCAGAGCAAATATACATGGGTGCTTTAAGGACAGAACAACGTGCAAATTAGCTTTGCTGCAGGGGACTCACTGCTGGCTCAGACCTACAGCCTTCTCTGAGCTGCTGGCTCTGCATACACAAACACACACACACCTGCTCCAACCCGTCTCAGGACCAACAAAATCCAGGTAGCACAAGGTGTGCTGGAGTACTCCTCCCCACAGTGACCCCCAGCAAGAAAAGGTGGTGATGGTCAGGAAAAAGCTGGTCCAACCTCCCAGTTTGTCCTGTACATTTGCAATTTGCAGAATACAGTGCGTCTTAATGTGCTTCAGCTTCACAGCGAGGTGGATTCTCCATGGGACTGGTCTTTGGGGACATCAAGCAGCCACAGTCGCAGCAGAAGTCTCTGCAGTCTGCAAGCACTCAGCATCCTTACTAGGAGTAGAACTCCACTGCAAACAAGGCTTCCCTTTTTGATGGCTAGGATGGAAACTGGAAGGCAAGGCTCTCTCCATGGGTCCTCCTTCTTCTAGTATGACAATTATTTCTTTTTTCGCAAGGTTTTTGGTATGCAGTTGCCACAGTTCGAGGGCTTGGGGCAGCCTCGTATTTCCAAGACAGCAATACCCTGTGCCAGTCAGACCTGGTGAAACCCTGAAGAATTCACAAGCACACAGTCTTATACTCCAGGTAATGCAGCAGCAAGCTCATGGCCCCCTCCTCCCCATCATTCAGACACAGGACACATTTCACAGGGCTGAAGGGCTCCAGGAGCACTGAGCTGTTCTCTGCTTTATCACAATGCCGTTCCTCATTAAAAAAAAGGAAGATACACATGAAAACTGAACCAAGAACTGAACTGAAAGAAATATTAAGACAGAAGCAGAGCTGGAGCAAGCATGAGCAAGAGGGTATCAGGCTTTAAAAACAATGGAACCTTTCAGCTGAGCTGGTTCGAGACCGTCGGTGAAAGTGAAGAGGAAATACATCACCTTCCGGACCTGGGCTAATTCTGCTATTCGCTCCCCAAATTCCTGGGCATCTGCCTCATTGCACTCCACCTCCTTGGCCCCTGGCTTCTTCCAGAAGATGCCAACTGGCTCCAGGAGCTGCCGGTTCATAAGGTGAGTGAGATCAGGAGTCCAGTGCTGGGAGGTGCCGGTCACCGTGACCTTCCCAGGTCTCTCCAGCTGGATGTCCCAGCGGAGGAAGCACAGTTCGTGCTGCCGGATGAAATCCACTCGGTAGATGTGTTCATTGGGATGCAGCAGCTTCTCGCCATCCTGGGGCCTCATGTTTTTTTGTTGCAGGCTCTGGAATCGCAGCCGCATGCGCCGGGTGAGCTGTTCATCGTGGATGAAAGGCAACTCAAGCATCCTTGCCTCAGTTGCCATCACCTTGGCTACTCCTCTGCTGTGTCCTCAGCAATGTGTGGTTCTCAAACAGGACACACCAGTAAAATCTGACAAGCCCCGAAAGCTGCTGTCCCCTCTCCACGGTCCCAACAGTGCTAGGCAACCCAGGCCAGTGACGCAAAACACCCTCCCATGCTTCCTCTGGGTGCCCTTCCAACTTGTTTGCATATTCTAACTGATGGTGCTGCTGTGCACAATAATCTATAGGGAAGGGATGTCTGATGGCAGCCTCCCTTGGCAACCTCCCTGACAACCACGGCTCGTTATCCCAAAACAAAGGCGTGCAGACAGGGATGCCACCCTGACACGTGTGAGTGGCAGTAGCTTTCTCTCAGTGTAGGTTCATGGTGTAATGCAGGATGGAATGAGATTTCAGAGTGGTCTGGTCCAACCTGTTGCTCAAAACAGAACTTACTTCAGGGTTAAATCATGTTGCTTGAGGCTTTGTCCAGTCCATCTTTGAGCATCTCCATGGCCAGAGTTCCCATAGCCTCTCTGGGGCCCTGTTCCAGAGTATGACTGTGCTCATTCTGAAGACAATCAGCAGATTGTGCTGTTGTCTTTTGTACACTGACTGTGTATCCCCAGCCAGAGTCTGGCTCCATCAGTCCACACTCTCCTGTCCAGGCTGGATGGGGCTCTGAACAACCTGGTCTAGTGGAAGGTGTCCCTGCCTATGGCAGGTGGGTTGGAACTAGATGATCTTGATGGTCCCTTCCAACCCAAACCTTTCTCCGATTTTATGATTAAGTAGCTACACACAACAATAAGCTCCCCCTTCAACTTCCCTCCTCCTGGATACAAAAACCCACTTCCCTCCAGATTATTTTGGTATCACAGTTGCACATGCAACCATACTGAGGACCAAGGGGCCCATTATTTCTGTCTCTGAGATCTTCAGCAAGTAAGAAATTCTTTACTGTGAGGATAGTGAGACACTGGCACAGGTTGCCCAGAGAAGTTATGGATGTCTCATCCTTAGGAAGTGCTCGAGGCCAGGTTGGACAGGGCTTTGTGCAACCTGATCTAGTGGAAGGTGTCCCTGTCTACAGAAAGGAGATTGGAACTAAATGATCACTGAGGTCTCTTCCAACCCATATCATTCTGATTCTATAAAACAAACCATTCTAAAAGAAAAGAAGAGTCAGGTGAAAGAGCCTCTGAGAGTTAAGGGCATGGAAAATGAGAAGTCAAAAACATCCAGTCAAATTGTCAAGGGAAGACAACCAGTGCCATTGGCAAACTGAAATAATGAGGTTTCCAAAGGGACCCAGCATCTGTTTGGTTGGCATTTCCCAGGGCAGAGCTGGAAATGAATGGTGAGGAGGGAAGACAACTTGCCTGCTCACACCTGGGAGATGTCAATGATGAGGAACAAGCTAAACAACCCCATGCACCATCCCTGTAATGAGAACCACAATAAGAAGCCTTATCCAGAAGTCAAAACAGCTATCCTGTTTTTGTATAAAGACAAACTTTGATTTTAACAGAAAATGGGGATGCTGCAAGGAATTCCTGAGCTTGCCATTCATGATCATCACAGGAAGCAGAGACTGGAAGTACCACAGCACACAGAGCAGATGCCAAGGTGTGGGGTGGAGGGAACTCTCTCAGGTCTGTGGCAGTAGGAGGCTGTGGGTGAAGCAGGTGGTGCTGCCTGCACACACTGGCTGCCTTTTGCAGTAAAATCTATGCAAAGGTGCTTTTGACTTGCTGGTCTCTTGCCCTGAGATGATGCACATCTGTACCAGAGTCTGAAGTCCCTCTGCCCTGGCTTTCACAGGGCTGACATCTGTAGCTGAGGACACAGTGGAGATGAGCACAGACCCTCCAAGGATGTGGCACTGAGCACTTCTTTCCCCCCACACCTCTCTGGCTGCTCCCCAGGTCTGCAGCCCCTCACTCTTGTGCAGCTCCTTCGTGGCTTTCTGGCCCACAACACATTCCCTTTAGATGTCACACTTGAAAGAACACTGCTATATATGGGACATTCCAGGGATGGATGTTGTGGGAAAGCAGTGACTCAGAAGAGCTACTAACACCCTGGAATCAACATAACTGCCCCAGCATGGGGTGCCTCTTTGCCAAGGTGGGCACATGCTGAACAGCAAAAGAGAGGTGACACCATGGGAACTAGGGAAATGGGGTCAAACGCTGCAACTGAGCAGTCTGAGTTTTGTTCTTCCTGTTCTCTTCTTGTTTATTTTGGAATTGTAAGGGTCAGATTTGGGATCTGGAAAACAGGATGGGGTTTGCTTCACTTGGTTAAGGAGAAATTGGCCAAGAGGTTGGCTGGAGTGTGATGTTACTGCAGTCATGCTAATTCCCCTTTAGGGGAAGTTTTAACTGCTTTTCAGGACCAGACACATCCCTGAGAACCAGTTTTTGAGCTGGACAAACACAATGCAAAGCCCAGGTGTAGAGGACAGGCTCTCCCCGGGCATGGGGAACCACTTACCTTCTGCCACAGAGACTCCCGGGATGCCAGGGAGGAGCAGGCAGCCACAAACCAGCAGTTCCCAACCTGGCCCTGGTGTAAGTCATGGGAGCTGATCCCGTCCACAAAGAGACGTGGATCATTGCAGATTTCCTGTGGGACAGAAGAAAACCAGACATACTGGGTAAGTGAGCAGATAGGGAAATCAAGAGCAGGACTTCTTGGCAAACGAAAATCACTCCCTCTCTTCCTCAGACTCAATGCAAACCTGACCTGCAGCTTTTTGCTGGCTTTGCTCATCGTGCTGGTGGCAGAAGGACACTGTCCTGCCTTCTGCTCTCACCAGGACATGGGCAGCATCACTGCTCAAGTGACACCAAACCTACTCCCTGTTCTGTAGCAGCATCAGCAGAACATTACTATAAATATCTCTGGTGATAAGGGTACATTTTCAAACCATTTCAGCCCTATGCCTCATCCTCTCTTCTAAGTCTCCTCTATCAGATGTCTCTACTCCATGACTGCTTTACAAGCTTCTCTCTCTCTTATTTTGCTCTGGAGAGCATGAGACCATGACCCCAAACCACTGTCTCCAATACTGAAACCTGTGGATCCACCCAAAAATAAAACCCTGCAGGAACAGCGCAGAGACAGCCATTTAATGATGAATTGCACTGCCTAAATCAGACAGTTCCCCTAGGAAAGCTCAGCTCAGATTGAGGTCTCAGCCATGGTTGCAAGAAGACAAGTGTCCTTACCCAGGAGGTCTGTCCTTCCAGATCCTAGCACAGCAGATGAAAAAGATTTGGTGCCAAAAACTTTGCACCTGGGCCAGGAGGATTAAACACACATTCTGCCACCAAAACCAGGATGGTGGATTGTGCAAAGGCACCATGAATGGAAAAACTTGGGTAGGAGGCAGCTAGGAGATGAGCTCATGCCTCCAAGCACTCAGGCACCAAGCACATCAGCTTTCCTCTTCCCGGCTCCTGCCAGGCTGTGCTCCCTGCTTCCCACTCCCACTTAAAGCCTGGCCAAGAAAGCACTTAAATAACAAAGGGTGTTGAGCAAACTTCAGGTGACACACTGCTCTTTTTTTAATATATTTTCTCCCGATCAATCCACTTTGGAAGGTCATGTCCAGCTAGAGGCTGAGAGCAGGTGGGACAGACAAAGAGCTGAAAGAATAATTTTCCCTTTTTTTACTGTAAGAGGAAAAGGAAAATCAGATTATCCTTCTCCCCCCCCATCTCCCAGCTTTTCAGGCTGGTTGCACCCAGAAAAATATGTCCCCTCCCAGACTTTGTATACAAGGACTTCTATTGCCTATGTCCATAGAACCATAGAATGGTTTGGGTTGGAAGGAATCCTAAAGATCATCTAGTCCCAATCCCCAACTGTGGGCAGGGACACTTTCCACTAGCTCAGGTTGCCCAGGGCTCCATCAGAGGAAGGAAAAGGAATCATAAACACCTCCGGCTATTCCCACCTAGCCCAGCCAGCACCGTACACCTCAAAAACAACCTGAGCTCCATCCAGACACAAACTAAGCAGGATCAAAACCAAGGGAGAGGTCTAATCCCCTAATGTTGGCGTTGCAGGAGGTTGGGATAAGCGCTAGGGGGAAGCAAACTGACACCATCAAAGGCAGGAGCCACCTGAGCTTCTCAGCATCGCTGAGTGCAGACAGGGGTGGGAGAGGAGCAGTGGGGTTTAGCTCCTGTTTCATACCACTGGAGAAGCACCCAGCAGCTGGGCATGTGTCTGTCCTGTCTGTTGGTGCTGGGCATGTGTCTGTCCTGTCTGTTGGTGATGGGCATGTCTGCAAGATCAGCTCTTTGTGATCCTTCTCCGCGGGGCAGAGGCACAGTGCTTGCCACATTTGAGGACCACAGATGACCCTTCTGCCCTTGGGTGAATTTGCAGATTCCAATAAAGGAGTCACTTGATATTACACAGACAGGAGAGAGCAGGAAAGCATGAGAAACACAGAAACATAGAACAGTTTGGGTTGGAAGGGACCTTTGAAAGGCCATCTAGTACAACCCCCTGCAATGAGAGGGTACATCTTCAGCTGAATCAGATTGCTCAGAGCCACATCCAACCTGACCTTGAATGTTTCTTTGAGATAGGGCACCAACCACCTCTCTGGGCAACCAGTGCAAGTGTTTCACTACCCTCACTGTAAAAACCTTCTTCCTCAGAACTAGTCTGAATCAGCCCTCTGGTTTAAAAACATTATTCCTTGTCCTTTCACTACAGACCGTAATAAAAAGCCTGTCCCCATCTTTCTTATGAGCCTCCTTCAAGTGCTGAAAGGCTGCAATAAGGTCTGCCCTGAAGAGCAGAGAGGGGCTGCCACACTTCCCTGCAGGAGGACCACACAGCACACTCAAGAGTCCCAGCAGACTCCCAGTGACCCTAAGCACAGAATCATCAAATCAATGTGGTTATAAGGAACTTCTGGATATTATCCAGTCTACCCCTCCTACTCAAAGCAGGGTCAGCTACAGCAGTTTGTTCAGGACCGTGTTTTTAGTCAGGTTTTGAATATCTCCAGGAGTGAAGACTTCGCAGCCTCTCTGGGCAGCATGTGCCAGTTGTCAAACCACCCTTACAGTAAAAAAGTGTTTTCTCATGCTTAAATGAAATTTCCTGATTTACAATTTGTGCTCTGTCTCTTGTACTGTTATTGGGCACCACTGAGCAGTCTGGATCTGTCCTTCTCATTCCCTGCTATCTGGTTTTATGGACATTTTTTAAATCTCCCTGAGCCTTCTCCAGAGTAAAGAATCATAGGATCATTAAGGTTGAGAAAGACCTCTAAGATTATGGAATCCAGCCATTAACCCAGGACTGCCAAGTCTACCACTAAACCACGTCTCTGAGTACCACATTTAAACACTTTTTTTGAACACTTCCAGGGACGGTAATTCCACAGCTCCTCTGGGCAGCCTGTTCCAGTGCTTGACCATCCTTTCAGTGAAGAAATTTTTCTTAATATCCAATTAAGGCAGCATTGCCTCCTCTTTCTAACACTGAAGAGCTGATTCCATCAGGATAATCTCACCTGTAGGTCAATCTCCCCAGCAAAACCTCCTCAGAAGGTTTCCCATATTCCTTAGACTGGAGTTTCCCAATATTAAATTACTTGGATTTTTCAGTCCCTGCTGAAGCTGCTGGGCCTCCACTCACACGTTTTGGCCCTGGTCTAGACTGTGTGGCCCTCAACCTGCAGGGATGGCATTCCCTGTGTGCTCTGTCTGTACTGAGGTGGGAGCAAAGGACCACGTCACTGCTTCAGCAAGGCTGCAATGCTCCTTGAATTGCATGGAGCACAGTGGGGTCCTGGTGTGTGATGCAAAGCCCACTCAGAGATGTGGACCACTATGCCCACATGCAGAGGTAGGTGATGAAGAGATCAGTGAGAACTAGGTCAAAAAGCCAGGAAACTTTTTGGAACGTTTAGTGTTCTTTTTCCTGTGAAAAGAGCTGGAAGTGACAAGGAGCTTGTCCTGCAGCCCAATGGAATTATAGGATCTGGGGTTTGTATGTGCAAAGGGAGGAGGGAAGCAGAGATGCTCTCATCAGAGAAGGTCATGACCTTGGTTTCCTCCCCTCCTTCCCATGCAACAGACAGAAACCAGGTGAGCAATAACATTTACCCAGGTGGGCCCTTCTCCAAAAAACAAACACCATGTCACCCTCCCAGCACCATGACCGTGAGAGAAGAGGGCAGCACACCAACATCCACACACCCCCCAGGGGCCTCTTTGGTTTGGGCTTCAGCTACCACAGAACTAGCTCAAACTGCCTCGTGGCACTTGAGGCTTCACCAAACAGCGAGTCTGTCCTGTCCTTCACCTCATTACAGACAGATCCTGTGTCCTGTGTTAGTCTGGACACAGATGGAGAACAGCAAGCAACAGCGCAGGGAAAGCCAAAAGCTACGGCTGCAGGGAAGCTATGACTTTGGTATGCTGCTCTTAACTCTGCCATGGCCACAGGACTCATTCATTTCTCTTTACCCTCAAGGAGAACCTGTCTTGGAGTATCCCAATAATAATAGAATCATTTAGGTTGGTAAAGACCTCTAAGACCATCAACTCAGAACTTCCATATTCACCACTAGACCATGTCCCCAGGTGCCATATCCACATGTTTTCTGAATGCTTCCAGGGAGGGTTATTCCAAGGATCCTAAGCACCATCAGAGATGATCTGCTCTCCCTAAAAGTGGCTGCTAAAATGGCTGCTGAGCTTCAGGCGACAAAATACAACTCAGAGAAAGCCTATGTGGATGGTTCTATGGAAACATACAGTCTGATAACACAGGGAGGGCCAAAATAGTGATTCAAAGTTCTGGTGATTCATATCCTTCCTTCTGCAAGGGATGTGGGACAGAGGCGGAAATCACGGCTGGGACAGGACTTTGAGGTCCCTGTTGAGGAGAGACTGATTGCAGAGGTCTGGCTTATGGGAGCCCAGATCAAGCCAGCCTGTTCCCTCTGGTTTTAGGTTATTGAAGTCAATTAAGGAAAAAAAAAGACCCAATCAGTGCAATTATCTTGCACTTGGTGGTGTAATTTTGCTTCCCACCAAAAAGCATCTGTGATTTCCCTCTGCTCTCCGCAAAGCACACAATTTTCTTGCAAATGCATTTAAACCAGAAAACATCTTCCTTGTCTTCTCCAGCTAGTCCAATTCCACCCAGGGTAGTAAGGACAAAATCACTCTCTAACTGGCTTTATAACTGGTGACTGTCTTTTTGTAAATGTTTCCCAGTTCAGGTTTCTGGGGATTCACTGAGGGCCTGGATCACTTCAAGCCAGCTGTGGGGAGTGAAAAAAACACGGAGGAGAAATAACCATGGAAGACACATCTGCTACACGCCAGGACCATTTTTTGCTAACGACATTTTGCAAGGAGCAGACTAGTTTAATTGCATTGCAGAGCCTGGCTGTTTCAGAACAATGACTTCACTCAGACTTGCAAAATCAGCAAAATAATCTATTAGCATGGCTGCGCTTCCTCCCTCCCTCCCAGGATACAGGGAACTGAGAGGATCCTGTCTTAAATGTCACTCACGCAGACAAGAGACAAAGGAGCGCCCAAGCATGGCAAGTAACAGTGACACAAAGGTCCCCACACTGCCTTGCTCAGGTACCTGAACTGGGATGTGATTTTGAAAAAGGGGGAATTACAAAAAATTGCACTAGGGTGACAGAGGGAAGGGAAATTGGGTGAGTTTAGAGTACCAGGGGTCTATATTTTCAGAGGGATTCTTAGTGAATCACAGAATCATGGAATGGCTTGAGTTCAAAGGAACATTACAGATCATGTCATTCCAACCACCCTGCCATGGGCAGGAAACCTTCTACTAGACCAGGTTGTTCAGAGCCCCATTCAACCTGGCCTCAAACACTTCCAGGGATGCAGCAGCCATGCTTTCTCTGCGCAACCTGTGCCAGTGTCTCACTACTCTCATTGTAAATAAATTGTGTCCTTATATCTATTATGAATTCATCCTTTTTCAGGTTAAAACCATTATCCCTTGCCCTATTGCTACAGACTCTACTAAAAATTATATCCTTGGCAGCTCAGCTTCACAGACATGGAAGAGGATGTTTGGTTGGGAATATCTACACACTGCAGAACTGTTTGTGGGGGTTTGTATTGCCTCAGTCAGGCATCCCTAATGCTAATCCACCCATAGTACCTCAGTGTATACACATTTGTATTGTTGTCAGCTTCCACATGCACAGGGCATCGGGCACTCCACCCACAGCAAACAGGACTTGCTTGTAGAGGAAGGCACAAAAAAGGCACGCTCCCCACAAACTCCTTGACTCAGTTTGTGTACTGCAGCACCATGCCGTGCCATTTGTTTTGGCACCAGGAAGAGCGAGGCCGTGGCAAACAAGATCTAAAGGTCAACTTACGTGACCTTGACAGGTCCCTCTCCAGTTTTATCTTCTGGGTACCCAAAGCACAAAGAGTTCTCAGATAAAGCAATGAGAGGAAACATACAAGGTGCTGTGAGAGTACTGCAGTTCCCCAGGAGCAGCAGGAGAGGGAGACGGATGGAAAGGAGACTGACTCAATTGCAGAGACCCCAGACCCACCATCCCTGTTCCTCCCACATCCACTCTCAGGGATACACTCACCACTGCTCAGCCCAGGACTTTTTCTGTCTCTACTCAGAAAAGACTGATGCAGAGGATAACCCAGCCTGACTTCTGCATCACCACACATCCAGACACAGCTCTTCCCAGACCACTTCTCCCACAGTGAGTGGTTTTTATGGGTCTGATTGCAGAGCCACTGAGAAAAAAAATACTTCCCGGATCCCAACAGCCCTAAGATGTGCAGATCTCACTGCCAAAGCAGGAAAGTGTTCACATGTCTCACTGAGAAACTGGAGGGTGGGATGCCCAAAGCAGTAAGATGACATGCCACAGGTTACCCCATCCAGAAACAGAAGTGTTCCCTCTTCATTTCAACTTCCAGCATAGCCTGGTCACCACACGAGCCATCCTTCCTTTATAGAAATGATGTCACCTGACTCCTTTTCATGCCGCATATCCTGAGCCAGCCTGACCCCTACGAGTGCACACAACTACAGTCATGAGAAATGGAGAGGACACTGAGCAAATGTAGCTCTCACAGATGGCTTCACCTGGCTCTCCTTCCCTTAAATCTTGGTATATGTAGGCATGGGCTCTAGTGGAGCTACACCAGAAAGGTGGAAGAGGATAAAAAACCAGTAGGATCGCATGGCTGTTTTAACTTTAACCCCTTGTGCCAGATATAACTCTCTGACTCGCCACAGTGCTGCTGGCTACCTTCTCCTAAGTCCCCACACCCTCCACCATATCCCAGTCGTGAGCTCTCCTACAGATCTCCTTTGACCAGCCTCCCTTGGGATGGTGCTAAGGACTTGCATGGTGAAGAACAACCCCAGTTTGGCAGCATCATGGGTTTAAAATGCACCCATGCTCCAAAGCCCATCCTCTTGCCGTGGCACACTGTGCTTTCAGTTGCTGCAGCACTTCTAGTTGTGGAGTTTAACCTCAACCAGAGGAACTGCTTTGGCTTGAAACTACATATATCAGGCCCCAAACGTGAAGGTTCAGTCATATTGGACCATGAACGACAGGCACAAGCCACGAGGATGCTCCCCATCCTGTACCTCTTTTGAGCCATCCATCCCCACCCTGGAGGACACACTGGTGGGGATGTGCTGGTGGAAAGGGAGGAACCTATTCAAGTAAGGCCTGCTGTGAGAAACCCCAGTGTATTGGAAGGAATGGTCCAAATCCTCCTGTTCACCACAGAGCTAATGTGAAATCCTGGAGCAAGCTGATGTGGCCATGAGCTCAGCTGCACTGTTTCTGCCTCCAAGCAATATAATTTAGCAGCTGAATGCTGCCCTGCCTGAATTGCAAATCCTGTGTCTCAGTGAAAGACAATCTTCTAAAACAGGATTTAGGAACCTAAATTGTGCAGGGTTTTTTTGTTGGTTCTGTTTGTTTGCTTTTAATTATCCTAAGAGTCAAGTTATTGATGGGAAAAGAAGAATATGAAGCTGCAGAGGAAAAGTGCCTCCACATTCCACTGTGCATATCTCAGATCAAAACCTCCTGACTACTTTTCCACGGGGACACCTCCCACACCCCCTTGAGCCATACTGTCCCAGGGTGAGGAACTACCCTTTGGTCTGTGATTGTGTCACATTCAGAGCACAGCAGCACCTCCCTCCAAGGGACCCCGCCACAATCTAAATTAATCCCTGACTATACAGTGATGATGAAGAGGTTATCATGAGTTTAAGACATTTAAAGAAATGCCTTCCAGCCTACGCCTATTCTGGTTATTCATACACTGGGTGTAGCCTTACAAACAGAGTAACTCGCTTTATGAGAAAACCACCCGCTAGTAATGTGGACTCATGATCTTCTGTTAAAGGGGAGAAGGAACATTAATTCCTATGTAATTCTGTCCGTGGCATTTGCATCAGACCACAGTCAATATTTAACAGTCCATGACCAATCTCCGTTAAGGTGGTTTGTTCACCCTTGGAGTGGAACTGGGAGGAATGCATCACTGAGCAGTGGTTTCTTCCCAAAGACTCAGAAATATCAAAGATGTGGGATGCCTTGTTTTATCTCTCCATGAACACCGAGTTCATCCCCCTGAGCTGCAGCTTCTTGCCTTACTGGTCAACACAGCTCCTGCTGGCCCCAGCTATTTGGGCTCTTCACTAGGAGACAGACACTGAGGTGCTGGGGTGTGCTCAGAGAAAGGCAAAGGGTCTGGTGCACAAGTCTTAGGAGAAGTGGCTGAGGGAGTTGGGAGCGTTTAGCCTGGGGAAAAGCAGGCTCTGGGGGGAACCTTCTTGCTCTCTACAGCTACCTGAAAGGAAGCTGTAGCCAGATGGGGGTTAGTCTCTTCTCTAGGAAAAGAGGAAATGGCCTCAGGATGCACTAGGGGGGGTTTAGATTGACTATTATGAAAAATGTTTTCCCCAAAGGATGCTCAGGGAAGTGGTGGAGTCACCATCCCTGGAATCATTCAAAAGACATGTAGACAAGGCACTTGGAGACATGGCTTAATGGTGGACCTGGCAGTGTTAGGTTAATAGTTGAACTCAATGATCTTAGAGGACTTTTCCAGCCTAAATGGTTCTATGATTCTTTCACCCAAAGGGGACAGATGCTTCAGCTCAACCTTGCTGACCTGATTTCCTTTTGCAAGATCTGAGCAAGCCACCACCAGCCTCAAGGAGTGGACAAGTGGTGCTGGCTTGTCCCTATTCCACAGGGCCTGGCAACGGTGGCTGAAAAACCAATCTCTTCTAGGGCACCTGAGAATCCAGGGCCAAAAAGAGGGTGAAGCCAAAGCACTTGGCAACCTCCCGTGAGAGCACCACCCTGGGGTGTTTTCTTTGGCTGCACTTTCTATGCCAAAGAACTGTCTAAAAGGGACCTGTTGGTGGGTTTTCATAGAAATGAACATCCAGATGAGGATGTGGTCACACAGCTTGTTACTGTGTTGTGCAGGCTTGGCCCTGGCAGACTCAACTATCAAGCGCCTGTGCTGTGTGCCAGGGCAGCACCAACAAAGCTCAAAGCTCTGTCCTTTCTGAAGGATGCTCTGCATTCCTCTCCACTTCTCCAAGTGCCCCAGTTCGACTGCCTTGTCCATAGGGGTGCTTGGGGAATAAGAGGGAGCTGAGCCCCAAGTCCCTACAACTGCACATGGCAGCGAGACAGGATGCAGGCTGGGGATAGATGGCCACAAGCATGGCCATTATGGTCGAGCAGGGCAGCACCATCCCAAGGAATTAATTTCGCCATCACACAATGTTTCCACTCACACAGGTCTAAATGATGGCATTAGATTAAGTACCCTCACTTAGGACAAAAATCCCACCTTACTGTGCTTCCCTGCTCGGCACATTTCAGTCTGCCTCATAAAGAGGTTTTTAATCTTTCCAGGGCTTTGGGGCAGTATTTGCACAGTCTCTGTGTTAAATTATACATATCAGAGGAAATACAGCACCATTCCACTCACTGCCAAATTGTGTTGGGGATTTTATTTTAAAAAGGGACGTCTTGGGGCATTTTAATGTTCTGTACAAATAATTCAGAGTTGTTTGGCAGCAAGAGAAGGACAAGCCCTTGCCCTGGGGTGTTTGCAAAGACAGACGCTCACTGCATTTATTCATCCACAATCAACCCATTGATACTCCTGGACTGGACAGGAGTCCAGGCTGTGCTGAGCAAGGCAAGAAGGAAAGGTGATGGAGAGAGGAGTGGCACCCATTTCTGTGCAGATGTAGGTATCCCTCTGCCCCAACCACAGTGCATTGCAGGGTTACTATAGAGAATAAGAGAATCACAGGAAAAAATTGAGTTGGAAAGGACCTTTAAAGATCATCTAGTCCAACCCCTCTGAAATGAACAGGGACATCTTCAACTAGATATATGCAAAGAGATCGGAAATACAGAAGCAAGTAAGCACACACAAAAGATTCAAGGGGTGTATGTTGAAGCCAAGCAAATCAGTGCCCCCTCCAAAAAATTGCAAATCCTAAGGTAGGGACTGGTCTTTAGAGCAAGTGATCCAGAGACATGGTGGATTTTCCTCTCGTGGAAAAGCAAAATTGGATCGTGCTTAGAGGAAGCAGGTCAAATTTAGTTCAATGGGGAATTAATTCAAGGAAGTACTGTGACCTCTTATTACACAGAAATTAGACAATGCATGGAGAAGTGTTCCCTCTGGCTTTAAATCTGACCAAGGAAATGGCTCCTTTTCTGCTCTATGGGCACTGTGGCTCTGGCTGTTGTTCTCCCACCAACACTTCCTCCTATTTGTTTCTTTCTTTAACCACTTCTTGTAGCAGCTGGACTTAGCCCTCTGCCCTTCATGTTTTACTTTCCTTCTGCAAGAGGCAGCACCATGCCTGATCAAGTCTTTGCAATGGCTTTGGCAAAAGACACTTGCTCCAGCATGACTGAGGTTACCCTTAATACAGGCAAATCACCCCAAAATCCCACTTTCTGTGAGAGCTCAGAAATTAGAGCTCAAAGGTGGTGCTGAAACTTCCAGCTAGAACCAAGATTAAAAGCCCTGGCTGATCCAGGGCGTGGGTTGAGCTCTGGAGCCCCTAACATAAAAGGACATGGACTTGCTGGAACTAGTCCAGAGGAGAGCATAAAGATAATCAGAGGGCTGCAGCACCTCTGGTGTAGAGACAGGCTGAGAGAGTTGAGGTTGTTCATCTTGGAGAAGAGAAGGCTGTGGGGAGACCCTAGACCTCCTTTCACTGCCTAAAAAAACTCCAGGTGAGGTAGAGACAAACTTTTGACAAGGGTGTGGAGTGCCAGGACAAGGGGCAGTGGCTGTAAACTGAAAGAGATCAGGTTTAGGTTAGATGATAGAAAGAAATTATTTTCTGTGAGGGTGGTGATGCACTGGCACAGGCTACCCAGAGAAGCTGTGGATGCCCCATCCCCAGCCAGGTTGGACAGGACTTCGAGTGTTGAGGAACACCTTCAGTGCAGGTAGCTCGGGGTGCAGCTGCACTGCCAGCTGCAGGTTGAGCTCTGGGGGACAAGAGTCCAGTCCAAGGCAAGATGCTGTGAATTGCAGACTCTCTGCACAACAAAGGGCCCAGGAACCTGTGGCCCAGCCAGGGGACCCGACACCCAAAGACATGGCAGGAACCAGGGACTCCAGACTTTCAACCACTTAGACTGTGAGGGGATAAAAACCCAGGGTTTCCTTTGTTTGCTCCCTCCTCAGAGGCACCCAGCTCAAGGCATTATTCTATTACTGCACCATGATTAAATTATTTTAAGGATCCAGACATCTGAGACTCTGCTATGGGAAACCTGGGGTTGAGCCAGTAAGGAAACCTGGTCTGTGTGTGGGGTGAATGTAGGGAGTCACGCAGGGCACCTGTTGGCTCACTGGAGCCACCTGCTGCAGAGGGGTTTCAGTCCCAGCTCAGGTGGTGCAAGTGTGACTGACAGAGTGGCTCCTGGATGGTCAGACAGGAAAGTTTCCTTAACACTGAGCAACCAGGTCTAGTGGGAGGTGTCTCTGCCCATGGCAAGGAGGTTGGACCTAGGTGATCTTGAAAGCAAACCATTCTGCACCTGCTCTGCAGGTTGAATGTGTCCCTCCAGCACCCCAGAGCCCATTCTGGGAGGATTTGCACCATTCCCTCTCAAGGAGCTCAGAAGGCAGTGGATGGATGCTCAGGGCTCATTTCGGCAACACCCTCTGCTATTGTTCTGCACTTCCCCATTACCAAGACAGTAATTTCTTGACACTAACATGCAGTTGCACTTAGAAGCACGAAATGAATCTAATCCATGGATTTTACTGTTGGTTTTGCTTTTAAGGCCATGTCCTTCTGATGCTGAGGACAGAACAGATTGGCTGGCAATTTCTTATCAAAGGCTGCAATGAGCCACACTCATGTTGGGAAGCTTATCAATTCCTGTCCTCATTGGGACTAAGGAGGAGAGTGTGTTTGCCTGGCACTATGGGGCCGTGGCCCTGAGAGGATCCGGCAAGTCCTGCTGGAAGACAGCCAGGGTCAGCATGACATTTAATGAGAGCAGAGACCTTTTAAAATATGCCAAAAAAACCCCAATAAATCTCTTGTTCATACTTGAGCGATGGGGCAGGGAGTCTATGAACGCCTTAAAAATGTATAAACAAGGTCAATTCAGAGATTGCACTAAATGATGACCACATCCCTTCCTGGCAAGGAGCAACCAGACTGGCAATCAGCTCCAGTTTTACTGAAAACAGCAGATAAATTAACAGGCGAATGGCTCATAAATTCTTAAGCTGAGAAATGCAAAGGTCTAGAAGGATTTCAGCTCCTGTGATGGACTGCAGCAGAAGAAAGACTGTTCAGAGGAGATGATCCTTCAGTCAATCCAGCAGTGCAGAGGAGCCCGAGCATCAATGTTAACCCCAGGCATTTTTTGGGCAGGACCGAAACTGAGTGAGACCAAAACGGAGGCAGGCCAAGATGCTGCAGAAAGCTGAGCAAAGACAGCCCTGAAGTGCAGAGGTTAGTATTTTAATCTTTCTGGCAGAAAGCCTCCTAGTGGGACACCAGAAGGTTTTTGTACCCAGTGACCATTGCCAGTTCAATTGCCTCCATGCTAATCTCTTGGTGAGCTACAAGTGAGCTCTCAGAGCAAAGAACTGCAAGAACTTAACCTCTGTCTACCCCATTATCTTCACTCTTGTGTTTTTGCCAGCTTCCAGGCCTGCACTATTCTCTGGGGAAAAGACCTTTTAATGCAGAAGCCTGTGGGCAGGGAAGTGCTGGTCCTGCTTTTAGTGAATTAGTTCACTGACTCCTTTCCCCTTACAGGAAACCCCCATGGGGATTGATTGTATAATCCTCATTCGGCAAGTGAACAGAGCTAAGTGCTTAATAACGTAAAGAAAAGTGGAGCTAGGAGATGCTCTCCCAACCTGCAACACCTCCTCCAAGCACAACAGCATCGAATTCAGGAGACAATGGAGACAATGCATCCCACATGATAGGACAGGGGGGAATAGCTTTAAGCTGAAAGACTGTAGATTTAGATGGGATGTTAGGAAGAAATTCTTTACTGTGAGGGTGCTGAGACACTGGAACAGGTTGCCCTGAGAAGCTGTGGATGTCACATCCCTGGAAGTGTTCAAGGCCAGGTTGGATGGGGCTCTGAGCAGCCTGGTCTAGTGGAAGGTGCCCCTGCCCATGGCAGAATGGGTTGGAACTAAAGGGTGTTTAGGATCCCTTCCAACCCAAACCATTCTGTGATTCTGTGAATGAACAAAACCTCTATACACAAGTCAAGATAGATCTGTGCCACGACAGGAGGGAAGTAGCTATTGAAAAACCCCATTTTCTTGCTTTCTAAAACAAGATCCCTCTTGCCTGTCTGGAAAAAAACCCCAAGACTGACTGAGAGCATCTCTCCCTAGTGCCACAGTAGGGCTGAAAATGCCTATTGCCCTAATTCCTCCTGATTCCCACAGCTGTCTCCAAAATGCTGGGCCTGTCTGTCTCCCTGAAAACTACACTGACTTTCAGACTTTCTCTTCCAAATGACATTGACTTCATATAGATAAAGTAATATTACTATTTAGCAAGAATCTACCTTTATGCTTTTTAATCAGTGACAACCTCCTTTGACAATTAATTCCTGCAGAGATAGTTCAGTGCTTGCAAGCAAATACTGGAGACAGATAAAAATACTGAGAAACAGGCATGGAGGGCAAAACTCTTCCTCTGAAGATGGGAGGGTGTAGACTTCATCCAAGAGTTTCTCTAGTGCTTTCAATTAGCCAGGCTTGAGCTCACAGTGCAGAAATGCAGCTCAGGTTCAACCATCACCACACCTCACCTTGAACCACCCAGTCACTGTGACAACAGCCTGCTTGGAAACCCTTAGTCACAGCTTCTCTTCACAGCACTTTTGGCACAGCTTGGCACTGAGTGTCCACCTAATCCCCTCCCATCCGTCTGCGGATCTCATGTCCCAACCACTCAGCTTCTTAGGGATGACCATGAGGTGTTTCTGCAAGGTCCTGCAGCACACTGCTGTGGAAATACATTCAGCACACAGCAGCCCACCTGCTTACCAAAACACAGAGGATAAAAACTTCTTCAGACTCAGCCCTGGTCCCTGGGAAGAGCTGAAGGACCAGAGCATGCAGCTCATGTGGTTAAACATCACACCTGTGCATGGCATAAGCCTCCCACCAAGCTTCAGTTGCTTTCCACATGTCCACAGTGATGCCCAAATTTGTCCTGGCTGGTAACCAGTCCCAGCAGGAGGTCACAGCTTGGTGGGCTGAACCTGAACCAAGCGGCCCCCTTTGTTGCAGAGAGAAAACAAGCCCTGGATAAGGCCCAGGGGTACTAAAGACCCTAACTGAACCCTGTACCAATCCCATGGCATCACTAGAAGCACCCTGTACCAAAGGAGAGAGTTTGGGACAGTGATGATTGGAAGAGATTAGCGCTTTTCCCACATGAGTGGGTAGATGAGTCTCTTTCACCTCAGACCATCAGTGCTTTTCACAGAGGGGATCAGCAGACACAGCACATACCCCAGATTTCCCCTTACTTCTGTGACCCACTCTGCATCTCATCCATCCCCTTCTCCTGGTCTCCATGCCACTCCTCCCTGTTTACCCACCTCCCAAACACCCAGATCACCTCACCCAATGCACAGACCAAACATTCTGCTTTCAAGGTGCACTGCCAGCATTCCTGTCCCAAACAGGGAGGACAAAACTCAGAGCTCGAGGATCAGGCTGAGATTTCCACTGGGAGTGGTACTACTAGCTTGAGTACAGATCTCCCTCTCCCTCACATGGCGGCAGGCAGAGCACGAGGGAAAGGAGTTTCAACCAAGGTGTTGGGATTTGGGTTTAGCCCAAAAAGCTCTGTTTAATTTCTAATGCAATAGCCGAGTGCTGCTGCCCAAAGGAACCAGTGATGCTGCCTTATTGAGCTCCAAAATCTGCTTTGGCTCAGCAAAGAGCAGTCACACTTGTTTTGAAGTGGAATCACTAAAACAAGGCATTTCAGGACCCCCTTCCCAGCTCAGGCTGATGCTGTGGCTTCCCTCCCACCAAAACACCCCAGTAATTAGCTTTCTGGCTTCGCTGTGCTGCATCACGAAGACATCCAGCAAACAACCACCGAAGCCAAAACCCGATTAGAGGGCTCAAACAGCTGCTCCCTCTGCAAAGATCTGGCATCCAAAGCAGGGCTGGAAGCCAGGGAAAGCAGGGAGGGAGGGAGGACACCGCTGGAAAGAATAAGGCTGAGCCTGTTCCAGGAAAGGCTGCAGTGCCTGATGCAGGAGGAAGTTGAAGCAAAACAGCCTGACCAGGGAGAAGACCAGAGCTGTTCCTCATTCTCCCCATTCCGCCTCTGCCCAAAAAAACCTCAAGCAAAAGGGAGTGCATCAAAGAGACTGCCTTTTATTTTTTTTTGCTTTGTTTTTTCCCTAAGCAGCCTCAGGTTTTGGGAGTGCATAGAGGAGCAGAAAGGATGAGGGAAGAATGGTTGAGAACGAAGGGATGCACACACAAAGGATGGGCTGTTTAGATCCATACTAGTGCCATGTAAGTACACAAAAATGAGATTCTGCCTCTGCCAAAGTGTATTCCCAGCACCTTAGTGAGTTTTGCTACAATTACTTATCACATGCAAGCCTGAAAAAGATCATAGAATGGTTTGGGTTGGAAAGGACCTTAAAGATCATCTAGCTCCAATATCCATGCTGTAGGCAGGGATATTTTCCACTAGGCCAGGTTGCTCCAAGTGCTGCCCAGCCTGGCCTTGAACACTTCCAGGGATGGGGCAGCCACAGATTGTTTGGACAAAACTTACCTCCTATGTCTCACTTCTTTCCATAGATCACAAGGGACAACTTTTCTGACAAAACAAGTGGATGTTTTTAATAGCTGGCAGCTTTTATTTCCACTCTCTACCCACTCTGTTCTCACAGAAAAGCTAGAGACATGATGAGCTCTTATGTTTTAGCAGACAGTTTCAGCTGAACTCTCAAAAACAACACACAGCCATGGCCTTGAGAGATAGAAGTGTGTACACATCATCCCCTCCCTGCAGACAGTATCCCTGGGACTGGGGACTCCCATTTCTGGCTCAGGAAATCCCTAAAAGAAGAATGTGCCAAATGCAGGGAGTATCCTTGCTTGTTTTTTTCTGAACAGGAGTTAACCATGATTGCCTAAGGGAAGATTTGCTAGTTGTAATTGAAAGAAGATGCTGTAGGGACTTAGTGTAGCTCAGTAACTGCACACAAGCAGAACAGTTGATTTGGACTTCATGGACTTTTTGATTTGAACTTCATGGACTTCTGCATTAAATTGGAAAAGCTGATGGTGCTTCCCAGCTCTTTTTCAGACTGAAAACTGCTAAGATATATATCAAAATTCCTGACACCCCTACTACATTTGCTTTCCTGCAGAAGATGCTGGGACTTTTTTTCTGGGCCCTCTCCCTTCGAAAGCCAGTATGAATTCAGGCAGAGTTGAGTCCAGCAACTAAACTGTCACTTTGCATTGTCTGGTTGGCACAAAGGAGTTCTCCCTGTGAAATTCAGTTACTTTTGCTGAAATGAACAACTGAGAGAAAGAACCTGGAGAAATGCTTTAGAGAAAGAGGCTTCTGGAAACCCCACCAGTAAACAGTGCAGGAATGAGCTCAAATTCTCTCTCTTTTTTTTTTTAATGGTGATTTTGTGGTCAAACTAGCAAGGGCATTACAAATACATCCCCACCTTTTAGTCACAGAGAAAATTGTTTAGAAAGTCTCAGGCATCACCTGTCTGCTGTGTAAATGGGATGTGCAAGCTGTGTTCATGCTGTCCCCCACAGTGAGACCAAACCATGGTGGGCCCTATCTTCAAAAGGCAGCTGTGCACAGAGCATCTTTCCCCTACAGCAGACAAGGGGAATAAACTAAAACACACAAAGGGTTTTGCACAAACCCCATGACCAGGCAGAGCTAGTGTGGAAGGGCCAAAAGCAGAGCAGAGGGAAGTCAGATCTCCTTCTACAAGGAGCCTGGTGGGATGCTGGGTTGCTTATTCCCTCTGGCCACACAGAAAGAGTCAGTTCAGCTCCATCCCTCCCTTCACACAAAGGCTTTTTGTCCACACCACCCCCAGACTGCCCTTGCCCAGACAGAAGCAGCACTGTCTTGCTGAAGGCCAGCTGATTTTCTGGGCTGTCAGTGGGGGCGAAGATGATGACAGCAGTTCAGGCAACCCTGCAATGCTGAAATGCCACCAGGCTGTGTACGGAGCAGCACAGGCTGGGCAGAGAGGGCTGCTTCTCCCCACAGGCAAGAAACGAAACCCAGATGTCTTAGATGCTGGGATACTGCAACTCCCCAACCACAATTATTGTTGCTTCCTGGGACTCCTTGTACTTCATGGCAGTCAGAGCACTAGTCTTATGGTCAACCCCACGGAGAATGTATACCAGGACACACAAATTCCTCACAGTGCCCTCAGGTCCTGATATGCATTCTTTGGGCAGGCACTGAGGATAGCAGAAGAGGTACTGGCAATGTTACCCCCAGCCTCCCACAACCTGCCTCCATGACAAGACACAGCAGCATGGAGGAGATGCAGAGTGCTTTTTCCAGAGGGTTTTGCACATGAGCAGAAGGATGGTTTTGACCACTCTCTTCCTCAAAGACTTCCAAACCACTTCACCTACTCAAAGCTTATCTTCTTTTTATTTTCCAAATGGACAGCCAAGAGTATTCTAGTGGAAGGTATCCCCACCTATGGCAGGAAAGTTGGAACTAGATGATCTTTAAGGTCCCTTCCATCCCAAACCATTCCGTGATTCAGAGATAACACTTTATCTTGCTGGATGACCAGCCTTCACAGGAGTAGCCAATACCAACCTGGCTGCAAACCATCTCTCTGGTTTAGGCATGTGGAAACTGAGTCACAGAGCAGTCTCCTTTCCTCTTGATCCTCACTGGGGGCAGAAAAGCCTGGACCTGAGCGCAGCAGGCCTCCCTAGCACCCCAGAGGCTCACAATATCAGGTCAGAGCAAATAAATCTTGCTGGGGAGAGGAGATATAGACTGGGGCTTGACAGCCTTGGTGAAGGGTGCACTGTGCATTTTTAGGAAAGCCTGAGAGCAGAGATGGTAGGAAGCAATGTTGAGGGGCAAGGGGATGGCTGCACTTACTTTTGGTCGCTTCCACTGGATCCCCTGAATCCTTGACTTGTAGAAGAGCGAGTCATCATTGGCGGGGAAAAGTGGGTCCTCAAAGAGCTGCTTCCGCCGCTGACACTCCTTCTTCAGGGAGGCGTAGCGCTGGTTCTCGTACGGCTTCACCGAGGAAAACATCCTTCCTCACCGGCTCTGGGAGGACAGGCAGAGCAGGAATGAGATGGGGCAGGGTCTGGCCAGGGACACTGTCCTCCACAGCAGCATCTGAGCAGCAGGACCAAGACATTATGGGTGAAGATAACCAGCTCTAAGCCCAAGTGTACTTTGCTGATCCCCTGGACATGGGACTACCATTTCTCACAGAATCACCAAATATTCTGAGTCGAAAGGGACCCATATGGATCATCAAGTTCAGCTCCTAAGGGAAAAGCCCATATGGGGATCAAACCCATGACCTTGGTGTTATCAGCACTATATTCTAACCAACTGACCTAATCTCCCCCAAGATGGCCAAATATCACCAAAACAGGCATAGTACTAGATGGTAACTGGTGTCCTGCTTCTTGGAGAATTTGGAACTCCTTTGGGAAAACACAGCCCTGAGAGGCCAAGGAGGAAAAGACACCCCCT
Organism: Dendrocincla tyrannina; assembly: GCA_035047865.1. Classification (NCBI taxonomy): domain Eukaryota; kingdom Metazoa; phylum Chordata; class Aves; order Passeriformes; family Dendrocolaptidae; genus Dendrocincla; species Dendrocincla tyrannina. The sequence continues at coordinate 30,056,976 of JAWWMP010000001.1, read as the reverse complement.
GCAAGATGGGTGTGCACAGGTTTATGGGGCCTGAGCCCTACCCATAGCTCCCCCACCACACAGCCTCAAATCACGGGTGTTCATTTCACGATTTTGTCAGAGACACAAATTTCTCAGTAGACTTTATCAGATCTGGTTTTAATTAAAAAAAGGCCTCCTGGCAGAGCGCCACATGTTTCTGGATTAATTATTCTTTCTTGACAAGTGTCTTGCTTCCAGGGCAGAGACATGAATTTAGCAATCCAGACGACAGCAGGAAACCATTGCCCAAATGCCCCCCAGACAGAGAGCAGCACCTCTCCATCACCCCTGCTGTTTGGGCACTAGGTACCAGCCCTTTGCTCAGGTCCTCATCCCTCCCCCACACAGTGCAAGTCACCTTGTCCCCACCGCAGGCATAAGGAAAGGGAGAGCTCTGTGTTGTTCCTCTACTTTATCACAGACTTTTTCCAAAGCTCCTTCCCTAAAGCGGCTCAGTATTTATATATACCAGTCATGTACACTCCTTATTTATCCCCCCAAATGGGATATCCTTTTTCAAGTGTTGACCACTAGTGACCTTAGTCTGGAAACGTCTAGTATGATTTCCTAAAGATATGGGAACTTGTGTGCCACGTAACCACAGAATCACGGGATCATTTAGGTTGGAAGAGACCTCTAAGATACCTAGTCCAATTGTTAACCCAGCACTGACAAGTTCGCCACTAAACCATGTTCTTAAATTACATAATCCCAACTGTAGTCTCCAACAGGGTAAAACTAAGGCGCCTCATCCAGTGGGTGCATGCATCCAGCAAGCTGATCTTTTATTACTCCTAGTGAGACATATAGAAACCATATGTTTATTGTGCTATTATCATGTATGGTGGGATAATGAAGTTGTGATAACAGCTAATTGGAAGCAACTAATTTGTGAAGAGCCAAAATCCCAGGGATTATATGATCACATATAGTTGGGCATCAATTTAGGACTCCGACATCCCTAAATTGATCCCTTGTTAATGAATCACGAGGACTAACTGAAGGAAAGTAGGTGTTTGAGAGCTAAATTAATGCTCATGCTGATCACAGCAGTGCTTCAAGAGCATCACCCACCCAGAGGCTTCTCTCCTATGGGAGAGACAAAAACACTTCCCTTCTGCAAAGCCAAAGAGCAAAGCACAGGTTTTAATTGACAGCATTTATCACACTGATTAGCAGCACAAGTGCTTATCACTCAGAGCTTAAGGGAGCCCAAAATAATCCCCTAGCTGGCTGCTCCACAGGTTTCAGGTTCAGTTACTAAAGCTGCTTGTAGGGTACTCTGTACCAGCCAGTCACCCTTCTCCAAATCACCCAGTGCATCGCAGCCTGGCCTGCACAGGGCCACTTACACAGGTACTGATTCACACAGGAGCCTTTGAGGGCAGCCCACTGAGGTGCTGTGGTATAAAGGGCTTATAGTGATGCTTACGGGATTTTCTCCTTGGCATCAGCATCAGATGCCTTGTAGCACCTTAGATGCTACAAAGAGGACCACAGACATCACCTGCCCTCAGAAAAGCCTTAAAAATAAATGGTCTGATATCAAAGCCTGAATAATAAACCAGATTTACTCCTTGTAGAAAAGCTGACAGCCTCCCTGAGCAGTCAGGGAATGCACTCAGTATCCAACCCACACTATTAGGAGGGCCAGGGAAGGAGCTGGCCTTCAGATCTCCAGTGGAGGAAGGGGTGAAGGACAAAGGAGATACACCCAGGGAGAACATGGGGACATCTTGGTACTGAAGGAGCTCCTTTTGAGTGATAATCAGTCAGGACTTTCACAGTGACAGCAACCACTGCTACAGAGAGACACAAGGAAAGCAGCAGTGCTGGGAAGGGATGGTTGGCAACTGTCTTCTGCAGGAATACAACAGGCAGAGAGAGGAGGAGGATGCTGTTACCTGACATACAAGATGAATTGCTAGGACTGGCGCACGAGCTGGGCTGACAGATGGGAAAGGATATTTCCATGGGAGGTTGTGCAGAAAGGAGTGAGATTTACAAAGGGAGTCTGGAAAGGAGGGGAGGAGGGAGATCTGGTGACTTTCTAAAAGCCACACTTGAGTTAAGGCAGGAGTTTTGGGTCTGATGTAGGAGATGCTGGATGCTGCTCTGCAGCCTGTACCATGGCCAAGGGCTGGCACTTGGCTGCTCATTCATAAAATTACTGCTACACCCTGCAGCTTGGAGCTGTGCTTTCCAATGATCCCTGCAATGCCAACTTTCACAAGACACCCTGAGCAATGTCCATCCCTATGAGAACAAGACCACGATCACCTCAGCCAAGGAGTTCCAGCCCTTCTGGTGCCCAAATTTGCCTGAATTTTTCCTTGCCATCCCACTGCACAGTGACTGTCACCTCGCCAGCCATCTGTCCTCACTGCAGGGCTGCTCTCACATGATGGCCTGTAGATGGATTTAAGTTGCAAAGGAAACGCCAAGCAGAAGCGATACTGTTCAGGATCATTTGAAAAAGAAAACCAAAAACCACCTTGCAAAATAATTAAAAGGAAGGGGTGGGGGGAATGTTCTTAGGGCAGTGTTAAAATTCATTACTCTCTCTAATTTGCAGCATTTCATGCTTACCAGGCTGAACTTCAGCTCTGCCACATTAAAAAGCCCAAGGGCTGTCTAATTACTCTTTCCTTCTTGCACCAAGCTCAGATGCTCCAGGGGCACAAGAACTGGCCATTTTCATGCCTGGTTTGAATTAATAACTCTATGCTTGCACATGCACATGTTTATATGTCAGCAGTAAGGGGAATCTGCCCGCATCACTCTTTGCAGTGTTGAATATTTGGAAACAGTGATCTGATCCCTCAGTCCTGCCAAAAAGGAGTTAAATAGGGAACTATTTTGATAGAGGACTGAGCCAGAATTATGAGTCAGGACTGTTGTGAACTCCCTTTTACACCTCCAGCATCATCCAGGTGTTCCAGCTCCTGCCAGCTGGTAACAGTCAGGGCTCTAAGCATTGCAACAGCAAGAAGAAGGATTGAAAGTGTTTGAATTGACCAGGACTAAATACTTGCTGAAAGGCGTCTCCTTCCTCCTCCCAAAACTCTTCCCCTTCTTCCCTTCCAGCTCAGGCGTTCCTGTACCATGGGCAGCTGGCATGGGCTGCACCCCAGAAGCAAATAGCTCCTTGCTTGTAGATCCTACAGTTGTCTGCTTCCAGGTAAGACAAAACTCTTTGTTCTTAAAGGGAAGATCTGCTACCCTTGTTCTCCAGCTTGGTTCTCACTAAACAGGATACAGCTTTGATAGCACATTGCAAAAGCATAGGATCAGCTAAGGAAAAGATGAAGCAGAAACCAGGCATGTGGTTGCCCGATCCTTAACCATGAGCAGGGTTGGAACAACCTAAAACCCTGCAGCCCAATAGTGGGGTGCTCAGAGCAGCAAGGCATTTTCTAAAAAGTATTTATTTAAATAATCTTTTCCTGCCTCCTCGGGTATTTCTGCTAACAGACAGGGGGTAACACCAGGGTTATCCTTCCATCTACCAACACAAAAGTCTAGCTCAGCAGAGGAAACCCTGTTGATGCAAGGAGAGCTTTATATACCTTTCCTCCAGGACCCAGGGAAGAAGCAGTTGAACCATCACTCACTGTCTACACTGAACACAAGCACTCCACACCTCTTAAACAACAATTCCATGCCAACTATGAACAAAAAAATGCCTCAAGTCATCTTTGAATTACAGAATGGTTTGGATTGGAAGGGACCTTCAAGATCATCTAGTTCCAACTCACCTGATACAGTTTTTCTGGGCAACCTGTGCCAATGCCTCATCACCCTCACGAGCTACAAAGCGACAGTCCCATTGAAAGGCCATCAGGACCAGCAGCAGGTCTGAGCTGCATTCCCAAAGCCATTTCCCACTCCCAGCTCTGCATGTACCGTAGCTTTACTTTCAACTCCAAGTGATGTGGCCCAGAGCCAGCAGCACAGTGCAGCATCCTGCATTAGTAATGTCCACAAGGAGTGGAAGCTGAAGCCACACTGATGGAAATAAGAAAACAAGACATAATTTCTTCTCAAATTGACTGCGGTTAACCAGGGAAGCTAACTCCTATGGGAAATCATAGGTAGCTCATCTCCAGATGTTTCTGAGCACAGTTGGACATCTTTCCAGAGGAGACACTTCGTCCAAAATGCAAATTACTGAACACATGCAGTGGTTACTTGCTGAAACAAAACCATTGAAAAACAGAAGACTGAATGTCCCCTTCTGGCCTTTATCTCTTCCCTTCTTCGGGTCTTATCTCTGTTCTCATTTAAGAGCTAAAAACTCCACAAAGATAAAGGTGAAATGACCATTTTTACTCTCAATTATATTTATTCAAGTTTTGATTTTGACCAGTGATTTGCTGCAGCACAGATGCTGTCCAAATCAGGACACCTGAACATGGTACCTACCTTTCAGCCAGAGGGTTAATCTTGCATGAGCACACATGGGGACACATTCGTCCTCAGAAACTGGAAACTCAGTGCAGTGGAATTAGCTCCCAAAAAATCCTGATGGGGTTAGGGGCTGTTTGTTCTGAGTGAGTAAACCCTCTGCATCGACATGGCTTTTTTGCAAGCGTGTAAGTACAGCAAAAGTTCCCTGATGAACCCTTTTCCTCTACAGGACAGGAGAAAGCATCATTCTCTTTCTGCAGCGAACCCAGTCCTTTCTGCAAAGCACTCCAAGACCTACAAAGGAAGGTACTGTCTAACAGCTGGCTATTACTGAAAAAAACCCCAACCTCTCAGAAGAAATATCCTTTTGACAAGGGCTTATAGTGATAGGACAATGGTGAACAGCTTTAAACAGAAAGAGTAGGTTTAGATTAGGTATTAGGAAGAAATTCTTCCCTGTGAGGGTGGTGAGGCACTGGCACAGGTTGCCCAGAGAAGCTGTGGATGCCCCATCCCTGGAAGTGTTCAACGCCAGGCTGGATAGGGCTTTGAGCAACCTGGTCCACTGGAAGATGTCCCTTCCCATGGCAGGGTGGTTGGAACTAGATGGTCTTTAAGTTACTTCCAGCCCAAACCATTCTATAGTTCTATGAAAAAGAAGTGCATTGGCAGCATGGCCAGGGAAAGGGCAGGGTCATGCATCCTAGTTTAGAGCTACTGCAAGTGACTTCATATGACCAAAACAAGCCTGGCTGGCAACATCTGCACAAAATCAACTGAAGATAAGATGTCACATTTGGAGGCTGTTTCCAGCAATGAACAGTGATTTTTATCATACTTGCTTTATTTCCTGTTTCTTTTCCTCCTGAACATCGCTGCTTTGTTGCTTAACAGCAAGATGACAGCACGTGGAGAGACACAGCCAGCCAGCAGGTTTACATACAGATGCAGCATTAGGATATGTTTTTCCCTGAGAAGGCCAGAGTTAACAGGAGGGTCTGGCCATCCTCGAATACCTATTTCCTGCAGGAGACAGATGGGTGTGATGGCCAGGAGCTACCTTTCTGCTTGGATAATTCACACTGGGACAGAGGTCTTTGGCTCGGAGTTCCTCATTCCATGCAGATATGAGTCACTGTTTGCAAACAGAGTCAGATGTTGGATCTGCCAGAAGGAAAGGCAGCCCCACACTGTCAACACTCTCATAATCCTTCGTTGGTGGCAAGCTTTGCCTGGCAAGAGCTCTGCACACAAATTGGGTTTGTGGCACCAGTCAGACTGGCCCTTCAGCTAAGCACAAACAGTAAGGTCAGATGGGACCAGGACAGATGTCTGAAGGCATCCTGGCACAGGTAGGAGTAACAAGCTCAAAGCAAAGCTGGCAGCAGCACCTCCTGCTCAACTGGCAGATGCAGGAGGCTGGAGGGACACAGGAATCACAGAGAGGGGGTGAAACAACAGCAAAACATAGTGGCAAAAACACATACCCAAAAACATGAGAACAAGGAAGGCAGTAACCTCACCACGCAGCCAGCCCTGGCTGAGGAAAAGCTGAGAGATGCTGAAAATATTCACCACTCTGGGTCCAGCTCATCCCAATCCACTCACAGAACTGGGAAGCTCAGTTTTGGGTACCCTCCCATGTATTGTTTGATCCCTGAGCTAGCCTTACTTCTTCTGTTATGGTAGGCTTGTTCCTCAAGCCACATCAGCATTAAAAACTCTTGAAGATCAGCAGGAGTTGCAGGTCAAGCAACAAAAGGTGAATTAATGGGCTTTACCAAAGCCCAGTCCCTGGAGACAGCTATCACTTAACAACCCCTCATGCCCCAGCACAGCGTGATCCTGGTTAATCATTGTTAGGAGCAGCACAGAGCACCAGCAACAAAGCACTCCCAAGCTCACTTAGGAGACATGGAGCCTCCAAAAAACCCCTTGTGCTGGAGAAGGCAGGAACAGAAGGCGGGGAAGCTGGGCGAAGGGGAAAGGGGAAAAGGGAAGAAAGGATGCTATCTTTGCAAGAGAGGACTGAGCATGTTTTTTTTATTATTTATTCAGTGTTTCTAATTGAACATCTAGACCAGCTACTTTTAAATCTGGTTACACTGACTCCACTGGAAGCCGTGTACTACATCAATATGTTCAGATTAGTTTTCTTGCCAGGTGGGCAAAAAAATTATGGTCTAAAGGCAGTCCTGTACCTTTATAAGGTGAACAGAAGGAAGGACAGAAGACTCAGAGGGCACTGCCTGAGGGAGCAAGGAGAGACTTTTTCTTGGGCATTATGGGTCACCAAAGTGCTTATTTAAGAGCATGGGTAAATGGAAAATTCATTCAGAAAACTCATCAATAGTGCAGATAAAATCCAGAATGTCTCCGTGCAAATGCTCTGCCTTCAATAGCTTCCGCAGCCTCTGGGATGATTAAAGCAATTGAACTTCAAAAGATGAACAGAGACTTGTGCGGAAGGAGCAGTAGAGATAACAGGGCTGCAGCTCCTTTGTAGGAGAGCAAAGGGAGGCAGCTGGATCCTGCAAGATCATCCCTCCCAGAGTAGCTGTGATGTTTGTCCCCCTGGCTGATCCAGAGCATCCCTCCTGCAGTTTCAGCCCTGTTCACATCTTAACATGCCCCATCCCTGAAAGTGTCCTAGGTTTTGAGCAAGTTGGTCTTGTGGATGGTGTCCCTGTCCACCGCAGAGGGGGTGGAATCAGATGGTCTTCAAGGACTCTTCCAACGCAAATCATTCTGTGATTTTCTGATTGATCTATTTTAGAAGGGACAATGACCTCCAGAAAGCATACAAAATCTCCATGTATCAACACGACATGACCTTAGATGGGGGAACACACTCTGGTGGAGCACCCACATTTGTTTACTCTTTCTTCCCAGTACTTCTGTAACAGGATGTGTCAGCAGAATGCGATGCATCCCCGTGTCATCCTGTTCCATGCAATCCAGAGGGCCAGGTTGGACCTCTGCACCCATGGGACTCCACATGGTTCTCTGAGGCCCTTCCTGGGCTAACCGAGATGACGACCCTGATCTTTGCTAGCCTTCATTAACATTCCCTCAGGCAGGTTCCCCAGGTCAAACTAACCCATCACCAAATCACAACCATGAACAGTGAGACCAAACCCCTGACCCTCATGCTGCAACACCAACCTTATGTTTGGGAGCAAAATACAAAAATCCTTGCTTCCCCAAGAGTATCCACTGCCCTGTGGCACTCACCCTCCTGGGGCTGCCCAGGGATATCCCCGTAAGGGACATCTCCTAGGAGGCTGGGATTACAGAAACCACCATCAGAGATAAAAAGCAGTCATCTACTCAGGTCAGAAGATTTCCAGATCATAGAATCATGGAATTATTTGGGTTAGAAGGGACCTTAAAGATCATCTAGTCCAATCCCCCCCTTCCATGGCCCTCCACCTTTCAGATGAGGATTCCTCCTCTTTTGAAGACCTATTGCTTTGCTGCAGTCCAGCATGGCTTGTGCTTGCTCCTGCTACCGTGGCTGGAAGTCAGATCCACCACCACTGCTCTCACAGGAACATAAATGCCCAGCACTGCTCCAAGGTGTGCCTGGATTCTCTGCATGAAGCTGCAGTGGGGACCATCTTGTTGGCAGAAGGTGGCTCTGGCCATGTTCCTACTGCATGGTGAACTGCAAGCAGGAGAGCATGGGCTCAGCACAGGACTCTGGGATGGGGATTAAGCCCCTGCCTCCTGTCCCAGACATTATCCTGCTAGAAGTCCTTTCTCTCTATCTCTTTAGATAACCTCATGCTGCAGTAGGTCTGAGCTGGAGCAGTGAGTCACAGGCTATGTATGAGATGCACCCTGTGACATAAGAAAGGGTTTCACTTCCCTGCATGGGACAGGAACCTGACACAACCCCATGTTAGATGCAATAAATCACTGCTCTCCTGCTCCAGCATGACGACCTGCCAGGAAGCCAAAGGCAACACTTGCTGGGCAAGCAGCCAGTGGCCACCATCCCCATCCCCAACCTGAGCTCATGCAGCAGCAGTGGCCTGGCTCTGAAAAAGCAGAGTTTGCAGCTGCAGCTTTTCCCATTTCAAGGCTTCCCTTCAGTCAGCAGAGAAATCACCTTCCTTAATCACTCCTAAGCAATCCTCACAGTATTTACATATGCTCAGACAACTGGTAGGACCAGCACTTCAAGGCTTTGGGAGCAGCAAGCCTGCAAACACTTTGTAGGAAGCTCTAGATTATGAGGGTGTGCCTTGTTAAAAATAAACCAAACCAACTCCAAACCCTGAGCGACAAACAGACATACATCCTTCTTCTCTACTTGGGACTGGACTTCTCTATTTGGCAAGGGTGGAACAGCTCTGGATTGGCTGTGAAGAGATTTATTCAATGAGAACCACCCGAGTCCTGCACCATGGAGTCAGGGAAGCTCAGATAAGTCGAAATGTCATGTAAGTTGGGATGAGGGTGCTTGCTGCAGGGGAGGGATATGTTTTGTCACCCAAGGAAATCACTGCATCAGTTATTTGAAGATGTAACAAAAAAACCCAGCAACAACCACAAAAACACAGGGAGGAAGAGCATCATGGTTTAAGGGAAGGCCAGGCAGGAGCAGAGTTGGAGTCTTGCCCTTTTTTCTCAGAGATCAGAGAGACCTGCTGCCTGTCATGCTGTATCTACATGGAAAGCAATATTCCATATCCCTTTCCCTGATGGTAAAAGCACAGCCCTGCCCTGGGCTGCTGCAGCCTTATTTAGTCAGTTATGGCCAGATTGCAGGATAAACCTTGAAGGAATCAACCACGGCTGCAGCCTCCCTCATCTGAGGATGAGCTGCAGCCAGCCAAGGAGACAATCTCATAGAATCATAGAATGGTTTGAGTGGCAAGGAAAGATCACCTAGTTCCAACCCCTCCACTAGACCAGGCTACTCAAACAAAGACCCATTCAGCCTAACACTTGCAAGAACTGGGCAGCCACAGCTTCTCTGTGCAGTCTGTTCCAGTACCTCACCACCCTCACAGGGAAGAATTTCTTCCTACTATCTAGTCTAAACCTTCCCTCTGTCAGTTTGAAGCCATGCCTCATTGCCCTATTGCTCCATGCCCTTGTAAAAAGTTTCAGCTGGAAGGGGCTCTCAGGTCTCCTTGGAGCCTTTCCTTCTCCAAGCTGAACAATCTCAACGCTCTCAGCATGTCTCCACAGCAGAGGTTCTCCAGCCCTCTGAGTATCTTCATGCCCTCTTTTGGTGTCAGCCCAACACATCCATGTCTGTCTTCTGTCGGAGGCAGTGCTAAGCTGAGGAAGTCCCTGCATGGTGAGGAGAAGGAGCCCTCTCCTACTTATCATTTCAGAGCTCCCCAGTAAGGTTTCCAGCCTCCCAGCATGGGGCAAAGTTAAGGTCGTCGGGATGCCTTACAGTACCCTCTGCCTTTAACCTTCATTCCCAACAGATTGAAGTCACAGGACAGGAGGGAACAGAGATGATGCTCAAATGGATGGTGGGGGGACTAAAACCAGTCATTTTTGCACAAGGGCAAAACAAGGGGCAGGGAGCGCTTTTCTCTGCCAGAAGGGTATTTTAAGGTAAAATGCATCAAAGTGTTATTGAACCGGGACACAAAAGCCGCAGGCAGGGGCTGAGGAGCTCAGTCCAGCCCCTCTGAAGGGCTGGATCAGGCCCAAAGGAGCCAGTCTCTGACCTAGATGCTGCAAACCCTGCGGGCTCCCAGCACGGCTTTGCAGGGGTATCATCTGTCACATCTCCAGTCCAGGAGGATCCCCAAAGCATGAGGAGCTGCAATATTGGCTGAAAACTAATGCATCATGCAGAAAAGCAAAAGCTGTAAAGTCTCCCTGGCCACAGAGTGTAGAGCAGAAAGGCTTTTTCCCAGAGAGGGTGAAAAACTCAATGGCAACCATTCTATTTCCCCCATGACCTCAAGAAGTTACCCCCATATTGAGTCACCAGAATGGGGGTGCCTTCTACAGTGGAAGCCAATTTAGTAGGAATAAGCTATAGACGAAAAGACTCCACAGTGCAAAGGGAAGAGCTCAGAGCAGGTCAAGGGTTAATGCTGCAGCCAGACAGATGCTTGACTGGTGAAAAAACGTAGCTTCCATGAAGCCACTGGGTCTGTGTCCATTTTCTGCAGTGCCCAGAGCCTGGCCCTTTCTCCCTGGGTAATCAACTGGAAGTGAGCAGAGCTGGAGTAATCACCGCACCTCATTCCCCATCCGTGACACCGCCTGCGGGGCCAGGAGATGGAGGAGCACGGTCTGGCCTGAAGCAGGTCAGTGCAAGCCTGGTGTTGAGTCTTTGTGCTCCACAGCTGCTCAGAAGAACAGGTGGAGGTGAAGGCATGAAGACATAAGTAAATAAAGGGTACCCAAGTGCTCCCCCTCCCATCACAGCATGAGCCAAGGACAACAGATACCTCTCTATGGGCTGAGGTTTCTCTGTGGAAAGGGCTTCACCTCTGGACATCTGCAGAGAAAGGAGTTGACACCTCTAGAGGTTAGGGAGGAGGAGGAGGAGACTGCCTGATTCCAACTCTCAAGGCACAGCTGCATCCTTCTCCTTCCCTGTATTAACCTGCTGCTGCCCTGCTTGGAGAAAGCATTAGGAGAGGAATCTTGGACCAGCCAAAAATATCCAATAATTAATGCACAAGTGTGAGCAGATTTAGAGGATGCACCCGTTCTTCGTATCATCATGCCCCAGAATGAACACTATCTAAATCTCCTCTTGGGATCAGAGCCAAAGCTTTCTTTAAAGCATGGATGCTTTGTTATTAATCCATGCAGCAACCAGGGAAGGGAGAGATGGATTTTTTTTTTCTTTTTGAGGCATAATCAAAGACAAAAAATTATCTGTGTGATATAGCTGGGCTTCATCTGCTTCATGACTGCTCTGGTCCTACATTAAGATGGTGAGACTTGCTTAGCTAACACAGCCCTTCCCGAAGGAGACACCTGGACAGGGTGTCTGGACTACAGAGTCCCAGCCTCCTACATCAACAAACCCTAAATCCTCCTTATATCACAGTCAAGTACCTTAGAAAAGAGATGATGTGCCCTAATTCACACTCTCCTATCATCCCCTGATGTGATACAGTTGTGGAGCCTCCCAGTCTAAACTGAATGAATTCACAACCCAACACCAACACTGTCCCCCAGTTTATATTGCTCTTCAGACTCCCTTAAGTTCAAACCTTGGACATATTTATTGGCATCAAGTACAACCGCTCTCTGCCTTTGTTTCACTGGGCTTTTATAGCCTCGTATAATAGCTCTCCATCCCTCTGAGCAGCCTCAGAGCCCTTTTCCCTGCACCTGCTCCAGGCTGAGTTAATCCCTCTCAAGCACTAGATCTCAGAGCGCCTGGTCCTTCCATGTTAACTCTTGCATACCCTTGTCCCACAGACATCCTTTGCCTGTTTCCCATTGCCTTTCTGCAACGCTTCCAGGGGCACCCGGGACCAAAACAAGCTCGAACTCTCCCAGTCTCAACTCTCCCTCTATGACTCAATCTCCAAACACAGCACAAAGCCTAGGCATACAGTACCCCACTGTACAGGCTGAGATATGTCATAGGGGACACCCCCACACACTGCAACTCATCCCTGAGGTCAGCTGTTTCCCTCTGGCTGAGCACCTCATCCACCTTGTCCGTATGGTGCCTCTCAGCTTGGTTTCACAGGCGAATCTCGGCATGAATAATGAGAATGAGCTCAGCTCTTCCCTTAAAGTCTTTAAGCAGATTTAAGCTCTGCTGCATGGGCTTAATCTGTCCAGCATTGCCCTTTGTCACCTGCCCCAGCTGCTCCTCCCCCGGCAGAAGTCTCCTCCACTGACATACTCCCACATGCACTGTGTAAACACTCAGCATGTCCAGATAAAGGAGACCTGGAGCATCTCCTTTCCCTAAAAATGAGAGCAGAGCTACGGGTCAGCCCCCTTCAGTAAGAGTCCTGGGTTTCCATTTCTCTTCACCCCAGGGGCTTAAGGATGCCCACAGCTGTTGTTCATCACCAACTGAAAGAGCTTCCTTGAACACAGTGCTGTGGAGAACACAGCAGCCCAGCAGGGATTTTCCTGGGCTTGTGGCCATATCAAAGCCTCAACTAAAGTCATTTCTTGCAAGGATGGGGGTGCTGGTGGCACAAAGTAGGGTGGACTTGACCCTGTCACAAACCTCCCGAGTGCCTTGGTCATGTCACTTTGCCCCTGTTTTATGTGTCACAGCTTTGCAGATTATTCCTTCTGCATGTCATCCACTGTGTCCTTAGGACATGACAAAGAGGCTTGATTTCTACTCTGAGCAAGGCCTGCTACAGCAAGTCCTGCTGCCTTCCTCAAAACCTGCTTTTCCTTTCACTCGCGCCCTGATCGTTAACTCTGCTGCCAATGAGAAAGTTTGTCCCAATCAATCCTGGCACGTGGCTGCTGGCAAGCAGCAGCCACTGAGCATGCCAGCCCCCATGCACACAGCAGCATCTGTACACATACACCTATTGCAGGGGGAGTTTGGACCTCACATTCTGCTCCCAAGGGTGGAGGGTCTCTCAAAAGACCATCCATCAGTCCATCTTGGCTTTTACACCCTGGTGCCTGGCTCATGCCCCGGAGCTGAGCCCCAGGTTATTCACATCAAAGAATCACTTAAATAAGCAGGAGGCAGCTGACATTCCTAGGAAGGGGGAAATAGATTGCACCAGGACAGGTGTGCCTGTAGCAGGATGCTGCACTGAGCAGGAGCTAAGTGGCAAGCAGCTGGATCAGGCTCTGCACCTCCATGCACACCTGACTCTGCTGCTTTTCCCCCTCCTTAGTCCTTGCTGCACCAAAGATGCTCCCAACAGGTGATACCTGCTCCAGCTTGTATCCATAAGTTTGTCCCTCCTCAATTCACTGCTATCTCGAGCAGCACAACCAGCCAGGCTCTCTGCACCCACCTTGAGCTACCCACCACCTACCTGCAGAGCATGGGGTAGGAGATGCAGGATGCAGGAACCCCATGTTGCCTTCAGTAAAACACTAGTTCAGCACACTTGGAATTCAGCTTGACCCTAGCCAGAGGATCGGGATTCTTTAAGGTGTGAATTGGGATGGAGTTGAAAGGTGCCCCAGGGAAAGCCTGCAGCATGGTCCTTGCTGGATGCAGCAAGAAAAGCAGCTGAGGATTTAAGATCATCCTCCATGACTTGCTGAGCTCGCTGCTCTGCTTCCTGCTCCATTTGCCGTGGCTGCACTCCCCACCAAGCTCAGAGCTAATGCAGCATCCAGGCAGAAATGTAATGGTCATTGGTAATAAACCCAGGCATCACACACGGGTGGATCTGCAGGGCTGGGCTAGCAGCCCATGCTCACCTGGCAGCTGCCAGAGTAGGAGGCAAGGGATAGAAGACCAGAGCTACGTCTGATAGGAAACCCTCCACCAGAAAGCATCAGGCTGGTGTCTCAGGTCCAAAATAACTTTTACAGGGCAGGGAGAAAGGGATGTGAGAAATCCAGATTGATATCTCTGCTTGGAAACCCGAAAAGCCATGGCGAACTGTCCTGCCTCGGGGGCAGGAGCTCTCTCTTGCCTTAACTTTCCATGAAACTTTCTAAAAGCCCTTGGGTTTGTCCCAAAAAAATGGAACAATGAGCAATATGAAACCTCGGGATTTTTTCCCACTGCAGAAGTCCTGCTCTCCAGCCAGCACTCAGGCCTGTCTGCTCAAAGCTTCTGCCCAGCTTGGCTCCACCAGCAGAAACCAGAGTGACTGGGAGCAGCTGCGGGGCTTTAACCATCCCGGGTGCAACTTTCAGACGCGCCAGTCCCAAGCACCCCGACTTGCAGCAGCATCACCCTCGCACCAGAGCCGGCTGAAAGCAAGGGCAGCAGCGCGCTCCGCACAGGGGAGGAGAAGGGTGCTTGCTTTACGCTTTTTACCCTCCCCAAAATCTTATACACATATACACACACACACACTCCCCCGGCTCCCCCCTCCCTGGGATGCAGCTGCCCCTCGGCTCCCAAAGCCACAGGTGCTCCGAGCATCCCCGCAGGACGAGCGGGACCCCCGGGCGGAGCGGCGGAGGGGGCGCAGGGACCAGCCATGCCCCCCCGGGCCCGGGGTCCGCCTTACCTGCCCGGGGCTGGTCCCGGTGCCCGTGCCCGGTGCCGGTGCCGCCGCTCCCGCAGCGCTTCGCGTCCCGCAAGCACCGCCCCGACGGGGCGGGCAGGGAGCGCGGCCGCGCCTGCGCCGGGGACCGCCCCGGGCAGGGAATGGGGATGGGAACGGGGATGGGGAGCGATACGGAGGGCTAGGGACGGGAAACAGCACCAGGAACCGATGCTGCGAGTGGGAGCGGGAGTGGGAACCGGGAACGGGATGGGGAACCGGCACTGGGAATGGGAACCAGCTCTGGGAAGGGGGAATGGGACTGGGAACCGACACTGGGAATGGGAACCGGGGCCGGAAATCGGCACTCCCCGCTGCTGGAAGCTGGAGTCAGTACTGGGAATCGGGACTTGCACCACCCGGTAGTGCGGAATGGGAACGGCACTGGCTGGGTGGGACCAGCGGTTGTGGACCAGTCTGGTGAACTGGGAACCCTGCTGGAGACCGGGATCTAGGTCCAACATTGTCCAGGCACCAAGACCCGCGATCATCCTGAAAATGGGCCCATCAGTGGGAACAGGGGCTGGCACCACCTGGACAGAGAATGGAAATGGATAACTGGGGCTAACCTGGCACCAGCATCCCCAGCTGGGAATGAACTGGGACCAGCACCTGCATACCGGGGCACTGGCACGTGGACCAGCATTGCCCCGGCACTGGTTAATAGAACAAGGTCCCACTGGCTCTGCCTGGGACCTTGCACTGGGAGTTAGAACTAGGGAAATTGAAGGACCACCTAGACAGCAGACAGCTGGGGGGTGTTGGGACATAACCCATGGAGGGCACAGGCCAGAGTCATCAGGGGTTGCAGGATTTGCGTGCAAAGGGGGCATCCCCCAGTAAGAAGTGGTGTGGCACATGATCACAGGCATTGAAGGAGATGTGTTTTCCAGCCCAAGACTGAAGTTAATCCCTTTTTTGTAAGAGGGAAGGTGAGGCACTGGGAAGGAAGGGATCAAAGGCTGGGCATGTGCTTGGCCCAGCTACACATCCACAGAGGTCGATGTGCAATGGGCATTGTGGGGCTGGTGATGGGGCTGAGGTGGCCAGACTGGTGGAAAATGTGCTTTCCCAGCTCACAAATACACATTCAGGAGGAGAAAATCAAGTGTGACCCCCACAAAAGTGCATCCCCCTCGGCAGAAAGGAGCTAGTGAGGCTTTACAGAGCTCTCCGGGGTAGCTCTGATCTGATGCACTGATTTGACACACACGCTTTATTGGTACTGTTCATGGTTTATCATAAATTAAGCCAAAAATAGATGGCAAGGGACGAATGATTAAAGCATTCAGAGATGACAGGAATAAACTCTTCACATTCACAATCAGGGGCGTTCAGACTTTCAGACAACAAGAAAAAGAGAGCTAAGGGTTAGCTGCTGCCTGGAATGACAGAGTGAACGCTTAAGGACATCTGCTTGTCATATTTGTGGTAATGCAGTGAAATTTTGGTGATAAAATTAGAAAGGAGGCTGTGCCCAGAGCAGCATAGGCCTGGCACAGGCTCTTGTTCCTATCAAGGTGTCACCTGCAGCTGTACGTGGTCACCACGCATCACGTGAGTGGTTCACCTCCTCTAGGACCAGCCTTTTCCTCTAGTTTCTCATTATCTGAAACCCTCCTGGACTTTTCATATGAAGGTTCTTAGTATTTTCCTGTTAATTTTATAATTTAATTACATACTCAATTCATGCAATATTTGTATTACAATTATTTTAATTCATTTATTAGTTAAAGGCATAGGAAAGCCAAAAATCTGCAGTTCCATGAAGGCTTCCTTTGGCAGCAAAAGCTGTTTTCTAATGTTTTCCTTCTCTTTGCTTGTTTTCCCCTCTCCCCCACAGATCTCAGGGCTGCTCAAACACAGGTGTTTCATACATCTCTTTTCTCTCCCCTCATCAAAAATCATCTAGGAAAAGAGCTCTAACACCCCCATATTTGAGTCCAGAGCCTGGCCTTGTGCAGTCCTGAACCATCACCCCCTCCACAGTGGGGAAACTCCAGCAGCAAAAGGCAAACACAAAAATAAAAGACAAACTGTCAGTCTCTGAAGATTTGGAAGGGAGAAGAGTAGACCTAAACAGATCTCCAACCCCAAAATCATATTAGTAGCCCTAAAATCAGCTGCGAGTCAGACTAGGGCAGGGATGGATGATGCTGCTTCTGCCCCCTGGGAGGGCAGGGAGACTGTAGAGTCTGTTTTGATTTGCAATGTGCTTAAATTAAGAGACACTCCATCAGTGTTAGTTAATTAATTAATATGATCATCCATCACTCCTCTCACCAGTACAGATGCCTCCTGCCCAGTTAGCTACTGTGGCCTTGCTTTAACATGGAATTTCCTATTGAACAGTTTCACCTATTTTACTCCAAAGCTGCTAAGGGGGAACATCTCAGTGCTGGAGACATAGGGACAGATGGGCACGGGGGGAGTTTGTCACCCACAGGGGTGATGGGTGATGCTGTGCAGCGCCAGATGAATGGATTAACAAGAGGAAAAGGGAAAACAAGGGAAAATAGACTCACCCTTGAGACAAATCATCAGCAGGAGCCTGGCTTATATTTTCTTAACAGGCTGGAAAGCATCAGGGAAAAGCTGGAAAACATTAGGGAAAAGCTCCTCTCCTGAATTAAGGCAGCAAGTGGGTCCCCAGACATTCCTGTTGCTCCTCAGGGATGTGGAGCCCCAGCCTGCACTCGTGGCAGGCCCAAATCTTGCTGATTAACTTAGCTGCATTTTCGATTTCAGCCTCAGCAGGGGAAGGAAAATTATGTAAATACGATTTATAACGATGCTTCCTTGCTCCTCGGCGTGATGCAAATGAGGCCACTGTGACAGGGCTGACACATGGGCTGTGCACGGGGAAGGAAGAAATAGTGGTGTTTTAAAACCAGAGCCCAAAAATAAGTAGGAATAAGGTAAAAGGCAAAGTGGAGGAGGAAAATTACAATCCACGATTCCTCCAACAAACAGAATTTTATTATTTGTTCTTGGATTTCAAAGCAGATGACTTGGTGAGGTTTTCCTCCATCCCCGGAATATTTGTTCCTACTCATGCAGGGGACCCCCAAGGTGAGGTTTGGTCCTGGGGTGGTTCAAGGTATCGGCCTGCCCAAAGCACTGGGAGTTGAAGAAATGCCCACTCCTGCCATCCCTGATTCTACAAGGACAGCTTTCCCCTCCTGAGATCATGTTTGGGGGAGAAAAGTGAGACAATGACTGCAGGTGGGTGGCTGGTGCCCGTACCCTCCCTTTCATGCCATGGAGATGCAGGGAGCAACCTGCAACAGCTCCATCCCCAAGGCAGGAGCTGCCTGGTGAGAGTTCTAAGCACTGGTGATCCTATCAATGTGCAGTCTTCTGCTCTTCTTTGAAGATACCACAAAATGAGCCTCTGGTCATCCATTTGTACTTGAATTAAACCTCATTGTTCTGAATTCTGCAAAGTTGTTCGCCCCAGAGTTGCAGCCTCTAGAATACCAGTAATGTATTCTCTCCTGTCCCTCTCCACATGATTGCAGCATAATCTCCTACTCACTTGATTTATTTAAGCAGGCCTTCAGATGCTCCAGTAATGGGAGTCATTTAGGTCCCTCTGCAGATATGTATTTATTTATTGCTGTTCATTTAAACTGCAGAGCCAGTTGGCAGGGGAGACGCAAGACTGGGGTCACAAGGATGTTAAATTATTCGCTGTCAAAAATAGCTGGTTGAGAAAGTTAAATTAAGCAAGGTCATTCAAGGTCATAGACAATCACTGATGGGAGGAGAAGGATGTTAATTAGCTCTTTTATTTATGGGGGTCATCATGACCAAAGGACCAGCAGTTGTAACAAAAAGGCAAACTATAGCAACCCCTCTTATTTTTTGGAAGAAGCAGCTCTTGGATGAGAAGCCAAATTGCTGTCCTTGACCATGATGGAGAAGCTGAGGCTATTGAAAGGCAATGTTGTGATGTTAGCAAGACACTGTGGAGCCCCACAAAGCATGGGCCAGAGAGTTCTCCCTTGCAAAGTCTGTCTCAGGGCTGAACTCAGCAATGCTCCTTTCACAAAAACCTCTGGGCAAAGGCTGTGGAGGTCCTTAGCAGGGTGGGGAGGCATCAGAGGGCATCTGAGATACTTTAGTTGTTCATGCAGACAGGTCCTTGCCTGAGATTCTGCCACCTCTCTTGGCAGACAGTTCAGGAGCTGCATATCCTGTCTTGTTAATACTTGTATTTCATTTCCCCTTTGAACTTCATCAGCATTCTCTTGCAGCTACTAGACCTTGTAATATCAGTTTCTTCCTAGTATAAGAGCTCCCTAAAATCAGGCCTCTGTTACTTTTCCATTCTCCTCTACCACGCACTACCAGGGTCATGGGTTAGTGGTGGGTTGGCAGTGCTGGGTTAATGGGTGGGCTCATTTAGTCCTCAAAGTTAGAGGACTTTTCCAACCTAAGCAATTCTATGACCAGCTAAGGTAGGAAATCCAGTTAGGGAAATCCAGCAAGTGCAACCTGGGGACACTGTTGGGAGCCAACAGATCCACACCTTGTAGCTTATTGAATGACCATACCCAGCAGAACAGCATGATCAGCAGAACAGCCAGGTATTTAATGACAGCAGTGCCTGGCCAGAAGAGACATCTCTAGCAAAAGATCCATATCATAACTGTTCATCATGGGAAGACCTATTTTCCCCCTATTTCTGTATAAAATGCAAGGTGGAAGCCATAAGCCCTGATGAAACCTACCACCTGCCTAGCTGAATGCATTGGCCACGGTTGGGGATGCACCCGCACGGTGATCTGCACCGCATCCGGCTGGCAAACAGCTCATGCCAATTGATGACTCTGCTGGGAAATCCATACCATTAAATTCTTCCCTTAATTGTCTGTATCAGCGCTTACTTCTGCACAGTCACAAATCAAGCAGCTCTTTAATGGGCTGTCTGCTATTAAGCAACATGAAAGTCAAACAGCAGGAAGCTTACTTGAAGAGTAATGAAATCATGGCATCGGGGTTTGTCCTGGAGGAGTGAGTTGGTGTTGCAGCTGGGATCAGGATGGGAGCTGTGGCCCTGAGAGGTGCCAAGATCGGCCTTTCCCTGAAAATCTAGTGAGGTAAATCAGTAGAGGAAAGGTTATCTGTGATTATATCTACAGAAGGTAACTCGGGTATCACAAATCAAGCTCTGTCAGTACATGGCTGCTTAGGCATTTACTCTTTTCTATCATGAATCCTCCTTGAGTCATTCTCTGTAGGAGTGGCACCAGGTGATAGAAGGGTGGGAAAAGGCACTGAGGTTGCCAGTCTCACAGCCACGTGAGCAGCCTTTAGCTCAGCGTTGCGTAATTAGAGGAGAGCTAGACTTGCTCTAATGTCTTTCCTACATCGCATTTTTCTGATCTGCTACATGGGTACTTCATAAAATCACAGAATGGTTTTGGTTGGAATGGACCTTAAAGATCATATCATTACAACCTCTCTGCCAAGGGGAGGAACACCTTCCACTAGAGCAGGTTGTTCCAAGGTTCATCCGACCTGGCCTTGAACACTTCCAGGGATGCGGCAGCCCCAGGTCCTCTGTGCAGCTTGTGTCAGAGCCTCACCATCCTTTGAGCAACCTGGTCTAGTAGCAAGTGTTCCTGCCCATGTCACAGGGGTTGGAATGAGATGATCTTTTAGGTCCCTTCAAACCCAAACCCTTCTATGATTCCTGGCTACAAACCCTCTAGGACTTTGGTCATTGTTCAGCCATGGCCACCCAGGTGGAGGGGACCAGGGCTCAGCTGCTTTGGCAGGAGTACACCTCTACTTAGGAGCAGACAGTGTTGTAGAAGTTCAGTCAATAACCTTGATTTTTTCCTAGGATTTTCCACAGTGAGAAGCAAGACTGCTTGGAAAACAAGTAGATTGCCAGTAATTCCCCATTCCCTGTAGTGGAGAGGAATGAAAGCAGCAAATGGTGCCACTGTCTGCTCAGCTGCTCTTTGTTTATGACAGGTCAAAAGCTGTCCTGACAAATGCTGACTCCAAAGAGTCCTGACGAGCACTTTTTAGGCAATTCTCCTTCTGATCCTATTCTTCACAAAAAAAAAAAAAAAAGATTTTTTTCCCCCTTCTGTCACCATCTCTATCTTTAGCTCCCAGCAGAAAGACATCTCAAACTCCCATTTCTAAGCACCTGCCAAGAGCTGGGCAAGGCATAGTTGCGCATCAAGGCTCTTCTGCACAACTTTTCTTGCAGATAAATAGTTTGTTGTGATATTAGAATAAATCCTGATCTCAGCTTCACAAGCCTAAATCAGTACTGGGATCAGTGGATTTACTTTGGATTTACAGTGGTGTAATGGAGACCGAGTTTTGCTTGACAAAAGTTTCCCTCTCCTTCCAGTCACGCTTGCTATGCAAAGGAGGTGGCCTGTTTCTGAAGGACTCACAGAAAGGCAGGATTCGCTTTTCCTAAGAAAATGTTTGGAAATTCTGCTGTGTTTTGAGTTTTCCCGTGTATCCCAGTCGCTTAACAATATTGCCCATTTATAACATTTTTGTTAAATTATGATACATCAAAGCACTGGTTCCTGTGTCAAAAGAGGCTTTGACCTTCCAGGCAGTGATCCTCAGATACGACTTTTGCATTGCCCTCCTTGGCTTTTGGAGTGGCCATATCTGGGGAGGAGGAACAGGCACACATTGGACCTCATGGGCACACCTTGACCGAATCCTTGCTACCACATATGTAGGGCAAAGCTCCCAGAAGATAAAGGTGACTCAGGTGATTCCCTACAAGATGAGAAAGATGAATAGCCAGTAGATCTGAAAGGACAACTCTCCCTAGGAATTTATTGATTTTGTGCAACATATTTCACACTGAGATACCTCTAACATCCACCACGCCCCATGGGTTGGCCGTTCACAGCTGTTGCAGTTCAAGGAAATGGAGGTTTTGGAGTGGCTGAGGATAACTTGCCAGTGGTGTCCATGTGTCCCAACAGACCCTTCTTTTCCCCTGCACCAAGAACCATGCACCCATAATTTTCATCACTATCACTCCATGAGAACTTGACACCTGTAATTTCCCCACCATTTTCCAGGCAGATATTTTCACTCTACAACCCTCTCTCCTTCAGCAAGAAACATCTCTAGGACATGTCCTGAAGGCTTCTAGGGTACTTTCTTCTCTGTATTGCTTATCAGCCTAACCTTGATCTCACATCAGTGTGCAGCAACTCCAACACTTGTGCTGACTCCTGCATTTGGTGAGGAAACCAACTCCAACTCTGCTCCCAGATGTCTCAAATTACAGAACTTGGGGGAAGTTGCTTGGGTAATAATTAGAAAGGTCACCTCTACATCTCAGCATCGTCCGGGCTTAACTTCAAACACTAGGCAAGCATAAAACCATCAGTGCAATAAAAATTTATTTGCTGCAGTACAGATTGGCTGGAAAGGTGGAGCTGAAGGTGGGGGAAGAAAACAATGGCAATTCTTTGTGTAAACCCCAAGAGGAAACTTCTCAACAGCCTGGTCTAACCTGTGAACTGTAACTCAGATGCTATGTTTAGAGAGCCTTGACTTGGGCACAGCCCCTCAATGCACACGCAGAAATTGTCCTTGCTTCTTGCAGTGTCCAGTGATTGTCTTCTGCCCCCTCCTCCTCTCCAGTTTTATATTAAAGGGGAAAAATACTGTACTGTAGCCAAAAAGAGCGTGTAGGGAAAGATGTTCCCAAATGTACTTTTTTCAAAGAGATCTTTGCCACCAGTAGTTTTTCATTGCTGCCAGTTTGTGAAACAACTCAAGCATCATTTTAAAAGCTCTGGATACACTTTTTTATCATATCCTGGGAAAAGCAGCAATTCTCTAGCACTGCTGATGAGACTGGTGGTTACCTGCAGATACTTCCCACACACACACACCATGATAATGAAACCAATGGCATCTCATGTACCTCAATTGCCATTTTTGTCAAAGTTTTAGAGAATGAGAATGTCTCAGAGGAGAACACGACATGAACATTAGCCCAGAGAAGCTGTGGCTGCCCCACCCCTGAAAGTATTCAAGGCCAGGGTGGCCAGGGCTTCAAGCAACCTTGTCTAGTGGAAGGTGTCCCTGCCCATGGCAGGGGGGTTGCAACTAGATGATCTTGAAGGTCCCTTCCACCCAAACAGTTCTATGATTCTAATTTTAAATGCTCTGTATTACCAGTGCAGGATCAGGCATTGCATACATGTTGATGAGATCCCCTAAGTCTTCAGAGGGTTCCTGGAAATGCTTCTCCACAAACCCCAAAACTATGATATGTCCAAGGCCCACCTAAGCTTCAGCAAACCCTGCTGAATTAGTTATGTTTTCTTTATTTCAAACCTCATTTACTTGGCCCTCCAAATAGCTTTCTCCCATTTTTTTTGCACAACACAACTGCATCAGTCAAGTAAATGAATAATTATACCATTTCTGAGCAGACCTGTGGTGCTGCCAAGAAGCTGTTGCCTCATTAAATCTGTGTCATATCCACTTTCACTCATACAAGGATGCATGTCTTGGCTGCTGGACAGTGCTCAGGAGTTGAGAGTTTGGGCCTTTTTTTTGTGTTTCAGATTCTCAGTGGGTTTTTTAAAGGAGACAGTGTTGCAGAGCCTGTAAAGGCAAAGGAACAAGGAACACTCTGATCCTGCAAAAAAGTAAACATCAATCCCTCTTCCAGAGAAAAATATACCCAGCTCACAGTTAGCATTTTCTGCTTTGCAAAGTGGAAGAAAGCAGAATTACTCCAATTCTCTCCTGACTCTGCAACCATACCTGCTTGTGCTGCAATTACTGATCTCATTAACAAAGCACTGCAAAACCTGGCTGGGATTTGGAGCGGAGATCTAGGGAAAAGATAGGTGCTGCAAGAAGAGGCAGGGCTGATTCACAACTTGGCTATCTTCCCTCTGAATCAGCAGGAAAATAATTAATATCCAGGCTAGCAAACAGGGGCAGCAGCCAGCAGTCCTCCTTATAACCCGAGGTCCTCCTTATGTTTTAGTAACTCAAGTCACCTCACTTATTTGCCTGTTGTGAAGAAAAGGGTGTATTAATTAGCAAACAAGTGCATTGTGAGAAGCATTTGGTAAGGAAAAGCAAAGACAAAATGATTAGCTTTGCCTTAAATTCTCTGTGGAGCCTCTTATTTCACCTGGGTGAGTGTTTGCAGCCTAAATGCAGCCCCAGGACTTGCTGCGGTGCTTTCAGAGGACCTCAGGTAGCCTGGCTGTGGAAGGAGGTTCTTGCAGCTTCATGGGGCCAGTGGGATGGGTTTGGGAGGCCTGGCTCAGTGGTTGCATCCTTTGGGAGCCTCTGATCTTGCTCGAAGGATTTCCAGGGGCATGGCACTGTCTCATATGTGCATTACTGTGTTTTAAAGGGGAAAAAAGAGAAAAAAACCCAGACCCAGCAGTAGTTGTATAGCACAAAAAGACCAATCATCATCTATGAGGCCGGGAAATCTTACTGCCCAAGGATATAAGTCCATCCCAAAGCATCCAGATTGCTTCATCTTTGCATATGGCATTTTAATGGCTGATGATACACACAGCCAGTGAAATGTCTTTTTGGTGCTACATGCCTTTGCCAAAAAGAAAGCACTGAAGCCAAAAAGGGACAGAGGAAAATGGGTTTCTAAAGTTTCTATTTGAACACTGCAGACTGAAAAAAAAGTTAAAAAAAAAATAGTCCAGTCTAGTGACATCAATAATTTAGAGGAAAAAAAGATGAAAATCCCCTTCACATTCAGCTTCTTACAGGTGAAAAGCCCAAATGAGGGAATAGGTTTTTATCTAATCAAGATATTAGGGAAAACTTTCCAAGTCTGGCTTTGGAGTGGGCAGGCAGGAGAGGCTGTAGCATCGCTGTTGCCAGAGGTTTCAAACAGGCTGTGTTGTGCTAGAGCATGGGAGCTGCAGGGGTGGAGCATCATCCTGGCCCTAATGGGCTCATCCCATTCCCCCCGTTTGCGAGGGGAAACAGGGTAGCCCCCAGGCAAGAAGGCCCTTGTGTTTTTGGGTACAGGTCCCACTGCCACAGCATGACAGTGTGCCAGTTTTCATCTGGGGGTGAATAAATCAGTGAAACAGTTCAGCGAGGGACATGGGGCATTGCCCCTTCTTCCAGGCACCTTAATTGAGGAGGTGTTGCTTCAGTCATACCCACAGATTAATGTTGTCAGCCTGAGGTCTCTGTCAGGTGAAAATCCACAGGCTTGTATCCATGTCAGTGCAAGCAATTGCAGAAATCACATCAGTCACTTGGGTAGAACCAAGTGGGCTACTTCTCATTAGCTAGGCTAAGGAAAAAAGGGAACAAGGCCTTTAATGCAAGTGCAGTAGAGTTTTAGTCTTCACATTAACATGGACCATACCTCCACATCTCATACATTTCTTTCCAGGACTGATGTATGAAACTCAAAACTACTGTCACACCTTAATAGGTAAGACTGGAGGCTCTCTGCCCTCCCTAATATGCTGACTTATAACTTCAAGCTGCAGGAGCCATCTCTGATATTACCAGATGGTGTATAAATATATGTATGTATGTCTATGAAATTGAACTATAGCTCTCTAAGCAGAGCCAAACAAGCTGGGCAAAGATTTCATTCGGAATAGGAGGCTGTAAAGAGATGTTCTCCTCTACCTCCAGCCTTCTCACCTGAGGCTGTTCCTGCTCCAGATACTCATCACCACCCTTGCTGGAGGTAATTGTCTCCAGCACTCTGTTTAGCACTGTTGAACCTACTTAAGACAAAAATGGCCAGTTCTATTTTCATTTGGGGCTCTGTCCTTAAAACAGTGTTTTAAACACTTGCAGCTGCATAGAGCAATGAATACAGCTTAAAAATTAAAACCATGTAGCAAAATCATGTAAATTAATCTACATAGCTTATCATTAAAGGTCAGGTAGTCTCAGCAGAAAGGAATTTCTCAAGAGACAAAGTCTCTTTATTTTGAAACAAAGCTGATAAAGCTGATGAACTAGACAAAACTGTCCTCATGGTTGTACAGAGTGCACAGACACTAATGTCAAGAGCTTGAAGATGTGCCAGAAGTAATAGTTCAAGAAAAGGACAATGCGAGGAAGACTACAGAACAAACAAGAACGACCACTCTAAAGGACCACTGACTCAAAATGGGAGGTGTGTCTAGGAGAGGAACAGTTCTGAGAATGGGATGGAAGAGTATTAGGTAATGCTTTGAATTGCTAACTAGGTACCTAAATAAAAGCAAGAGCCTTTTGTAACTCATGCATGCACATTTTTTTGAGAATCTAATTTATCATGCATCCAACGTTTTAAATAAAGGAATGTTGCCTGCTAAAAGTCACAAATTGAGTATTAGGGGTTTTCTTTTAAGAGCTGGTTTTCGGCATTGCACTGATTTCCCCTAAAGCCTGATCCTCATGGGTTTGGTCTGGGGTTGTTGCTGTCATGGTTGTAGAAACCTGACATTGGGCTGCTGGTGGGCCCTGTGATGCTTACTGGAGAGGAAGGGGTCTCCATGGGATGTAACATGGATCATGGTGTGGGAATAAGGTCCTTCACTCCATCCTGAACATGAACACTATGTGATGTGAGCATATGGACAAAGCCACTTAGTATCAGATGTCCTGGGCGTTACTGAAGAGCCACAACTACTCCAGAGGGATGTGCATGAGCGCATCAGCTGCAAAGCAAATTGACAGCCAACTGTCAATCCAGGGGGATGCAGCAGAGAGATTTTCAGCAGAAACAAGTCCACAATGTTAATCAGCCCTCCTGCTTCAATTAATGTCAGCAGCAAGAAAACAGCTGGAGTTTGTTTACTTTTCAGATAATCTGTATAAAAATATCCCTTCTGTAACAGCTCTGTTTTCATGCTGTGGCTTGCAGGTTCATTGCTGGTTTTCATCTTTCAACTGGCACTAAATCTTGCTTTCATTCCAGCTGAGGTGGGATGTTAAAAATGAGATGATTAAAGAAAAAAAAACCCCAAACAAATGGAAGAAAAAAAGAAAAACCACAACAAACCAGCCCTCAGAGGACTCCAAATGAAAAAAAAACCTGTTAAGCAATAAAATCCTGTTAAGCAATGACTCACAAGCGCCTGGACAGGTTTGCCTGGCTGCAGAGTGGATTTGGCTGTTTTGTTCATCACTTCTCTTACCTGAGAAGTTGGATTTCTCCCCAGGCTTCTATGATACTGCAATATTTTAACAAATGTACTCCATTCCGCTGTTCAGCACTGAGTCAACACACTAGCTATGAGCTGTGCTAAGGTTAGACATCCACATAAATCACTGTAGCTCTGCTCCGGAGCCAGCCTATAAATATTAGGGGTTTGACATAAGTTTACATCAGCAGAGTAACTTAATTAATTCAATTTCTGTAGGATCATGCAAGCTGCTGTTCATTAGCATTCACCTACCTGATCTCAGCAATGAGGAATCAGAGGACCCTCAATGTCCCAAGGTGCCAGCGGGTGCTGTGCTGTAGGCACACAGTCCACAGGAGCTCCACACCCCAAGCTCCAGCTGGTCCCCGTGCTAGCTCTACATGCGTGTCAGTGCCATTAATTACTGTTAATTTCATTAAGTTGGCCTGTGCCTCTTGCATGCTAATTACAAAGTCTGTCTCAGAGAAGGTGATTAATGAGGTTGGATATTTTTCAGTGGCTATTTGTATTGCTGTAGCAGCTGGAAAGTGTCACGCACTGAGACCCTTGGGTGTTGCATGTTCCCAGGGTAAGATACCCAGCTTGGGGGTGTCTCTTCTTGATAAGGAATTTAGGAGCAAGGATGCTGAATTAGCTATAGTGATTGCAAAATAGGTCTAATGTATGTAAGGTTTCTGCTTGTAGGTTGGGATTTCTTGCCCATTACACACAGTGCTCCACACATTAGTTCTGTTCTGGCAAAAACAGAGTCCCTCACACATAAGAGGTGAACGAGGACATCATCCCAGCTCTGTTCCTGGTCAGGGTGCAAGAGACCTCTCCTTGAGCTCACCACATTATCCTGTCTGGGGTGACTGAGTTTGAATCCAGGTATTTGCCCTTGTCCCACCTCTGTTCATCCTGCCTTCCACGTCAGCACAACCATGGTGGAGTTGTCCATCTGTCCTGTTCCTATGGGGAGCCATCAGAGGAGCCCTGCTGAGCCCCAAACTGGTGTTAGACCTACCCCTTCAGGCAACCCAACTTTGTCATGTCTTAGCTGTTGGAGAAGTGGCTGTTTGGGGAGGCACACAGGGCAGATATCCCTGAAGATTTTCTGGCTTTTGCCAAATCACCAATTTCACCTTCAGCCAGTTCAAGTCTTGTTTTCCACAAGACCAGGAGATAATATAAGCATGTCAACAGGGCATGTTGAGTGTTTAGTCCCTCTGGGTAAGAGCCAAGCCAAGGTCACTTGAGCTGCTCAAGGTACATTCATAGCAAAAATGAATCACCCATTGACCCACAGAGAAGACTGACCCATCACTGCTCAGTTAGTGACTCCATTATCTCCTCCATCTCCATGCACTTAGCAACAAAGATCCAGGCTGGATAGCCAGCTCCTCTGCCAACTGGCAGCAACTGCCTCTGTACAGCCAGATCTCTGATTAGAGCCACTGGGATTAAAGTGTTGCAAATCCAGAGCTTCACTTTTTAGCCTTTGAGTAGGTTGAATAAAGCAAAAACAAGGGGGAAGTTGGGAGGTGGGGGAAGAGGAAAATTAATAAAGCTGCAAGTAAATTGGCAATCTTGAAAGGGAATTGTCAAGCTCAAAATTGAATTTTCTGATGGAACCACAATGTTTTTATCCCCAGGGAAATTTCAAAGTATTACTCAGTTCTAGGCCAGCCACAAACTCAATATGCAAAGCTGTATTTCACCCAGCCCAGAATTCTGGCAATGCTTGTCTGCAGAGTTTGGATGTGTCTTTGTGTGCAGCACTGCTGAGGGGAGGTGGCACTGCATCCCCCAGTCATTTACATCACTGGCTCTGAGGTTTCCTGCCCTGTGCCTTGGCCTCCGAATAGTTAATTCAAGGTTGTCCTTGCAGAGACACAGCTTTGAGAGCTGAGCAGGAGAAATCAGCATCTCTGAGGACCTGGGTGAGCAGCCAGAAATAGGGAAAATACCTGACGGTCACTACCACATCCTGGCTGCTGGGGTGTGGTGAGACTTTCTGGGTTAATGCCTAGTGGTCCATGATTTTTGCCTGGATAGCTTCTGCTCTGCAGTGATTATCCTCCCCTCTCCCTGAAAGAAACAGGAAAAGGGTGAGGCAGAGGATGTGCAAACTGTACACTCCACACTAACTGTACATTCACCTGACTCTGCCTTTTCGTCTCCCACTCACACACACACCTGAAGTCCCTTCTAACTGGTGCATGCTAGGGAATGGCCTTTGGAGGTGAGATGATCCTGCACTATTTGCAGTCAACACTACACCTCTGAACAAGGTCCAGTGCTCAAAGGGCTCCAGTACAAGGCAGAAGGACTGGGGAACCCTACTGCCAGGGAGACAGCTTCTCCATCAGAGCAGAACACACAAATCCAGCTGTTCTACTTGTGCACCCCTGGCCAAGACATACAACCACCCTTCTACCAAATAGCATCGGGATGAACCATCCAGCCCTGTGCAACACAAAAGCCAAGCCAAGAAACACCTGGGAAAAGTTGTATTTAAAACAAAATTCTTTAATAATTTGTACTATAAAGACACAAATTAGTGCTTGACTGCAGCATGAATAACAAACAAAATACATTAAATATTTCAAAGCTACTGTGCTTTGCAAAACAAGATATGCTGATACATATAAGCCTAATGTTAGTTACCAGCTGGTTTGGTATGAAGAGTCAGTTCAGTGTATCAAAATAGTCAAGAAGCATTGCTCAACACAGCTGTGTTTTACAAGTCAACTGCTACTCATCTGTCACAGTGTCATTATCTATCTGCAAAAATATACTGAATTTCGGGAAATAAAAACACACGTCAGAACTAATAGTGTCAATGTTAGAAAGTTTGGTCACATAACACACCGGGGATTTCATGTCCACTACAGGTGGACAGGACAGCTATGTTACTCCATCAGACAGTGACATCATTGGAGCATTAAGCTGAAATCAACAGTCAACATGAAGCATCATTTTGGAAAAATCAAGAAAAAAAATTAGTTCCTGTTCAGTCTAAGAAGTAATTACTGCTTACGCTGCTTGAAACTCTCTTCCAAAATCCAGGGAACAATAGTATACACAACCGAAGTTCTTCCACAGTGACTGATCAAGGCTTTAACGTGGGAAACATTTTGGTACATAATTTTCTATAAGCATGTGTGAAAGCCCATTATGCTCAACACTGTCTTTGGAGAAACATACATATGCTCCAGAGTTTTGGGGAAAGAAAGATGAATCTGAGATTGTGCTTACAGCTATTCCTGCAGACAAATAAGCAAAAGACCCTTTATCTCTGCATTTTTAAAAGTCTTAACAATCTGCTCTTAAACATCAGGCAGATTCAACTTGTGTGAAATATGTGCAAAAAAAATTGCAGGCACTGGTTTAGGATTTTGCATTAACTGGACTCTAAACTTAGTTCTTCTTAAATCTACAATTACACACTTAATCAAACTTAAACACTTTCAACAAGTAATATGGGAGAATTCTAAAGTCAGTTCAAGCATTAAACCTGTCCCCAAAATTGTGCATATTAATCCCTATATCCCCAGCCCTGTTTGAAGCATCTGCCAGGGAGCTCCAGTAACGGGGCTCTGCATAAAGTGCTTACTTGACTGCTGCGCCCTCTCACTGCCTGTCATTGAACTACACAACTTAAAATAAACACCAGCTTTAAGGCTAAATCCCTCAAAGAGCTTTCAAAGCCTGGAAAGATGCAACAGCATCAGGGATGTGGGGTAGTCAGGCTCATGTCTGAGCCAAACAGGCAGCCACATACTGGGTAACTACCTAGAAATCCACTGCAAATAGCGCTGTGACTCCTGTAGAAGGAGAATTTTTAACAAAAATTGACCCCACTTATCAAAGACTTTGTCTTACAAACCTCAGTAGAAAACACAGCCCCAGCTCTCAGAAAAGCCTTGCAATAGAGAGAGATCAGGCACTTGGCAGATGTAGGCTGTTGTGTGTGAAAAACTGAACAAAGAAACCCAAAACCAATCTTAACAGTTATATAGGACATTCTGTGTAGTTAGATTAGACTCTCAAACAAAGCTGGCAGAGGACACTCCAGATGGATAAGAAACGTGTTCACTCATGTACGAAACAATCCATGTCATGCTCCATTCTCATAAAACAGCCGCCAAGTAATCTACAATGAACTGAATGTAACAGACTACATCACTTCTACGATGAAGAGAGTAGAGTCAACACAGAAAATTAAATGTATAAATAGCAAAACATTCAAATATCTAAAGTGCAGACACCAAGAGGGTGGTTGATGTAATACTGCAGGATTCTGTGCTTAAGCTTTTGTTATTCTCTTTTTATGTAAGATTTCTTAATCTCCTTCTGGCTTTGCTGTGCTCATGGGTAGTAAAGATACCATCATTTATCCCTCTTCAGGATAAAGTCTCACAGTCAAACAGCACTTTGCAGTTAAAGCCTCCCACTGCCTACTTATATAGTGCAGATGGGGTTTAACGTAACCCAAAAGTTTTACCCGAATGTGTTAATTTAAATTAACGGGCACACATTCCACCAAAATGCAAGTGTGTTCCTGAATTCTGATGTCTCCTAAAGAAAAGAGCAGTTCTGCTTCATAACAGTTCATCTTTGACTGAGAAGTGATGTAGTGAATTATTTCACCACATGCCATCAAATGTTATAATACATCCACAGAGAGAAACAGATTTAAAATAAATAGTATTACTGAAATTCTTGAATGCAGATTAAACAAGGTGGTAGCGATTGTGAGAAACACTGATGGCATTGGGATGATTTTCTGTAGCTGAGAGTTTCATGTGGAAGAGTTTGCTGAAAAAGACGTTTAGCTGCTCAAAACCAAGTGTTGGGAGGAAATCCATTACGGTCAAAAAAATCAACTGCATTTCAAATCATATAATTTAGCTTCAGCCAAACAAGGCAGCCCTAGGAACGAACACAGGACAAAACTGGATTAAAGAGAACTGAAAATTACTTATAAACCACTATTTTCCATCACATCCTGCCCAAAAGATTTTGCTAACCTGTCTGAATTAAAGATCTCCTACTCCAATCTCTTTCTAAAGCAGCCAGACTCACACACAGATGAACCAGACTGAGCACAAGCTGTAAGTGACAGACACCTAACAAGTCAGGATGTTTACAGGGAGGGAACACAGTCAGTCATGAATCAATATAACACTGTTGTCACTCTCAGGGACTGCATGGTCTAAGTCAGGCTGCTTCACACATTCAGGCAAATATAATTAAGGGCACAGGTACTGTACAATACATGACAGAGGTAGATCAGCAAGTGATAGACTGCATATTCCAACACTGACTATGGGGTAGTCTTCTAAACATTCGTGGGCAGCACATCATCCCTGTGCTAACAGAAAAAGCATTAAGATGAAGTCTGGAGATGACTTAACACTGCTAGCCAAGAACACTGCCTTCAAAATATGGATGAGATTCCTCCTCATGTCTTACCTTCGCTTCTGGATAACAGACGTATTGAGCTGTATCCAAAAAATCTAGATTCCCAGAATAAAGTATAGTTTTAATCTGTACTGGGAGAGTAATTTTGAGGTTTTTCTCTTATTTCCAAGAAAGCATTTTTCAGCTCACGTTCTGCAGAAATACTTGCTGCTCATCTGTGTCAAACCGACAGTAGTAAGGTGGCAGATTTCCTGGTTCTTCACAGATGTTAAAGAATAAAAGAGTTCATTGCTATCAAGTCTGTCCAACACATCTTGTAGTATTCATATTAAATAACGCTTACTTCCATAATTCTCTTTAAAGTAGCTGCTGTCTGAATCCTACTAAAAAAATAGGATCAAATCTGACCTTATAAGATGTAGTGCAAGTTTGGGATATACTGCTCTGGTCTGTAGAAAAAAAAAAAAATCAGCATTGTCATACAAGTGATAAAAACCAATTTAACAGACATTTAACACATTACAGGAGCAAGGACATATGTCTTTCCAGGCACTAGAAAAGGCATTCTGAACTGGCTTGTCATTTTCAATATAACTCACAAGATCAGTAAGGCAGTCAAACCAAAGCACCCATGACTTTAGATTATTTATGCTTGGAAAGACACACAGGTAAATTACATTCTTCAGGGTCTAATACAACCTATTGAAAGAAAGGTTGCTGGCAGGGTGGTAGAGGTGTGCATGTTTTTGGTCATCTGCATGTAGGAAAAAGCCAATTTGCATATTTTTTTAAAAGATAAAAACATAATGACAAATGATATGGGAATGAAAAACTATCAGCAGCATAAAATTAAAATAAGAGCTTTTCCAACTTTTTTTTCCTAAATCCTGACAAGTTAGTTCAACACAATCTAAAAATGACCTCCATCATTAATTTTCTAGTTGCAAAAGTACAGGAGAATCAACAAATGTCTTGAAAACACACCATTACAGAGATGCCTGATCAGTAAGAACGTGGCTTTTCAGGACACTCTGGTTCTTGCAATTACAGGGAAACTAAACACAGCCCCCGGATCCTTCAGTAACAAAACTAAGGCCACAAAAATAAAAGTTATGTTCATTTTCATAAAAATAATACCATGCCTAGCAGATGTCACAAATGACTGTTGATATGTCTTGTTGCTGAACTGCTCCTCTTATAGGACTCTTTTTCTAACTTACTAAATAAGAAAATGGGATACAGTATGCAGAAAAATGCTTGGGAGAGCCTGGAGGTGAACAGGCAGGCACTTATTTTCAAGCTACATTTTTAAAACAGTTCTCAAATCTCTTTACAAGAAATATGCCTTCTGGATAACTAAAGACACTTGATCCATAGCAGGATTTTTCTACATCTATGCTAATTATTCTTTCAGTCTGAAAAGCACTTAGATTTCCCAACACAGATGATGACCTTGTCTATGGAACTAGAGCCTACTGAAACCAAATGAGTTCTAAAATTAACCCTCAGGTGTCTTTATAGTGGTTTACAGGTCAAGATGCACGGCTACCAGCATGTGCTTAAACCTCACTGAACTCACTCAAGGTTAAGTATCTTTATCCAGCCCCAAATTTGGGTCTATTTGATCCCAAGAGTCCAGGGTCAGTCATATAACAAAAGCCAGAGTTTTATCTGGAGATTCACATGAGTAGGAGTGTTACTGATGGACACAGAAGATGCAGATAAACCGCAAACAGAGAAAAAGACATTAAAGGAAGGAGACCATTTTAGCAAGTGCTGATTATACAACAGTCAGGACTTCGAGATCTGGGAGACAGCTTTACAGCTACATTACCATGCCTTGCTGCTGTGGGCACGTTTAAAATCTATAAAGAATGGGATTTTCAATCAGTCTGAGCATTTCCCTGTTTTTCTTCATGTCAAGAAAAACAAATCTCTCAGAGCATCAAAAGCAGACAAAAATTGCATAGCATGGCAGCAAGTAGGCACAGAGACAGACTATGTTAGTTGCCCCAAAATCAAGACAGTCAAAACCACAGCCTTCATATGAGGTATATTTTGAAAAACTGTGTTAGTTTAATGTTTTCTTTACATTTACTTATCAACTTTCACCAGCCTGGTAGCTAAAAATTGCAGAAAACAGAGGGTTTGTCCATGCCATTAATCCCCTAAGTTTGGTTTTAAAAAGGTGGTCAACTTGCCACAGAGTAACCACATGACAAACAGATTAAGAGCAAGCAAAGTGCTGCCACTTATATTTGGGGGTATCCTCAACCTCAGTTTTGTTCTTTACTCCTTCTTCAACATTTCTGAATACGATGATGCTTATAAAAGTCAGACCAATATTTAAAACTTGTAAAATAAGGGAAAGATGAATTCAAAGCTGAACTAGCACGCATCTAAGATGTTTGTCAATCTGTACAAATGGGAAATGGGAAGTAAAAAAGCAGGGATAGAAAAGGGAGGTATGTAAGTAATAATTACAAAAAATAAAAAAAAGTGTTTCTTATGTTTCTACAGCCACTCTACAGTTTCCTGATGAATGACTGATGAATCAAACAAATTAGGAATTCAGTTTCCAGATACAAAAAAGAACCCCTATAAGGCTTCACCATTTCAGTGTCTTCTGCTGCTCACACCCTGGAACATCCTCCACGATGAACCTCTCAGTTGGACTAAAGAGAAAATAGAAGCTTGGTACAAAATGAACTAAATGGCACAGGTATCACAACCATTTTGCTTAGAACATAAATTGCAAAGGAGGCTGTGAAAAAGCAAAGTAGAATAAAGTCCTAAATCAACCATTACATACTTCATTAATTGTATAAAAGTGCAAGATTAAAGTAGTTTGGGTTAAGCATTCAGTTCACTATAGGCCACACAAATGCTTAGCTTGGCCATCAATGGCCTAGTTTTGTCATTCAGTTACTAATATTAGTTTAGACCACAGAAAGAAAAAAAACTGAATGAAAAAACATATGCAATCCACTTTGAAAATGGTTAGTTTTCTGTGACCAGCACGAAATATTACCTTAATATCATCAGCTATACAATATATACATAAAAATATTGTGTCTTAATCTTTGTTTTAACAACTTAGAATAAAGCTGTACTAAACACTATTTCCCTAGTGTGCCAACTCTTTGCTCTGTTCTGGCCAACTGGGCCAGTAACACAGAGAAGTCTTTTCATAGCAATGGTATTTGGATTGATCCACAATTTTGACACTTCAGCCATAGAAACTGTTGAAATGTTTTATTCAGGCAGGCTAGGTGATCTCATGTGACTGCCCAGGGCTCAGTCAAAGCTTCTTGGGTGGGTCCACAAGAAGAACAGGCCATATTCCAGAAACAAACTGTTAAAAGAAAAGTAGGAAGAGAGGAAAGATTGCTTGGAATATTATGTTTCTTGGATCAGAAAGCAAACACTTTACATATTACACTATTAAACATAATGTAATGATAGAACAAAGGGGTAATCGCTTTAAAGTGAAAGAGTAGATTTAGATTGGGTATTAGGAAGAAATTCTTCCCTGTGAGGCTGGTGAGGCACTGAAACACGTTGCCCAAAGAAGCTGTGGGTGCCCCATCCCTGGAAGTGTAGGTGGCCAGGCTGGATGGAGTTCTGAGTAACCTGGTCTAGTGGAAGGTGTCCCTGCCTCTGGCAGAGGGGTTGAAACTAGATGATCAATAAGATTCCTTTCAACCCAAACCATTCTGTAATTCTGTGAAAATTTCAACTGCATGTCCTGGGATTAAGCAGAAGTCAAGACAGTACCCTGACAGGCATAATTATTGATCCCCAGCACAAGTTCAAAGCACAAGATATCCAAATGTACATTAATGAACACAAAATATTGCTTGCTTACCTTCACCTTTGGCCTGTGTTTCAGGAATAGTGTCCGTGTGTATAAACTGTGGAGAAGGGAAAAAGCATACTTAAAATTTCACATACAAAATGACATATAACAATGTACCAATCCCAGTTTTATTTTCCAAACTAGAAAGCAATTGTTTCTGTGATTGCAGAGTTACCCTTTCTGTGTAGATTTAGTCAAAATAGGAGACTTTAACTTACAGTAAATCCCTCTAAAGACTCTCCAAACTGATTTAACCTATCACCTATAGGGGGAGAAAGAAAGAAACCCAGAGGGGTAAAAAAATATTAAATAGGGACTAGAGTCTGCCATTTTAGAAGAATGAAATTTAATCAATTTACCACAAAATACAGCAGATGTAAAAGGAAGGAAAAGCAACACAGCTTGATTCTCTCTCTCATATTTGTTCTCAGACACTTTCTCCTCTCAGAAGATCTTTTCCTGTGTATGATCTCATTTTTTTAAAGTGGACGTAGATGATAACACTGTGTGGCTAAGAAAATGCTCAGGAAACTACTTCAGGGAAAGCATGTAGTTCACTGGGTGAGACAGAGGAATCAGGCATCTGCACATTCCCCTAAGGGCTAGAGGATGCACACCCAAGTTATTTTTTATGTGCTGCATGTTGGAAAAACCTTGCCTATACTTGATTCCTGTCAGGAATTTTCCTAAAAAATATTATCTCGAGCTCTACAGGGTAGCAGACAACCTGTCAGCCAAAACAGAGCAACTGTTTTCCATATACCTTGACATATTTTATATATACATCTACATATGTATACATAAATACTTGTACATATGTATGCATATATATACATATAAATATAAAACAAAAGCTATAAGATCAGCTGTTGGAACTGTACTTATTTTCATTTTACTAGGTATTCTAACATCTGACTAAAAAAGGAGATTATCATGCTAGATATAAAAAAATTGATATGTAATATCAATTACATATAGTTCTGAACTATATAGAATGTATTTGTAAAATAGGCATTCTCTTAAGTTATGGTTAAGTGGTAAATATTATTTACATTATATGATGAACAATGACGCAGAAATTCTTCACACACTTCAGCTTAAATTCTGGTCTTATACCTGGTTCCACTAGATGGTGGTACAGAGCGAAAACTAGATAAACATCTGCTGGCTCCGGACTTGCTAATTTACGTTCTTGTTTAAGTCTTCTCCTAAAACTAATATCCTGCCCTTCTGGAAACAGCTTTATAACAAGTACTTCAGTCATCACCCTTCTGCACTACAGCATGATGACTGATAGGTTTCAGGAATGACAGTGCCTATCAAAAAGACTGGTTGTGCTTCTAAATTTAAACATGTTTAAGTACTTTAAGATCGCTGCTCAAGAACAGACAGGTATTAATGGCTTACATTCTGAAATTAATATAGTGTCAAATAGTTTTCCAGTTTACTGCCAAAGGGTTCCCATGTCTGAATTACATTTTCTTGAAGAACTGTGACTAAAGATTAGTGATTACATTTTAAAGAACATAAAATAATTTTAGAGAGTTTTTAGATCATTTGCAAAGAGGAAAGGAAACCTCGCACCAGGTTAATAAGTAATTTTCCTGCTCTTCTGAATGATACAACATTCTGAAGTACATTTGAACCTGGGAAAAATCCTAAGATCTCTTCATGAACATCCAGTTTAGAAAATGTTTCCTACCTTAGCAGGATATGAAGGTAAGAACCCAGGCCTGTGAGAATATGCCACCATGCATGAAACTGTGTCACAGCTCCCACCACAGGAGGCATCCTCTCTCGTAGTGCTCTGAAAGGAAGAAATCCCATGCAACAGGATATTTTTTTTTTTTAGCTAAGTAATCTCAAATCAGTGTTTGATTGTCAGAGATTGTTTCCATATCTCACGCATGTGCTTCATGTGATCAGGCTTTCAGCAGGTCAGCAGCAGTTATACCTTATACTGCCAGTACAGAAAGATAACAGCCCACTGACTTTCTTACACATTTAAAGAAAGAACACACTTCTTCATACAAGGAGTGATCAGTTACTTCTAGACTCAAATTTCAGGGAACATATCCCACAGTCCCAAAGAAATTCTACCACTGTGCTTCCAAAACCCCTGTGAACTACCATAAGATGAAACATTGAGTTTAAGGGCCAAGAGAGGAAATGGGATCCATCAGACATCGGCACTTTACATGTGGCAATCACATCACCTATGCCCCAGGTCCATGGGCCTTTAACTTGCCTTTCTCTGTTGGACTCTAAAACAGGGACAAAATGAGTGTTTAGTGAGGAACAAATGAAAGTAGAAATATTCTGCCAAGATGCCTTGTATTTTGTAGTCAGGGGGGTGAACTACTTGAGAAGGGGCTAAGGATGGAGGTAGAGAAATAAAGGGAAGGCATTTCATTGCTCTGATTTCTCCTGCTCACTAGGCTTCTGCAGATACCTCCTTTTTTGGTTGATGGTAGAGCAAATGTTTGCACCTGCTTGTCTTTTTTCACTTTTATTTCACATTCAGTGAAAATAATGATTGCATGTGTTAAGGAAGAAAAATACGAAGCTTCTGTAACACCTTAACGGATGTTACCATGCTCAGTTGCCCTGACTAAATCCTGAGCTATTACTTAGTTTCCAGAGCTGCTCAGTCACAAATATTAGTACAGAGCTTCAATTCAGTGAGCCCAGCAATAACACAGTGAAACACACTGGTTGTGCTGTCAGCCTGGCACAACCTCCAGGCCTTTTGGATGGCAGGAAATTTCAAAGCCCAAATTCAAAAGTGCATGGTTCCAACCAGGGAAACCAAGTGCTACAGATTTTGTTATTTTGATTTTTTTAAACTTTTTAAAAAAAAATGAACTGCAGATTTAATGAAATACGGAAAAACAAAACATGAACCAAAAACCAATTTTGAACTTCAAAACCAAACAGAGCAGATAGGTGGATGATTCACAAGTTAGATCTTTAGAGAACAAAAAATTTCAAGGAACTGAAATGCATTTTCTCCAAAGGTTCAAATTATAATACCACTGGGAGAAATCCAAGGCTCTGCAGATGACTGATTAAAGCTAGTAAACAAGCATATTTATTTTTTTTCCAGCCCCATAACCAAACAAGTATTACAGGAAGCATTTATTCCCTTTACAAAACGAGGATGGAAAAAAGTATCTCAGCAGCTGGTGTTATTTTTGGGCTTAGGAACCAGTCCAAAAGCCCCACGGGCCCACAGGAGTTCAGCAGGCTTGGTGAATTGTGGTTTATGAGCTCACCAGTGATGTGAGGCAGCTGCAAAAATCAACCCTGATGCCAATATTTGCAAAGTAACTGCATACCCCACCACTTCTCTTGGCAAATAACTCTTCTGTCCCATCTCTATCAAGTGCTTCTGGGGATGAAGCACCATGTATTATATTAATTTAAAAAAAAAAAAAACTCACAAAAAAATTCAAGAATACTCTGTTGGAATTAACTTTCAGTTGGTCTAATACAGTGCAGGAGCTAGAGCCAAAAGGACCAGATGGAAAATTCTAGAATTCTTTATAGCACTCTATTATTTGGCCCTGAGAAAGCAACCTCCTAGGACAAGTATGTACACCACAGATTCAGTGGCATAACAGTGTTGCAAACTGCCAATAGTATATTTTTCTGGATGCTGGAATCGACCTTTCCATCTCCTCCAGTTTGTGGTGAAACACACACATTACAACTTGGTGTTGTTTATTGGTAATATATACACTGTAACAGGTATTTCTTTAACGTGCAGAACTACTGCTTTTGATATTTTCCTTGAAAATGGCAAGAGCAGAAACCAAAAAATAAAAGCAAACCAGCAAGATAAAAACATATTCACATGAAATCAAGTGTAAATAGCAGGCATTAGTAAGCCACAGATTCTCAAGATTTCTTCAGTGACATTACTTCTTACAGTTTAAATTGAAGTTAGAAAGAAATATAAAAAGCTAAATCTATTAGTGGATAAAAACTATTCAAATAAAAAATCTATTGAGTGCTGAATGTAGTTATGAGCAAACTGGATAAAACCCTCACGGATATTTTGTAGGCAACATACCATACGTAACATGAGATGGCCTTAAATATACACCACAGAATCAAATCTTTATACTAGAAGAGCTATCCAGACAAAGCAAAAAAACAACTCACCTTAATTTATCACAGAAAATGTTGTCCACGTTCCAGAGGAAAAAACCCATTAAAAATACAGTTAAAGATGTATAGCCTAGACCTCTAAGCCATGGGTATACCCTAGAGAGAGAAATAATGCAAAGATTAGTTCAGAATGCTTTAAAGGCAGAGTGTAACATACATAAATACTATTATATATACATAAAATGCTGTATTAATTTGGGTTTTCCCCAAAAGAAAAAATATCAACTTCAAATTTCATTTACTTAAATACAGTATTTTACTTCTCCTCTCTCCTTACTTCACATTCTCCGAGACTGTTCTTTTACGTGCTTTACGTCTATATATCTTATTGTTTCCCTAAAGACTGCACTCTCCTAACAAAACAATTAAGTGAGAAAACTGACACTGGCTAAAATGCACTAATTCTTCAGTCCCATGTATAATCTTTCATTATTAAAAGAAAAAAAGAGAAAAAAGGCCATGTTACAAATTAGGACTCTCCCAAAAGAAAAGACTCTTTTCCAATAGATGATATCCCTATACCAGTGGGCTTGTTTAAAAACGGTCTTTCAAAATGACTGTTTTGTGAACATAGACCACCATGACCAATAACTAACTAAATGAATGGTATTAGGAAACAGTAATTTTATGGGTATTTTAGAGTTGAGTGCTACTGGAGATAGAAAAATGTCAATTTAATTTTGGGAGAAAAAAAGTCCTGTTTAAGATATGGGAAACACACTGAAGAATCAGATGTAAGGAAGTGGATCATTAATAAACTTACTCACCCTATCTACATTCAGGCTAGACCATGGAATTGTAAACTTGCTACGTGGAAGGCTCCTTTCCCACTAATAAGACAAGTCCAAAAGCAAACCCAAATCCAACTCTAAAAGGCTGTCATGAAATACTGCTCAAGTTATATTTTAAATGTTACGAACGCACAGCTGAAATTCTGGGTTAAAGTGCATTCCTGAGCTCCTTTGT
The DNA here is from genome assembly GCA_035047865.1 of Dendrocincla tyrannina. NCBI lineage: Eukaryota > Metazoa > Chordata > Aves > Passeriformes > Dendrocolaptidae > Dendrocincla > Dendrocincla tyrannina. The sequence goes on along the minus strand of JAWWMP010000001.1, from coordinate 30,015,796 downwards.
CCTCCACTGTGTGTGCTCCACATAGCACATGTTTCAGAGCTGTGAGCACTTGGGACCAAAATGCACAAAACACAACAGGTAGAGTTTCTTCACAGGGCAAGCTAACCAGATACAGGCTGTACACGTTCACAAATGCACTGCCAATATAAACCAGCAGAACTATTACTTGTTTATCTAATAAATGTGTGGAGCACCATGCAGTACATAGCAGGCACTACACTGTAATATTCCCAACTCAGTGCTCCAGATACAGAAGCAAGATCAAGACATAAAAGAGCACTCAGTGGTATGTTAGACATGCTGCTAAGTAGGTAATAATAGGTAGAATTGTTCAGGGAGTAAACAGTGGTGCTTTGTGAAGGAATGAGAAAGAGACTGGCATCACTACTGGGGAACATGCTTTGTGAACAGAGAATAACATTTGCCCAGCTGTAATCTTGGGAAGGAAGCAGATCCGAGAAAGAGATGAAAAGTGTGGGGGAAACAGGCAGGATGAGGAACAAATGGTGAGGACAGGATGCAGCAGTAGCCTGGAAGGAATAACATGCTGTTCTTTGGGATTTTCACTCTAAACTCAGAGAGACTTCAAGCACCGCACTAAGAAATACAAGTGATAGGAAGTGAAGTAAGAAACAAAATAGATAGAAATCAGGGTCAATATTTAAGCAGAAACAGGCTTGAACAAGTGCTAGCACTACTTAGGAAAATACAGGAATATGTTCTAGCAATGCAGAGAAAGTGAATCCAAAAGTGTGCTTGGAGATGAATTTTAGAGAAAAGAAAGGGTACCTTCAGGATGGCACAGCTTCTCTAGCAGAACTAATTTAAAATTAGTAGTAGTTTAGTTAAAATTTAGAAGTAGTTTAAACCTACTTTTCTTCCCATCCCAACTTTCTGAACAGTTTGCATTATATAACCAAATGGGGGAAGCAAGTCTTTGTAGGCCCCTGTTGCAATGAAGTGATCCAGCTAATTAAGAGTATACAAAGCAAAAAGCAAGTGGAACTTCAGAGACAGACTTTGCTGGAGAAAAGCAATGAATGATACTTTGGGAGGGAGAATGGTGATGCTATTTATAAAGACAGAAAACTGTGAAATGCTTCAGAAATAATGGGAATGCACAACTGGTAGAATTTGCAGAAGTAGAAAAATAGCAGGCCCAAGAATTTGTCTACTCAGACATAAAGAAATTGAATTTATGTGACTAGAACTGTGCTAAATCCTTGAATAAGAACGAAATTAAAATTACTTGAACTTGATTCAATTTAGTTTCCCTTGAAAGTGAATTAATGTAGTATCACCTAAGATCTCTAGGTTAGGATTAAAGCTTCCAGTTCATGCATTTGAAAAGTGCCTTTAAATTGATGATTGTTTCTACAGCTGCAACACAATATCAGTTTAAGTTGTTCTTGCTTTATAAAAGTCTGCAAACCTTTGCATGTGGTCTACGGGAATTTCTTGGGAAAAGCCAAATCACATGAATTGAAATTGCAAACAGAAGATTACTCAATGAATGTACTTGATCCTTGTGGATCCCTTCCACTCAGGACATTTGATGATTCTATGCTACTTCGAATTAACATCTTTTGTTAAATTTTTCCTTGTGTTCCAGAACAGCTATGTGTGGAACTCAAAACAACGTTTAACAAAAACTACATTTAGAAAGACGACAGTAGAAAGAAATAAGTAATTTTCAGGAGTGACCCCTAAATACAGAACACCACCACCAATTCACAGTGCATAGACAGAAATGGACACCCAACTGAGCCCCTGAGAGCCATAAGTATGTGTTTACTCCAATATTGTTCAATTCTATTTTTTTCCCTTTTACCTACCAAGTCTGTGCTCTGATGATTCTAATGCTTCTCATGTCTCTTAACATTTCTGATCCCTTTTGCTTGTTACAGTTTTTATTTCAATTTCCATAATGTATACCTAACTTTATCCAGTCAAAACTGCAAGAAAAACTGTCATTTAACCTCCTGTGTTGTTATATTTTTACATTTGAATTTTAACTACTCGAGCAGGGAAGAGAAATGGAAATTACTCAGTGATGGTTCTGCTCTGCAGTCTTACTCTTGCAACTCTCCAGGTATCACCATTAGAGTCTGGACACTAGCAAGAGATTTTGCAATACCCAGCAATATGAACACAGAAACTCCATTTCCCTTGAAGTCCCAGGCTAACAGCTGAAGCCACCAGCAGGACACCTGGCAGTGAACACTGATCATAAGTGTAGAAATCTCAGTTTAGTTTAATGTTATTCCAGTGGCTTCAAAAACTGCAAGGTGATTAGCCATTTCCTATGAACCGAGCAGAGCCCATGAGACAGCATTATGTACCCAGTTAACAAAATTTTGCTGTTGCCAATTTCTTACGTTAAGCCCACCAAGAAAAAGAAAGATGTAAATACTACGTTATAATGCTGAATTAAATGGTTACTTACCATAATACTATATAAACAGATCGTAGAACTATAATGGAAACTAGTGTTCCATACATGACCTGTAAATAAAAAAAGAGAAAATTCAGCAGTTGGATTTAAGAGACCTTATAAAATACTACAGGAGTAAAAAAATTTTTGAAGCCTCTGTTTTTTCGATTTTTTAGTCTCAAGAAAGCAGTATTCAAACTTCCTCTCCAGAAAGCCTTCCATTAAAGTTTCAAATGAAAGTATGATTATAAACCAGGGCCTTTATGCAATTACAGGAAAAAGCAGTTGTGTAAAGCCACTGTATCACTGTTTTGCATCAGAACGCTAACACTAGATGGCACTCGTAAAGCACCCTGAAATCAAAAATGGTAACTAACTCCTATCAGCTCTTCTCTGTCTGTGAGTTTTAGTCCAGGGTTCTGTAAGCTTCAGCTAAAACCATTTTTAAAAGCTGTACTTCTTCCATTGATATCTGATTAATACTTTTTCCTGAAAGCAAATACCTGAATAGACTATGCACTATACTCACACTAAGCTTCAATGTGGAAGAAACTTTTCAGGAAGCATTTCACACAACTAGTAGAGATTGTTGGGATTCAATCTAATTATATAGTGGGAAGGTTGCATGCTCTGAACATCCCTGAGCAAAATCTGACTCACTGTATGCTTGATGAAATTTGAGTGCAATTGTCTGACATATATAAAAAGTGAAAGTAATCATTTATTTTCTGCCTTGCGATTTTTAAATCACTCTTCTTTTTAAATCACAAACTTAGGATCCACGAAACACTATCTCCAAGATGTAAGGACTAAAGGAGAGAAAAAATGTAGTCGTTCATGCCTGAGAAGTGATGCAGAAGCCTCTGCAGCAGGGAGGATTTTTAGACACTGCTGACATTCAATTACTCTCTATACTTTTTATTCTGAACACTGGTTTCCTCCTGGCAAAAGGCAGTTTGTTCCAAGCAGCTGTGCCTTGCTCTTTGCCTCTTTCCAGTGGCACCCAAGCCCCTCACTATTTTTTCTTCCTTATTCACTGACTTAACCTTTATCATTTTGCTTCTAGTTAAGTCTTACCTAATGCTGCATGAAAGAGAAAAATGATAAAACTTCGCTGTCTGTTTTTAAAAGCCACTAAACCTCACAGAAGTTCAACCAATCTCCTCATACCCTTCCTTCTTTTAGACTATGTTGCCTCTGAGACAAGGACTGCCTCTTACTCTGCTGTAACTGGGGCAGCCAGATACTAATATCCTGTAAGCATAGGCATGTGTCTAGTCATCTGACATAAAATAGGTAGCTGTAATAATGCAAAGTGAAACCTGCTTTTCAGAAGTCCATAAAGGAAAATTTGCAAACTCCTCTTAGCTTGAAGTATGAGGTTAGTACCATACACGGTATTATCAGTGCCAGACAACAGAGCCCTTAAGTTTGACAATAAGTAAAAGTAAGCTCCAATATTGACTATTCAAAGTCTTTCAGCACAGCAACTCTTTACATGCATTCAAAGCAAGATTAGAGAACTTCAGTAAATAAATTACGACTACTGTGTGTTCTGTTCTGCAGAGCTAAACAAAGCAAAACTATTTGAAAGGCTAATTGGTTCTGGCTTGTACTTTATATAAAACTGTTAGTTAATTCCCGTCCCTTTGTTGGGGTACAGCACATAAATCAATAAAAAAAGAAAACTAACAAAGCCTGTTAGACACAGCCTTAGTATCAAGTGCTTATCAGTGCCAAGCTAAAGGTAGAAAGGGGAGTGCTCAGGTGTGGTAGGTGCTGCATGCTGGTACAATTCTTCATTGCTGATGTTTTGCCCAAAATGACCCTACCATATAACAAATACAGACTAAATGCTAAACTTTAACACCATTTACTTCACCAGCCACATTTAAAACAGCCTGTTTAATTTTTTTCTAATCAAATCCAGTAATTTATTCTAAGAGAGAGATGGCACATAGGAAGACACTCACAGAAAGGCTCCTCTAGGATCCGAATTGCAGTTTGATGCCTTTTCTTTGTTATCTCCTCCTTCTTACAATTTCCACTGCTAAAATCTAAAATACTGCTCTGCAGCAGAGATATGAGATAAACCTATCCATGAAGAGATATTTCTGTCGTACACATTAGAGGTGTAACCACCTTCATGCTTGTACCCAAATTGCTCTTGGGTTCTTTGTATAAGGAATTAAATAGTGTCAGATTGTCCCTAGAGAAACAGATCTTAAAGGCAGCCCAAAGCCCAGGTAAAACACTATTTTTTTCAGCAGTTTTTAAAAGCAGGAAAGAGCAAAAACTAAGAAAAGCTTCTTTGTAGAGCTTCTGGCTTGGTATTTCCTAGTGAGTTGCTTAATGGCTTGCAGAAGAGGACAGTCTTAATGGACAGAGGAAGTGGGAAAAAAAAACCCCAAAAGAACCTTGTAGTGACTGAAGAAAAACATGCCCACTGCTACACTTCAATTTCTCCTCCACCCAACCACGTTGTTAGCAATGAAACACATTTGTGTTTAAAAGCCTGTGAAAGACTGGAACAACAAACTGTTCTGCTCTGCATGCTCCAATCCTCCACGCTGAACGTGAGCACCAAGGAGGTGTTGCTGTGATATGCTGAGACTGTAGTTGCACATTTCACTACACCTGTTTCTTACTAGAGGGCTATACACTAAGCTGCATAATTTACTTCCTACTCCAGGGAGAAGGGCTTACTTTATCTCCTCTACCAACCATGGATTTACTATTTTCATCATCGTAAAAATTTGTTAGGCATTATCCATTCATCCAAAGAAGGATAAACTACAATATTAAAAAAATAAAATCTACCTTATACAAGTTAACTCAAATTTTTCCATTCCTTTAGCTCCCTTTGTTCATCTTTAACTAACACATCACTTAAGTGACAGAAGAAAACTCAAACAAGTTTTCTGCTCTTTTCTCTTACAGTGCCTTTAAATTGTAAGCCAAAGAACATCCTTGCGCTGCAACTGAAACTAAAGGAAACAGTAGAATCTCAATCTTTTGTTATCACTAAACAGTTCCCTCTCTGCTGTTTCAGTTGCAAATAAAGCTGCACAAACTTCAGCTTTGAAGCCTGTACCTCTGCAATTGGGAAAAACCCAAAGTCAGATGACTACACAGTGGATTACCTGAAAAGAAGGCCAAATACAAAGAACATCCTTCTAATTCACAAAGGGAAAGTATGCACTCCAGGGCTCAATGTCTGGCAGCACTTTTGATGTGGAGGCAGTTAAGCAAATCATATAGATTCACGTAAGGAAGTCAGAGGCAAGGCTGGTACTCCACGCTACGTGGGGGAGCATACAAAACTGGTTTCTCATCTACCCTTCTAGCATAGAAAGTAGCAATAGCCTGTTATTTCCACTGTTCCTGGCCTTCTGCCCTTTCTTGGTTAATAGTGAATTTATCAGCCTCAAATACTAGTACATTGGAAACCACACCGAGAGATTTTGGGGTTTTGGCAACCACTGCTTATCTATTAATACACCAACCAGCTATCATAAGACAGCCTAAGTACTTGAACGTGAAAACTGTATTTTCAATTTGCAACACAGAAAAGTGATTTCTACATGTTTTTGTATTTCTGGAAAAGACATCTGAGCTGAGAAAAAAAGGAATGACCATCCCCAAGATGATACTGAAACACCAAGTAACTCAGCATAGTTATGGCTGTATAGTACTACATGCTGCCTTGACAGGTCCTGAATGAATGAATTCAGATTCACTTGGCTTGCCCCTGTTCAGATGCATGTACATGATGGCAAAATGACACACAAGTCACTGCTGCTGTCTGGGACTGCTGCTTCTGGGACACTGGCTGTCACTGCAAACCAAGCGTCCCCTTCAATTACTTGTAGAGCTGAACCCTTGGAGAGTTGGAATATCCTCTCTCCTTCCCTAAGTTACTATGCAAGTAGAAACATTAGCCAGAATGAAAGATGTACTTGTTTTCTGTAAGACATACCCAAACAAACTGTGTAACAGTGAAATGTCACTCATTAGTTTTATATGTGGTATTCACTAGGACAATGACAAAACAGAAAACGCTCTCTGGTGAAGACATGCCTGAAAAGGTCATTTTTAACAGACTGCTTGGCAACCTGAACATAGAGAAAGTAAGAACACATTCTACTAAAAGGCACAATATATTTAGCTACAATTCTACAACTAACTGGTGCCTTAGCAGCAGGAGGGACTCTGGAGAGCTGTAAGACATTGAGTCCACACAGATTCCCCAAAATGAGGAGCCCTGTGAGTCTGAACAAGTTGTGCCCTGACTTAATGTATTCTTCATGCAGTTTCAAGCTACCCTATGCACTTCTACATACACATTTCATCATGATTTCACTTTCTCCTTTGCACCTGTGTATTTGAAACATGCACAGAGAAAAACATTACTAATTTTTTTATCAAGGCAAACAAAATACCTTTTCCTGCCATGTTGACTCTCTCCCTTTTACTCAAAGTCACCTTAATTGGTAAATCCAATACTTGCATTTCACTTCTATCAAAAGTAAAAAAAAATTCACTGATCATATTACTGTGCTGTGATCAGTGAACATCCAGGCACTCCTCACCTCCTCTAGTGATCTGTTGAGCAGTTTAGAAGAATAGTTGGTATTTCTCCCACAGTGCATCTCTTCCATTTTCAATGAGTTGCCATCCTCATGTCTCTCAGTTATCTCATCTCCTCCCCTGTACTCAGCAATGCCTCTGAACTTTGTGTCATCACAAATACCATCAGTACACTACTCTTTTTCCTGATGGGCGTTGTTAAAAAAACCTCTCAAAACAGTACCACTACTTATCCCAAGAAAACATAGGCTTTTCATCAACTCCTTTAATTATTTTTCACTAGTCACTCTCTTACCCTATTTGCAATTCTCATACTCCAACTTGCTTAGTTTCTCATGGGACATCACAACAACATACTGAAATGTCTGGTTTCTACATCACATTTCTAATGTAGAAGAAACAGCTATTTAATTTTCCATTTACCTTTTAATTATTTGTTTGCTAAAATTTGCTTCAAACTCTTGCAGCAGACTATACAAATAAAATAGGCTTTTAGATCTATTTCATTATTCACATAACGTGGCTGAATGAGCTTTTTGATTGCTACAAGTGCATAGTCAGCATATGGTATGCAGCAAGCAAACAAATCAGGATGGAAAACAATGCTTTGTAGGTGACAGCGTTTTAAACCTCATCATATTAGAAAGAAGGCCACTTACTGTAAAACTTGAGTTGAAAAGATTAACTGCCAGAGTTATTTTTGTTACTTCCAGGGCTGTCTTATATTATATAGTGATCCTGGCTAGGGATCACTCCACACCAGCAGCCAGTCTTCCCCTACCCCTTCTCTTTTGTAAGCACAACATATATGTGGCAAACAGGGATGAACAGCTAATCTGATTTAAAACTAATTCCAAGAAGAATTAGTTGTTGAGTTGAACCTGTTGTGTTCTCCAATCAAAGTCACGTCAGAGAGTAAATCTGTGTGCCAGATGGAAAAAACCAGGGGAGAGGTACAGCTGTTTTCTGTGACAGTGATGCATGCTTAAAAACAATGGGTCAACAGGGATGTAGGATTGTTTAGCACCTTGAAAATTAGGTAATAGTAGTGCTCTAGCCTGAGAGATTTGAACATAAACAAGACAATATATGCCTGTAAAGGCCACTGATACCTTTAATTTAATTGATAAGGTGGCAAAAAATATTAGATAAGTTGTCAGGCAGGAAAATATTTCTTCCTTCTAATGATGTGCTGCCTCCAACTGCCCAAAGTGTGTATCTCACCACTCCTACAGTTAAAGCGCTAAGACCCTTAAAGATCTCCAATATGTGGATGGAGAAAAAAGAAGTTGGTCTATGTCACCATGTGCCATGAATAACAAACTGAAATCCCCATCGTGCCTTGCTGGCAGTCAGCAACTCATGAGCCTAAGTTGGGAAGGCAAGTAGAAGGTAATTCATGGAAAAACAAGGCTTGGATCCTGGTTGCTAAATACAGTAAGACCCTTTTGCATTCTAACTGCTTTCCTTTCAGGGAAAAAACCCCACCCATACTGAAACAATGAACAATATGAAGTTGTCCATATAGTTATTCCCCTTTTCGCAAGTCTGACAAATTATAATGATCACATAAAGGAATCAAATGCTGCTTTATCTCCTGATGCTGCTTTTTAATACAGTCAGGGACCAAGACTGTGATTTAAACTATGATTGCATGAGTATATTTAACTTTACTTCAAGTCTGTGTATCCATTCAGTTGGAAAACGATTACTGAAATTTTGCTTTTTGTAATGTACTCTAAAGTAATGGACAAGTATTAAGAAAATAACCTTGCTTAGTTGCACAGTCAGAGAAACATTTCCTCAGGATTTACAACATATTTGGCAAAGACTATGAAAAAATGAGTACAGTACTTGAGCATTTGGAATTTGGCCATAACCATATGTTCTCTACAAAAATCAATTTGCAAAGAGTTGTTGTAAAAAGTCCAGCACTTTTATGGGCTCAAATATTCCGTACATTGATTCCACATGTATAAATTATAACAGAGAACTCATATTCTGAATGTAAGAAAAATCAGATATAAAAAATTAATGGTTTGGTCTAGGGCAACAGTTAAAAGTTTCTCTATTTCCCTCTTTCCCAACAAGTCACAGTATCTATTGTCTTAGTACGTGTGACATAGGAAAATATCTATGCCAATGCATCAAACTGGAATATATTGAGGCCGTGACGTATTTATTGCAATAAACACAGGTTGGGCTAATAAATTATTAAAGAGATAAAAGTTCATAATAAATAGTAAATTCTGCCACCGTTGTTAAAAAAATTACTCTAAGTCTCTTCATTCAAGACCAGTTATGACCAGCTCAGTAAAAGCACCAGAAATTGCTACTTTCATCTCAGCCAGTATTTTCCTGCTGGAAATGTTAGTAGGGGAGAAAAAAGGGAAAGATTTAATTAACATTAGAAAGAAATCCACCCCATAAGTTTCTCTTATCTACAAGTAGAGCAATAATTCATGTTTCTGGAAGAGATTATCTGGAGCAGCTGAGAATGTATTCTGTTGATCAGTGCTTCACTAATCCTCCAACAGGAGCCACGTATCATTTTTACAATTGCTGACGCAGCAGGCACATTTTGACAAGCAATGGCACTACCAATTTCATTAATTAAGGCTTTAAAGCTCTGTCCTGCAACAAGCTCAGTGCTTTTTGCTTGGAAATTTTTCAACTGTTATCCCTAATCAAAAAATCATAAGTGAGGGAAAACTACCCGTAGCATTCAGAAGTGAGCATCATTTCCAACCTCCTGTGAAGGGAAAAGTGATACAAGCCCAATCCCCACAGGCAGGGGATGCATATTAGTACTCCTGAGCTGCTACAAAAGTTTGTACCAAACATGCCATTCAGCCTGTATGAACCAGTCTGCTATATAACCCTAGAAGGCATTCGGTGTTTAAATTCACCTTGAAATTACACAAGGTAAAATCGAGTAGTTAAAAAACACAATCCACTGATATCTTAAAGCAGAGAGAAGAACGTTGTGCTAAGTCACACAGGACATGTTATCATGCAAGGCCAGAGTTTCAAAGCAGTTGCTAATGGAAAGAAGCAGAAAAGGATTTATTAAGCCCTCCCTCACACACGCTTTAGGGACACCTCATTTAGTTTGCCACTGAGGAAAATCACTGAAAATATTAAGTCAAATACTAAAACAGAACACACACTAAACCATTCTAGTTTTTCAGGTCACTAAGTAAGAGGATGGCAACATGACAGGCAGCAATACTGCTCAAATTAAAAGCAAAAGGCAAACTGTTCTTCCCTTTCATCTTCCTTCCAGCTATAAAATACAGTAAAACATTCCACTAAAACAGCATACTTAAAAAACAAGATTAGCTGCTCCAACAGAGCAAGATTTACCTGATGGAATACAGGCTCTTTCAAATTTAAGTAAACCTGGAAAGATTAAAAAAAGAGAAATAATTTGCAACACAGAATGACTGTGACATTATTCATCTAAATATTGCCATAACATGTTCTGTTAGAATCAAGCCATGAGTGCCTATCCATGCACCATTAAAGTTGATTAAGCATTTGAAGCTTTGTCTGGCAACACCTGAGGTTTTAATTGTGGAATTATTTTAAATTAAGAAGCACAAATAGAGACATTGACATCTAACGTTTGTCTTCTCATTTAATAGAGTTGCAGAGCATACAAAAACAATTAAGATGCTGAAATTACCAGACACATTCTCGATATGCGTTGCAAGAAGGAAATGTGCTCTAGTTTGATTTGCTATTACTAATGTTTTTGACAAGAATTTAACATTTCAATTCATTTTACAGAAAGCTAGTAATTCTTTCTATTGTTAATTAATTTAATTTATGCTCTTGGAGAGAGAAGGGCACTAGACCTTAGGCACAACATGCCACAAGTATAAAAAATTGTAGGAGAAACAGAAGAGAACAGGCTAGGATTTTAACAGCTGGAGATGATTTTAAAAAGAATCGGCTATCAACAAAAATTATGAGGGAAATTCCATCTGTGCTTGATAGCCAGCACAAAACTAAGTTTATTCATAAAGGGAGAAAAGTGCACTGAGAAAGGGAGTCAAGTTAGCTGTGACACAAAAAAAAAACCCCCAGAAGAATTTTAACTACCAGTTAGATTCTTTTCTTATTCTGGCTGTTTTAAAACACCAGTCAATATCCTGGACTGGGTATCACAGTTCACTTTTTGCAGTCTGTCAAATAGGATGATTCTTATTTCTATAGATGAATTCCAGTGAGAGAAGGTGAGGAATGCAGCCTGTCCAAGGTCTCATAACAAATCAACAGTGACTGTTTTTCTCACATTCCTATTCCAGCAACTGGATTATTGCTTTTCTCCTTCATTTATTCTATACAATGGTTTAGATAGAAAGGTTTCAGGTTTCTCTGGCCATCATTTTCCCAACAAAAGAATAATTTGTCTTTCTTGACTGGAACTGACAAAGATTCAGTATTGCCTCTATAATGTTCCTTCACTGGCAAGAAAACTGTCAACCTACAAGTGAAAATGCCATATTAGAAAAAGTTACTTACTATGCTGACTACGACACTGTATGTTATTAACACAAAAAGCAGCGGATAATTGACTGTGTTTTTGTACTTGAAACATTCATACCTGGAAGAGAACATAAAGGAGAGTGAAAACATTCATCATTTACCAATAACAGATGAATTTTTCAAGGTATATTATCACAAAATTTGGGAGAAAATTGATCTTAATGGGTCTTAGGCCCTTCAAGAAATTGTAACTCCTCTAATAAAGGTGTATTATTTTAATAGAAAAATTCATACTTTTACCAAAAAATGTTTTTTAAAAAAACTAGCGCAAAAAAAATCCCAACACCAATAAACTCAAGCATATACAAAAAAGGAACCCGCTCTAAGAATAGTTTGTGAAGCTGAAGTGTTTTCAGAAAGTGCTTAAAGGGTGATAATAGATGCCAAATTAGAAATAAGTGTAAAATGCAATACAGCTATCAAAAACCATTACATCTGTGAGCTAAAGGCAGTGTGGGAAAAGGACTGCCTTACAAAACAGTCAATGCCAGAGATATGTTAAAATGCAGCTTGTTTATGGCTTCACTACAGTCACAAGCAGTAAGTTTGCTCGACTGGATACTGGAAAAAGTGAAAGTTAACACCAGCTAACTGCTCCCAGTATGCAAAACAATCAGTTAAAATTAGCTTCACAATCTCTGCACTACACCTCAGTCTCAGTTGTAATGGAAATACACACACATCCCAGACCGTAACTCCATCAGAAAAAAAGGTCCAAAAAAACCCAACAAAAATGAACTTTTGAGAAGCCCATCATCAGAGCTGGAAGAAGTTGTCTATATAACTCCAAGTTACATCTGTCTAGTTTATTTGTTTATAAACTTTGAGAAACAGACACACTGCTGAATGAATAAAAGGAAACAAAGGAAAAACATATCTGGGGAAAAAATCTCAAGGCTGCACAATGTGCTACATTGCAAAATGGCTTGCTGAAGTAATTATACAGCTTGAGAGTCAGAGGACTGAATGACGTATAAGGGAATGTCCTGTGCAACCTGCCTTCAAAAAACCCAAAACAATCATTAAAGGCATCCTAAACTACACATTCGCTTATTCTTTTGAATATTTTAATTGCTACCAAGCATATATACACAGAATCTTATTAGAGTTATAAATGCAGTAACAGACTTTAGTGCTTTTGAAGACAATATAGCAACCACTGCACAGAAAAATAAAAAGACTTTTTCAGGCAGAGTTTTATAGCCACTTCCCATCCTTTTTCCCAATCACATTCAAATCAGGCAAAATAAATGCAAAGGCAATTTCAAGGAGAAAAGGAGCTACAAGGAAAATATTTGCACTAAGAGAGGCATTATGATTCCGGTTCTGACTTTGTACAAATCATACTAATGTATAAATCACAAACTGAGGGTTATTTTCACAGACAAAGGTTTAGTCTTTGAGTACCCCAACTCCATTGCAAGCTACTGATAATCCTTACCAAAGGCATTACAATTTTCAGCAGCTGAATATTTGTTATGTTCAAAAGCAAAGAGACTTTTTTTTTCTCTTTTTGTCTGCAACAAGTTGATTTATCATTTAGATTTTCCAAGTGACAGAACAAATCATATTAAATTAAGGCCTTGCAGCAGCAGGCAAGAAAAAAACAACTTAGGGGATCTTTACGGTCGTCAGATGTTATGTTGCTCCCAAAATTAAATGGCATTGCATTAAGCTGTCACCCATGTTCCAAGACACTCTCCACAAAACATGCCTTCAACTCTTCATAAAATCTTTTCTTTTATTTTCTAGATGAATAGAAAGCAGGTTTAGCCAGAAAACCTGAAATTGGCATTTGGAGTCAGACTACATCATAGAAACCCAGCTCCAATAAATTATAATGTTGCTAATTTTGTAGGCATTATTCAAGTTGATTTTTATTAGGTCTGCTGTTTTTATGTCAAGTAGCACTGAGCTCTGATTGTATACTACACTAAGTCTTTATTAAAAGTGGTTGTTTTTCCTGCTAAAAAACACTGGTAAAATATATCTAAATTAGCAAAAACCAGGACTAATGCCAGCCTGGTGCTCTAATGTCATAATACTGTACAAAACCACATCTCGCTGAAAGCAGTAGAAGCCTCATCTCACTATACACTAAATTTGACTCCAGAGACTCTACATTTCAAAAGTTAACATTTCGTAAGTATTCAGGGAGAAAGAAACTAGCAAATACTTACAGGCAGTAGACAAACACACAACAACTGTATATCATTGGCAGTTCATCCAACAACTGTAAAAAGCAAAGACATCAAAACATGAAAACTACTTTTAAATCACAAGCTTGTGTAAGTTAAGTAAGGAGATGTAAGTCTTAAGTAAACTGGAATTTTTAAGTCACTTGGATATCCACCTTCTTGACTGCACTTTAACGTGTAGCAGTGTCAAACCCTATTCAACTACCAAAAGCTGCTGCACTAATGAGCTAATTACTCTGAAACTTCTGACATTTCATAAAAGCCCACACCTTCAAAGAATCTTGCCATATGCAAGAGGTTCATACCTCTTAAAACATTTGTAAGAATTAGTTTTGTAAAGTCAGACTGAATAAGACCATCCCATCTACAGCCTTAAAGTCAGTAGCATCCTCTTACTTCACAGAGAAACTGAAACAATTTTTTTCCATAGCATAAAACACAACTTCAAACTTCAGCCCATTAAGACGGGCAATGTCTTTGCATGTTTATTTCCTAATTTTAGAATTTTCTTATATTGTTTTAATTCAGAGACAGAAATTTTTGTTTGTTTGTTGTGAGGTTCTTTTGTTTGTTTGTTTTTGTTTTTTTGGTGGGGTTCCTCCAACAAAAGGTGTTGGTGGCACCTTGTTCCCCCCCCAGATTATGACTGCACATCAAGTTCCATTGTCTCAAATAATTTTTACTTACTTTGTAAGAAGACAAGTGTATTACATCTAAAACAGTTATTTTTCTGGCAACTTGCCACCTTAATAGCATAGAATTAAAATAATAATCACAAGATAGTTGATTTCTCAAGAACAGGTACACTCAAAATTACCATTTATCATTAGAAGAAAAAAAAAATCATAATACCATTTTCTTCCAAAACTTTTCTCATCAGAAAACTTTAATTAATTTTTGCTTATATAGTTACACTTACCTCCTCTTATGAAGGACTGAAAATCATGAAAACGAAAAAGCACACAAATGGATCAATGAAGATCCACAGCCTCTACTTTCTAATATATTAAGCAAACATCAATAGTTAGGCCCTTTAGAACTTGACTCATTCGCAAGAAAAACAAGAACCAGATGCAAAAAAGATTTTTATCTTTTTCCATCATCACTCTGAAAGTTTTTGATGGCCATGCCTGTACAGAAATTGCTTTCCTACTGCTAGTACAGGGTACTTAACAAGCTCACAATCATGTTTTTCTGAATAATGGGACACATTAGGAGCAATAGCAGCTTACTCAAACCCTTTTATAAAGGCAGCCTGATTGTGCTTGGTTTGGGATAATTTTTCTAACTGCATAGTCAAAAAATTCATTTTAGTTTTGAAATTTCTCATTGCGTTCCAGAAGGAGAGAGATGTATTATCCTAAGTGTGAAGTATTAGCTTGTTGTGGTTTTGGTCATAGAAAGTTCAGGAAATGTTTCACAATGCTGCTAAACGTCCCTGCTAACCAGTTGCTACTGAAAGGGCAACTCTTGCATCTTCACCCACACCCCCACTGCTCCTCTCGGGTGAGGCAGTCGTACTCATCTGACCCACAAGGAACCAGGCCCAACAGCTGAGTCAGCACACAACTAACCTTGCACAAGAAGGTTTAAATCCCTGCACCAGTGTGTTACAGGGTCAGGCACCACAAGGAGCAGCACAAAGCCAGTATCAGGAACGCTGATAGTAGCTGAAGCTAACAGGCATGTTAGACGGCACTTTGCCATCACATTAGTTTATCTTTGTTGTGATGCCTTAGAGGGGAAAAAAATGAAGCAATAGCTCAATTCAGCTTTATAGTAACAGCATTTTATAAAAATCAGTGATGTGCTTTTCCAAGTCTGACAAGAATTAGCTGCAGGATTAATTCATGTGGCTGTTAAATAGCGTGAGTCATTTAACACCTCATAAAAGAAAAAAAAAGGGGGAAGAATAAGAAATACAATATGGAAAATTTTTTTCAGATTTGGACAGCTGATTACACTCAAGTTCACATGCTGTCAGCATCTCAGGGATGTTACAGTAACAAAAAATAGCCTCTCCATATTTAGAATTTCCATGCAGAAGACAACAGCTTCTGTATCCGAAGGAATTAATGCTTCTAGAAATAATGTCAAAGGCACGTCTGGACAATGAAAAACCATGGAAAGAAGGAAACTCAGTGAGCTGATTTCACTGGTTAAATAAGCATTTTGTACTCTTGAGGAATGCACAATCATGCAGATTCTCATAAAAATAAGAGAAAAAGGGGTGAATGCTTCAGAACTACGCTAAACAACGGCTTTCAAGAATAGAAACTTTCACATTTCTCTTACTTAAGCAAACTGAATTGATCCTTTACAGTATTAAGATTACAAAACAAAAAAAACCCCACCAAAATCTCTCTGAACAGCTATCAATGCTGATTTTTATCATAACAAGAAATAAAGTGGATGAGAAAAGGTTATTTACTGGTTGAACTCTTTCCTCCATGGTGATCTGTGAGGTAGCAACTGGAGTAATTAAAGTCCACTTGCAGATTTAATTTGTCTGCCAAAATAAGTGTACTTTCTCTGCCTCACACGAAGCCTTTTACAGCAGTTGGAAAAATGATGTAAGACATTCCTGTTTCCTTCTCATCTGCTTCTGCCCACACTTCACTTACCACAGTTCATAGGACCCTTAGTTGTTCTGATGCAACACCAGAACTACATGGCAAGTAGCAACAAAGTGACTTGGATTAAAATAGCTTACACACACACACAAAACCCAAAAGAAAACCCACCAAAAATTTCCTATATAAGACTTTTGAATCTGCATCATTTTAATGATCTGGGTTTCACAATGCCCTTGCTCACCTCTGCATCAGTGCAAGAAAGAGGATTTGAAATACTGGCCGCGTTAGGAATAAGCAGCTCAGGAAAGATATATGAAAAAGGTGGAAATTTAAGGCAGTTTTACTGCCTTGAGGAAGGAAGTGATGAGAGGGCTCTACAAACCACCTTTTTCATGGCAAGAGAAGTATCAAAAGTTCTTACATGGTGGAAGGTATGTGTTTTGTGGAAGGTGGCAGTCTCCAGCACATGCCAGAGGTACCAAACAGAGCATTATGGAGGCAAACTTGAATCAATCAGCATTATGCAGGTCCCACTGTGATCAATAGAAATCCATGACTCAATTTGGTTGCCACAGCATAGTTGCTTAATGCTATCAGAGATGCTCTGTCACATCCAATACACCCACCCAGGACTAGCAGATGTGACAGGGGAGTCTAAGAAATCTGCACCTGTACGGGATGGCAGCTGGAGGCCTGACAGAACACTCACAGGGTCTCAGATAACACTGAACACCTATATTCAGACAAGTGAATCTTTTTTGAGTGAAGGTTGCCAATGGAGTCTGGAGAATGATTCAGCCCAGCTGACTGCCTCTCTAAATTCCACTGACTTAACTGTATTTCCACTGACTGGTGAGAGCACAGACTTCCAGCAGACTTTTAAATGTAGGTTTCTTAATTTTTAACTGAATCCCACTTCACCCTGACTTTGATTCAAAGAGGAATTTCATTAATCTTCGAAGAACTAAAAGAGGACAATGGGACAGGAGTTCCTCTTTCCCTTTAGAAAACAGGAAATACCAGGACTAAATCCCTATATCCTGTGA
Source organism: Dendrocincla tyrannina (assembly GCA_035047865.1). Taxonomy (NCBI): domain Eukaryota; kingdom Metazoa; phylum Chordata; class Aves; order Passeriformes; family Dendrocolaptidae; genus Dendrocincla; species Dendrocincla tyrannina. The sequence continues at coordinate 29,998,398 of JAWWMP010000001.1, read as the reverse complement.
TTTGTTATTGAATGCCTTCTACTTGAAAATAAGAGAGAAGACAACTCAACTACTGCTACTCAAAATATACAGAATTCACTATTAACACTACAGGTACATCTAGATAAATAGAAAACATAATAGAAAACAAAGATGAAAAAGATAAATAACTCTAGTCTATATTGTTTGTTATTAAGTCAAAGCTGTATTAATTTTAAAACAACTTGTATATAAAGATAACATGATTTTCCAAGGGATAAAAAGTGTTCTCTACCAACATAAGCAATTGATTATAACTCTTATTTTACATGCAAGTATATATTCTGTATAGCGATCAGTGGAAAATACCTAATGAAACAAGACTGGCATTACTCTCTTGTTGAGAGCAGGAGTCATGTACAATGATACCTAGGGTAGATTAATTCATTTTACAGGAGTTTCATCTAGTCAAGAAATGGCAATATGACTGTATAGTGAGATACACACATAAAATGATTCACAGCTACATATCAGTACTCACCTGCATTTCATATTTCAGGGTCATGTGGAAGCACCAAGATCCCAATCCCACAGCTGAAAACAAATCAAAACGATGGTCAATGTAAAAGTCTACATGCAAAATTTTCAGGTATATTAACTTAAATGCATGAACTTTACAGTGAAAAAAAAACAGAACATCGGCATATTCCACTTCAGGGAAAACTCCCCAATTTTCTACAGCCCTCTACTTTATACATTAGTCACCAGTGATGTCCCTGAACTTCTGGGGGTAAGTGTCCTCTTTCCCTCCTCTCAATACTGTCTCCTATGAACTGGTGTAATCTCAAAGAGCATAGGAATAGAGGGAACCCAGAATGAATGAAGTATTATAATTCAATATATCTTATTTTTTTCCCAGTTTTTATTTTAATTTTAAATACATTAAGATTTATCTGTTTCAATCTTTCTATAATGCAAAGCATCACTGAATGGCTAGTACTCCCAAAAGCCTCTTATATTTCTGCTTATTGTCCAGTTTTAAACCAGAAATTTTACAAAAAGCTTTTTACTGTCTCTCTAAGCAGAAATTAATTGCTATTAGAACTCAGAACTGGAAATTCAAGGTAAACAAACCAATCTCACACAATATGGATTCAATTTGTGAAATAAGATCACCATTTCCTGGCCTTCTACACAGAAAGATGAACTTCCAAGAAATCATTTATATTTTTCTGAAATACTCTCTTTTCAAACACTGAATTTACTCCTGAAAATACTTTATGAGATATATATTTTGCCTATATGCAGCTTTTTCAATTAGACATGGACAATGTTTCTTGGAAGTTAGATTTCACAGTTTAGAGCAAAGCTGGTATTTAATGCATCATTCATTACTTTGAAATGTTATCAGTAAAACACTGATTATGCTCCAGCTCATTTTTATTTTCCAAGAACAAGTACATTAATGCTTCGTCTTGTCTTCCTTCAAGAAATCATGTTTTCCTTCAGGCTCTAGTTTCAGAGAAAGCCAAGTAATTTGCACTCAGGCCTTGATCACTGGGTAGTGCTGCCATGTTTTGCTGCAAGAGCATCACCTTGTTTCCACATAACAGTCAGGTTTCACTGATGCAAAAGCAAGACTTCTATCTGTGCATTCTGTAAAGGATTCCCAAGACAGTTGACAGACATGTCTGGAGATATTTCTTTGGATGCTGTTAGACTAGAATTGTGATTGTTACATGTACTCAATGACATTAAATACCTAAGCATGCAACTTTAATGAAATTTGAAATTGTAACACAGCTGCACTTAAAAACATATTGCCAAACACTTTTAATGTCATTAATTCTCTGGGAAAATTGAGCAGAGCTCTTTACCATAAACAACCATATGCACCTCTGTAAACTCTGATTACATCGGTTTGCTTTTGAAAAAATCTTTCCAAACAATAAGCAACAGCTGCTTTCACCTTCATTGAGATTCTAATGAGAAATTCTCATAGCCATTTTTCTACGTATACAGAATATATGACAACTACTATTCGTTCTGGAGAAAAAACCCATTAAGATCATAATTAAAACTATACCATCTATTACCCTGATTGTCACAGGATAAAAACTGTTACAATTTGTAACAAATGTAATTTTCAAATATGGGCAAAATCATTGCATAAGAAATTTCAACTGATTTTAAATTAACAAAATATGTTATTGGGTTTTGGGTTTTTTTTTTCTTTTTTCT